>OU343054.1:56203115-57403115 GCA_910593695.2 Ocypus olens | reverse complement strand
TGTGGTTTCTCTCTACCCATGTAACCCTCGTTTATTTTCAAGTAATTGGAGGGTAGGATAGAGCCCACCCACATTTTTTTCTGCGATGTTTCCGTTCAAGTGCTCAAAAAATTAAAATAAAAATTTAAAAAATCCACATCTCTATTGAAAATTGCTGAATTTACAAAAACCAAATTGATTTTTAATAAGCGATACTTCGGCCATTGAGGATAATTTTTTATAGATTTTTTCTGCACGTTTAACATTTTTTTCTGCGATGTTTTCGTCCAAATGCTAAAAAAATTAAAACAAAATTTAAAAAAAAAACCATATCTCTATTGAAAATTGCTGAATTTTCAAAAACCAAATTGATTTTTAATAAGCGATACTTCAGCCATTGAGAATAATTTTTTATGGAATTTTGACTGCACGTTTTATATTTTTTTTTGCGATGTTTTCGTCCAAGTGCTCAAAAAATTAAAACAAAAATTTAAAAAAATCCATTTCTCTATTGAAAATTGCTGAATTAACAAAAACCAAATTGATTTTTAATAAGCGATACTTCGGCCATTGAGGATAATTTTTTATAGATTTTTTCTGCACGTTTAACATTTTTTTTCTGCAATGTTTTCGTTCAAGTGCTCAAAAAATTAAAACAAAATTTTTAAAAAATCCATATCTCTATTGAAAATTGCTGAATTTACAAAAACCAAATTGTTTTTTAATAAGCGATACTTCGGCCACTGAGGATAATTTTTTATAGATTTTTTCTGCCCGTTTAACATTTTTTTCTGCGATGTTTTCGTCCAAATGCTAAAAAAATTAAAACAAAAATTTAAAAAAATCCATTTCTCTATTGAAAATTGCTGAATTTACAAAAACCAAATTGATTTTTAATAAGCGATACTTCGGCCATTGAGGATAATTTTTTATAGATTTTTTCTGCACGTTTAACATTTTTTTCTGCGATGTTTTCGTTCAAGTGCTCAAAAAATTAAAACAAAAATTTTAAAAAATCCATATCTCAATTGAAAATTGTTGAATTTACAAAAACCAAATTGTTTTTTAATAAGCGATACTTCGGCCATTGAGGATATTTTTTTATGGAATTTTGACTGCACGTTTTATATTTTTTTCTGTCATGTTTTCGTCCAAGTGTTTAAAAAATGAAAACAAAAATTTTTAAAAATTCATATCTCTATTGAAAATCGCTGAATTTTCAAAAACCAAAATGATTTTTATTAAGCGATACTTCGGCCATTGAGGATAATTTTTTATAGATTTTTTCTGCACGTCTAACATTTTTTTTCTGCAATGTTTTCGTTCAAGTGCTCAAAAAATTAAAACAAAATTTTAAAAAAAATCCATATCTCTATTGAAAATTGCTGAATTTTCAAAAACCAAATTGATTTTTAATAAGCGATACTTCAGCCATTGAGAATAATTTTTTATGGAATTTTGTCTGCGCGTTTTATATTTTTTTCTGCGATGTTTTCGTCCAAGTGCTCAAAAAATTAAAACAAAAATTTAAAAAAATCCATTTCTCTATTGAAAATTGCTGAATTAACAAAAACCAAATTAATTTTAAATAAGCGATACTTCGGCCATTGAGGATAATTTTTTATAGATTTTTTCTGCACGTTTAACATTTTTTTCTGCGATGTTTTCGTTCAAGTGCTCAAAAAATTAAAACAAAAATTTTAAAAAATCCATATCTCAATTGAAAATTGTTGAATTTACAAAAACCAAATCGTTTTTTAATAAGCGATACTTCGGCCATTGAGGATATTTTTTTATGGAATTTTGACTGCACGTTTTATATTTTTTTCTGTCATGTTTTCGTCCAAGTGTTTAAAAAGTGAAAACAAAAATTTTTAAAAATTCATATCTCTATTGAAAATCGCTGAATTTTCAAAAACCAAAATGATTTTTATTAAGCGATACTTCGGCCATTGAGGATAATTTTTTATAGATTTTTTCTGCACGTCTAACATTTTTTTTCTGCAATGTTTTCGTTCAAGTGCTCAAAAAATTAAAACAAAATTTAAAAAAAAATCCATATCTCTATTGAAAATTGCTGAATTTTCAAAAACCAAATTGATTTTTAATAAGCGATACTTCAGCCATTGAGAATAATTTTTTATGGAATTTTGTCTGCGCGTTTTATATTTTTTTCTGCGATGTTTTCGTCCAAGTGCTCAAAAAATTAAAACAAAAATTTAAAAAAATCCATTTCTCTATTGAAAATTGCTGAATTTACAAAAACCAAATTGAATTTAATAAGCGATACTTCGGCCATTGAGGATAATTTTTTATAGATTTTTTCTGCACGTTTAACATTTTTTTCTGCGATGTTTTCGTTCAAGTGCTCAAAAAATTAAAACAAAAATTTTAAAAAATCCATATCTCAATTGAAAATTGTTGAATTTACAAAAACCAAATTGTTTTTTAATAAGCGATACTTCGGCCATTGAGGATATTTTTTTATGGAATTTTGACTGCACGTTTTATATTTTTTTCTGTCATGTTTTCGTCCAAGTGTTTAAAAAATGAAAACAAAAATTTTTAAAAATTCATATCTCTATTGAAAATCGCTGAATTTTCAAAAACCAAATTGATTTTTAATAAGCGATACTTCGGCCATTGAGGATAATTTTTTATAGATTTTTTCTGCACGTTTAACATTTTTTTCTACGATGTTTTCGTTCAAATGCTCAAAAAATTGAAACAAAAATTTAAAAAAATCCATATCTCTATTGAAAATTGCTGAATTTTCAAAAACCAAATTGATTTTTAATATGTATTAAACATTTTTAACAATGTTATCATTTAAGTATTTATTTTTGTCGATTTTTCTTTATTGAAGTGAAATTAAAACTTTAATTTTCAAAAATTCACAACTCGCGGAAAAATGGATATAATTTAATTTTTTTTACTTAGTTTCAAAGGTGGACATCTTGTGAATGTATTAAACATTTTTGACAATTTTATCGTATCAGTATTTATTTTTTTTTTCGATTTCTTTTATTGAAGTGTTTCACAAATTATAACGTTAATTTTCAAAAAATTCATAACTCATGGAAAAATTAACACATTTTCAAAAATTTAATTTAATTTTAAAGATGGATATCTTTTGAATGTATTAAGCATTTTTAACAATTTAATCATGTAAGTATTGATTTTTTTTCGATTTTTTTAATTAAAGTGTTCGACAAATTAAAATTTTAATTCATAACTCACATTTTCAAAAATGTTAATTAATTTTAAAGGTGGATATCTTGTCAATATATTAAACACTTTGAGCAATTTAATCATACAATTATTTATTTTTTAGATTTTTTGTTCGACAAATTAAAACATTAATTTTAAAAATTTAACAATACAGATCAAAACGAGTATTTGAAGTCAAAACTGATTTACATATTAATTAACCACTTTGACGCGAAATAATAAATCACGCTTATTAGAAACTTTCCGGTGTCGGATTCAAAATATGTCTGTTTCTGTTTTACTTGGCGGCGGAAACTTTCGCAAATGGAAACTTTTGTTTGTTTGCGCTGCTTCTGCTCCTCCTCCTCCTCCTACACCTCACCACAAAAAATCGGTCGCCGTGATTACATTATCCCCCCGCCAAAAACGTTATATACGTGGTGGCGGTGTTGAAATATGTATCGGCGGCACTCAATTCTGAAAGTACTTACCGGAACTTTGCAGCAGGATTTGCAGGAAAACTCCCGAAATGGCGTAGATCAGCATTGTAAATATTTTCTCTGTCACCATTCAAGAATTAATCTTGAACCCGAGGCGCACTTTTTCACTTCCATTACTCATTACCAGGGCCTGAAACAAAACAAAAATAAATACTATTTTTTTTTATCAATACTTCCAATATCCAATATCCATAATCAATAAATCCACGAGTTGTAAATTTTCGAATTGTGTAATACTCGAGCAAAAAAATTTAAAAAAATATAAAACGTATCGACTAAATTCTACAAAAATTAAACTAGATTCGCAAATCATTGTTTTATCAAATCAAGTGCAGTTTTTGAAAATCCTCCAATTATTTCGCGAGTTGTGAATTTTTTAAAATTTTAGTTTTCGGATTGTGTAATACTCGAGCAAAAAATTTAAAAAAAATATAAAACGTATCGACTAAATTCTACAAAAATTAAACTAGATTTGCAAATCATTGTTTTATCAAATCAAGTGCAGTTTTTGAAAATCTACCAATTATTTCGCGAGTTGTGAATTTTTGAAAATTTTAGTTTTCGGATTGTGTAATACTCGAGCAAAAAATTTAAAAAAAATATAAAACGTATCGACTAAATTCTACAAAAATTAAACTAGATTTGCAAATCATTGTTTTATCAAATCAAGTGCAGTTTTTGAAAATCTACCAATTATTTCGCGAGTTGTGAATTTTTGAAAATTTTAGTTTTCGGATTGTGTAATACTCGAGCAAAAAATTTAAAAAAAAATATAAAACGTATCGACTAAATTCTACAAAAATTAAACTAGATTCGCAAATCATTGTTTTATCAAATCAAGTGCAGTTTTTGAAAATCCACCAATTATTTCGTGAGTTGTGAATTTTTGAAAATTTTAGTTTTCGGATTGTGTAATACTCGAGCAAAAAAATTTAAAAAAATATAAAACGTATCGACTAAATTCTACAAAAATTAAACTAGATTCGCAAATCATTGTTTTATCAAATCAAGTGCAGTTTTTGAAAATCCTCCAATTATTTCGCGAGTTGTGAATTTTTTAAAATTTTAGTTTTCGGATTGTGTAATACTCGAGCAAAAAATTAAAAAAAAAAAATATAAAACGTATCGACTAAATTCTACAAAAATTAAACTAGATTCGCAAATCATTGTTTTATCAAATCAAGTGCAGTTTTTGAAAATCCACCAATTATTTTGTGAGTTGTGAATTTTTGAAAATTTTAGTTTTCGGATTGTGTAATACTCGAGCAAAAAATTTAAAAAAAAATATAAAACGTATCGACTAAATTCTACAAAAATTAAACTAGATTCGCAAATCATTGTTTTATCAAATCAAGTGCGGTTTTTGAAAATCCACCAATAATTTCGTGAGTTGTGATTTTCTGAAAATTTTAGTTTTCGAATTGTTTAATACTCGAGCAAAAAATTAAAAAAAAAATATAAAACGTATCGACTAAATTCTACAAAAATTAAACTAGATTCGCAAATCATTGTTTTATCAAATTAAGTGCAGTTTTTGAAAATCCACTAATTATTTCGCGAGTTGTGATTTTTTTTAAATTTTAGATTTCGAATTGTGCAATACTCAAAAAATTTTTTTAAAAAAATATAAAACGCATCGACGAAATTCTACAAAAATTAAACTAGATTTGTAAATCATTGTTTTATCAAATCAAGTGTAGTTTTTGAAAATCGACCAATTATTTCGTGAGTTGTGAATTTTTGAAAATTTTAGTTTTCGGATTGTGTAATACTCGAGCAAAAAATTAAAAAAAAAATATAAAACGTATCGACTAAATTCTACAAAAATTAAACTAGATTCGCAAATCATTTTTTTATCAAATCAAGTGCAGTTTTTGAAAATCCACCAATTATTTCGTGAGTTGTGATTTTTTGAAAATTTCAGTTTTCGGATTGTGTAATACTCGAGCAAAAAATTCATAACTTTGCTCCAAATCATCGAAACGACTCGAATTTTTAAGGCATTTGAAGGAAATTGATTAAGTTTTTCTGCCATTGTGGTGAAATTTCCCGCCGATTTTTTTTTGCGCACGGTACAGCTTGTCAAAGTTGGACAATTTTTTACATAAAAAAAACATTTTTTTCCATCGCGTTGTTACGGGGGGATGGGTTGGACTTGGGGTGGAAATCAACGACACATTCTTAAAGATGAAACTTGAATCTTTCTCAAACTGAAAGATGCATCGATTTTCGACCAAATTGAACCAAGTTACGGCGAGTTTTTTCGCGATTTTTCGAGTGTATATAAAAAATAATTGTAATTGTTTATTTTTTAATTGCGGAATATTTAAGCGAAACAACGGATGGAAAATATTTCTTTATGGAATAAAATTATGCAAAAAAAATATAGGAAACGAACAGTTTTATATTATTTAAATCAGAAATAAATATTTGCCGGATGTATCGGCGAGATAAACAATAATATTATTTTATGAAGAGCATGTAATTAAATCCTTTTTTTACTAAGATGAAAGCTAAACATCGATTAATAAATAATCACCTTTTGTGTACAACAGACGCAAACGTGTAATGGAAATTAATTACGCTAATTCCGGCGAGTTTCAATTAATTTATTATAAATAAATGAGATACAAGCAATGGTAACAATGGCACGTTGAAATCCTTCCATCTTTGTAGAATATAATAATGCCCAAAATAATATTCATTGTGGGCACAATAATGACAAACAATCCTTTAATTCAAATTCAAAAAAGAGAAGAATTAATATTTATTTAGAAAGATCTGCAATACAATAAATTTTTAATTGTTAAGATTTACTTTTTATTATGAAACGATAATAGTTACAGCAAATTTATGTTAATAATCATTGTAGAGAATACCAAAATGAGCAACTTATAAAGAATAAGTTTTTTTCGAAATCTCTTTAGTTTTTGAGTAAACTGAGTTTTTGAATTTGAAGTATAATTTTTCCATCTTTCATAATTTTGACGTTTTAGACGTCAGTTTCATCCGATTCAACACGTACATTTAAAATATGATTTAAATTGAAAATAAACCATGAAAGTGTAAGTATAAATGATACCATCAAGTCGGAGAAAGTAACATGATGGCCATATCACTATTTTTAAAAATTGCTTTTACAATAAGTAATGTTTATTGTTAATTGTGTTAAATTTGCCTCCACGAATTGTGTTTGTATGTGTGAATCATAAACCCAATGGTTATTGTTCGTTTTTTTTTGGGGGGGCTTACACAAAATGATTTAGAAACACAAACATTAATTAGTAAATAGTACGAACATTATACATGCATCCCTTTCCGATTTGACCACATTAAACAATGTGCACACACATTTACAATTCATTTATACCGCCATCGATTATGAGCGAACAAACGCAGTTATTTGTCTAATAAACATTCCGATTTTGTAAAATACATAAATGTGTATATTTCGTCCATATTCCGGCAGTATTTACTAAAAAATTGGTGATGCAGCCATCATATTGTTTTCTCCGATGCAAAAGGAATTTTTATAATAATTAACATTTTTTTTTTCTTTCTCCGTTACTCTGCGTCGTTTGTCACAGCAAATTAATTCATCGGTAGGAACATGCCGCAAGTAACATAACCTCAATATCTGTTACCAACCTCAATTAAAAAAAAATAGAAAATCATGGCACACTTGAGGTTTTTTTAATGAACATACTTTACTAATCTCGTAACACTTCATGCATTTTGAATGTGTGGATAATCGGTGTTCTGATGCGTTTGTGCTGAAAATTTTATTAGAACCGTGCAGTATTTTTTCGTTTTTGCGTTTTCCTGTAAATAATGTTAATTTAATGTTTTACGACATTTTGACAGTAGCGTGCACGCGAACACGCACCCACCCCGTGTAATTATAACGATTCAGCGTACAGCGCACATTCGAAGCTCGTGCATTACCACCAATTAGTTAATCAGCCAGACTGCAATCACGGTTACGGATGAAATTAAATTTATTTTAATTATTAATGTATTAATATTATCAAATAACATAATATCAAACGAAAATCCGCTACTCGAAATTTTTTGGATTTTTAAAAAATTTAAAAAAACAAAATCATGTTTTCTAAAGTAAATAATTTTTTTGTAGAATTTCACCTGCACGATTTATATTTTAGTTCTATTTTTTTCGACAATTCAAAATTTTAAATTTTAAAAAATTCGCAACTCGCGAGAAAATTGATGGATTTTTAAAAACCAAAATTATTTTAAAAGAATGATGTTTCCTGAAGTAAATAAAATTATTGTAGAATTCTACCTGCACGATTTATATTTATTTCAATTTTTTTCGACAATTCAAAATTTTAAATTTAAAAAAATTCGCAACTCGCAAGAAAATTGATGGATATTTAAAAACCGAAATTATTTTGAAAGAATGATGTTTCCTGAAGTAAATAAAATTGTTGTAGAATTTTACCTGCACGATTTATATTTATTTTAATTTTTTTCGACAATTCAAAATTTTAAATTTTAAAAAATTCGCAACTCGCGAGAAAATTGATGGATTTTTAAAAACCGAAATTATTTTGAAAGAATGATGTTTCCTGAAGTAAATAAAATTGTTGTAGAATTTCACCTGCACGATTTATATTTATTTTAATTTTTTTCGACAATTCAAAATTTTAAATTTTAAAAAATTCGCAACTCGCGAGAAAATTGATGGATTTTTAAAAACCAAAACTATTTTGAAAGAATGATGTTTCCTGAACTAAATTAAATTGTTGTAGAATTTTACTTGCACGATTTATATTTATTTCAATTTTTTTCGACAATTCAAAATTTTAAATTTTAAAAAATTCGCAACACGCGAGGAAATTAATGGATTTTTAAAAACCGTAATTATTTTGAAAGAATGATGTTTCCTGAAGTAAATAAAATTGTTGTAGAATTTTACCCGCACGATTTATATTTATTTCAATTTTTTTCGACAATTCAAAATTTTAAATTTTAAAAAATTCGCAACTCGCGAGAAAATTGATGGATTTTTAAAAACCGAAATTATTTTGAAAGAATGATGTTTCCTGAAGTAAATAAAATTGTTGTAGAATTTTACCCGCACGATTTATATTTATTTCAATTTTTTTCGACAATTCAAAATTTTAAATTTTAAAAAATTCGCAACTCGCGAGAAAATTGATGGATTTTTAAAAACCGAAATTATTTTGAAAGAATGATGTTTCCTGAAGTAAATACAATTGTTGTAGAATTTTTCCCTGCACGATTTATATTTATTTCAATTTTTTTCGACAATTCAAAATTTTAAATTTTAAAAAATTCGCAACTTGCGAGAAAATTGATGGATTTTTAAAAACCAAAATTATTTTGAAAAAATGATGTTTCCTGAGGTAAATAAAATTGTTGTAGAATTTTACCTGCACGATTTATATTTATTTCAATTTGTTTTCGTTGTGGATTCGACAATTCAAAATTTTAAATTTTAAAAAATCCGCAACTCGCGAGAAAATTGATAGATTTTTAAAAACCGAAATTATTTTAGAAGAATGATGTTTCCTTAACTGAATAAAAAAATTTGTAGAATTTTACCTGCACTATTTATATTTATTTCAATTTTTATTTCATTCTAGATTCGACAATTCAAAATTTAGAATTTAAAAAAAAATCGCAAGGTTTAATTAAAAAATTTTAAATTTCAGGTTTAATTTTAATTTATTTCTACTATAGTCTTAATTTTAGTTTTTATTTTCCTTCATGCATTTATCATGTTTTCAATGTTTGCAAAAGGTGTAACCGTAAACAAATAAATAAATAAATAAATAAACATTCCGTCTATTAAATTTAATGGTAAATAGTGGTTATTATTTTAACACTTTAAAACAAAGATGCATTATGATAATAAACGAAACTTTACCCTAAAAAATACAGAGTTACCAAGTGCTACAAATAATTTTTCTAAATTCGATATTCTGAAAATAATTTCATTCAGAGAAGTCTCGAGTTATTATTATTTTTTTTTTTGTTGGAAGGCAAGGAACTAAAGCCGACCACACGCAAGCCTATAGCGTAACAAATAAGGCTATATATAAATTACACGTGTCTGATAGTATACACGCAGAAAAGTTAATAAATACCTTTGTAATTTAATTAATGCCCTCGTGTAAAAGAATCAGTTTGTCGTTGTTACATGCCTCGATGTAAAGACTTAATCAGTCACAATGTGTTTCCTTCCTTTTATTATAAAGAATAACAATAATTGAATGCTTGCAAAATAATTTAGTTTGGGAAACATAAACAAAATAATTTTCGTTTTGCAATTTTTTTGAATTCTAAATTTTGAATTGAGCAAAAAAAATTGAAATAAATATAAACCGTGCAGGTGAAATTCTGTAAAATGTAATTTACTTTAGGAAACATCATTCTTTCAAAATAATTTTGGTTTTTGAAAATCTAACAATTTTCTTGGGAGTTGCGAATTTTTTTAAATTCTAAATTTTGAACTGGAGGAAAAAAAATTGAAATAAATATAAATCGTGCAGGTAAAATTCTACAAAACTTTTATTTAGTTTAGAGAACATCGCTCTTTCAAAAGAATTGCAGTTTTTAAAAATCCAACAATTTTCGCGCGAGTTGCGTTTTTTTTTAAATTCTTTAAATTTTGAACTAAAGGAAAAAAATTGAAAAAATATAAATCGTGCGGGTAAAATTCTACAAATTTTTTATTCAGTTAAGGAAACATCATTCTTCTAAAATAATTTCGGTTTTTGCAAATCCAACAATTTTCTTGCGACTTGCAAATTTTTTAAATTCTTTAAATTCCGAACTGAAGGAAAAAAATTGAAATAAATATAAATCATGCAGGTAAAATTCTACAAAACTTTTATTTAGTTTAGGGAACATCATTCTTTCAAAATATTTGCAGTTTTTTTAAATCCAACAATTTTCTTGCGAGTTGCGAATTTTTTTAAATTCTAAATTTTAAACTGAAGGAAAAAAAATTGAAATAAATATAAACCGTGCAGGTAAAATTCTACAAAACTTTTATTTACTTTAGGAAACATCATTCTTTCAAAATAATTGCAGTTTTTAAAAATCTAACAATTTTTTCGCGAGTTGTGAATTTTTTTAAAATCTGAACTTTGAATTGAACGAAAAAAATTGAAATAAATATAATCGCTTTACAAATTGCAAGCATGTTGCAAAATTAAAATAAATACTATAATTTAGCCTATTTGTAAAAGTGTCTCAATAAATGTATTGTCTCTCTCCATACTATAATTAATAAGAACCATTTTGCAATAAAATTAAATTAATTAAAAAAATATTGGTAGAATAAAATGCATAAGTAATTTCAGTATTTAAAATAAATTCTGATCTAATCGCAGAACAGGCAATAAAAATTATATTAATTAACGATATTAATCTAAGATTTAACGATTTCGAGCGTACGAATTGAATTCATTGATTAATGCGACCGGTGACGAATTTCTTTCATCCATTTTGTAAATCAATCATCCCCAAATGGTTATTCATTATTTCTTATTTAACCCTAACGAGAAATAAATTGTGTGGTGTGTTCAAAGAATAATTTGAGCGTGAAATATTGCGCACAATTGTGCCGTTCGTGCAATTTTCATGGTATAATCCATGGCAACAACATAATGAACACCGCTGACCTTTGTGAGGATAATAAGGCTGCTTTCTGGCTAAAATTTAATTTAAAAATAGCTCTCGAGTGAATTATTCACGTTCGTGCTCACTCACTTGTAAATACTGAATGAATTCATCGTGATGGATTCTTCCTGCAGACAGAGTATTGCAGAGTTTCAACAGGGAAAAGAATCATTCTTATACACAGAAATGTATGAAGAATTATAGGGGTTAATCAAGTAATTAAAATTATTTCACTAAATTTCTAATTTCTAATTTAACTATTGATTTAAAATAAATAAGTAATTGTGGAGGTTTTCACTCGTGATATATTAATACATATACCTACTTAAATAAATAAAGTAATACCAACAAAGTTATTCATTTTTATTCGAATGATTAAAAATAATTAGCGAACGAATGCCTCAATTAAAATATTCCCGGCGCATCCACCAAAACATGAAGTCAGAAATTAACCATCATATATTAGTTATTTTTTCTACTCCCACCTCTAAAATGCCATTTATCGCATATGTTTCCATGACACTAAGTGATTCTTTAAATACACCTTGACAAACTGTGACTTGGTGCATTTTAGTCATGGGCTGAAGTTAGCTCCAGATTTTTAAATCGCTTAAATCAATTGAAATTCAAAATCAAGTTAGTTGTTACTTATCAACAATCTGTCAGAATAAAACAAATAAATGAAAAAAGGAATCCTTTTAACTTAATACACAACATTAAAGAAATTTAGGAGAATCAATGATTTAATTTAGTAATTGACATAATGTCTCTAAATTAATTGTTAATGTATATTTACCCAAGGAGACCAATTTAATAATATTGTACTATTATCATGTTCATTTAAGATAATAAAATTATTTCAAAATTTTAATAATTTAGTCGTAGAAAAAGTATAGTATGCAATTCGTGTTATAAACTTCTCTAGACACTCGTTATTAAACACTCGCTCCGCTACGCTCCGCTCGTGCCTAATTAACTCGTGACTAAAGTGCAGTTTATAACACTTGTTGCATAATATACTATATTTGTATAATCAACAAACAAATGCCTTTTAACTCACGACAATAAAAATTATTTCCGGCCCATCCATCAAAATATAAATTTAAAAAATAACTATCAAATACTTATTATTTATTTAGTGGAATTTCCTGCGCATCTACAATAATTGAAATTTAATGGGAGGACATAAAATCTTCTCAAATTTGTTCATTTAGAATATGTATATTTTAGTTATATATTTTTTTAGATAATATCTTAATTTAATTTTTGTTAATTAATGTCTTAAGAAATGTTACATTTTCCTGTAATTGGATATATGTCTGTTGGGAAATAAATATCTATTATTATTATTTAAAAATGGGCTGTTATATACTTGTTTTTTTTTTATTTTGAGGCCATAATTTTACCATTGTCAAAATATAAAATGATATAATGTTAACCAAACAGAGGACTTTTCAATATGAAAGATTAAAAAAAAAATACATTACGATTTTCTCATCCAGCTAAATCGGGTTAAAATCTTCTTTAACATCCGCAGATAAATAAATTGAATGCCGCTAAATATAAGTTTAGAGATTGCGACATTAAACCATATTGTCCGTGTATTTCTTAATAAAGCTCGGAGCCCGCAATGTCCTCTCCTCTTCCTTCCTCTTCGTTCCTTTAGTGCTGGTGTTTGTGTGTGTGTGTGTATGTGCCTCTATATACCGAATAGAATGGCTTCATATAATACCTCTTCTGTCTTGACCGACAATATATAACCCATTATTATTACGTCTACGACGAAACGCGCAATAAACCACCTCATAAGAACGATATTTTTAAAACGTCGCTTTAATAACCTTCCTCCTCTTAGTTTCCCTTCACCTCTTTCAGTAAATAACAGTTTGTTATCTCGCTGTAAAGTAAATTAATCCGATAATCGTTCAATTGAAAATTATTACGTTTCGAAATTTAGAATTAAAAAAAAAATCGTAACTCGCAAGAAAATTGTTGGATTTTTAAAAACTGCAATTATTTTAAAAGAATGATGTTCCCTAAACTAAATAAAAAAATTGTAGAATTTTATGAGCACGATTTATATTTATTTCAATTTTTTTCGTTCAATTCAAAATTTATAATTTTAATAAATTTGCAACTCGCAAGAAAATTGTTCGATTTTTAAAAACAAAAATTATTTTAAAAGTATAATGTTACCTAAATTGAAGAAAATTTTCAGTTCAAAATTTAGAACTTAAAAAAATTTACAACTCGCAAGAAAATTGTTCGATTTTTAAAAACAAAAATTATTTTGAAAGTTTCCTCAATCGAATAAAATCTTTGTAGAATTTTTTCTACGCGATTTATATTTATTTCAAATTTTTTCTTTGCAGATGCGACAATTCAAAATTTAGAATTTAAAAAAATTTACAACTCGCAAGAAAATTGTTCGATTTTTAAAAACAAAAATTATTTTGAAAGTTTCCTCAATCGAATAAAATCTTTGTAGAATTTTTTCTACGCGATTTATATTTATTTCAAATTTTTTCTTTGCAGATGCGACAATTCAAAATTTAGAATTTAAAAAAATTTACAACTCGCAAGAAAATTGTTCGATTTTTAAAAACAAAAATTATTTTAAAAGTTTAATGTTTCCTCAATTGAAGAACATTTTTGTACAATTTTTTCAACGCGTTTTATATTTATTTCAATTTTTTTCGTTCAATTCAAAATTTAGAATTTAAAAAAAATTGCAACTCGTAAGAAAATTGTTCGATTTTTAAAAACAAAAATTATTTTGAAAGTATAACGTTTCCTCAATTGAATAAAATTTTTGTAGAATTTTTTCTACGCGATTTATATTTATTTCAATTTTTTTCTTTGCAGACGCGACAATTCAAAATTTCGAATTTAAAAAAATTTACAACTCGTAATAAAATTGTTCGATTATTAAAAACAAAAATTATTTTAAAAGTATAATGTTTCCTCAATTGAAGAAAATTTTGGTGGAATTTTTTTTTTACGCGTTTTATATTTATTTCAATTTTTTTCGTTCAATTCAAAATTTATAATTTAAAAAAAATCGCTACTTACAAGAAAGTTGTTGGATTTTTAAAAACAAAAATAATTTTGAAAGTATAATGTTTCCTCAATTAAATTAAAATGTTTGTAGAATTTTTCTTACACGATTTATATTTATTTAATTTTTTTTCGTACAATTCAAAATTTATAATTTTAAAAAATTTGCAACTCGCAAGAAAATTGTTGGATTTTTAAAAACAAAAATTATTTTGAAAGAATGATGTTTCCTAAATGAAATAATTTTTTTTGTAGAATTTTACCTGCACGATTTATATTTATTTCAATTTTTTTCGTTCAATTCAAAATTTATAATTTTAAAAAAATTACAACTCTCAAGAAAATTGTTCGATTTTTAAAAACCAAAATTATTTTGAAAGAATAATGTTTCCTAAAGTAAATACAATTTTTGTAGAATTTTATCTGCGCGATTTATATTTATTTCAATTTTTTTCGTTCAATTCAAAATTTAGGATTTTAAAAATTTGCAACTCGTAAGAAAATTGTTGGAATAAAAAAAAATATATTTAAAAAATGAGGTTTCCTAGTGTAACTAAAAAAATTGTAGAATTTTACCTGCACAATTTATATTTATTGAATTTTTTTTCGTACAATTCAAAATTTATAATTTAAAAAAAATCGCAACTCGCAAGAAAATTGTTGGATTTTTAAAAACCAAAATTATTTTGAAAGAATGAAGTTTCCTTAAGTAAATAAAAAATTTGTAGAATTTTACCTGCACGATTTATATTTATTTTAATTTTTTTTCGTTGTAAGTTCAACAATTCAAAATTTAGAATTTAAAAAAATTCGTAACTCGCAAGAAAATTGTAGGATTTTTAAAAACCAAAATTATTTTGGAAGAATGATGTTTCCCAAAGTAAATAAAAAATTTGTGGAATTTTATCTGCGCGATTTAAATTTATTTCAATGTTTTTCGTCATAGGTTCGACAATTCAATTTTTAAAATTGAAAAAAATTCGTAACTCACAAGAAAGTTGTTGGATTTTTAAAAACAAAAATTATTTTAAAAGTATAACGTTTCCTCAATTAAAGAAAATTTTGGTAGAATTTTTTCTACGCGTTTTATATTTATTTCAAATTTTTTCGTACAATTCAAAAATTTGAATTTTAAAAAATTCGCATACATACATGTATTCTTACACTCTATATGCTGATAATTTTAGTATTTAATAAAAAAAAAATCCGTTCGAACCAAAATAATGAAATCCACATAAAATATTAATTACACTCAATAAAAATAAAAGCATGTATGTTTGCGCACACGTCTGCAGCCGATTTCCATTAAATCGGCCGAACATGCACAAAAACAAATCTACATAATATTTATGAGAGTGCCCGGCGGTTGCCTATCCCCGTAAATAAATATACATATATATATACACATCGCATTCATATTTATTTTACACGTCCGGTTTGAGATCGCATGATCCGATAACGCCGCTCTTTGTTTACTTCCAGAGAAGGGAAAACGGTGTAATCACCGCCCGTTACTTCTTTTGCCCCTCGTTTTTTTTTTTTCATTCATTTCAACCTTCCACTGGAAAGTTTTAATTGCTGCCGGAGATTTACGTGTTGCTCGATAAGAAAGCGTCTTATCTTTCTCGTCTGGAAAATTTATTGGATCCGACGTTTGAGGAATTGAGAAATCATGTCTGTGTGCTATAGCCTGGGCTATTAGGAAAATAAAGTAAAACTATATTGCTCATATTAGTTGTATTGTGTGGAATAATACTGAATGATTGGAAATTAAATACAAATCCGATCTTTGCCATTTTTGCATTTATTAAATTTCTGAGTAATCTCTGGTAATTTACTGAAAATTAATTAAAACTCATAATTAATCAAATAGCTGGTATTCTGTGGTAATAACAGTAAACTTTTAACTTGGGATTTACCAGGATTTTTCGATAAGCGTCTACCGAAATATGTTCGATTTTCAAAAAAATCAAAAGTCATCGTTATGCCTAGTTTAGGTTCGATATTTTCAGCCAAAAATGTTCTAACGGGCTTTGATAATGATATTAAGTGATAAAATAATGTTATATATTTTCCATTTTTGTTTAAATAATTTTTTAACTTAACACTTTCATAAAATTTAATCAATTTTTAAAAATTAAAAAAATCATCGTTATGCCTAGTTTAGGTTCGATATTTTTGGTTTATATGTTTTATAGGGTTTTAATAATAATGTGAAGTGATAAAAAGATGACACATATTCCTTATTTTTGCTTAAATAATTTTTTACTTTCTCCGTTACGAAGTACTTATTTTTTTTTTTTTCAAAAACTAATAAAGCAATTGATATAAAACTTTGAACATACGTCTTATTTGATAATCTAAAGAACTGAAAAGCTTTTGGTAAAATTTCGTACACCGGAAGTGGGTGTTTACCTTAACTGTTTTTTGTTTTTTGACAATATTTTCTTAAGTATGAAAAATATCACAAAAATATTTAAACAAACATTGAAAACAACAAATAAATGAACATCTTTTACTTGAAAATATTTTTCATAGAATTATTGCTATCCGAGAAAAAAATTTATTATTTTTTTTAAATTTTTGGTTTATAATTATAAAACGATAATAGTTACAGCAAATTTATGTGAATAATAATTGTAGAGCATGCCAAAATGAACAACTTATAAAGAATAAGTTTTTTTCGAAATCCCTTTGGTTTTTGAGTAAACTGAGTGTTTGAATTTGAAGTATAATTTTTCCATCTTTCATAATTTTGACGTTTTAAACGTCAGTTTCATCCTCTCGATGTACATTTAAAATATGATTTAAATTGAAAATAAAGCGTAAATATAAATGATACCATCAAGTCGGAGAAAGTAACATGATGGTCACATCACCATTTTTTCCTCTTTCTATAAAAAAAACACCAAATTTTCGGAATGTCATATATAAAAATTACGTCAAATTTGAGTTTGGTAAAACAATCAAAACTGCACCCACCTTTAATAAACATATTTAATTCCTTATTTTTGATATTTATAATACGTTTATTTTAGTAAACCTTTTCTGGTGTAACAATTAAATAGTCTCCACAGTAACACATGAAATAATAGTCACATTCAAATTGTTTTGAACAGGGATATTTCCACACGACTATACGACACATGAGTAAACAACGGTAAATCATGCAAACGTTTTGTTTACATTATCCGCTTCGAAAATAAAAAAAATAAAAAACATCTACCAACCTTTTCTTGTTAACGGAAGAGTGGGTAACTAATAGTTTATAAGCATAGAACCATAAAACATGAAACTGTTGTTGGTGGAAGAAACTGTTCACGGGAAAAACGCGCGTGTTTTCGATACGTGATACGAAGCGAGTGAGCCGACGAGAGACGCGACGCGCAGCCTACTGCGTGCGGAGACCATGTGGCTGCGTCGCGGCGCTCGCCGTCGAATGTATACCACAAAAGCGCGCGTCGTGGCAGGGAGGGGGAGGGGGGACTGGAGAGACGGGGCACGGACGCCTGCGGTCGGCGCCGCAACTTAAACCCCCTATCTGCCCGTGCCTGCCTACCTGTGGCAAATTATACCCTTTTTATATTCGATTTTTCGCTCAAAAATATGATTTATAAAAATTATTTATTGGTGGAAATATCGGCGCGTGGATAACACGTTGGATTATAGGTTAGTGCCCTCCTCCCACCATGGTATCATTTATATTTACGTTTTCATGGTTTATTTTCAATTGAAATCATATTTTAAATGTTCATCGAGAGGATGACACTGACGTTTAAAACGTCAAAATCATGAAAGATGGAAAAATTATACTTCAAATTCAAACACTCAATTTACTCAAAAACTAAAGTGATTTCGAAAAAAACTTATTCTTTATAAGTTGTTCATTTTAGCATTCTCTACAATTATTATTAACATAAATTTGCTGCAACTGTTATCGTTTTATAATTATAAACCAAAAGTTAAAAAAAAAATAATAAATTTTTTTCTCGAATAAAAATGATTTTATGAAAAATCTTTTCAAGCAAAAGATGTTCATTTCTTTGTTGTCTTCAAAGTTTATCTAAATGTTTTTGTGATATTTTTCATATTTAAGAAAATATTGGCAAAAAACAAAAAACAGTTAAGGTAAACGCCCACTTCCGGTGTACGAAATTTCACCAAAAGCTTTTCAGTTCTTCGAATTATCAAATAAAACTTGTGTTCAAAGTTTCATATCAATTGGTCTATTAGTTTTTGAGATACAGCAAGCACAAACACACACACACACATTTCATAATTTTGACGTTTTAAACGTCAGTTTCATCCGAGTCAACAAAACGTTCGGTTTACATTTAAAATATGATTTGAATTGAAAATAAATCATGAAAGCGTAAATATAAAGTCGGAGAAAGTAACATGATGGCCACATCACCATTTTTATTATTATTATTGTAGGTATTTTCATCAAATACGCGTCGATACCTTTTTTTTTCGTGTATGAATTTACGAATAAATCCTTTCCCTATCTGGGAATTAAAGATTGAAAAAAGCAGCATCGGGGAGCGTAAAGATTAAAGTAAATATATATCAGTGTGTGTGTGTGTGTGTGTGTGTAGTGCGGGGTCAACCAGTTTTATGGGTCTCGGAGGGTGACAAAAGCAACAGCCGATTTCAGACATTAATGTCTCCATTCCAGTCGAATCTCCAACACACAAATTACACTTGAAGGTTTTACGGCACCTCCGAATCGAATTAAACTTTTCCTCCCTTAAAGCTATTTTACTTAAATCTAAATATATTTAAATAATGGCGAATTAAATCTCTCGAAAGACCGCTAACTGATCGCTTTTTTCTGTACACTTTGCGAGCATAATTATATAAAAAAATAACAACGCCATCATGTTACTTTGAAGCAAAATTTCAGACCGGTTTCAGACTCATTTTTATCATCGGTAAACTTGGATTAATGTTGGAGTTCAAGTTTCATTTGTTGCAGTTTTTAGATTTTTTTTATAGACAATAATAAAGTGCCTTATTTTGAACGGATTTTAAGTGTTTAAAGTAAATTTCTTCTTATCTTGTGAATGAATTAAACATTTTGAACAATTGTAAGGATTTTGTTTCTGAGTTGGCCATGCCTGAGACAGAGAAACAGCAGTCGTTTTTAAATCTAATTCAATAGTCTCATGACGTAATAATATGCGACATACTTCATTTATCTCACAGCCAACTCTGAAACAAAATTTTGTGGCTCACACGATATCATGTGAGTATTTTCTTTCGACTTTTTTTCGACAGATTAAAACGTTAATTTTCAAAAATTCATACCTCTCCTGAAAGAATGATTTTAAATGTTTTAAATGTATGAACTGTTTCTGCAAAACCATTAGCTATAGATTTTCACGATTTAAGACCATGTTTTTTTGTTGCAGGGTGTGTTGCTGGTGCTGGTAGGATTTTCCATTTATTTTCATCCATCCAGAAGAGCGAACGAGGTTGGATGTCTTCTTGGAAGCTTCAGATCACATCCTTAGCAAGTCTTAAGAAGAGGAAAAGATGGAGTAAGCTGTGGATGCTTTGGTGAGTGATTTTTTGACTTATCTTTGGTTATATGGCGCGTCGAGTTCTCGTGTTTTCTTTCCAGGACGGCCTCCTCGATGTTACCGTTTTAATGTTCACTTGATTCAACAAAAACATTTATGATTGATATCGAGTGTTGCAATTTTGTTTTCTCACACTATATGTCAACTCTATGTACATGATATCAAAACTAAGTTCATCCGTAAGTGATTTACAAATTTTTAAAGCCATCCCGCGAGAGTTTAGTTTTTTACAATTTTTCAAACCGCTCAATGCATTTTTCATTTTTCAACACTCACGTTTCGAGTGTTGCAATTTTGTTTTCTCACACTATATGTCAACTCTATGTATATGATGGCAAAACTAAGTTCATCCGTAAGTGATTTACAAATTTTCAAAGTAATCCCACGAGAGTTTAATTTTTTACAATTTTTCTAACCGCTCAATGCATTTTTCATTTTTCCACACTCGCGTTTTGAGTGTTGCAATTTTGTTTTCTCACACTATATGTCAACTCTATGTACATGATGTCAAAACTAAGTTCATCCGTAAGTGATTTGCAAATTTTCAAAGCCATCCCGCGAGAGTTTAATTTTTTACAATTTTTCAAACCGCTCAATGCATTTTTCATTTTTCAACACTCACGTTTCGAGTGTTGCAATTTTGTTTTCTCACACTATATGTCAACTCTATGTACATGATGTCAAAACTAAGTTCATCCGTAAGTGATTTACAAATTTTTAAAGTCATCCCGCGAGAGTTTAATTTTTTACAATTTTTCAAACCGCTCAATGCATTTTCAATTTTTCCACACTCACGTTTTGAGTGTTGCAATTTTGTTTTCTCACACTATATGTCAACTCTATGTACATGATGTCAAAACTAAGTTCATCCGTAAGTGATTTACAAATTTTCAAAGTAATCCCACGAGAGTTTAATTTTTTACAATTTTTCAAACCGCTCAATGCATTTTTCATTTTTCAACACTCGCGTTTTGAGTGTTGCAATTTTGTTTTCTCACACTATATGTCAACTCTATGTATATGATGGCAAAACTAAGTTCATCCGTAAGTGATTTACAAATTTTCAAAGTAATCCCACGAGAGTTTAATTTTTTACAATTTTTCTAACCGCTCAATGCATTTTTCATTTTTCCACACTCGCGTTTTGAGTGTTGCAATTTTGTTTTCTCACACTATATGTCAACTCTATGTACATGATGTCAAAACTAAGTTCATCCGTAAGTGATTTACAAATTTTCAAAGCCATCCCGCGAGAGTTTAATTTTTTACAATTTTTCAAACCGCTCAATGCATTTTCAATTTTTCCACACTCACGTTTTGAGTGTTGCAATTTTGTTTTCTCACACTATATGTCAACTCTATGTACATGATGTCAAAACTAAGTTCATCCGTAAGTGATTTGCAAATTTTCAAAGCCATCCCGCGAGAGTTTAATTTTTTACAATTTTTCTAACCGCTCAATGCATTTTTCATTTTTCCACACTCACGTTTTGAGTGTTGCAATTTTGTTTTCTCACACTATATGTCAACTCTATGTACATGATGTCAAAACTAAGTTCATCCGTAAGTGATTTACAAATTTTCAAAGCCATCCCGCGAGAGTTTAGTTTTTTACAATTTTTCAAACCGCTCAATGCATTTTTCATTTTTCAACACTCACGTTTCGAGTGTTGCAATTTTGTTTTCTCACACTATATGTCAACTCTATGTATATGATGGCAAAACTAAGTTCATCCGTAAGTGATTTGCAAATTTTCAAAGCCATCCCGCGAGAGTTTAATTTTTTACAATTTTTCTAACCGCTCAATGCATTTTCAATTTTTCCACACTCACGTCTTGAGTGTTGCAATTTTGTTTTCTCACACTATATGTCAACTCTATGTATATGATGCCAAAACTAAGTTCATCCGTAAGTGATTTACAAATTTTTAAAGTCATCCCGCGAGAGTTTAATTTTTTACAATTTTTCTAACCGCTCAATGCATTTTCAATTTTTCCACACTCACGTCTTGAGTGTTGCAATTTTGTTTTCTCACACTATATGTCAACTCTATGTATATGATGCCAAAACTAAGTTCATCCGTAAGTGATTTGCAAATTTTTAAAGTAATCCCACGAGAGTTTAATTTTTTACAATTTTTCTAACCGCTCAATGCATTTTTCATTTTTCCACACTCACATTTTGAGTGTTGCAATTTTGTTTTCTCACACTATATGTCAACTCTATGTATATGATGCCAAAACTAAGTTCATCCGTAAGTGATTTGCAAATT
Source organism: Ocypus olens (assembly GCA_910593695.2). NCBI lineage: Eukaryota > Metazoa > Arthropoda > Insecta > Coleoptera > Staphylinidae > Ocypus > Ocypus olens. The sequence goes on along the minus strand of OU343054.1, from coordinate 57,380,837 downwards.
TTTAAAGTCATCCCGCGAGAGTTTAATTTTTTACAATTTTTCCAACCGCTCAATGCATTTTTCATTTTTCCACACTCACATTTTGAGTGTTGCAATTTTGTTTTCTCACACTATATGTCAACTCTATGTATATGATGCCAAAACTAAGTTCATCCGTAAGTGATTTGCAAATTTTTAAAGTCATCCCGCGAGAGTTTAATTTTTTACAATTTTTCTAACCGCTCAATGCATTTTCAATTTTTCCACACTCACGTCTTGAGTGTTGCAATTTTGTTTTCTCACACTATATGTCAACTCTATGTATATGATGCCAAAACTAAGTTCATCCGTAAGTGATTTGCAAATTTTCAAAGCCATCCCGCGAGAGTTTAATTTTTTACAATTTTTCTAACCGCTCAATGCATTTTTCATTTTTCCACACTCACGTTTTGAGTGTTTCTCAAGACGGATGAATGTGAATATTTATGCAAATTGCAGTATCTTAAAAAAATGTCTGAATAAGGATATTGATGTATGCATGTAGTTAAAATTAAGTCATTCCTTAAATTTACAAAGTGGAAAATTAAATCGAAAATTCACACAAAAGTGGAGAGAAATGGAACGTGTACATCGCGTAATTGAGAACAATCCCTCAATTAATATTGGGTTAAGCATTAACACACCCTTCCACCGAATCCGTCCCCCCTCCCCCGCGCCGTATCCGTTCCCCGTTGCAATTCGAAATTATCAAGGCGGAACAACGGGAGAGAGGAAGTGAAACGGACACAAAGAGAGGGAGTCGAAACTTAATAATAATAAAGTTTATATGTATGAAATCAAGACTTATAATCGGTGTACTGTGAGTTCGGTTCGGTTCAGTTCAGTTCAGTTCGGTTCGGCAACTTTGTAAACAGAATTAGCTCTCGCGGCCGTAAATTCTCCAAATCCAAAGAACTTTATTTGGGCAATGCTAATGCGTGAGTGCTGCTGCTGCTGCACTCGTTTAAAATAAATAAATGGAAAGTTCGCCGGATGATATTCGGTCGAATTTTTTGGGGATCGCTCTGATTATTATCGACGAGAAGTTAGCCATAATATGCTCTCATTGTGACCGAAACTGACGTTTAAAACGTCAAAATTATTAAAGATGGAAAGATTATACTTCAAATTTAAAATACTCAGTTTACTCAGAAACTAAAGGGATTTCGAAAAAAACTTATTCTTTAGAAGTTGTTCATTTTGGCTTTCTCTACAATTATTATTCACATAAATTTGCTGTAACTATTATCGTTTTATAATTATAAACCAAAAATTGAAAAAAGAAAAAAAAAATTTTTCTCGTATAAAAATGATTTTATGAAAAATATTTTCAAGCAAAAGATGTTCATTTCTTTGTTGCCTTCAAAGTTTGTTTAAATGTTTTTGTGATATTCTTTATATTTAAGAAAATATTTGCAAAAAACAAAAAACAGTTAAGGTAAACACCTACTTCCGGTGTACGAAATTTTACCAAAAGCTTTCAAGTTCTTCAGATTATTAAATAAGACGTATGTTCAATGTTTCGTATCAATTGGTCTATTAGTTTTTGAGATACAGCGCACACAGCCAGACACACACATAATTTTGACGTTTTAAACGTCAGTTTTATCCGAGTCTACGAAACGTTCGATACACACTTAAAATATGATTTAAATTGAAAATAAACCATGGAAGCGTTAATATAAATGATACCATCAAGTTGGAGAAAGTAACATGATGGCCACATCACCATTTTTTTTCCAGAAATTGTTGAAATGGCATCTAGGGACCCCAAAATGGATATTTCCGTGAAAAAAAAATCACGTTCACTATAATTTTTGAGGTGATGAAAGTAATCGAGAAGAAAATGGCGTTATCGCGGTGGAAAATAATTTTTCGTTAAGAAGTGAGAATTATAATTTAAGTTTTTTTTTCATTGCGGGCCTCTCGGAGTGGCACATTATGCAAATTGAATTGAACGGCGGACGTCAGTCATGAGAAATTATTTTCTTTTAAGAAACACGACTCGTTTTAATTGGGAATTAACTGCGTCGACTAATTAAATTGCGGTTCCAAATAAACACTTTCCACTTGTTTCTTCACTAATAATAATTCCCTCATTTTTGCAGAAAATTATTTTTCTATGAATGGAGGTTCGTAAATTGGCAACACAACAATAATCCCGTTTTAATTTCGTAATAGTGAACGATAGATGAATTAATTTTTGATAGAGTTTTAATTATATGATTTTGTATATATTTAAAATTACAAAAATGTTGTGATTATATCAGTGACGGTTCGCGGGGTTTTTTCTGGTACGGCCGAGGAACAAGAGGTGCGGTCACGCAGTCAGCCGTCTCTGCAACTGACCCCACCTATCTGTACCAGAAAATACCCCGCGAACCGTCACTGATGGCCCGTCTCCGTCGTATAAGAAAATGCACTTTAATTGAAGACTCTAAAAACCAATGAAATTTCTAAAGCATTGAGATTTATCGCAATTCGGAAAATCGAGACGCCGTGAAAAAAACAACGAGCGTTTGGAGTAACGGGAAAAATAAACAACGCCGTTTGCACCACTTCGCCATGTTGTTCCGTCGTGTGTGCACCCGAAAACGATTCTGTTCACCCGCTGGCCCCAACCCCATCACTTCCAGGAATTTTCTACCAAACGATAGGTAAGCCGCCACCAGTCGATTCATTCAATAGACATTATCATCCTGCCCGTGCTTCAAGTCAGTTTTTTCTGTTACGGCCGAGGAACAAGAGGTGGTGATACAGATAGGTGCGGTCACTGCAACTGACCCTACCTATCTGTATTACCACCTCTTGTTCCTCGGCCGTACCAGAAAAAACCCCGCGAACCGTCACTGGATTATATACAACTAAATGTGCAGTGTTTATAGTTGAACTTGCATTCCACGTATAGAGTCGAATGTAGTGTCCTCCGGTATGATACATGACATTAAATTATATTATATATTACTTAGTATTAGCAGTAAATATGTCAATACCCCATAATGTAATATTAGTTTGGATATTATTGAATCCGATATTGAGGTATTATTTATGGCAACAGTAATACCGACTATTAATAGTAATACGTACACACAGATACATAATATTTTAGAAAGTGTAACAGCTGTAATTTTCCTGCATAGAATTCCGAACGATGATAAATATAAAATAATTGCCACAAGCTTTAAAATTTAAAACACTTCACTTTATATTTGTATAAAAAAATGCGTACTTCCACTTAAGCAGAATTGATTGTAATTCTAAATTTGCGCGTTTCTCGATCGATACAAAAAATTACAAAAACAATTTCTACGTACTTGAAATTATAAATACACATTTTCCAATAGGTGAAAAAAAAAATAAAATACACGATTCGTTCGATGGAGTTCGAACCCACGACCACGAGGCCCGTAAGCTGGAGCTCTACTCGCTGGGCCACCGCGGCCCCTAATACCATTGTTAGCGTATTAAATGGCTGTCGAATAACAGTTTTTCTGCCTTATGTAAGTTTTTTTTTTATTTGCTTTGGCTTATAAGCCATTCAGCCACTAACGGTTAAAATATTTGCAGGATAATATTTTGTTAGATTAACTCTAATTTTAACGAAAAATTAATTCGTAGATTTCAAAATTACCAATGATAAAATTTAAAATGTTCCAATCCTTTGTATTCGTTTATTGATCGAAACCGAATTGAATTTCAAATTGTGGATTAAACGGTGTTTGGTAATAATGAGAGAGCAGGAATCCCGATGAAAACCTCACGCATTATCAGGGATTGAAGAGGCGCCGAAGGGCTTTCAAAAAATGGCCACCCTATTAATTAAATACATAAAACACATTAATCCCGGCTCGTCGTTTCCGAGGACGGGGAGAGTGAGAGAGGGAGAGATAGAGATAGAGGAGACGAGAGTTTGCCATCATTTACATTCGCCTTAGGGCTGATTTACAACCCTTATATTGACACAGATAGCTTAAGCCAGATTAGGGACCATCATTTACTTTCAACGGGTGGTTAAGAGGTGACACCGGAAAAGTAATTTATATTAATTTCTTCTTGGGATATACGTACGGGGGAAGTAATTAATAAAACGAAAAAAAAAAACGGAAATTGATTAGTGAATTTATTAATTTATGCGTTATTGCGTTTTATTATAAGGTGTGAGCCACAGAATTTTGATGCTGAGATGGCCATGCCTGAGAGATAGAGAGAGAGAGAAAAGAGAGAGAGAGAGAAAAACATAGCTGTCATGCCTCAGATTAATTTTTTTAATTCAATTGAACTGATTTAGTCTTCTATGACATGAATTGTCAAATTAATGTGTGTCTGTCTGTGTGCGCTATATCTCAAAAACTAATAGAGCAATTGATATGAAACTTTGAACATCCGTCTTATTTAATAATCTGAAGAACCGAAATGCTTTGTGTAAAATTTCGTACACCGGAAGCTGGCGTTTACCTTAACTGTTTTTTGTTTTTTGCCAATATTTTCTTAATTATAAAAAATATCACAAAAACATTTAAACAAACATTGAATACAATAAAGAAATGAACATCTTTTGCTTGAAAACATTTTTCATAAAATCATTTTTATTCGAGAAAAAAATTTATTATTATTTTTTTAATTTTTGGTTTATAATTATGAAACGATAATAGTTACAGCAAATTTATGTTAATAATAATTGTAGAGAATGCCAAAAAGAACAACTTACAAATAATAAGTTTTTTCGAAATCCCTTTAGTTTTTGAGTAAACTGAGTTTTTGAATTTGAAGTATAATTTTTCCATCTTTTATAATTTTGACGTTTTAAACGTCAGTTTCGTCCGAGTTTACACAACGCTCGATGTACATTTAAAACATGATTTAAATAGAAAATAAACCATGAAAGCGTAAATATAAACGGCTATGATACCATCAAGTCGGAGAAAGTAACATGATGGCCACATCACCATTTTTTCATAGATATTAGTTCCAATCAGGGGCGGCTCGTTATATAGAGCCAAGGAGCCATGGCACTACCTGTAGTTTCAAACGCAGCAAGAATTTTTAATTAATTCTTATAACACTTTTTCGCCAGTTACTTTGGTATAGGAAATGACTTAAGTGGATTTTTACATAATCATAATAATCTAGAATGTGTTTTAAGTGCATTTGAAAAGTTTCAAGTCGATGGCATTTGTTTTTATATTTTTTTCAAGAGCAGGAAATTTTTACAAATTTTCTTATTTCTACGCTCGGTTCGTTACGAAAATTCAAAATCTACGGTTGAAGGATTGAATGGATTTTGACATAATCATAATCTAGATTGTGTTTTAAGTGCATTTGAAAAGTTTCAAGTCGATATCATTTGTTTTTATATTTTTTTCAAGAGCAGGAAATGTTTACAAATTTTCTTAATTCTACGCTCGGTTTGTTACGAAAATTCAAAATCTACGGTTGAAGGATTGAATGGATTTTGACATAATCATAATCTAGAATGTGTTTTAAGTGCATTTGAAAAGTTTCAAGTCGATGGCATTTGTTTTTATATTTTTTTCAAGAGCAGGAAATGTTTACAAATTTTCTTAATTCTACGCTCGGTTTGTTACGAAAATTCAAAATCTACGGTTGAGGGATTGAATGGATTTTGACATAATCATTATCTAGATTGTGTTTTAAGTGCATTTGAAAAGTTTCAAGTCGATATCATTTGTTTTTATATTTTTTTCAAGAGCAGGAAATTTTTACAAATTTTCTTAATTCTACGCTCGGTTCGTTACGAAAATTCAAAATCTACGGTTGAAGGATTGAATGGATTTTGACATAATCATAATCTAGAATGTGTTTTAAGTGCATTTGAAAAGTTTCAAGTCGATGGCATTTGTTTTTATATTTTTTTCAAGAGCAGGAAATTTTTACAAATTTTCTTAATTCTACGCTCGGTTCGTTACAAAAATTCAAAATCTACGGTTGAAGGATTGAATGGATTTTGACATAATCATAATCTAGAATGTGTTTTAAGTGCATTTGAAAAGTTTCAAGTCGATGGCATTTGTTTTTATATTTTTTTCAAGAGCAGGAAATTTTTACAAATTTTCTTAATTCTACGCTCGGTTCGTTACGAAAATTCAAAATCTACGCTTGGAGTATTGAATGCAGGGGCGGCTCGTTATATAGATCCAAGGAGCCATAGTACTACTTGTGATTTCAAGCTGAGCAAGAATTTTTAACTAATTCTAACTTTTTCGTCAGTTACTTTGGTTTAGGAAGATAAATGGTTCTTTCTTTCTTCAAAAAAGGAGGGAGGGGTATATTATATAAGTGGCTCTACCATCAAGATGTTCCACGAGCCGCCACTGGTTCCAATAAATAGACTGAATTTCCTAATTTTTATTATTCGATGACATTTCTAATTCATCTCACAGCCAACTCTAAATCAAAATCTTGTAACTCGCGCGATATAAACTGAAATAAAAAATCATATAGAATGTTGGGATATTATTTGTTTGGGGGTTGGTCAATCAAATTCAGAATTGATGTGGAACTCAATTAGTGGCAAAGAGTGAGTGCGGAGAATGAAGCGATAAAAGGACGTTAGAATGTTATCTCTGTGAATGATCGGGAGCCCTTAACGTGTATGAGATATTCATGTGGGCGCATTGAATTGTAAAAGATTGGGCCGATTCCTCTGCCCTATTACATATGTATGACCCTCGGATAGTGTGTTTACACGAACGCATTTATCTTCTCCGGGGCTCTACTTAAAAAAGAGACGTCAGCGTACACACCTTCATTCGCTCATTCATTCCCTCCGCCGCCGTTCTTTCCTAAGACTAGCGCGAAACATTAGCGAAACGCAAGCTAAGAAGATTGATGTGAAAATTTTTCTAAATTTTGTATTAAATAAATTAGAAAGTAAGACTTAATTTCGCTTGCAGAGTTGTATATTCATATATTCAGGCTATATTTCGTTTTATTGAATTTATTTAAATTTTGTATTTATAGAGAGACAATATATTTATTGAGACACTTGATCAGAGGTTTATATTTATCTAAAATTATTTAATTAAAACATTAGTGAAAATAGTGTAGCAAGTTAACTCTGCGGGCGAGGTATTTTTATTTGGACGGTAAAAGGGAAGTTGAAAGTTTTTCATAATGGTTCAAGTTGCAGAGACACCTTAGTCATTTCCTCAGGAATCCAAACGAGCTCCTCGCATGCTCTAGCACTGTGAAAGCGTCTAATTTTATGCTCCGCAGTCTACAAGAAAGAAAAGAAGAATGGGCACATCATGTTAAGCCAGTCGGGGAAAGGGCATGCATTCACCTCGCACGTACACGTCGAGGTTTTCTTGTAAATTATTATTCATTTCAAAAATACATTATTTATTAAGATATCTTCAGGTTTTGAAATAAATTCCTTGACTGATTAATTTTTTACAATTTTTCAAATCGTTGAATGCATTTTTCAACTTTTCCAATTTAAGTTTGGAGCGTTGCTGGTTTGTTGATTTTCAAAATTATGCAATTGTTTCAACAGGAAATTAAAACTACATTATTTATTAAGACATCTTCAGGTTTTGAAATAAATTCCTTGTCTGATTAATTTTTTACAATTTTTCAAATCGTTGAATGCATTTTTCAACTTTTCCAATTTAAGTTTGGAGCGTTGCTGGTTTGTTGATTTTCAAAATTAGGCAATTGTTTCAACAGGAAATTAAAACTACATTATTTATTAAGACATCTTCAGGTTTTGAAATAAATTCCTTGTCTGATTAATTTTTTACAATTTTTCAAATCGTTGAATGCATTTTTCAACTTTTCCAATTTAAGTTTGGAGCGTTGCTGGTTTGTTGATTTTCAAAATTATGCAATTGTTTCAACAGGAAATTAAAACTACATTATTTATTAAGACATCTTCAGGTTTTGAAATAAATTCCTTGTCTGATTAATTTTTTACAATTTTTCAAATCGTTGAATGCATTTTTCAACTTTTCCAATTTAAGTTTGGAGCGTTGCTGGTTTGTTGATTTTCAAAATTATGCAATTGTTTTAACAGGAAATTAAAACTACATTATTTATTAAGACATCTTCAGGTTTTGAAATAAATTCCTTGTCTGATTAATTTTTTACAATTTTTCAAATCGTTGAATGCATTTTTCAACTTTTCCATTTTAAGTTTGTTAAGTTCCAAAATTATGCAATTGTTTTAACAGGAAATTAAAACTACATTATTTATTAAGACATCTTCAGGTTTTGAAATAAATTCCTTGTCTGATTAATTTTTTACAATTTTTCAAATCGCTGAATGCAATTTTCAACTTTTCCATTTTAAGTTTGGAGCGTTGTTGATTTGTTTAGTTCCAAAATTAGGCAATTGTTTTAACAGGAAATTAAAACTACAATATTTATTAAGACATCTTCAGGTTTTGAAATAAATTCCTTGTCTGATTAATTTTTTACAATTTTTCAAATCGTTGAATGCATTTTTCAACTTTTCCAATTTAAGTTTGGAGCGTTGCTGGTTTGTTTCGTTCCAAAATTAGGCAATTGTTTTAACAGGAAATTAAAAATACATTATTTATTAAGACATCTTCAGGTTTTGAAATAAATTCCTTGTCTGATTAATTTTTTACAATTTTTCAAATCGTTGAATGCATTTTTCAACTTTTCCAATTTAAGTTTGGAGCGTTGCTGGTTTGTTTCGTTCCAAAATTAGGCAATTGTTTTAACAGGAAATTAAAAATACATTATTTATTAAGACATCTTCAGGTTTTGAAATAAATTCCTTGTCTGATTAATTTTTTACAATTTTTCAAATCGCTGAATGCAATTTTCAACTTTTCCATTTTAAGTTTGGAGCGTTGCTGGTTTGTTTCGTTCCAAAATTAGGCAATTGTTTTAACAGGAAATTAAAACTACATTATTTATTAAGATATCTTCAGGTTTTGAAATAATTTCCTTGTCTGATTAATTTTTTACATTTTTTTCAAATCGTTGAATGCATTTTTCAACTTTTCCATTTTAAGTTTGGAGCGTTGTTGATTTGTTTAGTTCCAAAATTAGGCAATTGTTTTAACAGGAAATTAAAACTACAATATTTATTAAGACATCTTCAGGTTTTGAAATAAATTCCTTGTCTGATTAATTTTTTTCAATTTTTCAAATCGTTGAATGCATTTTTCAACTTTTCCAATTTAAGTTTGGAGCGTTGCTGGTTTGTTTCGTTCCAAAATTAGGCAATTGTTTTAACAGGAAATTAAAAATACATTATTTATTAAGACATCTTCAGGTTTTGAAATAAATTCCTTGTCTGATTAATTTTTTACAATTTTTCAAATCGTTGAATGCATTTTTCAACTTTTCCAATTTAAGTTTGGAGCGTTGTTGATTTGTTTAGTTCCAAAATTAGGCAATTGTTTTAACAGGAAATTAAAAATACATTATTTATTAAGACATCTTCAGGTTTTGAAATAAATTCCTTGTCTGATTAATTTTTTTACAATTTTTCAAATCGTTGAATGCATTTTTCAACTTTTCCAATTTAAGTTTGGAGCGTTGCTGGTTTGTTTCGTTCCAAAATTAGGCAATTGTTTTAACAGGAAATTAAAAATACATTATTTATTAAGACATCTTCAGGTTTTGAAATAAATTCCTTGTCTGATTAATTTTTTACAATTTTTTCAAATCGTTGAATGCATTTTTCAACTTTTCCATTTTAAGTTTGGAGCGTTGTTGATTTGTTTAGTTCCAAAATTAGGCAATTGTTTTAACAGGAAATTAAAACTACAATATTTATTAAGACATCTTCAGGTTTTGAAATAAATTCCTTGTCTGATTAATTTTTTACAATTTTTCAAATCGTTGAATGCATTTTTCAACTTTTCCAATTTAAGTTTGGAGCGTTGCTGGTTTGTTGATTTTCAAAATTATGCAATTGTTTTAACAGGAAATTAAAACTACATTATTTATTAAGACATCTTCAGGTTTTGAAATAAATTCCTTGTCTGATTAATTTTTTACAATTTTTCAAATCGCTGAATGCAATTTTCAACTTTTCCATTTTAAGTTTGGAGCGTTGTTGATTTGTTTAGTTCCAAAATTAGGCAATTGTTTTAACAGGAAATTAAAACTACAATATTTATTAAGACATCTTCAGGTTTTGAAATAAATTCCTTGTCTGATTAATTTTTTACAATTTTTCAAATCGTTGAATGCAATTTTCAACTTTTCCAATTTAAGTTTGGAGCGTTGCTGGTTTGTTTATTTCCAAAATTAGGCAATTGTTTTAACAGGAAATTAAAACTATATTATTTATTAAGACATCTTTAGGTTTTGAAATAAATTCTTTGTCTGATTAATTTTTTACAATTTTTCAAATCGTTGAATGCATTTTTCAACTTTTCCATTTTAAGTTTGGAGCGTTGCTGGTTTGTTTATTTCCAAAATTAGGCAATTGTTTTAACAGGAAATTAAAACTACATTATTTATTAAGACATCTTTAGGTTTTGAAATAAATTCTTTGTCTGATTAATTTTTTACAATTTTTCAAATCGTTGAATGCATTTTTCAACTTTTCCAATTTAAGTTTGGAGCGTTGCTGTTTTGTTTCGTTCCAAAATTAGGCAGTTGTTTTAACAGGAAATTAAAACTACATTATTTATTAAGACATCTTCAGGTTTTGAAATAAATTCCTTGCCTGATTAATTTTTTACAATTTTTCAAATCGTTGAATGTATTTTTCCACTTTTCCATTTTGAATTTTTTTTGCTTAAACAACATTTTAGGATCTTATAAACAATATCCAGTATTAAATCTAAGTCCACTGAGTGAGTTTTTCAAGATAAAATCTTTGGGCGATTTGTTGGCCGGATGCATTCGCACGGCGTTCGGCGTTTTGTTCTTTTTATTGGCGTGATAACACTGAATAAAGAAGTAAACGTGAGGCGGTTTATTGCCGCGGCACTCTTAAATGGGAAATTATTCCGGGTTTTGATTTATGTAAGAGCCTAATGTTTATGCTACAGTAAAACGGTCGGCGCAATTCCGAAACTATCGTAAAAAGATTAATAAAACAAACGAATTATTTTAATCAGATTAAACGCTCGAGTGCACCGATTTACGGTGTTAGTTTATGTAGGGTTAAATCGGGGTGGGTTTATAAGGGGTCGTATTATTCTTTATTTACTCTTAAATATATACCACCAGCAGGATTTTTTCGTTACAATTGATGATGAAAAGCAAATCTTTAAATTTTTTTTTATCAATGCTAGAAGTTAAGAATTTTTTTAATTAAAATCCTCTTTGTCATACGCATTTTTTGTTTATAGTTTCGACCTTTACAACTTCATTATCAAACAAAAAAAAAAACGTCAATTTCTATTTTTACTTCGCTTTAGTACCAACATTTAATTATTATTTATTCAGCATTTTAACAATAACTTCTTTTGTCTCTTCATCCAAAGAACAATAAATGATTATTTGTGTTACCATTGGTTTCGGTCCTGAATTCGAAACAATGTCTGCGCCTTAGTCTCTATTTAACCTCAGTTAATATATACGTATCCTGTACAGAGAAATATTTCGCGAAAGTTAAGGATAAAACATCCATCAGGGACGGCGATGTCCTCCCAGGACTATATTTCAGGGCCCCTACGACCCTCCAGAACAATAAACAAACTATGCAACCATCCAGTGGAGCTCCTCCCCGGCCATACATGAATGTCTGCCGGGCCGACGATACTTATTACACACACACGCGTACACAAACCACTTTACCACTTATATTTTCCGCCATACCTTAACAATTATTTATTCAGCGGGCGTTGCCGCCGCAAAGTTTCGCGAGCTCGAATATTATTTTATGCTGCACGCCCTGCAATTTTAATGACGGCAGAAGTGAGCTCTTATCGTTATCAGTTCTGCTCCGCTCGCGGGAATACGAAGGACGAGGGGGGGGGGGGGAGGAAAAAACCTCGGGAAAGATTTATCTGCGCTTGTTTAGCGTCAAAAACAACAAAATTGGAAAGACGTCTTCAGTTTCTGGGGAATGTCCCCCTTGTTCAATTAACGGGCGCGACGCGTTAAATTAATTTTAAATTCTTACTCTAACGGAAGTAATTCCTTTAAACGTCCACTTTATGATGAAACGAATATACTCACTTTTTTTGTAATTACTTGCTTAAATATTTGAGGTTTTTATTATTTTAATTAAAACTTTCATATTTACATTGCTTTTATACGTCAGGTATATAGCTTTTTTTTAGATTTTTATACATTTTTACTTTCTCTACGTACGTTAAGTACGAGAATATTTTTTTAAATAATGACATGCAATTTTTCTATTACAATTCTTGTTTGCAGTCTTACCATTTTGTTTCCTGCTGGAGTGAGAGGGTTGTTTTTTTATTATTGCAAATATACATTAATTCTGAGCATATTTGGAGATTTTGAAGCTAATTCCCAGCGTGGTAATTTTTTGAGAATTTTTTAAATCTTGTTTGGAGAATTGCCATTTTTTTCCTGCTGGAGTGAGAGGGTTGTTTATTTATTATTGTAAATATACATTAATTCTGAGCATATTTGGAGATTTTGAAACTAATTCCCAGCGTGGTAATTTTTTGAGAATTTTTTAAATCTTGAGATGCAATTTTTTCAACTGCAATTCTTGTTTGGAGAATTGCCATTTTTTTCCTGCTTGAGTGAGAGGGTTGTTTATTTATTATTGCAAATATACATTATTTTTGAGTGTATTTGGAGATTTTGAAGCTAATTCCTAGCGTGGTATTTTTTTGAGAATTTTTTAAATCTTGAGATGCAATTTTTTCAACTACAACTCTTGTTTGGAGAATTGCCATTTTTTTCCTGCTTGAGTGAGAGGGTTGTTTATTTATTATTGCAAATATACATTAATTCTGAGCATATTTGGAGATTTTGAAGCCAATTCCTAGCGTGATATTTTTTTTAAGAATATTTCAAATCGCGAGATACAATTTTTTCTATTGCAATTCTTGTTCCCGAATTTTCTCATGGGCTTCACATGGTCAAGAAGTCGAAGGATGGCAGTTCCAACATTTAATTAAATAATACATCAAATAGTGTTTCCAATTAACTAAAATAATTTAAACAGATTGTTACGATTTTAATGATTGAGGGTGGCTCGTATTGCTTGCTTGCTTGCGCCCGGCTTCGTCGGTTAATTGGCTCTCGCATAGAAATGAGAGTGATTGGTCTCGGATAAGATAAGGGAGTAATTATTTTCATGATGGGAAATAGTTAAATCGGTTTCAGGTTGTTGGCGGCGGCGGTGGGCGTACCGGCTTCAGCATGCATGTTTTCCAACACTTACATTCATTTTTCAGACGGGACTTCTCCCATAATTATAAATAGCGAGGGGGTTGGTGCGCGGGGGTGCGAGTCGATAACGCGTTTCGCGTGTAAAATTATTTAACACATGTTGCCCGCTTAAGATTGCGCGACATTGACTAATTGGTTAATCACTTAATACCTGGTTATGATTAGTGCTAAAGATTATCTTAAGTAGTAAGAGAATGTGATTGATATATGCTGGGAATTTGTAATCATTATTTTTATTAAGATGGATGCACCTCTGGGGTATTTTTGAAAAATAATTAATCCTTGATTGTTGCGGCTGAACGGAAACGATCAATTGAAAATTAATACCATGTTGGTAAATACCATATAATCGCATAAACACAAAATCAGGAAACTGTTGTCGAAATTCAACCAGTCATGGACGAGTATTATAAATCCATTGCCCATTTGAAGATATCCATTACGGAAACAAGAGTCAATGATGAAACGCTTGTGAAGTTGTGAGAAAACCATGATTAAATCAAAACTGACGTTTTATTGACATAAAGTCAACAACGTGCTGAACTAATCTAAGACCGTGATTTTGTTTATCATGGCCATGCCTTATCTAAATATTTTTTATACATATGATATAATCCAATTATGTTTAACATTGATTACGATAATATGTGCAGTTTTTAAATGGTAGTTTTATGTCGAACACGAATTATAGGTTAAAATTAATCCTTACCTAATAAATACGACAAATATGTTCGTTAGAGCGCATGGCGTAATATTCTAAGTTCCCGGCGCTGCCACCGTAAGTTCGATGCATAAATTATAAGACCATTTTAGTTGTCTGCAAAGCGAATATTATAAACTAATGGTTAAAATATCAGAAATAATTTACAATAGCCTATGAAGAATTAATCATTATTCACATGAATTATTCGAAACAACTCAGAAACAAGATTGCATACGATTCTGCAACAATCTAACAAAATATTAATAATTTACAGCGTTTACGGCAATAAATCAAACCGAATGCAGGTGACGGAATAATCCTGCAACATCCTGCTGGGGTGTTTCCCCAAGCAAACGTTTTACAACCGTTGTACTCCACTTACAGCGATGGCAATGAATTACGTCACCATTTGCATTATCTGTGAATGCATTACTGTTAATTAAAACTCGCGAATTAATTTACGGGACACACACACACACACGCGCGCATATATTTGCAATATCCTGCAAACCGTATTGATCCGATTTTCGAATACGTCTATGATCGACTTGAATTATTTACTTTATTAACGATATCTCTTGTGTGGTAATTTTGGATTCGATTCTGCTGTTCCGGAGATGATATGTGGAAAAATTGTTGCGTCTGGTCGGATTCAGCTGGATTAGTGTACGCAGTGTCCGTGATTGCAGTTTCCATCGATCGGAATTTCAATTAACCGTCTTTACCTCCGCACATTTATATTTATATTCACTTAAATAAATTAAGTGAGTTTACAATGCAGCAGTATAATAGTGGAATTAATTATAACACTATTAATAATAGCCGCACACGATGAATTTTGCTAACCGATGAAGAGTTAGCCACGATTTCCCGGCGCATCCACCATGTCTCAAAATGTTACCAATCTCAATAAAATGTTAACATATTACTGTCCTAAGATGGTATTTACGTTTTTATGGTTTATTTTCAATTGAAATCATATTTTAAATGTACATCGACCGTTGTGTAAACTCGGATGAAACTGACGTTAAAAAATTATGTAAGATGGAAAAATTATACTTCAAATTCAAAAACTCGGTTTACTCTAAAACTAAAGGGATTTCGAAAAAAACTTATTCTTTATAAGTTGTTCATTTTAGCATTCTCTACAATTATTATTAACATAAATTTGCTGTAACTATTATCGTTTTATAATTATAAACTAAAAATTAAAAAAAAATAATAAATTTTTTTCTCGAATAAAAATGATTTTATGAAAAATATTTTCAAGCAAAAGATATTCATTTCTTTGTTGTCTTTAATGTTTGTTTAAATATTTTTGTGATATTTTTCATATTTAAGAAAATATTGGCAAAAACAAAAAAACAGTTAAGGTAAACACCCACTTCCTGTGTACGAAATTTTACCAAAAGCTTTTCAGTTTTTCGGATTATCAAATAAGACGGATCTTCAAAGTTTCATATCAATTGCTTTATTAGTTTTTGAGATATAGCGCGCATAGACAGACACAATTTTTTTTCCAGAAATTGTTGAAATGACATCTAGGGACCCCAAAACGGATATTTCCGTAAAAAAAGTTTTTGAAAAGAAAATGGAAGGCCTTATTATTTCAAAATCTAAAAATATTCCAATTTGTACGCGAGTTAAAAAGGAATTCTGTTGAAACCACAGCTGGGAATAAAATGGCAACACTCAAAACGTGAATTTACGAACATATTTTTCACCTTTGCAGAATAAATTTGATAAGGTTGTAAATAAAGTTCTGCACAATATATTATATTAGAACAATAAACTATAACTTTCAGTGTGATCTCAATTTAATAAAATAAAATATTCCATCTGCTGTTATTTAACGATTGTAAAGATGGTAAAGTAGATTTGAAATAGTGGCGTTCTAAAGCTGTCAAGTTGAGTTTGTTGACGTGTCAGAGGATGGTTTATGATTATACCATCCAGCGTGTAATACATTATATCATACGTAGGTATTACATACATCCTGCTATCAAAAGAAAAAAATATATTGCCCCACCACCACAAAAAAAAAAACGTTATCGTTAAAATCTACACACACACAAAAAATTAATGCGTAAAACTTTGTCAATAACACATAATGATAAATGTTTAGGGATGTACGTGATTTATTTATAAACATACGGGGATGAAGCCGCGGATTGATTTTATCCCGATGGAAGCAATTTAAACTTTTGGTGAAGTGAAATATTAATTCAAGTGAGCTCGGCTTTTCCGTTCTATTGATATAACTTGACCACTGCATATTATGGATCAACTCGAAATGTCTGCATAATGCATTAAAGTTTTCGACGCTGCTAAAAATGAAAAATAGGAAACCGAGGAGGAAAATTCTTTTAATCTATTGTTCCTCTTGAAACAGATGGTAGGCTCGGGACTTCGTAGAGTGCTACTAATTGGAAAAGGTAGAATGAGGTCCGCTTATCAACAATTAATTTAATTTTAAACTTTAACTACAAATTTAATCAAGATGAGGGCGTATCCATAATTAAACTGAATTGAAAAAATCACTGAATTATAAAGTTTGTAGTTGTTGTAATTGTAACCTTGATTCTAAAATATTTTAAACATTAATATAATTAAATTCCATAATTTCGCACAATCTTAAATTTTATAAAAGAAACGACATAAATAGCCTCCCCAATTTAACGCAATCTCCCCACGAAATCTGTACGTAATAAATTAATTTACCACCAACTCCAAACTCTGAATACGGGCAGCAAAAGCAAAAAAAAAAACAGTCGTATTTCCATACATAAATTCCCACAATATTTCCACATTACTACATAAAGATTACGAAGTTTCACGGCCCGTTTTTTCCCGACGACGACGAGGAGGAGAAAAGTTGGGGGTTCGATATTTTAGAGTTTTTGGTTTGGTGGGCAACATTAAAGTTTGCATTGTGAATTGGGAGGGGTGAGGGGGGCGGGGGGGACGGCGGTCTAAATGGAAAACGGGGCCGTGTTTAATTCCCCAGGAGGACGTACTTTCTGATAGAGCAGCTGTCAAACATGCACACAGCCGGCGGAGAACCGAAGACTTCTCTCTTCTCCCTCTCGCCCTCACCCTGAAAACGGAGACTTTTACAAGATTTTCACTTAACAGCGGAACTCGAAACGGAAAATTGATTTTATATAACGAAACTTGACTATATTGGGAAATATCTATATATGTATATAACGCCACAAGATTTTTATTCAGAGTTGGCTGTGAGATAAATTACGAATGTCGCAGAACATTAAATATACTAATATCTACGAAAAAAATGGTGATGTGGTCATCATGTTACTTTCTTCGACTTGATGGTATCAATTATATTTACGCTTTCAAGGTTTATTTTGAATTTTAAATGTACATCGAGCCGATGAAACTGACGTTTAAAACGTCAAAATTATGAAACATGGAAAAATTCTACTTCAAATTCAAAAACTCTGTTTACTCAAAAACTAAAGGGATTTCGAAAAAAGCTTATTCTTTATAAGTTGTTCATTTTGGCATTCTCTACAATTATTATTAACATAAATTTGCTGTAACTGTTATCGTTTTATAATTATAAACCAAAAATTAAAAAATAATAATAAATTTTTTTCTCAAATAAAAATGATTTTATGAAAAATGTTTTCAAGCAAAAAATATTCATTTCTTTGTTGTCTTCAAAGTTTGTTTAAATGTTTTTGTGATATTTTTCATATTTAAGAAAATATTGGCAAAAAACAAAAAACGGTTAAGGTAAACGCCCACTTCCGGTGTACGAAATTTTACCAAAACCTTTTCAGTTCTTCAGATTATCAAATAAGACTTATGTTGAAAGTTTCATATCAATTGCTTCATTAGTTTTTGAGATACAGCGCGCACAGACAGACACACAGTCATTTCGTTTTGGTTAATGTAATGGAATTATAGATGAAGTACGGTAGTAAATGATTTCGTTGTTGGTGTGTAGTTGGACATGAGTCTTCTAATTCTCGAAAGTTTCAGAGTCCGCGGGCGAAAGTAAACTTAGATGGACTATTATCAGTGGAAGAAATTCGTTTATGGGGAAAATGAAATGAAAACAGCCGCGGGCTGCATCAAGATGGAACGTTTTATTTGCACAAAGATTTTTCAATTTTCCGAGCGCATTTAACGTGACCTACAATATCCATAAGAAATGTTTAGCTTTTAAGGCATTCGCTTTAATTATATTTTTATCTCACAAAGGAGGAAAATTCGATCTTATGGGAACATAAGTTTGTTGTCGCGTTCGCTACGGGTACAAACACTCTGTGCTCCATAAAAATAAATTCCATAAAACACTATTCTCAATGAACGTAATATCGCTTATTCGAAATAGATTTAGTTTTTGAAAATTCAACAATTTCCAATGGAGAAATGTATTTTTTTTAAATTTTTTTAAATTTTTTGAGCACTTGGACGAAAACATCGTAGAAAAAAATGTTAAACGTGCAGAAAAAAAATCTATAAAAAATTATCCTCAATGGCTGAAGTATCGCTTATTAAAAATTAATTTTGTTTTTGTAAATTCAGTAATTTTCAATAGAGATATGGATTTTTTTAAATTTTTGTTTTAATTTTTTGAGCACTTGAACGAAAACATCGCAGAAAAAAAATGTTAAACGTGCAGAAAAAATCTATAAAAAATTATCCTCAATAGCCGAAGTATCGCTTATTAAAAATCCATTTGGTTTTTGAAAATTCAGCAATTTTCAATAGAGGTATGGATTTTTGAAAATTTTTGTTTTATTTTTTTGAGCACTTGAACGAAAACATCGCAGAAAAAAAATGTTAAACGTGCAGAAAAAATCTATAAAAAATTATCCTCAATGGCTGAAGTATCGCTTATTAAAAATTAATTTTGTTTTTGTAAATTCAGTAATTTTCAATAGAGATATGGATTTTTGAAATTTTTTGTTTTAATTTTTTAAGCACTTGAATAAACATCGCAGAAAAAAATGTTAACCGTGCAGAAAAAAATCTTTAAAAAATGATCCTTAATGGCCGAAGTATCGCTTATTAAAAATCAATTTGGTTTTTGTAAATTCAGCAATTTTCAATAGAAATATGGATTTTTTAAAAATTTTGTTTTAATTTTTTGAGCACTTGAACGAAAACATCGCAGAAAAAAAATGTTAAACGTGTAGAAAAAATCTATAAAAAATCATCCTCAATAGCCGAAGTATCGCTTATTAAAAATCAATTTGGTTTTTGTAAATTCAACAATTTTTAATAGAGATATGGATTTTTGAATATTTTAGCAGTTTGGTATTTTTTTTCAGTTTATTGTCTGTAATTTGTAAAATGGTTTCGTGGTACTGATATGAATTGAATAGAAGTAGTATTTTCCTTAATTAAATCTCATTATTTGCACATCAGATAACCCCGATGTGGTTATTACGATGGAGCTCCTTCGAGTGGTAATCCGTGATCTTTCGGGCGGTTCAGAAATGCAGAAACACCTTAAAATTAGATAAAACACAAATGTAGCGTGTCCGTGAGGGCCGATGGTGTCTGAAAGGGCGATCTGATAATATTGAAGACGAGCCCTTCTCTCTCGGGCGGAAATAGATGGCTCGAGTCGATAAAGCAGGTATCTCACCACAATCTTATAATTCACTCTGCACGGTCATCAACTTAAGTTGCATTCACGGGCATCAAAGTATCAAAGAGAGGAGGAGTAGAGGGCACACAAGTCATTAGTGTAATGAGACCCTATTTCCTTCTCCTACTCGTGCGTACGAATCGAGGAGGAAATATATTAACGAAAATATTGCCGAAGAGAAATATCGCAATTTTTCCTTCGGTTGACGATTTTTTTTTAATGTTTTTTTGATTACTAAAATTCTGTCTTTGGTAAATTTTGATGTACAGTTAACACGTAACATCTGTGTATGTTGAAATACTTTCTTTACTATTTTTACACCATTAAGGCGATTTCTATTGTTCCACTAATTTCCCTACTTTAACTATGAAATTAATTTCTCTAGAGCCCAATGAAATGAAAATTCCCTGATTTCTTGTAGATAAATACAATACTTTTCGTCTTCTACAATTTAATAGGCTTTACAATAAACAAATCATCTACCGAAACAACTACTTTCATGGCTAGTGCCACGACGAAAGGAAATCAGTTGTTTCGGTAGAAGATTTGTTTATTGTAGTCTCTTAGAGACTCTTAAATTCATTTTGTTCTCTATAGCTGTTTATTGCCTTTACTTTCTTTACACCATTAAGGCGATATCTTTTTCCTAAAGTCTAAAGCTTTGTATTCATTTCCCTCTACTTTTTTTTTTACTTAGGCGTATGCCATTCAGTCACGACATAACTTCTCTCTACTTTATTGTTTAAAGCGTTACTCTAATTTCTCTACTTTCATAAAATGAAATTTTTTATAGCTGTTCAAGGATCCAATAAGTAAATCCAACAGTGAATATTTCCATTACCTGCATGAATGTTTTAAGCCGTACAATTTCAACCTGTGGGTGTAATTCTTTTTGGATTTATATATGAATATATAGATATGAACTGTTAGATTTACGTGTAGAGGTGGGAGGGAAACAGTATCAATAAATAATGTAGTCTAATTTAGTTTTGTGTTGGGTCCTTGAACGGCCATAGTTTATGCACATAAAAGACATCGGTGGGTAATATTTCCGCGGCCCATTTTGAAATAACAATACATCGCGCGGGCCGCATGCTTTATCTTCGCGCATAAATCGAATAAATCGAAATTGTATTTTCAGATAACGAATGTTCCTCTCCAAATGCGAAATTTCATTCTGCCCAAAGAAATTGTAATATCTGCATGTACTATCTATCTATCGCCGGAAGCGCGCAGACTGTCATGATGAATGTTCCATGTTGTATCAAATGTTTTATTTAATATGAAATAGTTTATTATTACAAATCGAGACAACATTCAATATTTAATAAATTAAGTAACGTGATACCATGTATTTATTTCCTGAGAGTATTAATTATCTAAAAATCTAATGCCCCGATGGGAATGGATGACATTTCGGTGCCCCCCACGAAAAACAATAAATGAACGTCGTCTCTTGTGCCGCTGCTGGTGTTGGGGAAGGAAGAAGAAAAAAAGTTAATGGACACTGATTTATAGGGAAAACCTTAATGGCAAATAAAAATAAGTGCGGATTCCTGTTTTAAAAGATCCTCCTCCTCACTTCTCGGCCCCGGAAAATAATTAATCTTCACTTCTATTTTTACATCGCTTTTCCACACACTAACGTTTAAACATTTTCATTACGTCGCTATAATTCACACCTTTCGTCGTTATTATTTATTTCTACAGCTTTGAATTTTATATTAATTCCGATTAGAATTCATGATTTATAAAGCTGCAAACTTTATTTAATATCGATTTCATAACTGCAGCTAATTAAAAATTTATTTTTATCCTGAAATAAATTCGCCCATGAAAATTATCTTAATTAATAGTTTTGTGACTTAAAGCCGTTTAGAATATTTGTGGTCAAAAATATCAAACGTTTTGAGGTCCCTAGATGCCATTTCAACAATTTCTGGAAAAATAATTTTGTGTCTGTGTCTGGCTGTGTGCGCTGTATCTCAAAAACTAATACAGCAATTGATATGAAACTTTAAACATACGTCTTATTTGACAATCTGAAGAACTGAAAAACTTTTGGTAAAATTTCGTACACCGGAAGTGGACGTTTACCTTAACTGTTTTTTGTTTTTAGCCAATATTTTCTTAAATATGATAAATATCAGAAAAACATTTAAACAAACTTTGAAGACAACAAAGAAATGAACATCTTTTGCTTGAAAATATTTTTCATAAAATCATTTTTATTCGAAAAAAAAATTAATTTTTATTTTTATTTTAGGTTTATAATTATAAAACGATAATAGTTACAGCAAATTTATGTTAATATTAATTGTAGATAATGCCAAAATGAACAACTTATAAGGAATAAGTTTTTTTCGAAATCCCTTTAGTTTTTGAGTAAATTGAGTTTTTCAATTTGAAGTATAATTTTTCCATATTTCATAATTTTGACGTTTTAAACGTCAGTTTCATCCGATTCAACACGTACATTTAAAATATGATTTAAATTGAAAATAAACCATGAAAGCGTTAACATAAATGATACCATCAAGTCGGAGAAAGTAACATGATGGCCACCACCATTTTTGGAAATTGATCATGTTTCGGTAGATGTCTAATCGAAAAATCTAGGTAAATCCTAAATTAAAACCTTACTGTTATCACTATAACATCACGGCTATTTGATTAATTATAAATTTTTATCAATTTTCCGTAAATTAGTAGATATTGCTTAAAAACTTGGCGAATACAAAAATGGTGGAGGCGCCGGATTCGTGATTGAAATTTATGACTTAACTTCCAATCAGTCTTTTTATTTGGTAATAATAATATCTACCTTATATTACTAGTATAATACGTGAATATTACAGTTAATGAATTAATTTAATGAAAATGTAGTTTGAGTTTCGCGGTTATGACATGAATAATTCAAAAACTTAGCATACTTTAAGTGATGAATAATAAAGTGGAGGTTACGCACATTTCATTCACCCTCTCATAAAATTACGGATGTTGTTCTACACACGTGCTGCAACTCGTACATTTAGTACGCCGCAGTTTTTTTTTTTCGCCAGTCGGAAGCTCGCATGAATAAACCCGTCTATTTCGTGAAAACTTGAAAATTTATTCATGCACACTTTTTCTATCCGAACATCACCATGAAATGTGAATAAACAGTAAAGGTTTTAAATAAAAATAGTTATTTATATTTACGGTTTCATGGTTTATTTTCAATTTAAATCATATTTTAAATGTATTTGTAGAATCGGATGAAACTGACGTTTAAAACGTCAAAATGATGAAAGATGAAAATGACAAATTATACTTTAAATTCGAATAATAAGGGCGGAAAGATCTCGTTCAATAATAATTTAATATGTTAAATAAAACTTTTTATATGTAAGAACTTTAATGCACATATATTTATATAGTTATTGAATAAATATGTTCTCTCTCTCTCTCGAATAATAAGTATACTTAACAACTAAAGAGATTTCTAAAAAAAAATCTACTGCTAACAAACTGCCTATTTAAAATGAACGCAATCGCTTATTTTTCGTCTGTGAAAGTTTTTTTTTTCAGTTTGTAGTTTCTCTGTCGGTTTCGGTTTCGGTTTCGGAGAGTTCGATCGGGGAAAAAGAAGGTGGAATAGATCCCCGAGCTATAATCCGCCGTCTCGAATTGTCTCAAAGTGCAAATAAATACGGTTTTATTGCTTACATAAATTTAAGCGAAGCGTCAATTCGTTCCGGTGGTTGAAAATTTACAGCCGCGCGTATGAAATTTATAATTAAACTCGTCTTTATGCCGCCCCACCCTGAACACACTGATGGATCGCTTGTAAATAATTGCTGTTTCGTTTATGATTTTTTTTTATCGACACGAATCAATAATTTAAAGCAAGATTGATTTCATTTAATAATCGTATTTTATTTCGATATTGAAAAAAATTGCTGCATATTCAAAAAATAAAATGATTTTGAAAGATCAAGGTCTTGTAAAGTGATTTGAATTTTTGTAGAATTTTCTTCCCGCGTTTTATATTGATTTTTAATTTTTTTGCGTTCGTGTGTTCGTCATTGAAAAAATACATTTTCAAAAATTCATAACTCGACTGAAAATTGGTGCAGATTCAAAATCCAACATTATTTTGAAAGATCAACGTCTTATGAAATGATTTAAATTTTTTCAGAATTTTTTTCCCACGATTCATATTAATTTTTATTTTTTTGCGATCGTATTCCTCATTGAAAAAAAAATATTTTCAAAAATTCATAACTCGACTGAAAATTGCTGCACGTTCAAAAATCAAAATTATTTTTAAAGATAGACGTCTTGTGAAGTGATTTAAATGTTTGCAGAATTTTTGTCCCACGATTCACATTAATTTTGATTTTTTTGCGCGCGAGTGTTCGTTATTGAAAATAATTCATTTTTAAAAATTCATAACCCGATTGAAAATTGCTGTAGATTAAAAATCCAAAATTATTTTGAAAGATCGACGTCTTGTGAAGTCATTTAAATTTTTGCAATTATTTTCCCTCTTGTTTCATATTAATTTTTAATTTTTTGCGATCGAGTGTTCGTCATTGAAAATAATTCATTTTTAAAAATTCATAACTCGATTGAAAATTGCTGCAGATTCAAAGTCCAACATTATTTTGAAAGATCGGCATCTGGTAAAGTAATTTTAATTTTTGTAGAATTTTTTTTCCTCGTTTCATATTAATTTCTATTTTTTGTGCTCTAGAGTTCGCCATTAAAAAAAGTACATTTTCAAAAATTTATAACTCGACTGAAAATTGGTGTAGATTCAAAATCCAACATTATTTTGAAAGATCGACGTCTTGAGAAGTGATTTAAATTTTTGCAGAATTTTTTCCCACGATTCATATTATTTTTTAATTTTTTGCGTTTGAGTGTTCCTCATTGAAAAAGTACATTTTCAAAAATTCATAACTCAACTGAAAATTGCAGCAAATTTAAAAACCAAATAGATTTTAAAAGATTGACGTTTTGTGAAGTGATTTAAATTTTTTCATAATTTATTTCTAGCGTTTCACATTAATTTTTAATTTTTTGCACTGGAGAGTTCGTCATTGAAAAAAATAAATTTTTAAAAATTCATAACTCAACTAAAAATTGTTGCACAGTCAAAAACCAAAATTATTTTGAAAGATCAACGTCTTATGAAGTGATTTAAATTTTTGCAGATTTTTTTTCCCACGATTCACATTATTTTTTAATTTTTTGCGCTCGAGTGTTCGTCATTGAAAATAATTAATTTTAAAAAATTCATAACTCGATTGAAAATTGCTGTAGATTCAAAAACCAAAATTATTTTGAAAGATCGGCATCTGGTGAAGTGATTTTATTTTTTGTAGAATTTTTTTCCCGCGTTTCATATTAATTTTCATTTTTTGTGCTCTAGAGTTCGCCATTGAAAAAAGTACATTTTCAAAAATTTATAACTCGACTGAAAATTGCTGCAGATTCAAAATCAAACATTATTTTAAAAGATCAACGTCTTATGAAGTGATTTACATTTTTGCAGATTTTTTTCCCACGATTCATATTAATTTTTAATTTTTTGCGATCGTGTTCCTCATTGAAAAAAAAAATATATTTTCAAAAATTCATATCTCAACTGAAAATTGCAGCAAATTCAAAAACTAAATATATTTTAACAGATTAACGTTTTATAAAGTGATTTAAATTCTTTCATAATTTATTTCTAGCGTTTCACATTAATTTTTAATTTTTTGCACAGGAGAGTTCGTCATTGAAAAAAAATAAATTTATAAAAATTCATAACTCAACAGTCAAAAATCAAAATTATTTTAAAAGATCGACGTCTTGTGAAGTGATTTAAATTTTTGCAATTTTTTTCCCCCTTGTTTCATATAAATTTTTAATTTTTTGCGCTCGAGTGTTCGTCATTTAAAAAAAATACATTTTCAAAAATTTATAACTCGACTGAAAATTGCTGCAGATTCAAAATCCAACATTATTTTGAAAGATCGACGTCTGGTGAAGTGATTTAAATTTTTGCAGAACTGTTTTCCCATGATTCATATTAATTTTTATTTTTTTGCGCTCGAGTGTTCATTATTGAAAACAATACATTTTCAAAAATTCATGACTCGACTGAAAATTGCTGCATATTCAAAAACCAAAAATATTTTGCAAATCAAAAGAGGTGAATACAGCTTTTATTTGAATTATAATGCAAATTGTATTTTGTATAGATTTGAAAGGATTCAACAGAACTTGTGTTAAGTGAAAAACGATTTATATATATTTAGTCATTGTTCATTGTAAGAAAAGTACAGCTATTGATAAAATATTATTTATTTGCTATGATTTAAATAGTTCCACGCTATGATTCCTGTCCCGTTTGAAAGGAATATTCACTGACTGAGCCTTGTGAGGATCCATCAGGTATGGATTCATGCTTGTTATCATGAGAAGATCCATGTTCATAGTTAACATCATGATGTTCCTCATTTTTGTGATCGTCATGACGATCATCATGTTTTCCATATTCAAGATCGATGTCATGATGTAAATGATCTTTGTGATGGTCATGATCATTATCATGTTTTCCATAGTCACCATCATGATGTTTATCGTCTTTGTGATAGTCGTGATGATCATCATGTTTTTTATATTCAAGGTCGATATCGTGATGTTCTTTATGATCATCATGTTTTCCATATTCAAGGTCGATATCGTGGTGTTCATGATCTTTGTGATGGTCATGATCATCATCGTGATGTTTATAGTTTTTGTAATAGTCATGACCTTCATCATGTTTTTCATCGTCATCATCGTGATGTCCATGATCTTTGTGATCGTGATGACCGCCATCATGTTTTTCAAAGTGTTCATGGTGATTTATTTCATCCTTACAATGTTTTTCGTGATCGTTATGATGATCCTCATTTGGATGATCGCGTTTAGAAGCGGTGATTCCTGTAAGTGCATAAACATCTTTAGCATGGGAAACGAATAAGGAAATGGTAAATAGATGCAAAAGAATTTGTTAAAATTTACACACGATTTCAAATTTTTACGTTTTTTTTTAATTAAAATTAAATTTGTATCTCACTGCAGAAACAATTTTAAAAATTCATAACTTCTGTCTTGGTTAAGATTTCTAAAAGGAATAAACTGTTTTAATTAGTAAATATATGCAAAAGTATCTGTTAAAATTAACATATTAATTACTCAAAGATTTCAATTTTTTTACGATTTTTTTAAATTTAAACTAAATGTGTGTCTTACTGCAGGCAAAATTTTCAAAATTCATAACTTCTATCTCAGTTGAGATTAAAAGACGAAATATGGATAAATATGCAAATTTGCATTTCTGTATTGATTAGTGTTTCTGTCTTTAAATTTGCAATTTAACAAACATATACACAAATATAGTTGGAAAATATGTCAACGTCCTTCGTATAACTTCGATCTCCTCACGTTGGATAAAAATTAGTTGTGCAAATTTTTCAATTCATTTTAATTATGCAAATATAATAGTTGTTACGTTTGTAACAATTCATTTTTAATTATGGATTACCTCGCATTATAAACATAATGTTAATTATATAAATTATATTTACCTAAGATAAGTGCACAAAGTACAGCCGAAACAATTATGGACCTCATGGTGATGTTTGTTGTTTCTGCAGCAAACGCCGAACTCTACAAATAAAATTAAGAATTCCAAGGTTTATATACGTTAAGATCATTACGCTCACAAAAAGTCAATTAGCTGATTCGCTCGAAAACGAATAAAAAATGATTATTTTAATAGAATTGGTTTATCCGCGCGTTCTGATAAAACAAAATCGGTTCTTAATTGCTTCAAAGAAATTACATGTATTTATACTATATATTAGGATTAGGAGTAGTGGTCCTTACTTGAATAATAATAATAATAATAATCGACATAAAACATACAGGGTGTAGTGGAACAAAACGGAACATTTTCAATGTTAATTACTTTATACTGGAATATTATCTTTCCTGATCATTTTAGAAGAAACATGTAAATAAATGTTTTGTAGAGTAAAAATTCCTGCACGCAGTCATGTTATTATTTATTTTATAGCATTCATAGAAACCCTAAAAAATGATAAAATAAAAATGATTATTTTCACGAAAGTAATGGTTGCCATGAAATTAAACAAAAACGGTGCTCTGTTGATTTGTTGGCTTCAGTCAAATTTATTGAATAATATACATGAAATTATTATTAAATGTGATGGATGGTTTTTCATAATATCAATATCTGAAAATCCCTTATATTTAATACCGTCGGAAAGTAGTTTGTTTCGAAACTAAGTTAATTTATTATATGTGACTTATACCACCAGGAGTGGATACTTCCCGCAAGAACGCCCTTTTCGCCGCTCGGCTGCGAATTAAATTAAACATTTTAAAAATTATCAAGGGGGAACCGAATGCGAATGCGATTGCGAATGCGAAAATGCACTCAGCTTAGTTGAACTGCATAAAGTTTAAGGAGATTACGTTTTCCCAAAAAAAGAGCGCACAATTCCCAATTATCGACCGGAAACACACACACACACATTGCAATTTGTAATTTCGACACGTTCCTTTTTAATTGTTTTAATGTCTTAGGGGGGGTGCGCCGGAAAAAAAAATCGAGATTTTCGTCGCTCGTAAAATCTGCATGTAAATTTTATTCCCTCGCATAAAACCCTTAGTAACCGGTGTGTGTCGGTAGATATTTCATTATATTTTAAATTATTTGGCGTTACGAGAATTAGCTTTATGATTTCTGCCCCTCCATAAAAACCCTCGGGGAGTGTAAAATTTATATTAATTCCATTCGCGACAGTAAAAAACCGGATCGATATTAAAATTGTACACTTGTACAAATTCTTGAAATGGTCAATATTGGCGCATATTGACATCTGACACTAAGCGGCAGCAGGGGACGGGCGGAAGAGTGGAAGCACAGGTGCGGCCGATCACCCTCTGGTGAACATTCCGTTTAAATTCATATCTCCATATAACCCTTCCAATAGTATGAAATAGGGCAAGGATGGCATCTCTTATTTACCCGCCCATCAAATATTTTTATCGGGGATCTAAATCTCAATAAAACGCCATTATTCAAAATACTCTCTCCGATCGCATTAACTCTCACCTTCCGTCAATCTTCAACAATGCATTCCGTCAAACCCTATTCAATTCAATTATCATAATTACTGATTCGACGAAAATGAATGCACTCAAACTTTTATTATTACTGCAACGAATAAACGGTATGTGTGTGTGTGCGCTGTATCTCAAAAAGTAATACAGCAATTAATATGAAACTTTGAACAAGCGTCTTATTTGATAATCTGAAGAACTGAAAAGCTTTTGGTAAAATTTCGTATACCGGAAGTGGGTGTTTACCTTAACTGTTTTTTTGTTTTTTGCCAATATTTTCTTAAATATGAAAAATGTCACAAAAACATTTAACTAAACATTAAAGACAACAAAGAAATGAACATCTTTTGCTTGAAAATATTTTCCATAAAATCATTGCTATTCGAGAAAAAAAAATATTAAACGATAATAGTTACAGCAAATTTATGTTAATAATAATTGTAGAGAATGCCAAAATTAACAACTTCTAAAGAATAAGTTTTTTCCAAAATCTCGTTAATTTTTGAGTAAACGGAGTTTTTAAATTTGAAGTATAATTTTTCCATCTTTCATCATTTTGACGTTTTAAACGTCAGTTTCATCCACTCGATGTACATTTAAAATACGATTTCAATTGAAAATATAAATATAAATGGCTACGATACCATCAAGTCGGAGAAAGTAATCACCATTTTTTTCAAATTTGCTTAGCGCTAAAGATCATTCAGGTTAGTATAGCGATGGACACAGCCACCCTCAATTATTAATAGGTGCGCCCCGTAATAGATTCTGATATATCGTGAATGTAATCGTGTCGGTTATCTAAATACCTAGTCAGCCGAATTTATAATTTTATCGGTAATCGCGATAGGATGAGGACCAGAGCGAACTTTGCAGATAGCTGACAATGCGGACTGGAAGCCAGAAAGCAAAGAGGAACGTTGTAGACCCACACATACATACACACACACTACTGATTAGTCGATACAGAGCAGAAACAAAAGCCTCATTGAAAACCCTTTAATTATTACATGACTCTGCACATCGAAAACGGAAATCAAACGATAATTTGCGAATGGAATTGGATTTTGTGTACTTTCAAGAAGAAGTTGCAGTAACCTTAACATAGTCGGTGGAGTAATTGTAAGTTTTACAGTCGTAACTATGATGTAAGTTGGTAATCGTTTGATTTCTGTAGATTAATATAAGTACAAAAGTTTTGGGGGTGGGTAAGTGTAATTAACATTAGCCTATAGATGTACAGTAAATCCACAATTTAAATTATTTTTTCTCGAGTCCACGGGAACTCTCTTTTTAAAATGACAAGAATTCAAAGTCCAATATGGCACTGTTTGACGCGTTTCAAATTTAATTTCTTAACAACAACGTGTAGATAAGAGTCTACTTAAACGATTTAATGCATTAAATTTTGGGTGAAATTGTTTATAATTTTTTTATGAATTTTTTTTCTCGGATCCACCCAAACTACATAGATAATGTAGCAAACTTTTAAAGTCCAATATGACACTGTTTGACGCGTTTCAAATTTAATTGTTCAACAACAATGTGTAGATAAGAGTCTACTAAAACGATTAAATGCAATAAATTTTGGGTAAAATTGTTTATAACTTTTTTATGAATTTTTTTTCTCGGATCCACCCAAACTATATAGATAATATGGCAAACTTTCAAAGTCCAATATGGCACTGTTTGACGCGTTTAAAAGTTATTTTTTTAACAACAACTACTTAAACGATTTAACGCATTGAATTTTGGGTAAAATTGTTTATAACTTTTTAATGAATTTTGACGAATTCTTGTCATTTTAAAAAGAGAGTTCCCATGGACTCGAGAAAAAATAATTTAAATTGTGGATTGACTGTACATCTATAGGCTAATGTTAATTACATTCTCAGCGTTTGATTTATTATAATTCATTTTTATTTGGTGGTTGAGGTGCCGGGAAATCCTTGGCTGAAAAATCCGTGGCTATCTTCACGTCGGTTCGAACCCGACCCGACTGGGTTTAGAGGCCGGACCTATACCCAGTGCGCGCGCCCACTTATGTTTTATTAATAAAGATATTGTGTAAATGATAAAGATTAAATGCTCTGTAAATATTTTCGCAAAGATCAATTTGTCGTAATATCGTTCGACCCCCGAGGTCATTAATCCCTCTTAGCAAGAATATTTGTATCGATCTCCTCACATGTGATACCACTAAGAAATTACCGACTTACCTCGGATGAAAACACCCCGAATAAAAATTTCATTAAATTAGAACAGTAATTATACGATCATTTAAAAATATTAAATTATTGTGTAGAATAAATCGTGATCTGACAGCAACTGTCACTTTTTTCAAACAACAACCAAATGAAATGTCGGCCATTATGTTTTCATGGCAAACCTTTGTTTACAGCAAAATTAAATATCGGCCATTATGAATTCATGGCAAACCTTTATTTTGAATTGATAATTCAACTCAACGCTAAAGCGCTCATGGATTTTCCATCTCAAATCATTCTCGAAATTTGTGTCGATTCAATGGCTCGTGCAAACGAGTATACTTGTGGTATTACCCCCGAAAATAATTGCATTGCGATTTTCAAATATCTCAGTAGAGGTATCAAAATATTCAGCTTAATAAGCTTTAAAAATAATTTAATGCCAAATAATTTTGGGAGCCAAATCTCAAATTTTACACCGCTTTGGGATTCAAGACCCTGTGTAACTTGTACAGGTGAGACACAAATAAAATCCCTTCAATGTCGTGATAGCATTCACTCCGACCCTTAATGTATTCATACTAAATTCCATGTTTAGATCCGCAATTAGTATTTGCATTTGTACATTTTCGAAATTGCACGGCAGCGCCCGGGTTTTATGCATTTTCTGCGGAGGGATAATATTACGCTTAGGGGCTCTAATGGTATGGTATTGTCGGTATCGGTCATATATCGCACGTCGTTTAACCAAAATCATTTTATACTCACTTGAACTTTATAAAATTTAGCGCCGACTCGAAAAAAATATCAATAGAAGGAAATAGCGGTGAGGGCTCTCGGCGGGATGACTCATGGTAGAATACAAATCATTGCAATTGACCCTACCTATCTGATACCTCGGCCTTACCATGAGTCATCCCGCCGAGAGCCCTCACTGCAAAATAGTAAGGTTTCTAATCGACAACACTAATAAATTATAAGGTGTGAGCCACCAGTGGCGGCTTGTGGAACATGTTGGTAGTAGAGTCACCTATACAATATACCCCCAACCCTCTTTTGAAGAAAGAAAGGACGATTAATATTCCTAGACCAAAGTAACTGGCAAAAAGTGTTTAAAGAATTAATTTAAAAAATTTGCTGAACTTGAAACAACAGGTAGTGCCATGGCTCCTTAGCTCTATATCACGAGCAGGCCCCTGTGAGCCACAGAATTTTAATTCTGAGTTGACCACGCCTGAGAGAGAGAGAAACATTGCAGTCATGTCTGAGATCTAATTCAATAGTCTCATGACGTAATAATATGCGGCATACCTCATTTATCTCACAGCCAACTCTGAAACAAAATTTTCTGGCTCAGACGATATCGTGTGCTGGGAAGAATTAAAAGGAATCAAACAAATTCAGAAAAAATAATTTAACATTTCATTTATTTATTCATGCTGAATATAGTATTACACACGTCATAAATACATAGACAGATATATAAATACAATATAACAAAATTTAAAACTGCATGAAAATATTTTCACTCTGCGTTTAAAGTAAATCGCGTAAGAATGAAGATCGGTGCGCATTCACGCGATTTAAAATGCATATTAAACGGAATGAAGTTCACATGTGCCAATTTGAGTTTACCCTCAACACACACACACACACAAAGTTGTAGTACAACATTGTAGAGCGGATAGTGGAAAAGAGGGAAGAGAGTGAGTGCAGTGCAGGTAACGTAAGATACATTTCCGCGCTGTTTCACACCGGTTACATTATGCAGTACACTACAAATAACATAAAGCCTCAAGCAGAGTATTGTGCCGGGACAGAAAAAGCGCAATAATGTTACATGACTGGTGCGAGCGTCCCCCCTCAAAGTATAAACACCATCTTGCATGCGCCACACAATGCCACTTGACTCTAATTAAAATGGACAAAAGGAAGACGTACGATTCACGATCGCACCGTTTTTGTAACTATTTTTTTTTACTTTCTTTGTGCGAAAACTTACGTTTTATTATTACATGTTTGTTTGGAAAATTTACCAAAATATTAACTTTCGAGTGACTAATCTGAGAGCAGGACGGCAGTACGATTTAACCACGCATGAACATTTTGATGTACATAACAAGTCATTTGACAATTTCATGATTTTCGACCATTTTTCCATTCCATTAGTCAGGAAAAAAAGGGGAAAATGTTGGGTCTTAGAAAAATCTGAAAAAATTCATCACGGTTCTTATTGACTAGAAAAAGCGTGTAGACTAATTATTTTCCCTAAAAAAAATTTTTTTCTACCATTCTTCACCAACCGAAAATTAGCATGGGGCCTTATGGGAAGCGAATACTGAGACCCTGCAGATTGAGGCTGACGGACAGCGGCTTGTTAAAATAAACACATTTCGGTTCGTGGATACGATAGATGGTTGGGAATAAAAGCAATAGATTCTACAAGAATGTAGCTATACACAAAGGTCATATCATCCATATCTGTCACGTGAATCCACGCCTAAAAAATTCCCAAAGTTTACCAAAATTTCTAGACAACTTTCGAGTGATCAAGTTGAAAGCCGGGCAACAAGAAAACTACAATTACGATTCAGCTGAAAATTTAACCACGCATTCCCCGTTCTTTTATGAACATTTTGATGTAAATTACAAGTCATTTGGCAATTTCATGATTTTCGACCATTTTTCCATACTATTAGTCAGGAAAAAAATTGGAAAAATGTTGGGTCTTGGAAAAATCTGAAAAAATTAATCACGGTTTTTAATGACTAAAAAAAGCGTGTAGAGTAATTATTTTCCCGAAAAAAAAATTGTTCTACCAATTTTCATCAACTGAAAATTAACATGAGGACTTACGGGAAACGAATACCGAGCCTCTGCAGATTGGGGCTGACGCACAGCGACTTGTTAAAATAATTAAATTTCGGTTCGTGGATATGATAGATGGTTGGGGATGAAAGTAGTGGATTCTAGAAGAATGCAGCTATAAACTAATGTCATATCATCAAAATCTGTCTCGTGAAACCGCGCCAAAAAATTCCCAAAGTTTACCAAAATTTCTGACAACTTTCGAGTGACCAAACTGTGAGCCGGGCAACAAGAAAACTACAAGTACGATTTGGCTAAAAATTTAACCACGCATTCCCACCTCTTTTATAAACATTTTGATGTAAATTACAAGTCATTTGGCAATTTCATGATTTTCGACCATTTTTCCATACCATTAGTCAGGAAAAAAATAGGAAAAATTTTGGGTCTTGGAAAAATCTGAAAAAATTCATCACGGTTTTTAATGACTAAAAAAAGCGTGTAGAGTAATTATTTTCCAGAAAAAAAAAACATTTCTACCATTTTTCAAAAATTAGCATTTAATAATAACGCCAAAATTAATATAATTTTTTCCAAACTTCACTAGAATTTAAATCAAAGAAAGTTTCATGTTGGCCACATCAACATTTTTATTCAATAAAAGAAATTATCTATATTACAATATTATAACGTTCCAGGTTAAATTTTTTATAGTTACTATAGTTTTTTTTTGTTGAACATGTAATGTTAAATAGGAAACGTGTAACCGCAGCAAATATCCAGTGCACGCTAATTAAATGAACATGTTAATAGAACATGTGTAGAGGTTAATGCAATCCTGCAGTGTTCGGGAATTAGTTTCCCACTGCTGCAATTACCAGACTGGAAGGAACGTCCGTTCATGGCCTCTCCCTTTTTCTCGTTTTATTTTTCCACCTCAAAACAAATGCGTGCTTCCTTTATACACTCACACACACACGCATGCAAATGATAATTACTTGATTAGTACTAGAAATATAAATTGAAACAATGAATATTTATAATCCATAAAATTTATTGTTAGCGTTAGCGTTAGGTGACTGCGTTGCGGTATTACAGCACGACGTACGTTTTCTAAACCTCCATTAATTTGTACGGATGAAGTACGTGCAATATTGTTATTTCTTTATAGCAAATATAATGTGGAAATACATATAATTATAGGAGCGTAGAATGTGGAGCATGGCACGAAGAGAGTGAAACATGGAGCGTGAAGTATAGAAAAATGTAGAACATGGAACGTAGAGCGCGGAACGTAGAGCGTGGTACGTGGAGCGTGAAGCGTGGCAAGTGGATCGTGGCATGTGGAGCGTGGAGCATGAAGCGTGGAGCGTGGAACGTAGAGCCTGGAACCTAAACCATGGAGCTTGGAGCGTTCTTTTGACAATTTTTCCCGAAAAATCGTCATGTTAATTCGCAACTTTTTTATTAATCATGGTAGAACATTCGAAGCACTTCCCTTTTCATAAGAGAAACGAGACAAATCGATGGACATTAATTTTTTTTTTGTGTCAAGCTGACGTTTAAAGTCAAATAAATTCCCCTTGGAACAAAAATGCCTCCAAATAAGGCAAGAAGAAACAAAATATTGCAAATATTGTATTAAATATAAAATACACCATGAAGGTAACTACAGGTACGAGTGGAAGATCATCAATGGACTGAACTCTGCCTTTTCCACGTGTGATCAGAATTTTAGTTGATTTTTTTTATACAATAATTTGAAATGTTATGTAAATACGAGGAATAAACAATAAATACAATACAATACAATATTAAAATTAATCACAACCAGCTCTCGTTCGCATTACTATCGTATGTCAATAAATTGCATTCCATTTATAAAGTATTATAATTTATAATAATCACTGTTTTGTCGAGAATTCAATGAAAATCGATATGAATATGTAAAATTTCGAAAATCGCGCAAATCGAATATCATTTAAAACTGTTTCACCAGCGTGATCTTTCGCGATTTCTTTTTTCCGTTGCCGCCGATCCGTAGTGAAAATCCTCGGCTGGAAGACGCGTCAGTTGCGTTAGAGCCTTATTGATGGATCGGAGGAGTTTCCTCGCCGAGTTTTCAGGGGGAGACTATACGGTTTTGCGATAAAATATTACCATACCAGAGATATCTTACTTAACACGATGCCCTCTTTTTTTTTTCTTCTTCTTCTCGATGCGTGATTTATTTTATCCTATTTACGTACTCGCTTTTATCATAAACCGGAAAATGTGTTTGAAAAAAAAAACGATATGTATAAATCATCAAATAGTTGATGATAATAAATAGTTATTAGCCCATTACATACAATTTTTTCCGAAGAATTTCAAATATTAAGAATCGATTTGGAAAAACTGAATAGAATTGTTCTGTTATCAATAAGGAAGAGTTTGTATCACAGATACGTTATTGTCTTGTAAACTCGGATGAAACTGACGTTTAAAACGTCAAAATTGTGAAAGATGGAAAAATTATTACTAACTCAGTTTACTCAAAAACTAACGAGATTTCGAAAAAAACTTATTCTTTATAAATTGTTCATTTTGGCATTCTCTACAATTATTATTAACATCAATTTGCTGTAACTATTATCGTTTTATAATTATAAACCAAAAATTAAAAAAAGAAATTCTTGAATAAAATGATTTTATGAAAAATGTTTTCAAGTAAAAGATGTTCATTTCTTTGTTGTCTTCAAAGTTTGTTTAAATGTTTTTGTGATATTTTTCATATTTAAGAAAATATTGGCAAAAAACAAAAAAAAAACAGTTAAGGTAAACACCCACTTCCGGTGTACGAAATTTTACCAAAAGCTTTTCAGTTCTTCGGATTGTCAAATAAAACGTATGTTCAAAATTTCATATCAATTGGTCTATTAGTTTTTGAGATACAGCGCGCACAGACACACACAAACACATCTTTCATAATTTTGACGTTTTAAACGTCAGTTTCATCCGAGTCAACAAAACGTTCGGTGTACATTTAAAATATGATTTCAACTGAAAATAAATGTAAATATAATTGGCTATGATACCATCAAGTAGGAGAAAGTAGCATGATGGCCACATAACAATTTTTTTTTATAAAATATAGGATGATTTAAAATTTAAATTTTTCAACCTTGTTACGCAAATAACTGTTTTTTTTGTTCTGAACGATACCGATAACGCAAGATTAATGCGAACCGTGCAATATGAATGGGAATCGAATAAAACGTGATTGCATTTTATGTATGTCGGAGCGGAGGAAACTGTGAAATATATTAAAAATGTATAAGACGAGATTATTTCCCGTGACTGAACTACGACTTGAATTCTTCATGGACGGAACTAGAAGCAATATATTGTGTTCGCCGCGCATAAATGTTTAAACGCACGAAAGACACCGCAATGTATTTATTATTTACGCGCGCCCGTCCGTGCGATATTTACTTTAGTCATTTCATCCCCTAATAATACATATTTACTTGCTCGATGGGGATTTTTAATTTGATACGATTAAAAACGGTTAATGAAGCGAAATAATAGCGTCGGAATATCGCCGTTCTCCGATCGGATTTAAGGGTAAGTTTCGGGGGGTGCAGGTGCAAGGGATGCGAACGCTTCCCACAGTCCATCACCGGCGCTTCCAATATTTGTTATGGGATCAGCATGAGTGGATCTAACACCCACATCCGCATCCATTTCTCATGTATTTTTACTTAAGATATATAACACACCCCCTGCTGGTAAATCCATTTATATTGCACGCGTATTTTTAGCTTTCATGATTTTCTAATAAGAAAAAAAACTGTTTTCGTTGTATAAATAACATACCAGACTGCAACACATACTTAATTTTTTAATCACCTTTTGATGAATTTTTATGAAATTGTAAAGAATGTTTAAAAACATATATAGCTATAAAATAAAATAACAGTCCATCACCAGTGTCTCCAAAATGTTTCATTAAGATTATTGTTGTTAAAATTACAAACTCTCGACTAGATTTTCTTAATAATTTTCTAATAAGAAAATTTTGGATAAGATTGAATATTAAATAAAATAGAAACAACCTTACTTATTGCAGAAAGCACTAGCCAGGGAAGTAGTTGTTTCAATAAGTTATTTGTTTATAGTCTTAGTAAGACTTAATTTTTGCTTGCAGAGTTACGAACAGGTTGAATATTTATATATTCAGGCTATATTTCGTTTTTTGAATTAAGATTGAATATGTTAGATTTTAATGATATAAATAGTAATAACGAGAATTAGAGGATTGTAGTTTGAAGAAAATGCAAATGAGAGACTGCAAGAAGCAGCAAATGTAATCTTGGAAATACAGCATGCTCCCATAATTGTATTACGTGCATTCATGTTGGTGATTATTCAAATGATATTCGAAAAATTTATGAATACAAATTGCATCCCCCCATGCAAAGTTTTATATTTATTACGGGGACGTGAGCTCCTAGTTTTACTCCTCCTGGATGCAATATTACAAATTACATAGACAATGTGGGATGTGCTGCTGCTGCTACTGCTGGTGCTTCCATTTACTTCTCCTTTGGCGAAATGGGGGAAATTTATAAAATTACGCTTTCCTGCGTTTTTGTTGTTGTTAATTTGCAAATCTGCGAACTGCCTGGCAATTAAAAACAAAAATTGCGTCCGGGCCGCTGCGTACAATGAATGGACTTTAATCATCACGACGCTCGTTGCGATCGAGTGTTGACAAACTTCAGGGCGGAAGTATGCAAATTGAGGCATTTCCTTTTTAGTCTTAACCGGGATTGCGCTCAACTAATTTCACCCACTTATTTTAAATGAACCCTTTCTCCGAGATTTATTACAATCGGTGATTTGAATTATTACTTATCTACAACTTTGGTAATAGCTTTCAGTTACAAACCTGATGATAATAAAAATTCTTTTGATAAACTCGAATGAATTAAAATAAATGCACGAATATTTCACGAACAAAGCATCACACGATACCTACGGGGCTAATGGCATCCAGGGGATGAAAGTGTTGATGATATTTCTTAAGTAATAGAGCCCGGAGATTAGTGAGGGTAATTTAATCGCGGATGGTCATTCTTCTTCGGGCCAGAATGCGCAGGATAATTCGTCCGAGATCCAACAAACCCAGCGGGCCATTATTCGGCAGAAAACCGCGACCTGGGCTTATTACCTCCGGAACCGCACTGATGGATGAGGGCGGGAAATGCGCATAGTTTATTCGGAACGATTGAAGAATCATTTGCACTATTGTTAAATTTACAACGCCAAAATTTAAAAATTGCAATTTTAAACAATTTTCAATTAAAAATTCTGAGTTTCAACCGACGCCATTTTGTTCCCATCAAAGATTTTTTTATGATTCTTTCAAAATAATAAACACTGCTTACTGCTAACGCGATTTTGATAATTCAAGCAAGTTGCAATGGCAGATACAATTTTTATCAGCAGGAAATTAATTTTAAGCAATTTTCAATTCAAAATTCTGACTTTCAACCGACGCCATTTTGTTCCCATCAAAGATTTTTTTATGATTCTTTCAAAATAATAAACACTGCTTACTGCTAAAGCGATTTTGACGATTCAAGCAAGTTGCAATGGCAGATACAATTTTTATCAGCAGGAAATTAATTTTAAGCAATTTTCAATGCAAAATTCTGACTTTCAACCGACGCCATTTTGTTCCCATCAAAGATTTTTTTATGATTCTTTCAAAATAATAAACACTGCTTACTGCTAAAGCGATTTTGACGATTCAAGCAAGTTGCAATGGCAGATACAATTTTTATCAGCAGGAAATTAATTTTAAGCAATTTTCAATTCAAAATTCTGACTTTCAACCGACGCCATTTTGTTCCCATCAAAGATTTTTTTATGATTCTTTCAAAATATTAAACACTGCTTACTGCTAAAGCGATTTTGACGATTCAAGCAAGTTGCAATGGCAGATACAATTTTTATCAGCAGGAAATTAATTTTAAGCAATTTTCAATTCAAAATTCTGACTTTCAACCGACGCCATTTTGTTCCCATCAAAGATTTTTTTATGATTCTTTCAAAATAATAAACACTGCTTACTGCTAAAGCGATTTTGACGATTCAAGCAAGTTGCAATGGCAGATACAATTTTTATCAGCAGGAAACTAATTTTAAGTAATTTTCAATTAAAAATTCCGAGTTTCAACCGACGCCATTTTGTTCCCATCAAAGATTTTTTTATGATTATTTCAAAATATTAAACACTGCTTACTGCTAAAGCGATTTTGACGATTCAAGCAAGTTGCAATGGCAGATACAATTTTTATCAGCAGGAAATTAATTTTAAGCAATTTTCAATTCAAAATTCTGACTTTCAACCGACGCCATTTTGTTCCCATCAAAGATTTTTTTATGATTCTTTCAAAATAATAAACACTGCTTACTGCTAAAGCGATTTTGACGATTCAAGCAAGTTGCAATGGCAGATACAATTTTTATCAGCAGGAAATTAATTTTAAGCAATTTTCAATTCAAAATTCTGAGTTTCAACCGACGCCATTTTGTTCCCATCAAAGATTTTTTTATGATTCTTTCAAAATATTAAACACTGCTTACTGCTAAAGCGATTTTGACGATTCAAGCAAGTTGCAATGGCAGATACAATTTTTATCAGCAGGAAATTAATTTTAAGCAATTTTCAATTCAAAATTCTGACTTTCAACCGACGCCATTTTGTTCCCATCAAAGATTTTTTTATGATTCTTTCAAAATAATAAACACTGCTTACTGCTAAAGCGATTTTGACGATTCAAGCAAGTTGCAATGGCAGATACAATTTTTATCAGCAGGAAACTAATTTTAAGTAATTTTCAATTAAAAATTCCGAGTTTCAACCGACGCCATTTTGTTCCCATCAAAGATTTTTTTATGGTTCTTTCAAAATATTAAACACTGCTTACTGCTAAAGCGATTTTGATGATTCAAACAAGTTGCAATGGCAGATACATTTTTTATCAGCAGGAAACTAATTTTAAGTAATTTTCAATTAAAAATTCCGAGTTTCAACCGACGCCATTTTGTTCCCATCAAAGATTTTTTTATGATTATTTCAAAATATTAAACACTGCTTACTGCTGAAGCGATTTTGATGATTCAAACAAGTTGCAATGGCAGATACATTTTTTATCAGCAGGAAACTAATTTTAAGTAATTTTCAATTAAAAATTCCGAGTTTCAACCGACGCCATTTTGTTCCCATCAAAGATTTTTTTATGATTATTTCAAAATATTAAACACTGCTTACTGCTAAAGCTATTTTGATGATTCAAACAAGTTGCAATGGCAGATACATTTTTTATCAGCAGGAAACTAATTTTAAGTAATTTTCAATTAAAAATTCCGAGTTTCAACCGACGCCATTTTGTTCCCATCAAAGATTTTTTTATGATTCTTTCAAAATATTAAACACTGCTTACTGCTAAAGCGATTTTGATGATTCAAACAAGTTGCAATGGCAGATACATTTTTTATCAGCAGGAAACTAATTTTAAGTAATTTTCAATTAAAAATTCCGAGTTTCAACCGACGCCATTTTGTTCCCATCAAAGATTTTTTTATGATTCTTTCAAAATATTAAACACTGCTTACTGCTAAAGCGATTTTGATGATTCAAACAAGTTGCAATGGCAGATACATTTTTTATCAGCAGGAAACTAATTTTAAGTAATTTTCAATTAAAAATTCCGAGTTTCAACCGACGCCATTTTGTTCCCATCAAAGATTTTTTTATGATTATTTCAAAATATTAAACACTGCTTACTGCTGAAGCGATTTTGATGATTCAAACAAGTTGCAATGGCAGATACATTTTTTATCAGCAGGAAACTAATTTTAAGTAATTTTCAATTAAAAATTCCGAGTTTCAACCGACGCCATTTTGTTCCCATCAAAGATTTTTTTATGATTCTTTCAAAATAATAAACACTGCTTACTGCTAAAGCGATTTTGACGATTCAAGCAAGTTGCAATGGCAGATACAATTTTTATCAGCAGGAAACTAATTTTAAGTAATTTTCAATTAAAAATTCCGAGTTTCAACCGACGCCATTTTGTTCCCATCAAAGATTTTTTTATGATTCTTTCAAAATAATAAACACTGCTTACTGCTAAAGCGATTTTGACGATTCAAGCAAGTTGCAATGGCAGATACAATTTTTATCAGCAGGAAACTAATTTTAAGTAATTTTCAATTAAAAATTCCGAGTTTCAACCGACGCCATTTTGTTCCCATCAAAGATTTTTTTATGATTCTTTCAAAATATTAAACACTGCTTACTGCTAAAGCGATTTTGATGATTCAAACAAGTTGCAATGGCAGATACATTTTTTATCAGCAGGAAACTAATTTTAAGTAATTTTCAATTAAAAATTCCGAGTTTCAACCGACGCCATTTTGTTCCCATCAAAGATTTTTTTATGATTATTTCAAAATATTAAACACTGCTTACTGCTGAAGCGATTTTGATGATTCAAACAAGTTGCAATGGCAGATACAATTTTTATCAGCAGGAAACTAATTTTAAGTAATTTTCAATTAAAAATTCCGAGTTTCAACCGACGCCATTTTGTTCCCATCAAAGATTTTTTTATGATTCTTTCAAAATAATAAACACTGCTTACTGCTAAAGCGATTTTGATGATTCAAACAAGTTGCAATGGCAGATACATTTTTTATCAGCAGGAAACTAATTTTAAGTAATTTTCAATTAAAAATTCCGAGTTTCAACCGACGCCATTTTGTTCCCATCAAAGATTTTTTTATGATTCTTTCAAAATAATAAACAC
This sequence comes from Ocypus olens, assembly GCA_910593695.2. Taxonomy (NCBI): domain Eukaryota; kingdom Metazoa; phylum Arthropoda; class Insecta; order Coleoptera; family Staphylinidae; genus Ocypus; species Ocypus olens. The sequence goes on along the minus strand of OU343054.1, from coordinate 57,338,101 downwards.
TGCTTACTGCTAAAGCTATTTTGATGATTCAAACAAGTTGCAATGGCAGATACATTTTTTATCAGCAGGAAACTAATTTTAAGTAATTTTCAATTAAAAATTCCGAGTTTCAACCGACGCCATTTTGTTCCCATCAAAGATTTTTTTATGATTCTTTCAAAATATTAAACACTGCTTACTGCTAAAGCGATTTTGATGATTCAAACAAGTTGCAATGGCAGATACATTTTTTATCAGCAGGAAACTAATTTTAAGTAATTTTCAATTAAAAATTCCGAGTTTCAACCGACGCCATTTTGTTCCCATCAAAGATTTTTTTATGATTCTTTCAAAATAATAAACACTGCTTACTGCTAAAGCGATTTTGACGATTCAAGCAAGTTGCAATGGCAGATACAATTTTTATCAGCAGGAAACTAATTTTAAGTAATTTTCAATTAAAAATTCCGAGTTTCAACCGACGCCATTTTGTTCCCATCAAAGATTTTTTTATGATTATTTCAAAATATTAAACACTGCTTACTGCTAAAGCGATTTTGATGATTCAAACAAGTTGCAATGGCAGATACATTTTTTATCAGCAGGAAACTAATTTTAAGTAATTTTCAATTAAAAATTCCGAGTTTCAACCGACGCCATTTTGTTCCCATCAAAGATTTTTTTATGATTCTTTCAAAATAATAAACACTGCTTACTGCTAAAGCGATTTTGATGATTCAAACAAGTTGCAATGGCAGATACATTTTTTATCAGCAGGAAACTAATTTTAAGTAATTTTCAATTAAAAATTCCGAGTTTCAACCGACGCCATTTTGTTCCCATCAAAGATTTTTTTATGATTCTTTCAAAATAATAAACACTGCTTACTGCTAAAGCGATTTTGACGATTCAAGCAAGTTGCAATGGCAGATACAATTTTTATCAGCAGGAAACTAATTTTAAGTAATTTTCAATTAAAAATTCCGAGTTTCAACCGACGCCATTTTGTTCCCATCAAAGATTTTTTTATGATTCTTTCAAAATATTAAACACTGCTTACTGCTAAAGCGATTTTGATGATTCAAACAAGTTGCAATGGCAGATACATTTTTTATCAGCAGGAAACTAATTTTAAGTAATTTTCAATTAAAAATTCCGAGTTTCAACCGACGCCATTTTGTTCCCATCAAAGATTTTTTTATGATTATTTCAAAATATTAAACACTGCTTACTGCTGAAGCGATTTTGATGATTCAAACAAGTTGCAATGGCAGATACATTTTTTATCAGCAGGAAACTAATTTTAAGTAATTTTCAATTAAAAATTCCGAGTTTCAACCGACGCCATTTTGTTCCCATCAAAGATTTTTTTATGATTATTTCAAAATATTAAACACTGCTTACTGCTAAAGCTATTTTGATGATTCAAACAAGTTGCAATGGCAGATACATTTTTTATCAGCAGGAAACTAATTTTAAGTAATTTTCAATTAAAAATTCCGAGTTTCAACCGACGCCATTTTGTTCCCATCAAAGATTTTTTTATGATTCTTTCAAAATATTAAACACTGCTTACTGCTAAAGCGATTTTGATGATTCAAACAAGTTGCAATGGCAGATACATTTTTTATCAGCAGGAAACTAATTTTAAGTAATTTTCAATTAAAAATTCCGAGTTTCAACCGACGCCATTTTGTTCCCATCAAAGATTTTTTTATGATTCTTTCAAAATATTAAACACTGCTTACTGCTAAAGCGATTTTGATGATTCAAACAAGTTGCAATGGCAGATACATTTTTTATCAGCAGGAAACTAATTTTAAGTAATTTTCAATTAAAAATTCCGAGTTTCAACCGACGCCATTTTGTTCCCATCAAAGATTTTTTTATGATTATTTCAAAATATTAAACACTGCTTACTGCTGAAGCGATTTTGATGATTCAAACAAGTTGCAATGGCAGATACATTTTTTATCAGCAGGAAACTAATTTTAAGTAATTTTCAATTAAAAATTCCGAGTTTCAACCGACGCCATTTTGTTCCCATCAAAGATTTTTTTATGATTCTTTCAAAATAATAAACACTGCTTACTGCTAAAGCTATTTTGATGATTCAAACAAGTTGCAATGGCAGATACATTTTTTATCAGCAGGAAACTAATTTTAAGTAATTTTCAATTAAAAATTCCGAGTTTCAACCGACGCCATTTTGTTCCCATCAAAGATTTTTTTATGATTATTTCAAAATATTAAACACTGCTTACTGCTGAAGCGATTTTGATGATTCAAACAAGTTGCAATGGCAGATACATTTTTTATCAGCAGGAAACTAATTTTAAGTAATTTTCAATTAAAAATTCCGAGTTTCAACCGACGCCATTTTGTTCCCATCAAAGATTTTTTTATGATTATTTCAAAATATTAAACACTGCTTACTGCTAAAGCTATTTTGATGATTCAAACAAGTTGCAATGGCAGATACATTTTTTATCAGCAGGAAACTAATTTTAAGTAATTTTCAATTAAAAATTCCGAGTTTCAACCGACGCCATTTTGTTCCCATCAAAGATTTTTTTATGATTCTTTCAAAATATTAAACACTGCTTACTGCTAAAGCGATTTTGATGATTCAAACAAGTTGCAATGGCAGATACATTTTTTATCAGCAGGAAACTAATTTTAAGTAATTTTCAATTAAAAATTCCGAGTTTCAACCGACGCCATTTTGTTCCCATCAAAGATTTTTTTATGATTCTTTCAAAATATTAAACACTGCTTACTGCTAAAGCGATTTTGATGATTCAAACAAGTTGCAATGGCAGATACATTTTTTATCAGCAGGAAACTAATTTTAAGTAATTTTCAATTAAAAATTCCGAGTTTCAACCGACGCCATTTTGTTCCCATCAAAGATTTTTTTATGATTATTTCAAAATATTAAACACTGCTTACTGCTAAAGCGATTTTGATGATTCAAACAAGTTGCAATGGCAGATACATTTTTTATCAGCAGGAAACTAATTTTAAGTAATTTTCAATTAAAAATTCCGAGTTTCAACCGACGCCATTTTGTTCCCATCAAAGATTTTTTTATGATTCTTTCAAAATATTAAACACTGCTTACTGCTAAAGCGATTTTGATGATTCAAACAAGTTGCAATGGCAGATACATTTTTTATCAGCAGGAAACTAATTTTAAGTAATTTTCAATTAAAAATTCCGAGTTTCAACCGACGCCATTTTGTTCCCATCAAAGATTTTTTTATGATTATTTCAAAATATTAAACACTGCTTACTGCTAAAGCGATTTTGATGATTCAAACAAGTTGCAATGGCAGATACATTTTTTATCAGCAGGAAACTAATTTTAAGTAATTTTCAATTAAAAATTCCGAGTTTCAACCGACGCCATTTTGTTCCCATCAAAGATTTTTTTATGATTCTTTCAAAATAATAAACACTGCTTACTGCTAAAGCGATTTTGATGATTCAAACAAGTTGCAATGGCAGATACATTTTTTATCAGCAGGAAACTAATTTTAAGTAATTTTCAATTAAAAATTCCGAGTTTCAACCGACGCCATTTTGTTCCCATCAAAGATTTTTTTATGATTCTTTCAAAATAATAAACACTGCTTACTGCTAAAGCGATTTTGACGATTCAAGCAAGTTGCAATGGCAGATACAATTTTTATCAGCAGGAAACTAATTTTAAGTAATTTTCAATTAAAAATTCCGAGTTTCAACCGACGCCATTTTGTTCCCATCAAAGATTTTTTTATGATTCTTTCAAAATATTAAACACTGCTTACTGCTAAAGCGATTTTGATGATTCAAACAAGTTGCAATGGCAGATACATTTTTTATCAGCAGGAAACTAATTTTAAGTAATTTTCAATTAAAAATTCCGAGTTTCAACCGACGCCATTTTGTTCCCATCAAAGATTTTTTTATGATTATTTCAAAATATTAAACACTGCTTACTGCTGAAGCGATTTTGATGATTCAAACAAGTTGCAATGGCAGATACATTTTTTATCAGCAGGAAACTAATTTTAAGTAATTTTCAATTAAAAATTCCGAGTTTCAACCGACGCCATTTTGTTCCCATCAAAGATTTTTTTATGATTATTTCAAAATATTAAACACTGCTTACTGCTAAAGCGATTTTGATGATTCAAACAAGTTGCAATGGCAGATACATTTTTTATCAGCAGGAAACTAATTTTAAGCAATTTTCAATTAAAAATTCCGAGTTTCAACCGACGCCATTTTGTTCCCATCAAAGATTTTTTTATGATTATTTCAAAATATTAAACACTGCTTACTGCTAAAGCGATTTTGATGATTCAAACAAGTTGCAATGGCAGATACATTTTTTATCAGCAGGAAACTAATTTTAAGTAATTTTCAATTAAAAATTCCGAGTTTCAACCGACGCCATTTTGTTCCCATCAAAGATTTTTTTATGATTCTTTCAAAATATTAAACACTGCTTACTGCTAAAGCGATTTTGATGATTCAAACAAGTTGCAATGGCAGATACATTTTTTATCAGCAGGAAACTAATTTTAAGTAATTTTCAATTAAAAATTCCGAGTTTCAACCGACGCCATTTTGTTCCCATCAAAGATTTTTTTATGATTATTTCAAAATATTAAACACTGCTTACTGCTGAAGCGATTTTGATGATTCAAACAAGTTGCAATGGCAGATACATTTTTTATCAGCAGGAAACTAATTTTAAGTAATTTTCAATTAAAAATTCCGAGTTTCAACCGACGCCATTTTGTTCCCATCAAAGATTTTTTTATGATTCTTTCAAAATAATAAACACTGCTTACTGCTAAAGCGATTTTGACGATTCAAGCAAGTTGCAATGGCAGATACATTTTTTATCAGCAGGAAACTAATTTTAAGTAATTTTCAATTAAAAATTCCGAGTTTCAACCGACGCCATTTTGTTCCCATCAAAGATTTTTTTATGATTCTTTCAAAATATTAAACACTGCTTACTGCTGAAGCGATTTTGATGATTCAAACAAGTTGCAATGGCAGATACATTTTTTATCAGCAGGAAACTAATTTTAAGTAATTTTCAATTAAAAATTCTGAGTTTCAACCGACGCCATTTTGTTCCCATCAAAGATTTTTTTATGATTCTTCCAAAATATTAAACACTGCTTACTACTAAAGCGATTTTGATGTTTCAAGCAAGTTGCAATAGCAGATACAATTTTTATCAGCAGGAAACTAATTTTAAGCAATTTTTAATTCAAAATTCTGAGTTTCAACCGACGCCATTTTGTTCCCATCAAAGATTTTTTTTGATTCTTCCAAAATATTAAACACTGCTTACTGCTTAAGCAATTTTGACGATTCAAGCAAGTTGCAATGGCAGATACAATTTTTATCAACAGGAAACTAATTTTATGCAATTTTCAATTAAAAATTTTGAGTTTCAACCGACGCCATTTTGTTCCCATCAAAGATTTTTTTTGATTCTTCCAAAATATTAAACACTGCTTACTGCTTAAGCAATTTTGATGATTCAAATAAGTTGCAATGGCAGATACAATTTTTATCAACAGGAAACTAATTTTATGCAATTTTCAATTAAAAATTCTGAGTTTCAACCGACGCCATTTTGTTCCCATCAAAGATTTTTTTATGATTCTTCCAAAATATTAAACACTGCTTACTACTAAAGCGATTTTGATGATTCAAGCAAGTTGCAATAGCAGATACAATTTTTATCAGCAGGAAACTAATTTTATGCAATTTTCAATTAAAAATTTTGAGTTTCAACCGACGCCATTTTGTTCCCATCAAAGATTTTTTTATGATTCTTCCAAAATATTAAACACTGCTTACTGCTAAAGCAATTTTGATGATTCAAGCAAGTTGCAATTGCAGATACAATTTTTATCAACAGGAAACTAATTTTAAGCAATTTTCAATTTAAAATTCTGACTTTCAACCGACGCCATTTTGTTCCCATCAAAGATTTTTTTATGATTCTTCCAAAATATTAAACACTGCTTACTGCTAAAGCAATTTTGATGATTCAAGCAAGTTGCAATTGCAGATACAATTTTTATCAGCAGGAAACTAATTTTAAGCAATTTTCAATTTAAAATTCTGACTTTCAACCGACGCCATTTTGTTCCCATCAAAGATTTTTTTTGATTCTTCCAAAATATTAAACACTGCTTACTGCTAAAGCAATTTTGATGATTCAAGCAAGTTGCAATTGCAGATACAATTTTTATCAGCAGGAAACTAATTTTAAGCAATTTTCAATTTAAAATTCTGACTTTCAACCGACGCCATTTTGTTCCCATCAAAGATTTTTTTACAATTCTTTCAAAATATTAAACACTGCTTACTGCTAAAGCAATTTTGATGATTCAAGCAAGTTGCAATTGCAGATACAATTTTTATCAACAGGAAACTAATTTTAAGCAATTTTCAATTTAAAATTCTGACTTTCAACCGACGCCATTTTGTTCCCATCAAAGATTTTTTTATGATTCTTCCAAAATATTAAACACTGCTTACTGCTAAAGCAATTTTGATGATTCAAGCAAGTTGCAATTGCAGATACAATTTTTATCAGCAGGAAACTAATTTTAAGCAATTTTCAATTTAAAATTCTGACTTTCAACCGACGCCATTTTGTTCCCATCAAAGATTTTTTTTGATTCTTCCAAAATATTAAACACTGCTTACTGCTAAAGCAATTTTGATGATTCAAGCAAGTTGCAATTGCAGATACAATTTTTATCAGCAGGAAACTAATTTTAAGCAATTTTCAATTTAAAATTCTGACTTTCAACCGACGCCATTTTGTTCCCATCAAAGATTTTTTTTGATTCTTCCAAAATATTAAACACTGCTTACTGCTAAAGCAATTTTGATGATTCAAGCAAGTTGCAATTGCAGATACAATTTTTATCAGCAGGAAACTAATTTTAAGCAATTTTCAATTTAAAATTCTGACTTTCAACCGACGCCATTTTGTTCCCATCAAAGATTTTTTTTGATTCTTCCAAAATATTAAACACTGCTTACTGCTAAAGCAATTTTGATGATTCAAGCAAGTTGCAATTGCAGATACAATTTTTATCAGCAGGAAACTAATTTTAAGCAATTTTCAATTTAAAATTCTGACTTTCAACCGACGCCATTTTGTTCCCATCAAAGATTTTTTTACAATTCTTTCAAAATATTAAACACTGCTTACTGCTGAAGCGATTTTGATGATTCAAACAAGTTGCAATGGCAGATACATTTTTTATCAGCAGGAAACTAATTTTAAGTAATTTTCAATTAAAAATTCCGAGTTTCAACCGACGCCATTTTGTTCCCATCAAAGATTTTTTTATGATTATTTCAAAATATTAAACACTGCTTACTGCTAAAGCTATTTTGATGATTCAAACAAGTTGCAATGGCAGATACATTTTTTATCAGCATGAAACTAATTTTAAGTAATTTTCAATTAAAAATTCCGAGTTTCAACCGACGCCATTTTGTTCCCATCAAAGATTTTTTTATGATTCTTTCAAAATATTAAACACTGCTTACTGCTAAAGCGATTTTGATGATTCAAACAAGTTGCAATGGCAGATACATTTTTTATCAGCAGGAAACTAATTTTAAGTAATTTTCAATTAAAAATTCCGAGTTTCAACCGACGCCATTTTGTTCCCATCAAAGATTTTTTTATGATTCTTTCAAAATATTAAACACTGCTTACTGCTAAAGCGATTTTGATGATTCAAACAAGTTGCAATGGCAGATACATTTTTTATCAGCAGGAAACTAATTTTAAGTAATTTTCAATTAAAAATTCCGAGTTTCAACCGACGCCATTTTGTTCCCATCAAAGATTTTTTTATGATTATTTCAAAATATTAAACACTGCTTACTGCTGAAGCGATTTTGATGAGTCAAACAAGTTGCAATGGCAGATACATTTTTTATCAGCAGGAAACTAATTTTAAGTAATTTTCAATTAAAAATTCCGAGTTTCAACCGACGCCATTTTGTTCCCATCAAAGATTTTTTTATGATTCTTTCAAAATAATAAACACTGCTTACTGCTAAAGCGATTTTGACGATTCAAGCAAGTTGCAATGGCAGATACAATTTTTATCAGCAGGAAACTAATTTTAAGTAATTTTCAATTAAAAATTCCGAGTTTCAACCGACGCCATTTTGTTCCCATCAAAGATTTTTTTATGATTCTTTCAAAATAATAAACACTGCTTACTGCTAAAGCGATTTTGACGATTCAAGCAAGTTGCAATGGCAGATACATTTTTTATCAGCAGGAAACTAATTTTAAGTAATTTTCAATTAAAAATTCCGAGTTTCAACCGACGCCATTTTGTTCCCATCAAAGATTTTTTTATGATTCTTTCAAAATATTAAACACTGCTTACTGCTGAAGCGATTTTGATGATTCAAACAAGTTGCAATGGCAGATACATTTTTTATCAGCAGGAAACTAATTTTAAGTAATTTTCAATTAAAAATTCTGAGTTTCAACCGACGCCATTTTGTTCCCATCAAAGATTTTTTTATGATTCTTCCAAAATATTAAACACTGCTTACTACTAAAGCGATTTTGATGTTTCAAGCAAGTTGCAATAGCAGATACAATTTTTATCAGCAGGAAACTAATTTTAAGCAATTTTCAATTCAAAATTCTGAGTTTCAACCGACGCCATTTTGTTCCCATCAAAGATTTTTTTTGATTCTTCCAAAATATTAAACACTGCTTACTGCTTAAGCAATTTTGACGATTCAAGCAAGTTGCAATGGCAGATACAATTTTTATCAACAGGAAACTAATTTTATGCAATTTTCAATTAAAAATTCTGAGTTTCAACCGACGCCATTTTGTTCCCATCAAAGATTTTTTTATGATTCTTCCAAAATATTAAACACTGCTTACTACTAAAGCGATTTTGATGATTCAAGCAAGTTGCAATAGCAGATACAATTTTTATCAGCAGGAAACTAATTTTATGCAATTTTCAATTAAAAATTTTGAGTTTCAACCGACGCCATTTTGTTCCCATCAAAGATTTTTTTTGATTCTTCCAAAATATTAAACACTGCTTACTGCTTAAGCAATTTTGATGATTCAAATAAGTTGCAATAGCAGATACAATTTTTATCAGCAGGAAACTAATTTTATGCAATTTTCAATTAAAAATTTTGAGTTTCAACCGACGCCATTTTGTTCCCATCAAAGATTTTTTTTGATTCTTCCAAAATATTAAACACTGCTTACTGCTTAAGCAATTTTGATGATTCAAATAAGTTGCAATGGCAGATACAATTTTTATCAACAGGAAACTAATTTTATGCAATTTTCAATTAAAAATTCTGAGTTTCAACCGACGCCATTTTGTTCCCATCAAAGATTTTTTTATGATTCTTCCAAAATATTAAACACTGCTTACTACTAAAGCGATTTTGATGATTCAAGCAAGTTGCAATAGCAGATACAATTTTTATCAGCAGGAAACTAATTTTATGCAATTTTCAATTAAAAATTTTGAGTTTCAACCGACGCCATTTTGTTCCCATCAAAGATTTTTTTATGATTCTTCCAAAATATTAAACACTGCTTACTGCTAAAGCAATTTTGATGATTCAAGCAAGTTGCAATTGCAGATACAATTTTTATCAACAGGAAACTAATTTTAAGCAATTTTCAATTTAAAATTCTGACTTTCAACCGACGCCATTTTGTTCCCATCAAAGATTTTTTTATGATTCTTCCAAAATATTAAACACTGCTTACTGCTAAAGCAATTTTGATGATTCAAGCAAGTTGCAATTGCAGATACAATTTTTATCAGCAGGAAACTAATTTTAAGCAATTTTCAATTTAAAATTCTGACTTTCAACCGACGCCATTTTGTTCCCATCAAAGATTTTTTTTGATTCTTCCAAAATATTAAACACTGCTTACTGCTAAAGCAATTTTGATGATTCAAGCAAGTTGCAATTGCAGATACAATTTTTATCAGCAGGAAACTAATTTTAAGCAATTTTCAATTTAAAATTCTGACTTTCAACCGACGCCATTTTGTTCCCATCAAAGATTTTTTTACAATTCTTTCAAAATATTAAACACTGCTTACTGCTAAAGCAATTTTGATGATTCAAGCAAGTTGCAATTGCAGATACAATTTTTATCAACAGGAAACTAATTTTAAGCAATTTTCAATTTAAAATTCTGACTTTCAACCGACGCCATTTTGTTCCCATCAAAGATTTTTTTATGATTCTTCCAAAATATTAAACACTGCTTACTGCTAAAGCAATTTTGATGATTCAAGCAAGTTGCAATTGCAGATACAATTTTTATCAGCAGGAAACTAATTTTAAGCAATTTTCAATTTAAAATTCTGACTTTCAACCGACGCCATTTTGTTCCCATCAAAGATTTTTTTTGATTCTTCCAAAATATTAAACACTGCTTACTGCTAAAGCAATTTTGATGATTCAAGCAAGTTGCAATTGCAGATACAATTTTTATCAGCAGGAAACTAATTTTAAGCAATTTTCAATTTAAAATTCTGACTTTCAACCGACGCCATTTTGTTCCCATCAAAGATTTTTTTTGATTCTTCCAAAATATTAAACACTGCTTACTGCTAAAGCAATTTTGATGATTCAAGCAAGTTGCAATTGCAGATACAATTTTTATCAGCAGGAAACTAATTTTAAGCAATTTTCAATTTAAAATTCTGACTTTCAACCGACGCCATTTTGTTCCCATCAAAGATTTTTTTTGATTCTTCCAAAATATTAAACACTGCTTACTGCTAAAGCAATTTTGATGATTCAAGCAAGTTGCAATTGCAGATACAATTTTTATCAGCAGGAAACTAATTTTAAGCAATTTTCAATTTAAAATTCTGACTTTCAACCGACGCCATTTTGTTCCCATCAAAGATTTTTTTACAATTCTTTCAAAATATTAAACACTGCTTACTGCTGAAGCGATTTTGATGATTCAAACAAGTTGCAATGGCAGATACAATTTTTATCAACAGGAAACTAATTTTATGCAATTTTCAATTAAAAATTCTGAGTTTCAACCGACGCCATTTTGTTCCCATCAAAGATTTTTTTATGATTCTTCCAAAATATTAAACACTGCTTACTGCTAAAGCAATTTTGATGATTCAAGCAAGTTGCAATTGCAGATACAATTTTTATCAGCAGGAAACTAATTTTAAGCAATTTTCAATTTAAAATTCTGACTTTCAACCGACGCCATTTTGTTCCTATCAAAGATTTTTTTACAATTCTTTCAAAATATTAAACACTGCTTACTGCTAAAGCAATTTTGATGATTCAAGCAAGTTGCAATTGCAGATACAATTTTTATCAACAGGAAACTAATTTTAAGCAATTTTCAATTTAAAATTCTGACTTTCAACCGACGCCATTTTGTTCCCATCAAAGATTTTTTTATGATTCTTCCAAAATATTAAACACTGCTTACTGCTAAAGCAATTTTGATGATTCAAGCAAGTTGCAATTGCAGATACAATTTTTATCAGCAGGAAACTAATTTTAAGCAATTTTCAATTTAAAATTCTGAGTTTCAACCGACGCCATTTTGTTCCCATCAAAGATTTTTTTACAATTCTTTCAAAATATTAAACACTGCTTACTGCTGAAGCGATTTTGATGATTCAAACAAGTTGCAATGGCAGATACAATTTTTATCAGCTGGAAACTAATTTTAAGCAATTTTCAATTCAAAATTCTGACTTTCAACCGACGCCATTTTGTTCCTATCAAAGATTTTTAAATTATTCTTCCAAAATATTAAACACTGGTTATGCAATTTTTATAACATTTAGTTGTGACATAGTGACCTTAGTTTGACCTTGTAATATCTCTTCTGGCACCAATGTCTTCAATTGTTACATTAATTGGATGACATTGTCTAATATTACATTTGTTCATTCGATCTTTTTACTTAATATTATTTACTTTATTTTTCTCCTCCTTCCTTACAAAATAAAATTCACAGTATTACAAACGATCAAAAGAAACGGAACCATATTAACTCTCATTTTTTGTTGCATAAGGAAAATGTTTTAATAGCTATCAGTGTATTGTGGATAAATAAACTACGCCACGTTTTATGTCTTTTCAATCTACTCTGTATCCATCGTATGTGTGTGTGTGTGTGTGTAGTGGATGGGAATTTATTTTTTGTTATGTGAAATGGGGGGTCAGGTTTGGAGAAGAGGGAGAGTTAGTGTAGTTCGGCAGGCAATGCTTCTGCACAAGGCTACGTCTACTACGGCTGACAGGCGCCCAACTTGTTTCACGGTCCGTCAGAGCGCGGAGAAAGAGGAGAGCAGGGAGCCAGAGATAGACCAGAGAAAAGAGGACCAACTCAAGATAAAGCTTAAACTTCCACCTCTGACCCGCTCTCGATGAATTTCGCATGGACGTGAAACATCTTTAAACAACCCCAAAAAATAATACAGTACTTATTAATGAATTTGTAAACATTGTTTCCCCATCAGAACACCTACAGACCGGTTTCGACCTTTCAGATATCATCAGTGCAGTTAGTTGCTGATGGGCAAACCGAAATTACTATACAAATATAAATATTCCAAACACCGTTAACGGTAGCAACACGAAAGTGGCGCAATCTATTGCCTGAATGTTGCACTACACCTAATTCGAGTACAACATTCAGGCAATAGATAGCGCCATTTTGACGTTTCTACGTTTAATAAAAGTATTTTTTTTCAAACCGTAAAATTATAACGATTGCAAATAAATCGACATTTAAATAAATTGTGGGCACTCGGTTTTCGAGTACTTTCAACAATGGACCACCTCGGAAGTGTTCGATTCTTTGAATAAAGACTAAGAGGTGGCGTTTGTTACGAACCCGAAGTCCCGGGGGGCTCGTTACTTCGCCCCGGCACGTGGGGAAAAGTTTACGCCGAAGTCGGACGGATCGGAAACCACCATAATCCCTCATGAGATACAGATCCCCCCCCCACACTTTTGCTGGAACTAATTTTCTCTGAGTGACCACGCACTTTATTTATTTAGTTTTTTTTTCTACCCAGTCCGACGTATAAATTTTTAATAGCAAACTTTATACGCCGCTAATTGAAGATAATCTGTCTAGAAAGTTTCCGGATTTTATTTTTTTAATTATCACAGACTGGAACTGGAAAAACGAAAAAGGGACAAAAGACGAGCGTCACACCAGAGGCTTTAATAACTGCGATAGTTAGGAGGAATGGGACCGTAATGATTGTCGTTGTTCGGGTGCAAATAGTCTTAGCCGTGGAGATGTAGTATACACACACACACACATATACCCTCACACACTTTACATCGACATTTGAGGACTCCGCAAACAAAGACTATTGTAATTTGTAACTATTGCGGACAAAAGGTCACGTCAAGTCGAGTCACACATCGTGCCCTATTTAGATTATGCCCGAAACACCAACCACCGCCAGACCAATATACAAAAGACCCCTCGTGCAGAAGTTATATAATAAACCATAGAGAGGGCAATTAGTAATTGACTCAAAGACCTACCTTAACGAAATCCTTTCAACCCTACCGTTTGCATTCAAACTGAAATTAGAGCGAGGAACTCGTTTAATGTGCGTTTATATTGGCTTCGCCCTTCGCCCTTCCCTTTCACCCCATCCACACAGAAAGCTGCATGTTTTGCAAATGTATTCCACACTCGTTATACATTCATGCTGCTACGGTTTTTTTTTTGTTTAATCGTATTCACAAAAAACATTAACAAATTGCAGAATATAACTATTCAGTTATAATTCGCAAACAATTAGCGATCAAATGATTAAATATTTTCTCCACGACCACGAATCAATTCTGATCACAGAACTCTAAAACGTTTAAATGATTACGCACATTATCTAATGAGTTGTATCATAATTATACCGGGTGACCCAGGGATCCGTAAAAGCCCCATAACTTATTTGCTATTTCAGATATCGACTTCTAGTTTTCCTAAACTGGTACCCACACTTATTCTACATATTTTAAAAATATGTATGTTTTTGTACAGGGTGTCCCAATATACATAACTGAACAAAGCTATGTTTTTTTTAATGGAACACCGTCTTGAGAAGCTGATAAAAAACTAGAAGTCGATATCTCAAATAGCAAATAAGTTATGGGGCTTTTACAGATCGCTTGGTCACCCGGTATGTATTGGAAGGTTACAAATTTTGCTTAAAATAGCACAAACCATATATTTAATTGATAATATAAATATTTTAAATTTTATTTCAAGTAGTGCATGCTCGCGACATCTAGTGTCTCGCGGTAGATTCATTGCTAGTGTAAACAAGTTATTTCTGGTGCACACAGCTTGTTTCAGGTTTCGTAATGTAGAGGTCGCGACAATCAGTTGTCGGTGTAACAGGAAATCCTTGCGACCTCGTTTACAGAAATCGATCAGAAGAAGTACGAACGTGCGCTGTTGTACGACAGAGGCTGCTGCTGCGTTTATTTGAATTTAAATTTATTTCATATATTATTGTGTACCTTATTAAGATAGGAATTAAGTTAAAAATAGAAATCTACAAAGAAACAATTGTGATAGATAGCATAGTTGCCGACGTCAAAAAAAATTGTGTACCTTAAAACAATTATATAAAAATTTCATATAAATTATACACAAATTTAATTTAATTTAATTAATTTAATATTAAATTTATTTAATGCTTCTGCAACAAGTGAGGTTGTCTCAAAATTATTTAAATTATACATGTTTATAATTTACAAAATTTCGTTAGGTACAAAATTATCAATAATTAAGTGTTTCGAAAAAAATTTAAATCAACTGCCACAAACTTAAAACTTACAAAATATACTCAGAATGAATTCTACTTTATGTTTCTATAAAAAAAAACCACTGTAATTATCTTATCTTGAAATTTGAAAATAATCGCATTTCACATATTAATATTGTATTATATATTTAATATTTAATTGGCTTGAAATTTGATAATAATCGCATTTGAACGCCATATTATATATTTTTTTAATTTGCAGGACAATTAAAAAAAAACAACAAGGACAAACTTAAAACTTAAAAAAATTACTAAGAATTGATTTAACTTTATGATTCTATCCAAATCTGTAACTACCTCTACTTAAGATTTAAAAATAATCGTAATTCAACAGATCTTGTCTATTATAATAAAACACTTTCAACTTTGTTTTGTATAACTTATATATTTATTTTTGTGACTCAAGTTTCGGTAATACAATTACCATTTTCAAACACGAAGTAAATAAATATAAGTTATACATAACAAAGTTGAAAGTGTTTTATTATAATATTTAAAATGTATAACGAAGTAGAAGCCTCCAGCATAAACAATATTAGATCTTGTCTAATTGAGAGGTTACGCAATTACCAAATTAATACAAAAAAAAAATTAGAAACAACTGCCACAAACTTAAAACTTATAAAATATACTCAGAATTAATTCTACTTTATGATCCTTTAAGAAAAAGTTTTAAAATAATTAAATTTGAACACAACTTATCAAACTTAGAGTTTACATATTTTTTAAGTTGATCAAAAAAAATATTGAAATACAACTACCACCAACTTAAAACTTTTAAAATACACTTAGAATTGATTCCAATAATACAAAATTGTAATGATTTTTTCCTAAAATTTTGAAATAATCGCATATGAACAAATTTTCAAGTTGTCCATTTTTTAATTGGCAAAAAAAAATTATAAAAACAACTGCCACAAACTTAAAACTTACAAAATATACTCAGGATTAATTCTACTTTATGATCCTATAAAAAAAAGTTTTAAAATAATTAAGTTTGAACACACCTTATCAAACTTAGAGTTTACATATTTTTCTAAGTTTATCAAAAACATTGAAATACAACTACCACCAACTTAAAACGTTTAAAATACACTTAGAATTGATTTCAATAATACAAAATTGCAATGATTTTTTCCTAAAATTTTGAAATAATCGCTTATAAACACATTTTCAAGTTGTTTTTTAATTGGCCAAAAAAAATTGAAGAAAAAAACAACTGCCACAAACTTCAAACTTTCAAAATTGGCTAACAGTTGATTCCACTTTATAATCTTGTACAATTTTTTACTAAGCCCTTCCCGATTTTTCGAAATAATCAAATTTGAATACACCATGTCATTTTTTCAGTGGATTCAGGCAATTGTCATTTTCTGAGTTCAACTTTGGAGCTTCACCATTTTAATTTTACCTAGGATAGGGCATTTTTTTTTGACTTAAAATCGTAAAAGCATTGTTCTTAATGCATCTTGAAATTTCTATTCAAATTTCTTCATTAATTATTTTTTTACAATTTCTTAAGTGGATTCTGGCAATTTTTGTTATTTAAGTTTGGAGCGTCGCCATTTTGTTTCTACCTATGATGGGGCAATTGTTTTTACTGGACATCGTAAATATGTTGCTCTTTAACGCATCTTGAGTTTTTAAAGCAAATTCCTTTATTGGTTATTTTTTTACAATTTTTTAAGATGTTTCGTGCAATTACCATTTTCTGAGTTTAAGTTTGAAGCGTTGTAATTTGGTTTCTGCCAAGGATAGGACAATAGTTTTTACTAAGAAATGGCAAATGCATTGTTTTTTAATGCTTCTTGAATTTTTAAAGCAAATTCTTTCATTCATTATTTTTTTATAATTTTTTAAGTGAATTCGGGTAATTTTCGTTTTTTTTTAATTTCAAGTTTGGAGCGTTGCCATTTTGTTTCTACCTATGCTGGGGCAATGATTTTTACTAAAAATTGAAAATACATTGTTCTTTAATGCATCTTGCGTTTTTCAAGCAAATTCCTTCATTCATTATTTTTTTACAATTTTTTTAAGTGGATTCGGGTAATTTTTGTTTTTTAATTTTAAGTTTGGAGCGTTGCCATTTTGTTTCTACCTATGCTGGAGCAATGATTTTTACTAAAAATTGAAAATACATTGTTCTTTAATGCATCTTGCGTTTTTCAAGCAAATTCCTTCATTCATTATTTTTTTACAAGTTTTTTAAGTGGATTCGGGTAATTTTTGTTTTTTAATTTTAAGTTTGGAGCGTTGCCATTTTGTTTCTACCTATGCTGGAGCAATGATTTTCACTAAAAATTGAAAATACATTATTCTTTAATGCATCTTGCGTTTTTCAAGCAAATTCCTTCATTCATTATTTTTTTACAATTTTTTTAAGTGGATTCGGGTAATTTTTGTTTTTTAATTTTAAGTTTGGAGCGTTGCCATTTTGTTTCTACCTATGCTGGAGCAATGATTTTTACTAAAAATTGAAAATACATTGTTCTTTAATGCATCTTGCGTTTTTCAAGCAAATTCCTTCATTCATTATTTTTTTACAAGTTTTTTAAGTGGATTCGGGTAATTTTTGTTTTTTAATTTTAAGTTTGGAGCGTCGCCATTTTGTTTCTACCTATGCTGGGGCAATGATTTTCACTAAAAATTGAAAATACATTATTCTTTAATGCATCTTGCGTTTTTTAAGCAAATTCCTTCATTCATTATTTTTTTACACATTTTTTAAGTGGATTCGGGTAATTTTTGTTTTTTAATTTTAAGTTTGGAGCGTCGCCATTTTGTTTCTACCTATGCTGGGGCAATGATTTTCACTAAAAATTGTAAATACATTGTTCTTTAATGCATCTTGCGTTTTTCAAGGAAATTCCTTCATTCATTATTTTTTTACAATTTTCTAAGTGAATTCGGGTAATTTTCGTTTTTTAATTTTAAGTTTGGAGCGTTGCCATTTTGTTTCTACCTATGCTGGAGCAATGATTTTCACTAAAAATTGAAAATACATTGTTCTATAATGCATCTTGCGTTTTTCAAGCAAATTCCTTGATTAATTATTTTTTTACAATTATTTAAGTAGATTCTGGCAATATTCGTTTTTTTTTTATTCGAGTTTGGAGCGCCGCCATTTTATTTATACCTAGGATAGGGCAATTGTTTTTACAAAAAAATCGTAAATACATTGTTCTTTAATGCATCTTGCGTTTTTTAAGGAAATTCCTTCATTCATTATTTTTTTTACAATTTTTTAAGTGGATTCTGGCAATTTTCGCTTTCGGAGTTCACGTTTGAAGCGTTGCTGTTTGGTTTCTACTTAGGATGGGGCAATTGTTTCTACTAAAAAATCGCAAATACATTGCTTTTTGATGCAACTTGAGTTTTTCAAGCAAATTCCTTTGTTGACAATTATTTAAGTGGATTCAGGCAATTTTCATTTTGTAAGTTCAAGTTTGGAGCGTCGCCATTTTATTTATACCTAGGATAGGGCAATTGTTTTTACAAAAAAAAATCGTAAATACATTGTTCTTTAATGCATCTTGCGTTTTTCAAGCAAATTCCTTCATTCATTATTTTTTTATAATTTTTAAACTGGTTTCAGGCAATTTTCATTTTTTAAGTTCAAGTTTGGAGCGTCGCCATTTTGTTTTTACCTAAGATGGGGCAATTGTTTTTACTGGATATCGTAAATATGCTGCTCGTTAACGCATCTTAAGTTTTTAAAGCAAATTCCTTCATTGGTTATTTTTTTACAATTTTTCAAGTGGATTCTGGCAATTTTCATTTTTTAAGTTCAAGTTTGGAGCGTCACCATTTGGTTTCTACCAAAGATAGTGCATTTGTTTTCACAAAAAATGGTAAATGTATTGTTTTCTAATGCATCTTGAGTTTTTCCAGCAAATTCCTTTATTGATTATTTTTTTATAATTTTTTAAGTGGATTCGGGTAATTTTCGTTTTTTAATTTTAAGTTTGGAGCGTTGCCATTTTGTTTCTACCTATGCTGGGGCAATAATTTTGACTAAAAATTGTAAATACATTGTTCTTTAATGCATCTTGAGTTTTTCAAGCAAATTCCTTCATTGATTATTTTTTTACAATTTTTTAAGTGGTTTCGGGCAATTTTCATTTTTTAAGTTCAAGTTCGGAGCGTCGCCATTTTATTTATACCTAGGATTGGGCAACTGTTTTTACTAAAAAATCATATATGCATCGTTTTCTAATATACCTTGAAATTTCCAAGTAAATTCCTTCATTGATTATTTTTTTATTCAATTTAGTTCGCGTTTGAAACAAAATCAACATTTACATTTCGTGATTTTCGAGAAACTGCAATATTCACTGATTTTAAAAGAATTTATTTTATACGTTTGTGACTAAAAAACTAAATTGGAGTAATTTTAACCTTTTGATTAACATTACAATCTGGCAGCACATTAAGGAAAGGAAAATTAAGGAAAGGAAAATTAAGAAAAGGAAAATTAAGGAAATCTAGACGAATGTAGATATTTTTCACAGCAACAAATTCGATTGAAAATTCCAGAAGAAAACTAGAGATAACCCCTTTCTAGATTTTCCATTGTTTTACAGCCGCATTTGTCTCGAGTATTTGTTGCAAATTTTACTAAGATTCATTGAGGGGTTTTCAGAAAAATTAAGGAAATCTAGACGAATGCAGACATTTTGCGCAGCAACAATTTCGATTGAAAATTCAAGCGATCTAAATTTTTCTTTCACTAGGGTATATCTCTAGAAGGTGATCTTCTCCTTGGCTTCGTATGCCATTAACACTTTTTGAGTGGGCTTGCCTGTGTAGCGGGTTGGATTTGCCACGCAAAGCGAAAATATATTGCGCACCGCCGTGTATGATGATCTGGTATGCAACCCATTCTGCATGTTTGCGTCTAAAAATAGACGGCCCGCCTATAGCATACTGTTCGCAAAGTGTCTACAAATAGACGCTTCCGTTCAAAGTGTGTTAAGATGGAATTTTTGAGGTGAATCGCAGCTGCTTCTATCTCTTCGGTGGTTCGGATGTCTTTCCCATACTTGGGCACTCTCTGCAGAGGCTCCAGTTTTAGTTGTTCGAATTTCTATACTCTTTAGATCCTTCTTTGTGGCCTACATGTTAAACTCGATATGTTGATGGTCTTTCTACCGAAACGCGCCAATTTAAAATCGCGCTTGCTGCGAAGGCATCAGCAAGAGTAATAATTAAGACTTCCTGTCTAATTGCATCCACAAATCCTACTCCAAAATTATTATTTTTTGAATCTCCAGTAGAGGACGCTTGATGTCGCTTTGGAATGGTGGAGATTCAATTGGATTTCACAAACAACTGTAATGTAAAATCTATAATTTTAGTCTGTTGAGGTAATTTGTAAAACTGTCTCAATAAATGTATTGTCAAGTTGGGTAAAGTAAAACGCTTGTTTTGTTCCATAATTTTACTTTCAGTTGCCTGACACGTGTTTCGATCGGTTAGGATCATTTTCAAAGTTGAAAATATAAAATTATGGAACAAAACAAGCGTTTTACTTAACCCAACTTGAAAATATGGTTCCATCAAGAAAGTAGCACAAGTATTCAATATAAATGTATTGTCTCTCTTTTTAAAAATTGGAACTATAAATCTGTCAATTTCACGCCTTATTACTTTAACTATGGAAAATCACATCGCATCTTGAACTCGTTAACAGCTCGAGGATCCATTCATGTGTGTATGTGCATATAGAATAAAACAAATGTCGAATAATGATAGTGTGTTGAGTTTGGAATGGCGTAGACTGGAAGCCGTAAGAGAAGAAAATCTCCAGCTTCCGTGCAATTATTTATAATTCTATATATCGTCCATTGCTCGCCCTATTAGACAATCGGAATAAATAAGATGAATTATGAGTATTATAAAACAGGTCGCCGCGACGTGTTGCGTGCACTAAAACTCATACGCGGATAATTACCAACACAGCGATTTCACAATCGCAAAACCCGGGAGCACAGATCATTATAAATTATTTTTATATTCCATCGCATGTATCCGCACACACACACACACATACGCACACACACGCAGACGGAATATCTAACTATTGATGATGTGTTAATATTAATTACTGAACTAGAAATACTTATCGGTAATTACGACGAAGACTTTTTGCTTGCTCGCTTCGCGTGGACCGAAAAGTACTAACTAGCCGGAATCTAACGTTTTCTAAAATTTAAGTGCCATTTTCCTCCTTGGTCGTCATCGCCATTTTCTACCTTCTAATTGCCTCTTCACTTAAGCAAGCATTTTTGTGACCGAAAATTTTAAATTGCCGCAATTGCGAATATTTTTGCTCATCACATCCCGGGTCTAATTAAAATTATGTAACTTTTTTTTTCCTGCTTATGGCCACTTATAATTACATTAATGATTGGACGTGTGCGTAATGAGTCTGCGGTGTAATTTCTGTTCGCCATTTTGTTGATACTGTGCACATTAATTATACACTAATGGAGAGGTGTATGTGTGTGTGTCTCTGTGTGGTTTGTGGGAAAATACATTTAGATATTTGTTAGAAGGAATTTACGTGTATCATCTCAGACTATTAAATATCTTAAAACAGCTGTTAATTAAAGCTACACGTATATACTTATTTTTGCAACAAAAAAAAAAACTTCTTTACCCTATGAAGTAGGTCTCTGAATTTTACCTGAAACCCCTTGATAGCTTTTAATCAAAATTTTAAGAAATATTGTAGACACATGTACTCTCTGCTCGTTATATCGTGATAAGTTTGTCGTAAACTTAAAAATAAAATAAGCTCCACCATCTCAACAGCTATTGGGCGGAGCGCAATTATTTAGTAATAAAAGCAGTATCGCCCTAAGAGCGACGATCGGTCAAGTATTACAGCCCCTACTGGGTAGGAGTGCCCGATCATCTGGCCGTAAATTTTCTCACGGTATAACGAACAAACTGTAGATATAAAAAAAAAGAATATGGTATCACTATACCCAAACATTACATCAATTCATTTCTTCATTTCACTCATCATCTAGCGACTAACATAATTATACCATATAACGATAAAGACGGGCCGAAAGACATTATGTCGATAGCCCATGTGACAGTCACAAGAATTTTTGTCTGTAAGATGATGTACATATTTGTAAATTTGCTGTCAATAAATATAATGTATATATCACTAATTTTTCCGAAATTCTTATAAATTCTGACTATCGACTAGATTTACACAATTTTGAATAGTCTATGTTCCAATTATATTTAAACTATTCAATCGCGTTTTGTAAACTTTCAACTTTCCCAATTATTTCCCAAAGAAGTTCCTTTAACCCAAAAGGATTTCTAGGTTAAAATAAAGTTGATACGGCGGGTGGCGGGTGGGCACTATCCTACAATACAACATGTTGCCCACGCGCCGATATTTCCATCAATAAATAAGTGAATAAAAAAATTCCCAAAATTTACTGAAATTTCTAGACAACTTTCGAGTGATCAAATTGAGAGCCGGGCAGCAAGAAAACTATAAGTACGATTCGGCTGAAAATTTAACCACGCATTCCCCGTTCTTTTATAAACATTTTGATGTGCATTACAAGTCATTTGGCCATTTCATGATTTTCGACAATTTTTCCATACCATAATAATAATAATCGTCTTTATTGTCCAGAAAAAATACTGAACAAAGGACGAAGTTTAGCCATTAAGGCTACGCTACCACTTGACCCTTATTCAGGCTATATTTCGCCTTTATTAAATTTGGTACTAATTTTCTTAGTGAGTACAAATCTGTTTCGGTTTATATTATTTATCTTCAGGCACAGTTTATACGATACGATACAATGAAGCCTGATAAAAAATGCAGTCTCATAATGCAATTTATCCTGATAAAAAAAAGGTATCAATAACACGTTGCGAGGATCGTTTTGTGGCAAATTATCGAAGCGCTTTGTGCATAAACACGAGCGAATAATTGGTAATTTCACGAAGGCAGACACCCAAAAAAAAATAACCAACCAGTAGGCGTTTTAACGATTCCACGACCTAGAAACCAACCGGTAATGTTTTATTCTTCAACTTCGTGATTGTCTAGGATACATTGAAATATCCCCAGAGATATTAAGACTGTTAAATCAGACGCAAACGACAAGGCCAAGAAGCAGTTAACAAAAAAAAAAAACGTTTTATTATTACGTTTTTTTTTTAAGCATAACTATGTGCATAAAAAAAGAAACGGAGAAGAAAAACATATTTTATTAAAGTACAGGAGACAACATTATATGCACAAAAAATAAATGTAGATGGTAAAACACAAATAGCCACGAAAGTGAAAACAGATTATTGCAGAAACTGAATCATGCAAGACATAATGACACGAACGTGAACCAGAACATTAATGTTAAAAAAAAAAAGAAAAGACATAATGAAAGTCAAAAGGAATTTGGTCAGAGGTGGCAAATTTTAACAAGAAGCGAAAGAAAAATCACAAAAATAAATAAGAAGTATAGCAACACAGAAAATAAACAAAGAATTATAATATTGAAATTGCTACATATTTTAATTTGCTAAATCGAGCAGAATATAGTCGCCACTATTTTCGTTGGACCTGCTATGGTAAGAGGCCAACCGACTCGCGGCCTCTTGTAATTTTGGGGCTCTGATGGAGTACCGATCCACTCTTTTGCTGCAACAACTTTACCAGTAAAAATTAATATAATTCAAACGGACATGACATGAAAATCTAACGATTCTAATGTTTATTTTTATGTAAATGTATTTTTATAAAAAGGAGATTCCGTAAATAAATTCAAATTCAATTAAAAATTCAAAAGAGGACGCGGCGGCTATAGTACAAAATAAATTAATTCTACCCTATGATTCTGTAAAAATCTATTAATACATCTTTGCTAAATTATGAGATAATTGTGCAAAAGTGAAAAATTTTAATAATTTAAACCATTAAAAAAATATTGAAACAACTGCTGCTAGTGATTTAAAACTTCCCAGAATTACCCAAAATTCATCCGAGATTAGGATTCTGTAAAAATCTACAAACACCCCATCCCTTGATTTTGAAATAATTCCATGTGAACAAAGCACAACGTGATTTTTTTTTAATAATTTAAACTTTTTGAAAAAAAAATATTGAAACAACTGCTAGCGACTTGAAACTTTCCAGAATTACTCAAAATTCATCCGAGATTAGGATTCTGTAAAAATCTACAAACACCCCATCCCTTGATTTTGAAATAATTCCATGTGAACAAAGCACAACGTGAATAATTTTAATCATTTTAACCAAAATTACTTGAATTACTTCTAATTTAATTAAGAGAACGGTAACATGACTTCAACATAAAACGTCACCTGGATGAAGCAAAAAAAAGTGGGATCACAACCCCCCGTGAAAGGGTCCGAATTATCCACGTATAATTAAATAATGACAACTGTTCTACAAATAGAAGAGAAGATAGGGGCACAGATTCAAGACGGATAACTCGTGTGGGGGTTGATATTTAGTCATTATACCGACAAATTGTTAAAATTCGGGGGCAACAAAATAAAAAAAAAAGAAAGTGGCCCGCAGCACCTGCCCGTCCGTCCATCCTTCCACCGCGGTCACGCATAACCCCGAGAAACAAAAAAGGGGCTTTATTAGATTTACCCCACCAAATCACCGGTTTTATTGAAATTATTTTATTTGAATGGAGCAATTACCGTTTCTTCCCTTTCTTATCCAACCCCTAATGAATACTCGAGACTTTTATCTATCGGCTAATGCACCGACTGGCATTTTTTTGTTTACTTCAAAAAAAAATTGGAGAAACACCTGTATAGTAAGAGACGCATGCATGATTCTAACTATATGGTAATGTCTGATAAAAATATCGTCACACAGTGGCTTCATCAGGTACATAATAGGAGTATTTATTTACGTATTAACACATTGGCTGCCAACAAGTTTTTTTTGTAAAATGTCAAAAAAAGTTTTCTTCGTATAAAATGAGTAAGAATGTGCTTATTTAATTTAATTCGTGACTGACGGCGCTAAATAGTAAGTTTAAAGTAGGTATGCACCGTCAGGCATCTGTGACTGACGCGGCCCCATTGGAATGCTTCAGTGTCAGTCACCAGTGACTGACAAAGCGGTCAACGTGTTAAGAGCTGTTAAGAAGCTCATAACGAGCAAGGGAGCTGTTTGAGGACTTAATTCTCCCGCGATCAGCACATGGAATGCACAATGATTTTCGTCGTGGTAATAATTTTAATTCGTATTAATAAATATAGAAATATTGAGTATTCGCGGAGAAAAATTAGAAAATTATAGGTAGCGTTATCACTTTGACAATGTGTAAATAAACACAGTTGTCAAAAAATAGAGAACCGAAACGCTGTAATTCGGAAATTAGGATTGGAATATAAATATTCGAAACGCCGTTGAAGGTAGAAACGACAAAGTGGCGACAGCTGTTGTCTGAATTTTGTACTAAACCCGTTTTTTCCCTCCATAATATAAATTTTAAACAATTACAACTCTCTTTAAAAAAAGACAATGATTTCGACTTTCCAATGTTTGCCCAATTTTATTTCAGACTCATATATTTTTTCGATTTTTTTTTATCAACTTTTTCACAATTTTATAATTAAAGTTAACAAAATCAAGAGAAACTGTGACATGAATGGCATTAATTGAAAGGGTAATCATGTAAAACTTCGCAGCAAAAAAATCATATAAACTGAAAACAGTTAATAATTAGGTAATTTAACCATTGAAAAAAGCGTGTATACCAAATCCAGTGGTTTGCAAAAATTAGCATAACAGCAGAATTAAATTGTGAAAAAAAAATTGTGAGTAGGTTAACGTTTAGCAATTAGAGTACTATTATTAATTTAAATATAAAGGGGTATTAATTTATTCATGGATTTATGTAAGCGGCTCGTGCCGCGGGACAAGTAATAAATTAATAACCGCATGAATATTATAATTGTCGCCGCGCCAGCGCAACAGGACAAGATGATGAAGACGAAGAAGTGTAACACTTTGTTGCCCGTTCGAGCTGCATCTAGAAAAAAAAGGGCATCTGCTACCTTTAAAGGCAGAGAGGACGACCATGATTGATACTAGATTACGTTAGATTGTTCCCGTCCGGAAATAGCTTCATTTTCGTTCACGTCACCTTACCATTTTCTTTATGAGTAATGGATTTAATTTACCCGCTCGTTTTTTTTTGGGTAAATAAAGGAACAAAGAATTATATCTTAATTGGATTAAAATGGTTTTTTTTAAATACTTATTAAATTAAGAAAATTTAAAAGACTGCTAGATCTTGGAATTATATGTACAGTCTGTTCGTTATACCGTGATAAATTCACGGTCAGATGGGCGGGCGTAATTCACACATTTTTTTAAGTGGATTCAGGCAATTGTTATTTTTCGAGTTTGGAGCGTCGCCATTTCGTTTCTACCTAGGACAGGGCAATTTTTTTCACTAAAATATCGTAAATTTGTTGTTTTCTAAACAAATTCCTGCATTGATTATTTTTTTACAATTTTTTTAAGTGAATTCAGGCAATTTTTGTTTTCGAAGTTTAGGTATGGAGAGTTGCCATCTTGTTTCTACCTAAGATAAGGCAATTGATTTTACTAAACAATTGTAAATAAATTGTTTTATAATGCATCAAATTTCTTCATTGATTATTTTTTTTTACAATTTTTTAAGTGGATTCATACAATTATCATTTTTTTGAGTTCAAATTTACAGCGTCGCTGTTTGGTTTCTACATAGGAAAGGGAAATTCTTTTTAATAAATAATGGTAAATGAATTGTTTTTAATGCATCTTGAGTTTTTTTTTCAAGCAAATTCCTTCATTGATTATTTTTTACAATTTTTTAAGTTGATTGATGCAATTTTCGTTTTTTTTAAGTTTAAGTTTTTAATATCGCCATTTTGTTTCTACTTAGTTGGGGCAATTGTTAAATCTAAAAATCGTAAATATACATTAAATCTGAATCAAGATGTTTCAAAATCAAGAAATAACTTTGAGAAAAATGTTACAAATTTAGCAAAAACTTCACTTGGTTAAGATTATAAAACCAATTACACTAAAATACCATTCGTGTTATATAAATTTTGTATTAAACGTATCTCGAAAATTAGGAACAATTATCACGAATTCTCTTAAAACTTGAGTAAGCGAAAAAAGCGGTAATAGATTTAAAACTAAATTTCTCACGCGTATAAATGGATAAAAAGCGTCGTTTAATGATTTTCCGGTTAGTAATTCCAGCGCTTAGGAATGAACGGTCGTATTTTTTGTTTTCTTTCGTTTTGTTTCTTCTTCACGTAAACTGTTTCGTGTTTAAGATGATCTAATATTTATAATAATCGATGCCAGATATTTTCACTAAATAATTACAGTGTAGAGTTGGCCATTGCGTGAACTAAATGCCACCGCTCGGAGGAGGTTATACGGCCGGCGATTATTCGTTTTTCCCCGAGATATGAATGAGTTAACCATAGCTTAAGTCGTGAGAAGTGTCTTATATATATTCAAGTCGTTTGTTAATAAAACGAATTGTACAAAACATAATTTGCATCTTGCAAAAATACTCGTATGATTTTGATTATGTTTCACTGCTACATATCTATATCTAGAAAATCAAAGCCAAAACTTCTGGACGAAATATAATGAAAATAATAATTTTTATTTTTCCTAGTAACAGAACTTACATTTCAACCATAGAATAGGACTAATAATAAAAATCAAAATACATTCTGTCACAGAAAAACACGATGTAATTCAGATGTATACCTAGATGCACCCTGATCTTCCATTACATCTTAAAAAATATACAAATATGTTGAACTGAAAATTAATTATGCAATTTTACAACCGCGTTTTGTTAAGTATTTGAGGTTACTGAAAGCAACAATAATACATTTGAAAATAAAATTACGAAATCTGAAAGTATTGTTTAATGTAATGCTTAAATTTTTTGCACTACCATTAAAAGGAATTGCCTCATTGTTTATATATAACGACTAACTTAAAATTACAAATAACCCACGAATTACGAAAGGATCGAAGAATAAACTTTAATTAATTTAAAATAAGCGAAATTATCAATGATGTTTTATCCCAACATAAAATATAATCAGAAAATAACTTAATCAAACAGATGAGCTAATTAAACTAATTAGTAGGGCCGTAATGAAAAGGGACGATACGGAAAATATTTCAATTTCCATTGTGTGTGTGGTCGCCCCTAATGACCATCGTGGAATAAAATTCCACAAACGAAATAAGGCCATTCACAGCCCCTCAACTCCAACCGCCCTATTTATCTCCTAGGACGTAAAAAAACAATACTCTTATTATAGAGTTAAGTATATGCTCCTACGTACTTTAACGGCACGTGCTCATTTAAATTTTTAAATTAAAATTACCGGTGTCCAGTTTTTTTACTCCATCCCCGATGTTGATTTAAGGTGTATCTGATTTTTTCCGGTGGACAGGTGATCAACGACTTTTTTTCCATTCCTTTATCCCTCATCCGTTCCGTAAAACTCGGCTTAATGCGTATGTAATTGGGACAAAGGAGAATGATTTACAAATTGCGAGTTATGTTTGGGATTATTAAGTTATATATAAATTTATTGGCCATAAATACGTGTTAGACTCGCGCTTGGTGCGGCGTTTAAATCACGCGGAATCCGGTTATTTTACATAGCTTTATATATATATATATATATATATAATGTAATTCATCTGCATTGTGCAGAACTTTATTTACTACATTATCCGTATTTATTCTGCAAAGGTGAAAAATATGGGTGTTCGTAAATTCACGTTTTGAGTATTGCCATTTTATTCACTGGTGGAATAAATCAATTGTTTTAACAGAATACCAGGAACCGTTTCATTCTTGACGTGTTTGAAAATTTTGAAGCTAATTCCTCAGAGGATTAATTTTTTACAATTTTCCAAAATCTCGAACGCATTTTTAACTTTAATTAAATTCTCGTTTTCAGTGTTGCCATTTCATTCCCTGCTGGAATAAATCAATTATTTCAACAGAATACCAAAAATAGTTTCATCCTTGATGTGTTTGGAAATTTTGAAGCTAATTCCTGAGAAGATTAATTTTTTACAATTTTCCAAAGTCTCGAACACATTTTTAACTTTAATTAAATTCTCGTTTTCAGTGTTGCCATTTCATTCCCTGCTGGAATAAATCAATTATTTCAACAGAATACCAAAAATAGTTTCATCCTTGATGTGTTTGGAAATTTTGAAGCTAATTCCTGAGAAGATTAATTTTTTACAATTTTCCAAAATCTCGAACGCATTTTTAACTTTAATTAAATTCACGTTTTCAGTGTTGCCATTTCATTCCCAGCGGGAATAAATCAATTATTTCAACAGAATATCAAAAATAGTTTCATCCTTGACGTGTTTGGAAATTTTGAAGCTAATTCCTCAGAGGATTAATTTTTTTAAATTTTCCAAAATCTCGAACGCACTTTTAACTCAATTAAATTCACGTTTTGAATGTTGTTTAAATTCCTGATTTAATCCAAACCCTCTCACTTGTTCCAAACAATCAGTGAATTAACATACTTTAAGGTAATAAAATTAGCCGTCCAATTACGGCACGATTACATAACCACCCGGAGGTGAGCATCTAATATTTATGAAGAGCAATCAACCGCCCAACAACGTATTAAAAAAAAAGTGTCGACCGAAAAAAAGAAAACGCGTTAATGGCCCACTTCGATTAATCCTTAAAAAATTAAAATCAAAAACGAGCATCGCCCCAAATCCCCGTCCGCTCGTCGGCGCTGCTGCCGGGCGATAAAACCGAGCCCTGGGGTACGTGTACGTACACGTAAAACGAATGTTAAACGCGAACTGATATGCAAATTGGGCCCAAATTAAGTTCTTATATGGAGATGATCCATTGTCTTTTCCGTAATCCGACACAGCAGATGTCAACACTCTTTCGGTTTGGCGGAGGAACGGAAAAAAGTCGCTTCTCGGATATTATGGACAGGTGCGAATTTTTGAAATATCGCTGCGGCGTGTGGCGCGCGTAAAAGGGAAAGTGTTTATTTTAATAAGATTTGCCCGAGTAAACAAATGTTTCTCCTGCGTGATTCCGAACTCGTTTTATCACTGCCCGTAATTACTGGAAATTATCCGACGAGGATTTTAATCGATCGCCTTTTATAGCTGCGACATGTGCGAGTGTTTGTAAAAATTGGTTTATTAATTAGTTTCCTTATTGTATTGCTTATAGCACAGCAGGCAATCAAAACTTATAAACTATTTTATATTTCTCAGGAAGGATTATTATAAATTATCTATTTTTTCCGCTACCGACAACGTAAATAAACATTGCATCCATAGTTACAGGTATCGTAAGTGGCTGATAATATTCGTGGTGTTTGTTGTCCTTGGAGACGGAACTTAATTTTTACTTACGGAAAATAATAAACAGAAACGTAACGCTCCAACATATTTTCGTCTATACCTACAGCATCGGCATCGTTTTTACATAACCACTGCTTAAAAGAGTCGTAACAGGGCACATACCTTTTTCGATTTTGTCGGTAACAGGTTCTAGCACGCAATATTCGCCACTTCGTTTGCACCCATGCCCGCAACAACTGTCACTGGATTGACACAAACAAACAAAATTCGACATTGTTTTCTCGGTTGCTAGGTTGACGCATAGGTGACTATAAAAATTTGACCATTAATGAAATTAAGATTTTGAAAGCGATTTTCGTGCACCCACCAATCTCCCATAATGTGACAGACGTATTGCCAACGTAAAAATTTCAATCGGGCATGCTTAATTCGTGTGTTACCGAAGGGCCCGTATCGCTCCTGCCTATTAAACTGGAAAATTACATTGTCTTATTTTCTCGGGTGGAGCGCCGTTTAGAATGTGACGATCCGTAAAGGAACGGATTACGTTTTGGGTAACATTCTGATGTGAAGAAGAAGCTCCAGCTATTAAGAATTATTTTCTGCTACATCACGCAGGAATGTTCACGTTTAATTTTCGGTAACCCGACACGATAACGAGCCCTCCCGAAAAATATCGTCTGACTTCTTTCTTCATTCAGTTTGTTTACTTGATGGAAACTCGCTTTGAGAGATATTAAGTTCACGGCGCGTAATGGAAATTGTTGTTTAATGTTTTATTGCAATTTTAAAAATTATACGCACACTTGATTATTTTTTCAATCGCAAAAAAATATAAATACAATTGAAACTAACTCAAAACTTTCCAAATTTACTCAAGACTGATTGTACAAAAACGTGTCAACATTTCATCCTCAGATTTTGAAATAATCACACGTTTCAATTAAGAGCTTCGGCATTTTTCAAGTAGCAAAATTTTTGTTTAAATAATTGAAGCAAATTTCACATTTTCTAAATTTACTTAAAACTAATTGCGTTTCATAATTCTACAAAAATTTGCCAACACTTCATCCTCAGATTTTGAAATATTCACACTTGAACATCTTCGGAGGTTGGACATTTTTCAAGTCGCAAAAAAAGTATAAAAACCATTGAAACAAACTCCAAATTTTCAAAATTTACTTAAAACTAAGTGTGTTTCATAATTCTACAAAAATTTGCCAACACTTCATCCTCAGATTTTAAAATATTCACACTTGAACATCTTCGGAGGTTGGACATTTTTCAAGTCGCAAAAAAAATATAAAAACCATTGAAACAAACTCCAAATTTTCCAAATTTACTCAAAACTAATTGCGTTTCATAATTCTACAAAAATTTGCCAACACTTCATCCTAAGATTTTGAAATATTCACACTTGAACATCTTCGGAGGTTAGACATTTTTCAAGTCGCAAAAAAAGTATAAAAACCGTTGAAACAAACTTCAAATTTTCCAAATTTACTTAAAACTAAGTGTGTTTCATAATTCTACAAACATTTGCCAACACTTCATCCTTAGATTTTGAAATATTCACACTTGAACATCTTCGGAAGTTGGACATTTTTCAAGTCGCAAAAAAAATATAAAAACCATTGAAACAAACTCCAAATTTTCCAAATTTACTCAAAACTAATTGCGTTTTATAATTCTACAAAAATTTGCCAACACTTCATCCTCAGATTTTGAAATATTCACACTTGAACATCTTCGGAGGTTGGACATTTTTCAAGTCGCAAAAAAATATAAAAACCATCGAAACAAACTCCAAATTTTCCAAATTTACTCAAAACTAATTGCGTTTTATGATTCCACAAAAAATTGCCAACACTTCATCCTAAGATTTTGAAATATTCACACTTGAACATCTTCGGAGATTGGACATTTTTCAAGTCGCAAAAAAATATAAAAACCATTGAATAATTGGAAACAGTTGAGTTTACTTAAACGCAATTTTGTAGTTATAATCTAAGTAGAATGAGAGGTGGGTGGGTGGGCCTTGTCCCACCCTCCAATTTATGGATGATAAACAAGTTTAGAATTAATGGGTAGAAATTTTTTTGAAGAAATATGCATTGTCTTCACAACTTGCCGTTGTATAAGATATAAATTATATCAAAATATAACGGTGAGGTATTTTATTTTAATTTTATTTTATTTATTTATTTATTTACGGAAGGCCATTACAAATTAAAATACTAGTGAGGTTAACGTCGCAATTCCGGCTGAAGGTAACTCATTTATTTCTGTACCGAATATCAATCAAGAATTAATTTATCTACGTGAGATTATTAAAATGAAAGATGCCTTAATTGAAGAATTAAAAGACAAAGAAAATATCATGAAAATGACAATTTCATTGTTGGAAGAGAAATCTTCAAATCGTCTACGCCATCTTCCGGCTGTTAGTTTAGCCAAACAAACGAAGAAACCTACAAAAATATATTTAGTCAAAATTATAAAAATGAAATAAAAAATTTTAAAACACTTTATTTGAAGGTTTCGTAAAATTGCAATTTGTCATTTATTATTAGTAAATTTTAAAGATCTTAAGTCGATTAATTAAAATTATTAAAATTTTCAAAACGTCTTATTGTGTCCAACTCCTGGACTCCTGGACAAAAATTAATTTCTTAAGCAAAATTAAATTTAATCGTTTTTCGGCATTTCCTGACGATTTAAGCACTGTCCACGCAAAAAGTAATTTTGCTGATCTCTGTTCCTGTAATTTTCACAAAAAATTTCAATAGACAAAATGTGTTCAGAATGGTCTTCTGGAAATAAAAAAAGAAATAGTTTATGATGCAAAATTTAATTTAATCGTTTTTCGGGATATCCTGACATGTTAAGCACTCATCGATTTAATTCGTAGATATAGTAATGTGGTGTTTGTAACTTTATATGGAATTAAATTTCAAATAATTTTGAAAACTTTCAAGTCTTGATTTTGATATAATTTTTTTTTACAATCAAGTATTTTACTCCATTTACTTTCAGTAAAAGTCAAAACATGTATTATTATGCAAATAAACCAAAATGCACCAGAGAGTAAATAAAATGAAAAGTAGTAATTTAGATAGTCTTGAGATATATTTAGAGTTAAATTTCAGCTGAAAAAAACATTCTGAATTAATTATCAGCACGATTTCTTCACACGTATCTATAAAATAAAACACAATAGTTTATTACACCGTCCAAAACGTATTTCACAATAAAACCGATTCCAATAAATCGACAATGATCGTTCTCAGAAAATTCGATTTTATTGGGTCGACTTTTCGAATGTTAAATCAGATACAATGCGAATTGAGTAATGAATATTTAATGAGGTTTGGTTAACAAAAATTTATAGTAACGGTCGCAACCATCATCTTTATAAAAACAATCTATTTTTAGCTGCTTTTGCTTATTTATTTATTTTGTAAATTTGTAGCTAAATCCCCAGGAATATTACATTGTTTCAAATAAATGAAGGGTTTGAAATAAAACGAGTATTAGTGTATAAATGCTTGTTTTGGGATAATTGAATCTAAAGTTAATTAAATGTACGAAATTCCAAAAAATATATGAACGAACAAGGATGGGGATATGATATTTTATGTCACCCATTTTATTTTGAATTGTACTATACTTAACTATGATAATCTGCACTTAATTCAAATTGAAAAAAAAAAATTCTTTTATTCCAAATCCTTCAATTATAAACATTAAAAATATACGATATGGATGTAATAATAATATCTTTATTAACGGAGACCATTGCAT
The DNA here is from genome assembly GCA_910593695.2 of Ocypus olens. Lineage (NCBI taxonomy): Eukaryota > Metazoa > Arthropoda > Insecta > Coleoptera > Staphylinidae > Ocypus > Ocypus olens. The sequence goes on along the minus strand of OU343054.1, from coordinate 57,303,964 downwards.
AAAAAGGATAAATATAATAAAATTACAGCAAGTATACGGATTAAAATATAAATTAAAATAGAATACATATAATAAAATAACAGCACAGTATACAGATTAAAATATGAATTAAAATATATGTTTCAATATTTATTTTTCGGAAGAAGTTAATCCGAAATTGTTAACGCAATTTATCTACATGACCTCGACTTCGGGTCGGCAAAAATATAAATACAGCTCTTATTTTTTTTGCGAAGAAAAAGCACACAGACAGATTCGTAATAAAGTTATCTAGTTAGCAAAAGCGAGCTTACACCCTGATATATGCCGGTGCTTGAATGCCTCCGCTGAAATTTTAATCCCCACCCGGATAATAGATGGCGTTTACAGATTAGTGTCACGCGCTGTGATTTAGGGAGCGCGCGGATACTTTACGCGGATGTTCACGTTAAAGCCGACCCTGTATAATAACGCATCTTTATCACCCGTACCGGTTTCTCGAACCGCATCGGAAAGGTAATATTTAAACCGAACGGACAATTTTATATTGGGTATTCGGGTTTTTTTTTCTTCAATTTTTGCTACATTATACACGCGGCGTCAAATTTTTTTTCGATTTTTCAAACCGTCGTAACTTGGTTCAGTTTGGTCGAAAATCGATGAATCTTTTAGTTTGGGAAAGATTCAAGTTTTACCTTTAAGAATGTGTAGTTGATTTTGACTCCAAGTCCAATAAACCCCCCCCGTAACAACGAGATGGAAAAAAATGTTTTTTTATGTAAAAAATTGTCCTGTACTGTGCGCAAAAAAAATCGGCGGGAAATTTCACCACAATGGCAGACAAATTTAATCAATTTCCTTCAAATGCCTTAAAAATTTCGATGATTTGGAGCAAAGTTATGAATTTTTGAAAAAAAAATGACATTTTTAACGGCTTGAAAAATCCAGTTTTTTCGCGCTTTTTTTTTGATGCCGAGTGTATATTTCATGCCAATTTTTGGAATTCCCGGGTCATTTATTAAAGTCGCTGACAAACAATGAGCGTCCGATGGAACGAGAAAACTAATAGGGCATGATTTCAAGGGGTGTTAGCCGAACCACCCATACAACGTGTATAACAGGTAGTTCTACTGAAATATCATCCCCCTAATGGTATTTAGGGTAGAAAAATTTAATATTGGATGTCAAACAAGCGTTCGAACTAGTTAGACACGTCAGTTATAATATATCGATGTTTTTTCTTTAATGATACCGTGTTAATCTTTAGAAAATTAATTTGAACTCTAATAAATGTTAAGGGTTTGTAGCTGAAGTAAAAATTTTAAAAAATGGTGACGTGCCGATATAATAGTTATTTATATTTACACTTTTATGGTTTATTTTCGACTTAAATCATATATTAAATGTACCTACATCGAGAGTTTTGCAAGATCGAATGACACTGACGTTTTAAACGTCAAAATTTGAAAGATGAAAACGATAAATTATACTTCAAATTCGAATAATGCTTACCATCAGTTTACTCGAAAACTAAAGAAATTTAGTAAGAAACTTATTCTTCATAAGTTCATTTCGACATTTTCTACAATTATTGTTTATATAAATTTGATGTAACTATCATAATAATAAATCAAAAATTACAAAAAATTCAACAATATTTTTTCGATATAAAAAGATTTTGAAAGAGCAACAATTGTATTAGTTATGTGATCCATTTAATTGGTTGAATATTTGTGATGGGATATATAATGTATATACTTCTAATTAAAGAAGATATTAAATTTTATTTGCGGACAATCTCTCACTGTTTTTATCAACTTATTCAAATTCAACAAACACGATTACCACGTAAAAGTAAAAGTCGCGGATAATTAATTTACTCTCTTAACGATTATTATGTTACCAACATGCACTTTCGCTTAATTGTTTTTTTTTGCTGAAGTTTCGGAACATTCGCCGACATGTCCGCCGTAATGGCGTATTCCATTAATTTAAATATAGTGCGGAATAATTGAGCCATGCCAAAGAAAGGCCCTAATTAATAGTCCATTATGTCAGGAAGAGTATACGTTTATTGTGCAGAAGGAAGACCCACGCGACATCAAACGTTAAGGGCCCGCTGTTGCCGAAGATGTGATTTAACGTTTCGAATTGAAATTCAAATTCGGTCCGAATTGCGACATTTGTGTATTTTCGTTGTTGTCTCGTCGCGAATTAATTAATTCCGGAGGAACATGTGTTGCGCAACCGATCGCTTTTAATTATCGAAGAAAAGAAAAAAAGGTAAAACGGCCATCATTTGCATAATTTCGATTGTGACGAAAAGGGGGAGATCTCCGATGGTTAAAATGTTGTTGTGTAAGTGATGTACGTATACCACCCAGGTAATAGCAATCTTGGTGCAAATAAAAGTACATTATTGTAGAGGGTGTAATGTGGCACGAGTTACTTGACAGTTCGCGTTACCGTAAAGCTACGCGCACACTTGTCGGAATCGGACGGACGGCACGCATCGGATAAAATTGCTTAACACAGTTGTAAACGAGTCAAACGGATAAATGTGCGTTGACTCGTTTACAACTGTGTTAAGCAATTCTTTCCGATGCGTGCCGTCCGTCCGATTTCGACAAGTGTGTAGCTTTAAACGTCACCGCCAAGCAGCGTTGCCAAATGGTCACATGCTATTTCCGCCAGATAGCAAACCTAATTACGCCAAAAAATATAAATAAAGTACGAAATAAATAAAACAAACATATCGAGGTTACAAAACTCAACAATGTTATAAATAATAATAAAAAAATTAAATCATTACAGAATTCTGAAAAATTCTTCAATTATCATGATTCATTATCTTCAGACCTTTGATTATATTTATGTAGTCAAAGCTTCAGGTCTGAGCTTCGATTGCAGTTTTCAAAGTATTTAAAATTGAATCTGTTACCAACAATTGAGGACAACAAATGTTTTGGCTATTCACTAATTGCAATAATTTAAGATTTCATCGCAAATTCTGTTACGGAGTTAATTTTTTATCAAATCATTTTTAAAATTGTCGTTAAATTAATCTGATGCATAGTTTCTACCGTATTTAAAACATTTTCCACTCAAAACATTTAATTATTTTTAGAATAGCTCTATTTCGTAATTTAGCTGCATGTTAAAATTCGTGACACTTGTTTTACTAATTGGAAATACTCTTATTTTAACATAACGTTCAGCAATTAAATTTAACGTTTTGCGTACGAATTAGGCCTGAATATTATTAGGTAAAACAATGAAAAATTGAAAGAAAAAAAAAAGCAGATACAATTGAATTGCTTAAAAATTTAAATGTATTTCATTCTTATGAGTTATAAATTTTTGAATATTAATATTTATAGTTGTTGAAAAAAATAAATTCCTCAACAATTTGAATATCTTTACAAAACATATATCCATAAAACTGCAATTTTTGAAAATCTGCCAATTTTTCCGTAAGTTATGAATTTTCAAAAGTTAATATTTTAAGTTGCCGAACAAAAAAATTCCTTTTAATAATAATAATAATAATACATTTATTGACGTATTCAATTTTTTACAAGAAATACATAAAAATAAGAAATGCTCTAAAAATAATATAAACAAAATTATACCAGTGTATATTTATATGGTCTTTAACATTAACTTTGATTTTTGAAAATGTGTCAATTTCTGCGTGAGCTATAAATTTTTAAAAATGATTTTTTTAAGTTGTCGAATACTTACACAAAATAAAAATCTTAAACAAAATTGAGTTTCTCAAATATTTTAATACATTCACAGAACGAATACCTTTAAAACTAAATTAAATTTTTGAAATTGAGTTCATTTTTGAAAATTAACGTTTTGCCGAACACTTGAGAAAATACTGACGTGATGGAATTTCTCAAAAATTTAAGGAAATTCACAAAACATCTGCCTTTAGAATTAAATACAATTTTTGAAAATGTGTAAACTTTTACGTGAGTTATGAATTTTTGAAAATAATTTTTTTAAGTTGTAGAATATTTGAACAAAAAAAAAATAGAAAAAAAATTAATACTGATATGATTGAATTCCTTAAAACCTCCAAGGCAATCAATAATAATACAATTACCTCTAAAATTAACTTTGATTTTTAAAAATGTGTAAATTAATATTTTAAGTTGTCGCACACTTAAACAAAACAAAAATCCTAAACAAAATTGAGTTCCTCAAATATTTTAATACATTCATACATTTTTGAAAATTAATGTTTTAAATAAATAAATTGTATTTATCTAATGCTTTCTGCAACAAGTAAAGTTGTTTCTAATTTGTTTAATGTTTTAAGTTGAATTACTTGACAAAAAAAATCTAAAAAAAAACACTGGTATGATAAAATTTCTCAAAAATTGAAGTAAATACATAAAACATCTGCCTTTGGAATTAACTAGGATTTTTGAAAATGTGTCAACTTTTGCGTGAGCTCTGAATTTTTCAAAATTATTTTTTTAAGTTGAATATTCGAACAAAAAAAAATGTATACTGATATGATTTAATTCTTTAAAAACCCTAACGCAGTCATAATACATTAAATTAACAATTAACTTTTATTTTTGAAAACCAGTCAATTTTTGAAAATTATTTTTTTAATTCATGTTGTGTTGTCGTATTAAGGTTGTTTATATTAGATTAGTGAAAGGTTGGTACTTCCTTAATAGTTTTTTTTAATTTAATTTGCAAATTAAATAAAAAAACTAGTAAGGAAGTACCAACCTTTCACTAATCTAATAATTAATATTTTAAGTTGTCGAACACTTATACAAAACCAAAACCGTAAACAAAATTGAGTCCCTCAAATATTTTAATACATTCACAGAACGACTACCTTTAAAACAAACTTTGATTTTTGAAAATGAGTTCGTTGTCGAACACTTGACAAAAAAAAAATACTAATATGATGGGATTTCTCAAAAATTTAAGTAAATTCACAAAACATCTGCCTTTGGAATTAACTAGGATTTTTGAAAATGTGTAAATTTTTGCGTGGGATGAATTTTTGAAAATTAATATTTAAGTTATACCTTTAAAACTAACTTTGATTTTTGAAAATGTGTTCATTGCCGAAAAATCTGAAAAAAAATGTCTGATATGATAGAATTTCTCAAAAATTGACATAAATTCACAAATCATCTGCCTATGGAATTAACTAAAATTTTTGAAAATGTGTTAACTTTTGCGTAAGTTATGAATTTTTTAAAATTATTTTTTTAAGTTGTTGAATATTTAAACAAAGAAAAAATAGGAAAAAAATAATGCTGATATTATTGAATTCCTTAAAAACTCTAATGCAATCATAATACATTTAACTTTGATTTTTGAAAACGAGTAAATTTTTGCTTGGGATGAATTTTTGAAAATTAATATTTGAAGTTGTCAAATACTTACACAAACAAAAATTGTAAACAAAATTGAGTCCCTCAAATATTTTAATACATTCACAGAACAACTACCTTCAAAACTAACTTTGATTTTGTGTTCATTTTTGGGTGTTATGAATTTTTGAAAATTAACGTTTTAAGTTGCCGAACACAAAAAAATTTAAAAAAATACTGATATGATGGAATTTCTCAAAAATTTAAGTAAATTCACAAAATAAAATTTTATAATCAATTTTTGCGTGGGATGAATTTTTGAAAATGAATATCTTAAGTTGTACCTTTAAAACTAACTTTGATTTCCGAAAATGTGTTCATTTTTGGGTGTTATGAATTTTTTTAAATTAACATTTGTTGTCTAACACGATAAAAAAATACTGACATGATAGGATTTCACAAAAATTTTAATATATTCACATCTGACTTTAGAATAAACTAAACGATTTTAGGCATGTACCAATTTTTGCACGAGTTATAAATTTTTAAAAATTAATATTTGAAGTTGTTGAAGACGAACAAAAATATGTAATTATTTTAATATACACATAAACATCTACCTTTATACTAACTTTAATATTTTTAAATGTGTCACTTTTTCCGTAAGTTATGAATTTTTTAAATTAATGCTTTAAGTTTTTACCTTTTCTCTTAAAAAAATATATTCTTTGAAAATAAAGTAACTCTTGTTTTATTAATTAATTTCGCCATGTAAACTCTTGTTCATCATCCATAAATTGGAGGGTGGGGCAGGGTCCACCCACCCGTTTGAATATCAGAACAGTAATTTTGTTTTATTGGCAAACCACCAAAAACATCCGATAACACATTAAAACCGTTTCGACCTAAAACAAATCGTATAAATTACAAACGCAATTAGTAAAAACATAAATTTCGCGTTGAACACCAAAAAATGATTTAGTGAGACAAACGTGAAAGAGACACCCATGCTCGGCCGAACGAAATCACCTGTCGTTCCATGTGATTTTTTTAATTAAATTTCACACACGATCATGAATAAAACGTCACGGATAATAAATGCGCCGTAAACGTAAAAATTTGTAACCATAAAAAAAATATGACATTCAACTTTTTAACATCTGTTTACGAATACAAAATTTGATCGGTCTCGAACCGAAAAAGAAATGGCCATCTGTACAGGATTTATAATAAATAATTTACATACGGCGTTTCGCAAATGTTGTGAGTTATTTTCATAATTATACACCGGAAAGAAATACGATATTTTTTTTCTCGTAAATTTATTAATACATCCGAAAAAAACGAGTCCAGCTGCGCGGCATTTTCCACATCATCATCTTAATTTATTACCGAAATTGATTTTATGCATATCATACGCGGGATTGTAATTTGAATTTAAATCAGGTGGGCTGCAATTTTATGTCTCGTCTTGTTTGCGTTTCAGCGTGCAACAGCATTTTTAGCGGGTGATTTATAGATAAGTACGAAACGGTCGTTAAGTGTGGTGTGCTTAAAAGTATGATTTAAGAGCAACTAGTGCTAATGTAGGCTTAATTTTAAAACATTGTTTATCTGGAGGGGCAATGAAGTCCAATTAAGGGCTATAAAATGTTATGTCTTTATTTATTAAACGGTTCCCATGGTAAGGTTTATCATCAATTTGTTACTTCATACGTGTGAAATTAATAAATATTTAACACAATGTATTTGTTGAAATTATGTATTCTCAATTTTTTTTTGTGATGTTATCTTTAATTTATTTAACTAAAACATCTTTTATGAAATATGTATAGCTGTAAAATAATAGAAACAAATTGAAAAATGATTTTTCATTCAGGTTTACTGCAAAATAAAATCATTAGTGTTGGCAAAGTTTCCCATAAAAAAAATGTTCTTTTGACTAATCTCTACTAACACGAAGCATTTCTTTACATATTTTAAAGATTCGAATTCAACATTTTTAATCCAAATTTCTTGATCATCTACTTGTAAAATATAAGCCTATTACAAATTCTTCAATTAGTTTAAAAAAATATAAAAAAATGCATACTCGATTAATTAACAACTAAATCCGCTTTAATGGCGTATAAATTTAATTTTTACGACAGCCAATAATTAATTTTATCAGTTAACCAGCATCGCCTTCCATCTAAACGAAAAAAATCTGGTTTTCGGAAGAAATACTCGTTCCAGAGGTGCCGGACATAAATCCGATTTGTCACCGGCAATAGATAATTTCCCCCAATAACGAGCGAGACGCGAGAGATTTAATTAAGCGGTGATTTTCCTTTTCTGGCCGTCGTCGTCGATAATCTTCTGGTCTCGATCTCGTTTTCATCATCATCAGCAACATAATAATGAATGATGACGTCAGGAGACCCCATGCCGATTTTTAAGTATACCGAGGGATTACAATGCTCGCCATAAAAAGATTATTGGGCGCTTTTGTTAGCACTGATGAGGGCGGACTCGAAACTTATTAACAAGAAGAATAAAAAAAAGAGAAGAAAACGTCGAGAGGTAGATTACAAAAGTTATTATTAACGAGTCTCTACACTCCGACGGTCGTCTAAACAATGGTCGTGGAATTTTGATAGGTTAGATGCTCGAGCACACAACAACACGGTAGCTGGGATGTCGGGGGGGCATTGATGGGCTTTTTCGATTTCGTAATCATCCGTGCTCGATCTATTCACACTCTTTATTTAATTACGGCCTGGCCTATTCATTTGCTAAAATTAATGTAAACCAAAATGATTAATATATCGAATGGTAAATGTGCACCACCTGATTAAAACAAATCTAAAAAAGTTATCGCCCGCGGAATTTGCTTCAAAATTTCTAAATTTGCTTAGAAATAACATATCTTTAACAAACCAAAAGATAATTGACGCATCTTGTTTATAAACAAAATGGCAGCACTCTGAACTCGAATTTGAGTGAGTTTCTTTTTTTATTTTTCCAAAAATTAAGTCACTTTAATAATTGACTCTTTTTAGTCGACTCACAAAAGGAAGTCATTTTTTGGAACTGCTTTTTTTAAACTTTATTTTCAGGACTTTTTTGAGACCCATTTTTCAAAACGTTTTTTTTTTTCGAGAACTTTTAAAACTTTTCAAAAATTGTTTTTAAAAGTAATTCCAAAAGGAGTCCTGCAAAAAATTCCTTTATTTTCCGGACTCCTTTTAATGACTTTTCAGAACATTGTGGGGCTGTTTTTAAGACTTTATTTTCAAGATAAGTTTTTCATACCTATTTCTCAGAACGTTTTTTAAGAACTTTTTTGGGAAATTTTGAAAGGAGTCCAGAAAAACGTTCTGCAAAATATTCCTTCATTTTCCGGGCTAGTTTTTGTGACCTTTAAGGACTGTTTCTTTCTGCAATGCCTCCGATCTTCATAATAATAAATTCGTTAGTGAATAATTAAAACCTTCCAAATTAATTTTAATTAAATCGTAATTTCATCCACAAAAAAAAATGCCTAGATAAATCCTCCTATAACGTAACACAGTAAAAACGTCTTTTCGCCTGTGAATAAATTTGGAGAAAAAAAACGCACGTCACGTCTTCATATCAAAGTCTTTGATTTATCCCCCATCATAATTTCGGTGCTCGTATCCCTCATTCGCTCCAACATGACAAATAGTGCACATTATGGTTATGCATACGTTATTGGCTTGCCACCTACGGCCTTTAATCTGACAACATTCCGATAGAAGCATCGCTCACCAACATCAACGATATTTCATAGCCCTCCCGACTTGATTGTAATCATTTACAACTTGTTATTGGCCATTTACGACTCTCCCGTGTCGCGGTATATTAATTGATTAATACCTTTACGCGTTCTTTGAAAAGGCAATCTTAATATTTTCAGTTCAATCTCAATCAAAGTCCCTCTCCCCTATAGAATGAATCGTATCGAATATTTCATATCCAATTTAAATATTTAAATTGTTCACTTAATTTTTTGTGTGCCGCTTGGGTGATGGACATTCTTGGTAAGCAGATGAGCGAGAGAGCGGCGGTGGCGTCGGTTAAGTGGGATAATTACACGGGGGGGACCGTGCCCGCTATCAAAGGGGTATCAAGGGCAGAAGGTGCACCTTGTCATTGCTTTATTTTCGGTGGAAATAAAACAAAAGTGGGAAAAAAGGGAAGAGGCTGATGGGGTGTCCAAACAGGTGCCCCCGTGCCGCGGGGTTTATTAAACTATTAACGTAATTAAAATTACATTATACTATTTAAATAGACGTTTCGTGAGATTACGGGGCTAATTTTTATTCTGGATCGCTCTAATGAAATGCTTATCTATTGTCTTGAGTTTAATTACAGAAATTATTGCACGTAATTAGAAAAAATATTTTTTTAAGAAAGAAACTCATCAATCTAACTCTGTTTAACTTTTTCTTTTGAATACATTTATCCAAATAATCCGTTAATATAAGTGCTATAAAAACGGCGGATTAACTCAATGGTAAGCGGTGGCCCAGTAAGTAGAGCTCCTGCTTACGGGCCTCGTGGTCGTGGGTTCGAATCCGGAACGAAAAATGGCCGTGTTGGTCCACGGATGTTTAGTGTATGTCCCTTTCATCATTATAAATGAAGAATATACAAATTATCGGTTGTGGCAGAATGCCCTAGTTGGCTACATCAATTCCCAAATCATCCTCAACGCTTCGTCAGTCCGAATTCCTGTCAGCCATCTTTCCTTAAAAAAAAAAAAAACGTTACGTTGTCGAGGATTACTTCCCGAGTATGGAAAAAGTAATCAGTATTGTATTTTTTTTTTGTAGATGTGAAGACTTTAGTGTAAATTATTTCATTGCTTAAAATCCGCTAAACACTTGAGCTCATTAAATAAATTGTGTGGAGATACATACATACCTGTTAATATTATATAAAATTGGTATTTTAAAATGTGATAATTTGAATATTTAATAATTGATTTTCTGGCATCAGTAAGTTGACTCGATTTCCGCTATTAAATCTACAAATAAAAATAAAAGTAATCAAAGCCAACAAAATGGAAAAAGGAAAAGGAGCAGAGATAATGCTCCTTTTCCTTTTTCCATTTTGTTGGCTTTGATTACTTTTACTTTTATTTGTAGGTTTCTCCACTTCTGCCTTTATGTACGATGTTATTTCTTCTCTTATCCTTCTCCATGTTTTCTATTCTACATTCTAATTTCTCGTATCTCATTTTCACGTCCTTTTTCTTTTGCTCCCATATATTTTCTTTCTCCTTCATCTCCCGCCTTATTCCCTCTTTTAATTCTTCTGTATTTTTTCTCATCTCTGTCATCATCTTCTCCATCACTTATTATTTCCTCCATATCTTTACTTAAATTAATTTGAAAAATGTGATTTTAAAAACGATATAAATTAATAATCTATAGCAAATAAGTAAATAATTTCATTGGTGCTCTACTGTAGTACTTTATGTATAAAACTGATAAAAATCATTCACAAGCATGTGAAATTTAATCAATTTTTCTTTTCTTGCATTTTTACTTTTAATAATACCTTTACTTACACACAAAAAAAACCCGGGTATTAATTAAGTTCATTTTCATGGTATAAAGTGTTGATTGATTGAGTGTGGGCAGTTTAAGTTGGCTGGGTGTAAAGGAGAGTGCATGGGCTGCACGTTTGTTTGGAATTATTGCAAGTCAGAATGTTCCTATTATTCCCCCGGTTGTTGATTAGGAAACCGGCATGGGGCCCGGAGCCTGTCACTCCACCGCCACCAAATTATATCTAATTATAACCATAATGCGGTTTCGATTCACCCATGTAAACACATCCATCGATACCATGGATAAACGGTATATCGAGAATAAAATGTATTAAATTCATCTAAAAAAATATTGATTTCATTCCTTACTTTAATATACCCATTTAATGGTTTATTAAGTTGTAACATAACGATTAAAAATTTTAAGTAAACTTGTTTTTTTACTTTCTCAGAAGTACGAGAAAGTGATCGTGAAAATTACGAAAAAAAATTTATTTATTTTTTGTTTTTTTGGCATAGGTTTGACCATTCAGCCACTAACGATGATATAATTTAGCAGCACCTTAAATGATATTAAAATTAGGATGTACAAGACACTCTTCACGCCAAGGGGTATATCAAGGCGGCTTGAAACACACGAAAAATTGTTACAATTTTTATGGTTTGAAAAAAAAAATAATAAAAACAACTACCATCAAAATGACTTAATATTCATTAGAGATTATGATTTTGGGACAAATTCATACACACCATCTCCAGATTTTTTGATAATCGACGAGAACGAAAAATTGCGAAAAATGATTTTTTTTATTTTGATGACTTGAAAATAATTTTAAAAACAATTGCCATCGACTTGAACCTTTCCACAATTACTCAAAAGTTACTAAATTTGTGTCTGTGTGTGTCTGTCTGTACGCGCTGATAGGTAATAATGTTGAATTGTTATACGCACATCATTTCCTGAACCTACAAATTTAACATTTTTACCAGATTCCAATTACACGAAACGATCTCTTTGGCAATAACGCTAAAACAAGAAAGGCCGCATTTTACGCATTTTACGGGGGCCCGCGATATTATTTATAACTTACGCGCCCAGCTGGAAATGGGCGAAATGGGAATTCCTTATTGCGAACGCACAAAACGCGTGGGACAGAACAAATAAGGTCACCATCTTTACCGTATCGTTTCTATTAAATTAATTCCGTTTGTCAATTGATTAATTAGACCTAGTGGAGTGGACCCCGAATCCGTTCCGCGACGCCTAATTGGTTATGGCATTCTTTCGCGATGGCTCCGTAAATTCGTTAATAAATATTAACGGTACCCACCCAATAAAGTCGACTAATTTGACGCCTATGGCTTCCAATCACCTGTCTAGTTACACATTTGATTAATTTTCAATCAATTGTTATCGATGATTAATTATTATGTGGGACTACTGGAGAGGAGCAACCACCTCGAGTTCACCTCAACGTTCTCGTTCTCGTTAATTCGAACGCCCCCCGTTTACGCTTTCAACGCAACGCATAACACGTTCGCTGCTTCACTTCGTTCTTCGCCTCTTCTTCACAACAATGAGGCGAAATGGTCGCTTGATTAACGCAACCTTCAATATCTTAATGATACCATCAATAATGATTGACGATATCTCGTTATACGGTTTCTTTTTCGAAGGGGTAATGCTACAAACACAAACAACTTTGGTTAATTATACATAGCGTCCACAATCTTTCTTCTTGTTGATCTCGTTGCATGTTAAATTTAAGTTTCTACCGAATTTAACCGCTTAATGCACTCAGGCGTGTATACCCGGGTTAAAGAAACTGAAGAATTCTCGCTTACCCGAATTAGAATTTGGTTTTCACGGAGGAATTCAGTTGAATAGTTCCATACAGATTAAAGCTTAACCCTAAAAAATTACATGAACATTTATTTGCGTCCCCAGTTAAAGTAAGCCCATCCACAAAATAAGTCTTATTTAATTTTATATTTTAATGTTGCATTAAGTGGTTAAGACTTGCGATTGATTGATCCGATGAATCGTATTGATGATACAAATTTTCACACTCAATTTCTTGTAGAATTTGATTTATATATAACCCTGGTTCCGAACACTCAGTGCTCCCGTGTTGTATGTGATTTTGTGGCGTAAACATAGGTCTGAATGTTATCCGCCGATTGATCCCTACGGCGTGATACCGTTGCCCGCTGGTTGACTCCGGTTGCCTTGACGTGGTACTGGAGCTCAAGTAAGTACAACAATTGTGAAACTGTTTAATCGATCCTCTGGGTGCTAATCGATTAGATGCGTTGCCGCGAGTGCTTTGCCTCTATCCACCCAAACGGTGCAGAAAGTAACAGTGTTGTACTTAGTTGTCAAAGTCGGCCACAAGGTCACCTTGCAGAATCCAGCTGTTAACTCTACCTGAGCTACATCAGCAGAGCGGAATTTATTAACCCATTGTACTCAAGCAAGTACAACAATCATCATGGGTTTTAATGACACTTAGTCGCAATGTTATTTATTTATTTATTTATTTATTTGTACATTTCCCAACAGAAAAATATCCAGTCACAGGGAAAAAATAAAATTTAGATACATATGAAAATAATACTATTCTAATTAAAAACTACAACATAACAATACGGTTAATATTTGACGAAAACATAGATAAACTTGGACAAAATATTTCAACAAAATTTTCCCAAATTAAGTTTTAAAAGATATATAAAGAATTGCAAAGCGGGCCATAGGGATTTACATGTAAAATTTGAAATGTGGTAATATTGCCTCTCCTAATTATTTGACAGCATCGGTCATTATTTTTACTTTATTATTTGGTACCTTACTCAATGATTTCTGCCGAAGAGTATTTACCGAGATATTTGCAAAAAACTTTACAATTATTCTCAATTAAAAAGAAAGGTTTGCCATGAAATCGTAATGGCCGATATTGAATTTTGTTCTAAAAAGTGACGTTTGCTGTCGCCAGACGATTTACAATCGGCCGAGTATTTTACAAAAGAAATTAAAACGTTTTACTCGGGTACTATTTAAGAACTGTACGTGAATTTCCGGAGAATATCCAGCAAATGTACAATTTAAAATGTGTTACAATTGGCTCCCTTAATTATTTTATAATATCGGTCTACTTACATGTGAATAGCACTTTTGCCGGGTATTGCCTTGTTCGGAAATTCAACACTAAACAAATCACTTACACTTCTTAAATATTACCCGAGTAAAACCATTTAATTATCAATACTTTTTCTTGTGTGGAATACACGACCGGTTGTAAATCGTAATGCGACAGCAGCAACAGTCACTTTTTTCAAACAACAACAAAATGAAATGTCGGCCATTATGATTTCATGGCAAACCTTTATTTTGAATTCAAAATAATTGCTTGACAATTCAACACCTTGCGTATGAATTTCTTGTGAAAAAATGTACACCATGGGATTTAATGGATTAATTGCGGTGACGGTTCGCGGGTTTTTTTCTGGTACGGCCGAGGAACAAGAAGTAGGGTCAGTTGCAGAGACCGCACCTATCTGTATTACCACCGTACCAGAAAAAAACCCGCGAACCGTCACTGGTTAATTGTTATTATTTTAAAAATTGGAAAGCCGAATTGAGATATCGTGAATGTTACGAATGTTTGAAATAATTTTCAATCGGTCGAACGATAAATTGCCGCCGCAACCGATACCTCATTATCCGTATCGATTATAATCGATCTCAACAGCTCTTCCTCCTCCTTACACTCGCGCCCGAGACGTGTTAAATAATCGGTGGTGATCTTAATGAGACGAAATGCCGATACTCGAATCAATACATGATGTGACGGTGGTAGCCGTGATACGCGTAAGTGAAACGGAGTGTGTGATGATGATGATTGCGTATTTTCACGATTTTCAATTTTAAGTTTACGTGATTTTATCTATAGAATAAAGAGAAGAGATAAAGATTATAAACTGTAATTGCAAAGCAGCCGAAGAAAGTTATTTTTTTATTAATTTAATCCTCATCCTTCCTATTAGGGATGTCCGATTATGGTTATTGATTATTTTTAATTATCGATTTATACATAATAAAAAGGCACATTTCACCATTTGAAAAAGATATATTCAACTGGTCACAAAACGGAAAAACAATCTAGTTTTACCCACGTGAATTGAGGAGTTGAACTGCAAAACTCAACCAATCCAATTTTGGGTCAAAATGAGCTTGGTATCGATTCTTACTGTCCAAACATAGATAAATCCGAATATTTGTGAATTACCTTTCAAAACGCAACAAATCATATTTAAAAATACGGTTAAACATTCATTTTTTTTAAGCAACAAATAGACTTCCTGGACGTTTTTCGCGGTTTCTGAACAAATTATAAAAGTGGATTTGTTGAGTTTTGCAGTTCAACTCCTCAATTATAATTATTCATAAACAGAAAATATACGCAATCATTATTTCTATTTAAAAAGTAAAAGATTGTTCGATTAAAATGAAATAATCGATTAATCAAATCATCGAGTAATTGATAATTTTTTGAGTAATAATCCAAACAACCGATTACAGACAGACACACACACAAGCCAGACACACACACACACAAAATTATCGATTATTTTGTGTGTGTGTGTCTATCTGTGCACGCTGTATCTCAAAAACTAATAGAGCAATTGATATGAAACTTTGAACATCCGCCTTATTTCTTAATCCGAAGAACTCAAAAGCTTTTGGTAAAATTTCGTACACCGGAAGTGGGTGTTTACCTTAACTGTTTTTTGTTTTTTACCAATATTTTCTTAAATATGAAAAATATCACAAAAATATTTAAACAAACTTTGAAGACAACAAAGTAATCAACATCTTTTGCTTGAAAATATTTTTTATAAAATCATTTTTATTCGAGAAAAAAATGTATTATTATTTTTTTTATTTTTGGTTTATATTTATAAAACGATAAAAGTTACACCAAATTTATGTTAATAATAATTGTAGAGAATGCTAAAATTATAACTTATAAAGAATAAGTTTTTTTTCAAAATCCCTTTAGTTTTTGAGTAAACTGAGTTTTTTAGTTTGAAGTATAATTTTTCCATCTTTAATAATTTTGACGTTTTAAACGTCAGTTTCATCCGAGTTTGCACAACGCACAACTTATGAAACGATAATTGTTACAGCAAATTTATGTTAATAATAATTGTAGAGAATGCTAAAATGAACAACTTATAAAGAATAAGTTTTTTTCAAAATCCCTTTAGTTTTTCAGTAAACTGAGTTTTTTTATTTGAAGTATAATTTTTCCATCTTTTATAATTTTGACGTTTTAAACGTCATGTCATCCTATCGATGTACATTTAAAATATGATTTCAATTAAAAATAAACCATGAAAACGATACCATTAAGTCTGAGAAAGTAACATGATGGCCACATCACCATTTTTTTTCTTTACTTATAACTTTTGAACAAATTTTGATAACGTAATTTTTAAAGTTCCATAAATAATTAATTTAAGCTTTAACCTATATTTAGCTAAACACTTTGTGGTCGTGTGCGCGTTGTATAGGGGCGAGGGCTGTCGTCGCGCTCGCTCGTCCCTGAAAAAGCTTTTCAGTGTGAACTTTCGATTAAAAATATAACGCGACGATGACGAGGCCCGTCGAGAATATAATTTCAGTGCCTTTTACGGCCGCGTTTTGTCATTAATTTATCACGGTGCCGTTGGTGCGCATTGTTGCGCTGACAGATAGAAAACAATTAGTCTTTCCTTTGGCCCATTCTTGCGCGCCACAATTGGCGCACGCTGACGCGCCTCTCCTTTATTATTCTATCCACGAATATTTACACGCCTTCACTCACTTTATTGGTTATTATAATCAACTAATATCGTGCATGTATACACATACACACACATTACGGTTTTATTCAATTTCTGAACAATAGATTTTATATAAGCAGTTGCTCGTGTACGCACTTTTGAATGAAGGGGGGAATTTCTTACAGCATTCAAAATTAATTGCATCTGTGATCCAAAAATGTTTGTTTTATTTTTAATATCTAAAAGTACGTCGCGAAGAGATTTTACACCATTGCTATTTATCTATAACTATAATAATAATAATAAATTTATTTCCACTTTACAAATATACATGAGATACATTTGTACATGCAAAACGTCATAAATTGCTTCAATTATTATCCGAAATTCTGTGGTGCAAATGGTAGCATCCCAGACCGGAAATCTAGAGAATGCAGGTTCGATCCCTTCACACTTTTGATCCAATTTAATACGAAGAATTTGCTAGCAAATAATAATAATTCTTATCTTAGAATAATATCGTAAAATGTTGTTTGCAAAGGCTGAAAGACCTCTGGTCATTTATAAAAGTGCCTCAATAAATGTATTGTGTTTGTAGTTTTTCTTGGAATCATAGTTCAGATTACAGTTTTAGTAAAATTGAAAAATTTTAAGGTGATGGTAGATGTTTTTTTAAAGGTACGTTACATGCTCACCGCGGAAATATTTCATTCACATTACGTCCTGAAGATGATAATAATAATGACTACAATTATTCGTGAAAGTGTTTTCGTTTTGTGCTGTAAATAAAAAGCCGTAACATTGATGTTGGCCGGTTTACAGTCAATTACAAAGCCGGAGTTAACAACTTATTCCGCTCCGGAGTTAAGACAATGCCCGTCCCGGCCATTAAACGAACGTTTACAGCATAAAGAAAGTAAACAAGAAATAATAACGACGATAAATTACGAAGCAAATGAAGTGATTCCGCTTAACGGACTTAACGAAATTTCCACGGCGCGAGAAGCAAAGGGAAGAAGAAGAAGAAGCAGCAAGCACAAAACCGGTGGGTGTTTTTTGAAGGTTAGAGACGTGCGCAAGTGATCATTACCATGCATGTGTGAACATTTTATGCTTTTTGAAGAATGACGAAGAGGATAATAACGAGCTCGGGTCGGGTTATTAAAGTCCACTCTAGGGTATACGCATACATAGTCTTGATAATTAGATGCGAGTTTTGATGAATTACGGGAAGGTTAAATAAATGCCTGCTACTTTAAGTTTAACTTTTAAGAGAATTAAGGGATCATTACTTTGCTTGTAGCTTCTGGCAATTAGTTTTGAATCGTCTGTGTGTGTGTGTGTGTGTGAGAGATAATTGCTTATGGAAATGGTTCGGATGGTAGCATAGAAGGGCATTAAAAGTGAGTTTTAATTGACGCTATGGGGAGCATATCGTTTTGATTAATCAGTAGCTGGATGTAATAGAAATCCGGCAGTGTTTTATATACGGTCGGCGTTTCGCCAAGTCATTTTCGTTCGAGTTATTTGTGGTGTGTAGTTATCGATGATGGTCAATCGTCGAGCCGTTTTTTTTTCCATGTATTTTCGCCTAGTCAGGGTTCGAGGGTGGGACTTGTATTTTACAGCTGCTTATGCTCTTTAACGGAGCCGGTACGCCTATTTTCGAACACGAACACTCACTACCTGCTACACTTTTCAATACAACAAAATTTCTAAAAAAATGTAATGTAAAATTAATTCAACTATGTGTATTTAAAACGGTGGACAAAAAAATTGCAAGTGGATAAAAATGTATTTACCTTCACCATGACAACGATTTTTCTATTAACAATTTTAGTAAACAGCAACTTCAGTTGAACAGTGACAGTTTGTGTAAGTTCTGAATACCCGTGCGGTGAAATATAATTGAAATCCGTTTCCGCTTGAATTTTTTTTTACGTTTATCATCCCGATCCATATACCAGTTAAGTAAATATTGCCCTTTACTGTATTACTGGCGCTACCATCAACATGTTCCACGAAATTAAGTACAATTTTTGAAAATCCACAAGTTGCGAATTTTTGAAAATTTTAATTTTCCAATTGTGTAATACTCGAGCAAAAAATAAAAAAAAAAATATAAAACGTGTCAACTAAATTCTACAAAACTTAAATTGGATTTGCAAGTCATCGTTTTATCAAAGTAAATAGAGTTTTTGAAAATCCGCCAATTATTTCGCGAGTTGTGAATTTTTGAAAATTTTAGTTTTCGAATTGTGTAATACTTGAGCAAAAAATAAAAAAAAATATAAAACGTGTCGACAAAATTCTACAAAAATTAAATTGGATTTGCAAATCATCGCTTTATCAAACTAAATAGAGTTTTTGAAAATCCGCCAATTATTTCGCGAGTTGTGAATTTTTGAAAATTTTAGTTTTCGAATTGTGTAATACTCGAGCAAAAAATTTAAAAAAAATATAAAACGTGTCGACTAAATTCTACAAAACTTAAATTGGATTTGCAAGTCATCGTTTTATCAAATTAAAAAGAGTTTTTGAAAATCCGCCAAATATTTCGCGAGTTGTGAATTTTTGAAAATTTTAGTTTTCGAATTGTGTAATACTCGAGCAAAAAATTTAAAAAAAATATAAAACGTGTCGACTAAATTCTACAAAAATTAAATTGGATTTGCAAGTCATCGTTTTATCAAATTAAAAAGAGTTTTTGAAAATCCGCCAAATATTTCGCGAGTTGTGAATTTTTGAAAATTTTAGTTTTCGAATTGTGTAATACTCGAGCAAAAAATTTAAAAAAAATATAAAACGTGTCGACAAAATTCTACAAAAATTAAATTGGATTTGCAAATCATCGTTTTATCAAATTAAATAGAGTTTTTGAAAATCCGCCAATTATTTCGCGAGTTGTGAATTTTTGAAAATTTTAGTTTTCAAATTATGTAATACTTTAGCAAAAAATTAAAAAAAAAATATATAACGTGTCGATTAAATTCTACAAAAATTAAATTGGATTTGCAAATCATCGTTTTATCAAATTAAATAGAGTTTTTGAAAATCCGCCAATTATTTCGAATGTTGTGAATTTTTGAAAATTTTTGTTTTCAAATTGTGTAATACTTTAGCAAAAAATTTAAAAAAATATATATAACGTGTCGACTAAATTCTACAAAAATTAAATTGGATTTGCAAATCATCGTTTTATCAAATTAAATAGAGTTTTTGAAAATCCGCCAATTATTTCGCGAGTTGTGAATTTTTGAAAATTTTAGTTTTCGAATTGTGTAATACTCGAGCAAAAAATTTAAAAAAAATATAAAACGTGTCGACAAAATTCTACAAAAATTAAATTGGATTTGCAAATCATCGTTTTATCAAATTAAATAGAGTTTTTGAAAATCCGCCAATTATTTCGAATGTTGTGAATTTTTGAAAATTTTTGTTTTCAAATTGTGTAATACTTTAGCAAAAAATTTAAAAAAATATATATAACGTGTCGACTAAATTCTACAAAAATTAAATTGGATTTGCAAATCATCGTTTTGTCAAAGTAAATAGAGTTTTTGAAAATCCGCCAATTATTTCGCGAGTTGTGAATTTTTGAAAATTTTAGTTTTTGAATTGTGTAATACTCTAGCAAAAAATTAAAAAAAAAATATAAAACGTGTTGACTAAATTCTACAAAAATTAAACTAGATTTGCAAATCATTGTTTTATCAAATTACATAGAGTTTTTAAAAATCCACTAATTATTTCGCGAGTTGTGAATTTTTGAAAATTTTAGTTTTCGAATTGTGTAATACTCGAGCAAAAATTTAAAAAAAAATGTAAAACGTGTCAACTAAATTCTACAAAAATTAAATTGGATTTGCAAATCATCGTTTTATCAGATTAAATAGAGTTTTTGAAAATCCGCCAATTATTTCGCGAGTTGTGAATTTTTGAAAATTTTAGTATTAAAAATCAATTCACAACGTTTAATTCCGTGGTGGGATTTTAATGATTCTAACCTTAAAATGTAAGAAAATTCATTGCCTACAAAAATGCATAAGTTAATTTTTACCGAAAATTTATGCGAAATGAGAAAATTGCACATTTTTCATGTCAACTTCAAATATTTTAATTTCGATTTGAAAAAAAAAATCATAACGTTCGAATCCGTTGTCGCATGTTGACGATTCTAACCTTAAAATGTAAGGAAATAAATTGGCTACATAAAAACAGTGAGCAATATTTACGGAAAATTTATTTAAAAAAAATTACACATTTAGAAAAATTACAATTTTTATTTTCAAAAAAATCATAACCTTTGATTGCGTTATGGGATTTTGATGATTCTAACCTAAAAATGTAAAGAAATTAATTGCCTATACAAGAACATGAAGCAACTTTTACGGGAAGTAAAAATCCGAAAATTCAACGTTTCAAAAAATTCCCATTTTGATTAAAAGAAAAATAACTTTTGATTCCGTTGTCGGATTTTGATGATTCTAACCTTGAAATTAAAGGAAATTAATTGCATATACAAAAATATCGAGCAGCTTCTACGGAGTTTATGTAAAATGAGAAAATTCGACAATTCAAAAAATTCCGATTTTGATCTTTAATTTTTTTTTAACGTGACCGACAGTGATAGAACGTTTACAAAATTGAAAATATAATACCGGCTTACGAAAAACCTGGCTTATAAAATCCACATCAAGTGGAGTTGCAGAAGCTGTAGTCTGACGATTTTTTTTTTCATCCAACTGGGTATACAGTAATTTTTTTTTTTTTGGTAAAGACATCCATGGCGTGCGTGATCGAATGAAATTTTCTTTTTATAACGAAAAGTGGCGGCGGTCCCCTCTCGAGAATCGAGCAGCTACCCACGTATTATTATATTACCTTTTTTTAAGAATAAAAAATGGCTTCTGGATAGTTCGCTGATGATACATCGGAATGTTTTATCAATTTCGAACCGAACACGAACATCCTCCGATCCAATTACGAGGCCCCGGGAATGATCATTCCCCATCAAATGGCCTTTGAATGATAAACACAATAATTTAAGTCGTGATGTCCGTTTATGCATAACACAATTATTAAAATGGTTTTGTTATTTTCTAAAATTGGTGGTTTCGATTAACTCGAAGTTAACAAAATTCCTAGAAAATTTAAATCAATCACGTAGTTCATAGTTATTCAAAAAGTGAATGATGGAATCTAGAATTAACCCTTTCAGCCCTGGATTTTTAAATTTGAAAAAAAAATTTGTTAATTATTATTGATGGGGAGCTTCTTAAGAACATAAATACCAATGCTTAATTAGTATAGGAATTAATTAGTGAGGCTTTGTTGAGGTGACATCTAGTGATAAACAGCAAAAATATGGATTGTCATAGTAAGTAGAGATATGTAAATGTTGCGGTGGCAATTGCCACCATCAGGGCCGAAATGGTTAAGAGATAGTACGCCATTTCAACTTGTAAAAAACACTTTGAAATAAAGAGAATTATTATTATTATTAAGCATGTTTATTTACTACACTTTTGTCGGTTAAAATCAGCAAACGAAATAATCCTTTTGTTCGTTATGCAACATCGGAGTTGTGTAGTAAACCAGAAAGAAACAAGATTGTAGATGGAGACGCGATGTCGTATTTCGATTTTCGTTTTTTTTTTTTGTTAATTAATGTAAATGTATTTTATTGAAAACGGCGATTGTTATCAATTCGTCGGATTCGGATCAGAAACGAGAGCAAATTCCCCGAATCATTTGGCAATAAGTTAACACTCGTGTGGGAATCGAACCGGCGGCCGTGTTTACCGACCTTCGGTCTTATTATCAAAACCGTTCGTGATCGCGTGCGTCCCTCGATAATTCCTTCAATAATCTTTACTGGGTCATCGAAGACACACAATAATATCATCCGAATCGTATAATTATATAATTTTTGATATTTCCCAAAATCGAGTCTGTCCCTTACCTTTTGTTCGGTCGCTAGGAGAAGAAGAAAACAAAAACAAAAAATAATCAAATCATAGGTTTAATTATTAGCTACCGAGAAACTCTCCCGAGGCCTTTGGATTTTAATATGTGCGGAGACCGCTCGGGGCTTAATGCAAATACGAAATCGGATTTCTTCCTCGTTTGACACGAGACTACTGGATACTACTCGTGCTGCTCGATTTTGACACGCCGAAGAAATTCCAGTAGCCTATAATCAAGTCAAAAGTCACCGCCGGCCTCAACATTTATTAACGTGTTGGTACGCAACAACGAGAATTTTCGCATTCATCTAACCAAACCATCTACCTTCGACTTCGACTTCGTCTTCGGCCGAGGATTATTAAGGTTGATTCCGAGAAGACGTAATCAAATCTTGATCGTCTGTTTAATCCGTCCAAATTGAAATATTTCACGCCGCGTTATCCTTCCTCTTCGCTGCTTTAATTAATTCTCGGGAATTTGTTGTTTGCTTGAGCATGTGAATCTAAAAAAAAAAAATTACTTGAATTGACGCGAAGCGTAAATTTTTACGCTTGTTACTATTTAGTGTACTAAATTGTTTTGTTAAGAAAGAATTGGATTATTCGCTTGCTTTACAATTGTATATGTCTTGAAGATGATGTTAAATATTGGATAAAATCCATGAAGGCGTTTTGATGGAATTTAACAAAATCCAGGCGAATGCATAATTTTTAGCTTTAAAAAATGTTTGAGCGTGATTTCCGGAAAAATTGGCAATACCGTTATTTTTGATTATTCGCCTGTCTTACAACTGTATTTGCCTGGAAGATGGTGTTAAATATTGGATAAAATCCATGCAGGGGTTTTTCTGGAATTTAACAAAATCCAGGCGAATGCATAAATTTTAGCTTTAAAAAATGTTTGAGCGTGAATTTCGGAAAAACTGGCAGTACCGTAATTTTTGATTATTCGCCTGTCTTACAACTGTATTTGCCTGGAAGATGGTGTTAAATATTGGATAAAATCCATGAAGGCGTTTTTCTGGAATTTAACAAAATCCAGCGAATGCATAATTTTTAGCTTTAAAAAATGTTTGAGCGTGAATTTCGGAAAAACTGGCAGTACCGTAATTTTTGATTATTCGCCTGTCTTACAACTGTATTTGCCTGGAAGATGGTGTTAAATATTGGATAAAATCCATGAAGGGGTTTTTCTGGAATTTTACAAAATCCAGGCGAATGCATAATTTTTAGCTTTAAAAAATGTTTGAGCGTGAATTTCGGAAAAACTGGCAGTACCGTAATTTTTGATTATTCGCCTGTCTTACAACTGTATTTGCCTGGAAGATGGTGTTAAATATTGGATAAAATCCATGAAGGCGTTTTTCTGGAATTTAACAAAATCCAGCGAATGCATAATTTTTAGCTTTAAAAAATGTTTGAGCGTGAATTTCGGAAAAACTGGCAGTACCGTAATTTTTGATTATTCGCCTGTCTTACAACTGTATTTGCCTGGAAGATGGTGTTAAATATTGGATAAAATCCATGAAGGGGTTTTTCTGGAATTTTACAAAATCCAGGCGAATGCATAATTTTTAGCTTTAAAAAATGTTTGAGCGTGAATTCCGGAAAAATTGGCAATACCGTAATTTTTTATTATTCGCCTGTTTTACAACTGGATTTGCCTGGAAGATGGTGTTAAATATTGGATAAAATCCATGAAGGGGTTTTTCTGGAATTTTACAAAATCCAGGCGAATGCATAATTTTTAGCTTTAAAAAATGTTTGAGCGTGAATTTCGGAAAAACTGGCAATACCGTAATTTTTGAATATTCGCCTGTCTTACAACTGTATTTGCCTGGAAGATGGTGTTAAATATTGGATAAAATCCATGAAGGCGTTTTTCTGGAATTTAACAAAATCCAGGCGAATGCATAATTTTTATCTTTAAAAAAATGTTTGAGCGTGAATTCTGGAAAAATTGGCAGTACCGTAATTTTTTATTATTCGCCTGTCTTACAACTGTATTTGCCTGGAAGATGGTGTTAAATATTGGATAAAATCCATGAAGGGGTTTTTCTGGAATTTTACAAAATCCAGGCGAATGCATAATTTTTAGCTTTAAAAAATGTTTGAGCGTGAATTCTGGAAAAATTGGCAGTACCGTAATTTTTTATTATTCGCCTGTCTTACAACTGGATTTGCCTGGAAGATGGTGTTAAATATTGGATAAAATCCATGAAGGGGTTTTTCTGGAATTTAACAAAATCCAGGCGAATGCATAATTTTTAGCTTTAAAAAATGTTTGAGCGTGAATTCTGGAAAAATTGGCAGTACCGTAATTTTTTATTATTCGCCTGTCTTACAACTGGATTTGCCTGGAAGATGGTGTTAAATATTGGATAAAATCCATGAAGGGGTTTTTCTGGAATTTAACAAAATCCAGGCGAATGCATAATTTTTAGCTTTAAAAAATGTTTGAGCGTGAATTCCGGAAAAACTGGCAACACCGTAATTTTTGATTATTCGCCTGTTTTACAACTGTATTTGCCTGGAAGATGGTGTTAAATATTGGATAAAATCCATGAAGGCGTTTTTCTGGAATTTAACAAAATCCAGGCGAATGCATAATTTTTAGCTTTAAAAAATGTTTAAATTACGTTCCTTGTTGTTTAAATAACTATTTCGTAATAATAAATAAATAAATTGAGTCTTTTGTGATGCAGATTCTTCATGCAAACGTAAGTAAACGTCTATATTTATAGTCTCATCGAAGATTATTTGTCCGATGATCCGATTCCCAAAACCTGCACAAAATTCTAGCTCCAGCACAATTCAGTTCACATGGTGTGCGCAGGTTATGAATAACTGTTACCAACTTTCCAACAAATAACCTCTGAACTGTCACATTTCGTTCGAAATGAAACCATCGAACGTATATCTAATTTCTGCGTACGCAATCGCCGCCTGCATACGATACTGCTTCATGGCATCCGATGAACTCCAAGACGAAATCATGAACAGAATCGAGATAAATACGCCGCTGAATTCGCTGAAACGGGTGACCGAAGGCAAGTATCGCGTGAGTCATAAAATCGGCTTGTATTCGAGCGATATATTTCACGAATTGCCGGTATTAATGAGTCTCTACTCTCACCTAACTGATCACAATCGATGCCTGATCATTGCGATGGATCTATTGACTGCAAACATGTTGTACTTGTTCGCCGGACGATACTCGTTATTCTTATTCGTGAAACAAATAAAGGATCAAGAATTGCATTTAACTGCGGATGGAATTTTAATAAGGGGATTTCGGAAACTTCCCGTGTACGTGATGCTCGTTTACCTGTTCAACCCTTACACGATTCTTAATTGCGTCGCGAGAACAACCACCACACTGAATAACTTGATGCTGGCGATTTTTTTATTTGCAAGCACACATGATCGATTTAAAACAGCAGCGGTTTCGTTGGGGATTGTGTTGACGCAATCCGTTTATTCCATCCTCCTGGTGTCGCCCCTTTATATAATGGTTTATACAACGAAGAAATCTCATTTGCATGCAACATCCATGGTTATATTCACGGTTATGGTGTTTGGATTATTGATGTATATTTCGAAGGCTTTGTATGGAAACTGGGGGTTTGTTAATCACACGATTGGATTCACCACGGATGCTCCTGATTACAATTCCAACATCACATTGTTATGGTATTGTTTTATGGAAATGTTCAAGCACTTTTATGGTTTATTTGTGTACTCGCAACGAATTAGCATCGCGGTGTTGTACACGATTCCTCTATCGATCAAATACCGCGCGGATCCTCCGTTACTGACGGCAGTTTTCTTGATGATAATTGCAATATTTAAATCGTATCCCTGCGTCGGTGACTACGGTCTTGTGCTGGGATTGCTGGTGTGCTGGAAACATCTGCACTGCTACATGGAGTTGCTGTTGATATACCTTCTTGTTATTGTAGTGTCGACGGTGATGACTCCGATTTATTGGGATTTGTGGATATTGCAAGGGACTGCTAATGCTAATTTCTTTTTTGCTATAATTTTATCGTTTAACATAGCTGGTATATTTATTCTTGTGGATTTATTATTTGCCTACGAGAAGAGGGAATATTTGGTTAGGTATGGATGTGGCGGTACTATAAATGGACGGGAAGCGGAATTAATGTTTTATTAAAAAAAGTTGTATTAAATAATCATTCTTAGTTATTAAAACTATTATTTTGTACGCTTTTGTTTGATGTCTTTATAGTTTATGATTATTATACCACTTGGACATGCTCCAAAAACTAATAGAGCAATTGATTTGAAACTTTGAACATACGTCTTATTTGATAATCTAAAGAACTGAAAAGCTTTTGGTAAAATTTCGTACACCGAAAGTGGGTGTTTACCTTAACTGTTTTTTGTTTTTTGCCAATATTATTTTAAATATGAAAAATATCACAAATACATTTAAACAAACATTGAAGACAACAAAGAAATGAACATCTTTTGCTTGAAAATATTTTTCATAAAATCATTGCTATTTGAGAAAAAAATGTATTAATTTTTATTTCATTTTTGGTTTATAATTATGAAACGTTAATAGTTACAGCAAATTTGTGTTAATAATAATTGTAGGGAATGCTAAAATGAACAACTTACAAAGAATAAGTTTTCTTCGAAATCCCTTTAGTTTTTGAGTAAACTGAGTTTTTGAATTTGAAGTATAATTTTTCCATCTTTCATAATTTTGACGTTTTAAACGTCAGTTTCATGCGAGTCTACGCAACGCTCGATGTACATTTAAAATATTATTTAAATTAAAAATAGACCATGAACGTGTAAATATAAATGATGATACCATCGGAGAAAGTAACATGATGGCCACATCACCATTTTTTATAATCGCGAGGTGCAATTTTTCTTAAAAATCAATTGGTGATTGGAGGGCAATATCGATCTCAGCTATCTGCTACACTTTGAAAGTCGTCAGAAAAGTTCATTTACCACAGTCGGTCCTCAACTAAGTTCTACTCACCATTCCCTTGACATTGGCTGTAGCGTATCAATGACAAAATGATAAATCAAAATTTTACAATTAATTACCGTTTCTTATTTACGAACGCCAGAGCAATAAATACGGGAGAGCCGGTAATCAATAAACTAATTAATAAACATGGGAATTAATGAAAAGCGAACGGCGAGATTGATAAATGTGCTCGAGCATGAGGTGCGTTAATTGAAATTAGAGATCTGTTACGAATAAATCTTAATTATGAGAGGTTTGCTGCTCATCGGAGGCGTGTTTCGTATGTTCCGTCTCTTTTAGCCCACACACAGAAGTCTCGGGACTAATTAACTCCCTGCTCGTCTCACTCTCTCTCTCGCTTTTTCTATCTACATGCGTAATTTGATAATTAAAGAGTCCGCGGTATCTTTGAACACCGGCGCAAAACTCTCTTTTTTATTAATTCCGCCCGTGGTATTCGTTTTCGGTCTCACCGATAAATTGATTTATCGCCAGGTTGTTCGTTTCACTTCACTTCGAGGTTTTAAATCAATTTGTTAGGTGGGTAAATTGTTTTCTCATTTTACCAATCGATTTGGAAATATCAAAACTGTTGGTATTTTTATATTTTAGATGATTCGCGCGCTGTATCTCAAAAACTACTAGAGCAATTGATATGAAACTTTGAACACACGTCTTATTTGATAATTTGAAGAACTGAAAAGCTTTTGGTAAAATTTCGTGCACCATAAATGGGTGTTTACCTTAACTGTTTTTTGTTTTTTGCCAATATTTTCTTAAATATGAAAAATATCACAAAAACATTTCAACAAACTTTGAAGGCAACAAAGAAATGAACATCTTTTGCTTGAAAACATTTTTCATAAAATTATTTTTATTCGGGAAAAAATTTATTTTTTTTTTTTAATTTTTGGTTTATAATTATGAAACGATAATAGTTACAGCAAATTTATGTTAATAATAATTGTAGAGAACGCTAAAATGAACAACTTATAAAGAATAAGTTTTTTTTCGAAATCCCTTTAGTTTTTGAGTAAACTGAGTTTTTAAATTTGAAGTATAATCTTTCATAATTTTGACGTTTTAAACGTCAGTTTCATCCGCTCTATGTACATTTAAAATATGATTTCAATTGAAAATAAACCATGAAAGAGTAAATATAAATGCTAGCATCAAGTCGGAGAAAGTAACATGATGGCCGCATCATAAAAAATTTCTGAAGTAAAGAATGGATTTAATAGAGACGAAATTAAATGCTGCTGAAACAAGTTTTAAAAGAAATGAGAGAGAGACACTGTTACAAATGATCTCAACAGGCAGAGGTCTTTCAGCCTCGTACATTTGATTATTGCATATTAATTTTCATTCCAGAAATATCTCCTCTTGTAGAATCGGAAAAGAAAGAAATGAAATAATAGCGATTATATCCCATTTACAAGAAATTCCAGAAAAGGCTCGTTTAGCAAAAACAGGTCGCGCGGCCGAGAGAGAGAGAGAGAGAGAGTGGAGAAGCGATCGATTCAAATTAAGAGAGATGCATAAAAATAAAATGGGCATAACTATTTGTAATGAATTAATAATTAATTACGGTGGCAGTCATTTATGTCGTGAGTGAAGAAATGGAACAATGGGGTGGAATAATTTTATCGGTTATTTCGTAGCATTATAAGCACGTTTTTAAAATTTCATTGCCCTTCTTATGGCATACCGGGTGTATATTAATTGAGTTGCACTCATAATTACAGATCAATTATTGGATCAATGGAATTGGAACTATGCGATGGCCATCCGATCACAATCCGCGAAGGCATTCTTATGCATTTACCGTCTCGGACGTTGCATTTCGACTAATGCATTCCGAAATCTACACAATACCAAAACAATAAGGACAAAAAGAAATTTAATAGCTTGCTGTGGCTTTTTTTCCATTCGATAAAATCTATACCTCACAATGTTTACGAACAAGGTGGCAACTAATATTCTATATGAGAAAGAGAGGGACAGGGAGATATTTCAGCCCATTATTCTATACGATTTAGTTAATTTATCTAAAACGAAGTTTTTGAATTTGAAGTATAATTTTTCCATCTTTCATAATTTTGACGTTTTAAACGTCAGTTTCATCATCACTCGATGTACATTTAAAATATGATTTAAATTAAAAGCGTAAATATAAATGATACCATCAAGTCGGAGAAAGTAACATGATGGCCACATCACCATTTTCTGCCTGTGATGCAAGTGCATGTGGCCAGTTCTAGTTGTAAGAAATTAATATTGCATTCAACGATTAGAAGATATATACAGATATCTTCATCAATAATAATTTACATTGCAAGATACATTCAAAACCAATTTTAATATTTCACAATCACTAATTAGCCATCGACCATAGTTCTTTCAGTTTTAGAAGATTTTTGCGTGTAATTTGAAGTGAAGTGTTTGGTTCAAAACGTCCAAATCGTGAAAATAGCTCGACCTCGAATTGCGTGATTTCGATAGATCCAAAAGCGAACGTAAATCCCGACAATCTGTACAATCTCTCAAATAACTTTCCTCCCAATTTAATTTACATGGAAAACAAATAAAGCGCTTTCGATGTCGGTGAATATTTCCAAAATTATCATCCCATTGGCCCAGTTGCGTCCCAACGAAATCATCGACGCGTTCATTAACAATTAAATATAATGTCCCGCGGCCGTAAATAAAAATGAACGAGGCTGTAACCATTAATTAAACACTCGAAATCCTCCACCAGATCTCTCGCGCTTGCGTCACACCAGAAGAGACAGTTAGTGCCGTTAAGTGTATCATTTGGGTTTTCGATTAACACCGTTTTAATAAAATTTTAGTATCTAACGTTGTTAGGTATCAAAGGGTACAGCATTTTTTTTTAATGGTGATTGAAAAATTGGATACTTAAAACTATCCTAAGTCTATTTTCAATCTCAATTATATATTAATAATAATAATAATCTTTATTCCTATAGTAATATACAATATTTAAATGTAAATCGAGCGTTTTGCAGAATCGGATGAAACTGACGTTTAAAACGTCAACATTTTTAAAGATGAAAATGACAAATTATATTTCAACTCCTTCAATTAATTGCCGAAGAAGTTTCTTCAACCTAAGGTTTGTAGGTTAAAATAAAGTTGATACGGCGGGTAGTGGGTGGGCCCTATCCTACAATCCAACCTGTTGTTCACGCGCTGTTATTTCCACCAATAAATAAGTGAATCACAAAAATATTAGGACTTAAATGTCTTCTTTCTTACTCTTGTGTTATTAATTATTTTCAGCATGTGAACTCTTGTTTATTACCCGTAAATTGGAGGGTGGGACAACTAGAAAATACCGTCAAAAATTTGGAGCAAAAATCTAAAATTTGGGGCTAAAAATAAAAAATGCAGATTAGAAAATCGAAGATTTTAAAAAACAAATCGAAAATTTCGGCCAAAACAAAGAAAATCTAGAGATAGAAAAGTTATACTAAAAAAACAGAAAGAGCCACACCAAAAATCTAAAATATAAGCCAAAAAAATTAAAAATCAAAAATCGAAAATTTAGACCAAAAATCAAAAACTTGGGCCTAAAAATAAAAAATGTAGCCAAAAATCGAAAATTGTGCCAAAATAAATAAAAAATGGCCAAACAAGTCAAGAATTTGAAGAAAGTAATCGAAAAAGACAGGCCAAAGCTCTAAAATATAGGCCAAAAATAAAAATCCCTGCCCAGAAATAAAAAATGCAGACCAAAAAATTGAAAATTCAAGTAAAGGAAACATAATTTATTTAACGAAATCATTATATAAAATTTTAATAAAAAGAAAACTTATGTTTTGATAATGGCAAGCTGAGTTGCCGAAACTGCAGTAAAACAAATAAAACAAAGTAAAAAAGTGTTTCATTCTATAAAAGAAAACTTCAAACAAAATTCATGAATTACATAAAAAATTTACTATTTTTAGCCCCAAAAATAAGTTTCCGACCCGAATTTTAAAAATAATAGCCCATAAATTAAAAAAAATCACGCATAAAAAACAACAGTTAGGTTAGAAAATATAAAATGAAGGGCAAATTTTTAAGCAAAAAAAAATAGTGCATATACATCAATAATTCAATAAAAAAATCTAAAAGCAAAAATTTGAGCCTAAAAATAAAAAAATCAGCCTAAAAATAAAATAAAATTAACAAGCAAATCGAAAATTTCGGCCAAAGTAAAGACAATTTAAAAAAGATAAAAAAATGTACACAAAAGAAATCGAAAAAACACAATATAAATGTAAAATGTGGACCAAAAAAATTAAAAGTAAACTGTGGCTAGAAAAATTGAAAATTTAGACCAAAAATCAAAAATTGAAAATTTCAACGAACAAATTGAAAATTGTGACCAAAAAATAATAAATTTGAAGAAAAAAACTAGAAAAAAACAGGCCGAAGCCAAAATGTACACAAAAGAAATCGAAAAAATACATATAAATGTAAAATGTAGACCAAAAAATTAGAAGCAAATAATTGTGGCTAAAAAAAATTTAGACCAAAAATCAAAAAGTCGGACGTAAAAATAAAAAATTGAAAATTTCAACGAACAAATCGAAAATTGTGAAAAAAAATCATGAATTTGAAGAAAAAAAAACTAGAAAAAAAAGAAACAGGCTGAAGCTCTAAAATTTGGACCAAAAAATAAAGAATCCTAGTCTAGAAATAAAAGATGCAGACCAAAAAATTAAAAACTCAAATAATGTGGGTTAAGTGGAAGAGCAGTAACAGGTGTTACCTAACTGAACTTCGCCTACTCTTATATTTATTTTTATTTTTGTTGTACTCTATTTAAAAATTTGGACATTATTATTATAATTATTATTATTTAAAAGAAATCCCATTTTTAGGCTCAAAATTAAGTTTCCGACCCGAATCTTGAAAATAATGTGCGAAAAATTAAAAAATTCAGTCATAAAAAAGCAATATTCAGGTTACAAAATATAAAATAAGAGGCAAAAATTAAAAACTTAGACCAAAATAAACTTAAAAATAGCAGCGAAAAATAAAAATTCAAGCTTAAAAATCAAAAACGAAAAGTCGAAAATTTCGGCCAAAATTTATGGAAGATCAAAAATATAGACCAAAAAATCTAAAACGGGCTACAAAATAAAAAATAAACAATCCCGGCCAAATAATCGGAAGTTTAGACCAAAAACTGCAAACTCTGGTCCTAAAAATTAAAAAAATGCAGACGAAAAAATCCAAAATTTCAACAAACAAATAGAAAATTGTGGCTAAAATAAAGAATTTAAACAAAAAAATGGTGATGTGGCCATCATGTTACTTTCTCCGACTTGATGGTATCATTTATATTTACGTTTTCATGGTTCATTTTCAATTGAAATCATATTTTAAATGTACATCGAGCGTTGCGTAAACTTGGATGAAACTGACGTTTAAAACGTCGAAATTATGAAACGGAAAAAATATACTTCAAATTCAAAAACTCGGTTTACTCAAAAACTAACGAGATTTCGAAAAAAACTTATTCTTTAGAAGTTGTTCATTTTGCTATTCTCTACAATTATTATTCACAAATTTGCTGTAACTATCATCGTTTCATAATTATAAACCAAAAGTTAAAAAAAATTAATAAATTTTTTTCTCGAATAGCAATGATTTCATGAAAAATATTTTCAAGCAAAAGATGTTCATTTCTTTGTTGTCTTCAATGTTTGTTTAAATGTTTTTGTGATATTTTTCATATTTAAGAAAATATTGGCAAAAAACAAAAAACAGTTAAGGTAAACACCCACTTCCGGTGTACTAAATTTTACCAAAAGCTTTTCAGTTCTTCAGATTATCAAATAAGACGTATGTTGAAAGTTTCATATCAATTGCTCTATTAGTTTTTGAGATACAGCGCACACAGACAGACACACACACACACACACACACACACACACACACAGACAGACACACACACACACACACACACAGACACAAAAAAAATTTTTCCAGAAATTGTTGAAATGGCATCTAGGGACCCCAAAACGGATATTTCCGTAAAAAAAAATTTTGAAAAAAAAATCACGATCACAATACTTTCTCGTACTTCGTAACGGAGAAAGTAATAAGAATTTGAAGAAAAAAAATAAATTAATGGATGTAACAAAGCCAAAGAAAAAAAATCATCATTTATATTTACGCTTTCATGGTTTATTTTCAATTTAAATCATATTTTAAATGTACATCGAGTGGATGAAACTGACGTTTAAAACGTCAAAATTATGAAAGTTGGAAAAATTATTACTAACTCAGTTTACTCAAAAACTAAAGGGATTTCGAAAAAAACTTATTCTTTATAAGTTCTTCATTTTAGCATTCTCTACAATTATTATTCATTTAAATTTGCTGTAACTATTATCGTTTCATAATTATAAACCAAAAATTAAAAAAAATATATATTTTTTTTTCTCGAATAGCAATGATTTTATAAAAAATGTTTTCAAGCAAAAGATGTTAATTTCTTTGTTGTCTTCAAAGTTTGTTTAAATTGTTTTGTGATATTTTTCATATTTAAGAAAATATTGGCAAAAAACAAAAAACAGTTAAGGTAAATGCCCACTTCCGGTGTACGAAATTTTACCAAAAGCTTTTCAGTTCTTCGGATTATCAAATAAGACGTGTGTTCAAAGTTTTATATCAATTGCTCTATTAGTTTTTGAGATACAGGGCGCACAGACAGATACACACACCAATTGCAAAGCGGGTAGGGATTTACATGTAAAATTTTAAATATGTTAATATTGACTCCCCTAATTATTTGACTGCATCGGTCTTCTTACATTATTTTTAAAGCTTTGCTAAATGATTTGGTACCTTACTCAATAGTTTCTGCGGAGTATTTACCGAGATATTTGCAAAAAAACTTCACAATTATTTTAATTAATTAAAAAAAAGGTTTGCCATGAAATCATAATGGCCGACATTTCATTTTGTTGTTGTTTGAAAAAAGTGACAGTTGCTGTCAGATTACGGTTTACAACCGGCCGTGTATTCCACACAAGAACAAGTATTTATAAGTAAATGGTAGTACTCGGGTACCATTTAACAAATGTAGGCGAGTGTTGAATTTCCGGAGAAGGCAAATACCCAGCGAAGTTACTATTCAACGAGTATTAAAAATAAGGTATGCAGACCGATATTATAAAATAATTAAAGGAGCCAATTGAAGCACATTTCAAATTTAGAAAGTAAAGTAATTCACGTACAGTTCTTAAATAGTACCTGAGGAAAACCATTCAATTGTAATTAATACGTTTTCTTATGTGGAATACACGGGCCGATTGTAAATAGTAATGCGGCATCTACTGTCACTTTTTGGAACTAAATGAAATATCGGCCATTACGATTTCATGGCAAACCTTTGATTTTGATTCAAAATAATTATTGGATTGATGAGGCTGTTACTTGGTGAAATTCCATAATATATGTGCTAAGTAAAACACGGGTGTTGAGAATTTTCACACATTTTTAATGTCGAAACACTGCGACATATGGCAGTTGATTAATAATTCAAAATAATTGTAATGTTTTTTTTTGTAATTATCTCGATAAATACTCTGCAGAAACTGTTGAGTACAGTACCAAATAATTCAGCTTAAAAAGCTTTAAAAATAATGTACGAAGACCGATACTGACAAATAAATAGGGAAGCCAATATTAGAACTTTTCAAATTTTACGTGAAAAATGCATCTCACGATTTGAAAAAAATGCTTTCGTAGTATTCTCTAATTAAAATATTATATGTGAGATTAACTAATGCGCTCCATTCTAACAAAGCATTTTTATTCACGAGTTGAGTTTAACTATTAGAGTCGCGTCTTCCAGTTCCAGAAACACTGCACCGAAAGATCTCGATTTCTTTACTTTTAACTGTTTGTATTTGAATTTTTAATTTATTTTAAAATCGTCCTGATTGGATGGGCGAGAGGCAATTAATAAGATGTAGTCGTTGTTAGCAATTAGGCCTTAAATTGAATTGTGCAGGTCCGTTGGTGCGTCGCATCGCACCGCATATCTAAGGGCCATTTACATGAATTAAAACTAAGAAAAAAAAAAGTGTCCAAATTAAGTTGTGTGGATCGTTAAAGGAACGCATTTATATTCAATCCGTGCTGCTATTTCTTAATTAAATCCGATTTTATTGGTCGGTCTCTTGATGAGGGGAAATCGTCACAATTAAGTGCTCATGAACACTCTTAAAGGGGGCTGGTAATTAATTTGTGCTCGTATTGAATTATTTAAATGGCCCAGAAAAAAAAAGGACGGAAAAATAGCGATGAAATTTATCGTGCAGTTTATTCGTGTCGCCGATGATTTGCATACGAAATTATCAATAATCTCTGGATGTGATGGCATCTAATCAAAACGTCAACGAGGCACGTGTGTAATTAATCAAATTAAACGTGCCTCGAGCGCAATAACTCCAAACCGGGATTGCAACTTGTTTTTTTTTTCTAAATAATCATCTAAATAAGTAACCATAACAAATTCTATATTTTTAATCTGACCCAACCTTTTAATTACAATTTCTAAAATCAAGAAAGATGCCCATCTTTTTATTGCTGTCAATACTTATACATTTTTTGTTCTTTGGATCGTCAAATAAGGCTAATGTTCAAAGTTGCATTTGAAAATATTTGGCAGTATTTGAGATACAGTGCTCCTAGACTTCAGTCAAACTTAGTTATTAATGTGTAATTTATATGTGAAAGGTGAAGAAAACACCTAAAATTTAGACTAATCTAACAATGCCCATTTAATCTTATCTGTCCGAGAGAATCAGACCTTCGTTAAATCAGCAAACGTTACCGTTCCTGACGTTTTGACTTCGCATCTGTCCGAGATTCACACCTTTGCAGACGGAAACATTGTGAGATAATCGCAGATAAAATCGGCGATTCCACCCTTTTCAACCCCAATACCGAATTCAAATAACATCGTTTTTTTTTTAGTGCACACCGTAAAATCCATTCAGCAATAAATCAAACGAATTAATGATCACGTTGTTGAGATCTTTGAAATGCAGGAACATTAAATTTTAATTTATTAAAGGGGTCCACGGAGTAACGATTAAGGAGTTGCGAGGGGTGTTCAAACCTAAATGTCCATATCGAAAACATATATCATTCAATACTTTTTATTTATAAGTTTCACTCATGTGTCTAATGTTAATGTATACTTTTCCCTGTAATTGGATTTTTTTTGTGTTGGGAAATCAATCTATTATTATTTAAAATACTTAATGCTGAAGGCGATGCATTTTTATATACATCGTTCATACACTATTCAAGGAAACTTCCTAACGCCATCTGTGTTTTATCCAAGAACTTAATTAACAGCTCAATTTGACCCTTTCAACTTTCTTTTAAAATACAAACACTAAATTATTAATCATGATGATGACGAATAGTAAGTGTTTTACTCAGCGTTACTAATTTATTAAATAAAATACATATTTTGTTATAATGTAACCACGAATTTTAAATCGCTTTCAAAAATTCCGAATGTTGATTTATGAAATAATAATAATTTAAAGTCGGGTAACTTTTATACGACAATAAAAATCACCCTGTAATCTTTTATGCGTCCGCTCTTCTCCAAATAAATAATCCTTCAGCGTTTTTAATGGTTCATCTATAAACGACGGACATTAATGACATCTAATGTCAAAATTTATTCACGCCGCATTTAAATCAATTAAAATCGGACCGATAAACGTCAAATGGTGAAAGACTTATTTCGGAGATGCCTCCAGGGAGTAAATGGTAATCGTTACGGTCTGGCTCGAGGATGAAATTTGAAATGAACTGTTTATACAAAGAGTTGAAAGAATTTTGTACAATTGTTCATATTATTGTTGTTCAAAAAAATGTTCGTATATTATTTTTTGTTTTGTTATTTTTGGCGTCGACTGCGAGGTCATCTGCCACCTCGTATATTAAAAATTATTTTTTAATTATGAAACAAAGAAAACGGCATGGTGTATCACCCTGGATTTGCTGCACCATAATTTCCCCCTTAGTGACTTTTAAGGTTGGTATTAGTTATTATGCAAATTGTCATATGTACAAAATACTTGGTTGACAATGTTTTGAAAATTGTTAATGAATAAGAATGAACTAAAAAACAATTTTTAGTTGATTAATTATGCAATTCGTAAACATTACATTGTAAGCCTTTTAAGCATTTATTCACTGCAGAAAAATGTTCATTAAATTTAATCTTTCCGCTTATAATTTTTTTTTCTTTATTCCAACGCCCCAGTCGTGACCATCAATTGTGTTGTTGTGCTTGTTTTAAAGGCCATTTATTATTAAAATGTGTTTGTGTTGTATATGGAAGTCAATGTGATAATTAAGCAGAAAAAAATAACAATGAAGCAGATGTGTACTTACCTGTACAGATTAATTAAATGTAAGTTATCGTTCAATTGCGATACTTATGCAGCTGCAATGATTTAATGCCAATGCCGGATTTCATAAGTGCAGAATTATTTCTTATAATTACCAATACTACATATAGGGCGATCAATTTTAATAAAAGGGACTTGAGGATTTCCTTTGAAATAATCGACTTTTTTCAAAAAATTTCATGGTGACTAGCTAACTTTTTTGCAATTTTCTCTGGATGAAATTTTTTAACGCCAATCGTTTTATCTCGTTCTTCTGATGAAAAACACGGTAAAACACAAGCGTCTACGATAATTATTAAGAAAGTTGATTTTTTCGATTTTTTCCATTTTCGAGTTTTTTTGCTGACGCGTCACGGCCTTAAAATTGACATTTGTTCCTGCGAAAGTACATTTTCTGAAGCGTCTTGAAGCGATCTTTCGAATGACGTCAAGAAACCCCGGATCCAACCAGTGGTTTCTTCAGGAAATCATTTTTAGTGCAATTTTTGTTAAAAAGTAAGAAGGGGGGACCCTTGGATAAAATTTCGGGTTTTTGTCAAAAATTGAAAATCCCCAATTTTATTCAAATCCGACTAATTGACACACGAGGAACACAGATTTTCAATCCGCGTTCAAATTGGATTCTTCGTTCGGCCGCTACAGCCGTTCAAAGTTTGAAAAATTCGACTTTTTTCAAAATTTCTCCATAAAGTTCATGGTGACTGGCTAACTTTTTTGCAATTTTCTCTGGATGAAATTTTTTAACGCCAATCGTTTTATCTCGTTCTTCTGATGAAAAACAAGGTAAAACACAAGCGTCTACGATGATTATTAAGAAAGTTGATTTTTTCGATTTTTTCCATTTTCGAGTTTTTTTGCTGACGCGTCACGGCCTTAAAATTGACATTTGTTCCTGCGAAAGTACATTTTCTGAAGCGTCTTGAAGCGATCTTTCGAATGACGTCAAGAAACCCCGGATCCAACCAGTGGTTTCTTCAGGAAATCATTTTTAGTGCAATTTTTGTTAAAAAGTAAGAAGGGGGGACCCTTGGATAAAATTTCGGGTTTTTGTCAAAAATTAAAAATCCCCAATTTTAATCAAATCCGACTAATTGACACACGAGGAACACAGATTTTCAATCCGCGTTCAAATTGGATTCTTCGTTCGGCCGCTACAGCCGTTCAAAGTTTGAAAAATTCGACTTTTTTCAAAATTTCTCCATAAAGTTCATGGTGACTGGCTAACTTTTTTGCAATTTTCTCTGGATGAAATTTTTTAACGCCAATCGTTTTATCTCGTTCTTCTGATGAAAAACAAGGTAAAACACAAGCGTCTACGATGATTATTAAGAAAGTTGATTTTTTCGATTTTTTCCATTTTCGAGTTTTTTTGCTGACGCGTCACGGCCTTAAAATTGACATTTGTTCCTGCGAAAGTACATTTTCTGAAGCGTCTTGAAGCGATCTTTCGAGTGACGTCAAGAAACCCCGGATCCAACCAGTGGTTTCTTCAGGAAATCATTTTTAGTGCAATTTTTGTTAAAAAGTTAGAAGGGGGGACCCTTGGATAAAATTTCGGGTTTTTGTCAAAAATTAAAAATCCCCAATTTTAATCAAATCCGACTAATTGACACACGAGGAACACAGATTTTCAATCCGCGTTCAAATTGGATTCTTCGTTCGGCCGCTACAGCCGTTCAAAGTTTGAAAAATTCGACTTTTTTCAAAATTTCTCCATAAAGTTCATGGTGACTGGCTAACTTTTTTGCAATTTTCTCTGGATGAAATTTTTTAACGCCAATCGTTTTATCTCGTTCTTCTGATGAAAAACAAGGTAAAACACAAGCGTCTACGATGATTATTAAGAAAGTTGATTTTTTCGATTTTTTCCATTTTCGAGTTTTTTTGCTGACGCGTCACGGCCTTAAAATTGACATTTGTTCCTGCGAAAGTACATTTTCTGAAGCGTCTTGAAGCGATCTTTCGAGTGACGTCAAGAAACCCCGGATCCAACCAGTGGTTTCTTCAGGAAATCATTTTTAGTGCAATTTTTGTTAAAAAGTTAGAAGGGGGGACCCTTGGATAAAATTTCGGGTTTTTGTCAAAAATTAAAAATCCCCAATTTTAATCAAATCCGACTAATTGACACACGAGGAACACAGATTTTCAATCCGCGTTCAAATTGGATTCTTCGTTCGGCCGCTACAGCCGTTCAAAGTTTGAAAAATTCGACTTTTTTCAAAATTTCTCCATAAAGTTCATGGTGACTGGCTAACTTTTTTGCAATTTTCTCTGGATGAAATTTTTTAACGCCAATCGTTTTATCTCGTTCTTCTGATGAAAAACAAGGTAAAACACAAGCGTCTACGATGATTATTAAGAAAGTTGATTTTTTCGATTTTTTCCATTTTCGAGTTTTTTTGCTGACGCGTCACGGCCTTAAAATTGACATTTGTTCCTGCGAAAGTACATTTTCTGAAGCGTCTTGAAGCGATCTTTCGAGTGACGTCAAGAAACCCCGGATCCAACCAGTGGTTTCTTCAGGAAATCATTTTTAGTGCAATTTTTGTTAAAAAGTTAGAAGGGGGGACCCTTGGATAAAATTTCGGGTTTTTGTCAAAAATTAAAAATCCCCAATTTTAATCAAATCCGACTAATTGACACACGAGGAACACAGATTTTCAATCCGCGTTCAAATTGGATTCTTCGTTCGGCCGCTACAGCCGTTCAAAGTTTGAAAAATTCGACTTTTTTCAAAAAATTTCATGGTGACTGGCTAACTTTTTTGCAATTTTCTCTGGATGAAATTTTTTAACGCCAATCGTTTTATCTCGTTCTTCTGATGAAAAACAAGGTAAAACACAAGCGTCTACGATGATTATTAAGAAAGTTGATTTTTTCGATTTTTTCCATTTTCGAGTTTTTTTGCTGACGCGTCACGGCCTTAAAATTGACATTTGTTCCTGCGAAAGTACATTTTCTGAAGCGTCTTGAAGCGATCTTTCGAGTGACGTCAAGAAACCCCGGATCCAACCAGTGGTTTCTTCAGGAAATCATTTTTAGTGCAATTTTTGTTAAAAAGTAAGAAGGGGGGACCCTTGGATAAAATTTCGGGTTTTTGTCAAAAATTAAAAATCCCCAATTTTAATCAAATCCGACTAATTGACACACGAGGAACACAGATTTTCAATCCGCGTTCAAATTGGATTCTTCGTTCGGCCGCTACAGCCGTTCAAAGTTTGAAAAATTCGACTTTTTTCAAAATTTCTCCATAAAGTTCATGGTGACTGGCTAACTTTTTTGCAATTTTCTCTGGATGAAATTTTTTAACGCCAATCGTTTTATCTCGTTCTTCTGATGAAAAACAAGGTAAAACACAAGCGTCTACGATGATTATTAAGAAAGTTGATTTTTTCGATTTTTTCCATTTTCGAGTTTTTTTGCTGACGCGTCACGGCCTTAAAATTGACATTTGTTCCTGCGAAAGTACATTTTCTGAAGCGTCTTGAAGCGATCTTTCGAGTGACGTCAAGAAACCCCGGATCCAACCAGTGGTTTCTTCAGGAAATCATTTTTAGTGCAATTTTTGTTAAAAAGTTAGAAGGGGGGACCCTTGGATAAAATTTCGGGTTTTTGTCAAAAATTAAAAATCCCCAATTTTAATCAAATCCGACTAATTGACACACGAGGAACACAGATTTTCAATCCGCGTTCAAATTGGATTCTTCGTTCGGCCGCTACAGCCGTTCAAAGTTTGAAAAATTCGACTTTTTTCAAAATTTCTGCATAAAGTTCATGGTGACTGGCTAACTTTTTTGCAATTTTCTCTGGATGAAATTTTTTAACGCCAATCGTTTTATCTCGTTCTTCTGATGAAAAACAAGGTAAAACACAAGCGTCTACGATGATTATTAAGAAAGTTGATTTTTTCGATTTTTTCCATTTTCGAGTTTTTTTGCTGACGCGTCACGGCCTTAAAATTGACATTTGTTCCTGCGAAAGTACATTTTCTGAAGCGTCTTGAAGCGATCTTTCGAGTGACGTCAAGAAACCCCGGATCCAACCAGTGGTTTCTTCAGGAAATCATTTTTAGTGCAATTTTTGTTAAAAAGTAAGAAGGGGGGACCCTTGGATAAAATTTCGGGTTTTTGTCAAAAATTAAAAATCCGCAATTTTAATCAAATCCGACTAATTGACACACGAGGAACACAGATTTTCAATCCGCGTTCAAATTGGATTCTTCGTTCGGCCGCTACAGCCGTTCAAAGTTTGAAAAATTCGACTTTTTTCAAAATTTCTCCATAAAGTTCATGGTGACTGGCTAACTTTTTTGCAATTTTCTCTGGATGAAATTTTTAACGCCAATCGTTTTATCTCGTTCTTCTGATGAAAAACAAGGTAAAACACAAGCGTCTACGATGATTATTAAGAAAGTTGATTTTTTCGATTTTTTCCATTTTCGAGTTTTTTTGCTGACGCGTCACGGCCTTAAAATTGACATTTGTTCCTGCGAAAGTACATTTTCTGAAGCGTCTTGAAGCGATCTTTCGAGTGACGTCAAGAAACCCCGGATCCAACCAGTGGTTTCTTCAGGAAATCATTTTTAGTGCAATTTTTGTTAAAAAGTTAGAAGGGGGGACCCTTGGATAAAATTTCGGGTTTTTGTCAAAAATTAAAAATCCCCAATTTTAATCAAATCCGACTAATTGACACACGAGGAACACAGATTTTCAATCCGCGTTCAAATTGGATTCTTCGTTCGGCCGCTACAGCCGTTCAAAGTTTGAAAAATTCGACTTTTTTCAAAATTTCTCCATAAAGTTCATGGTGACTGGCTAACTTTTTTGCAATTTTCTCTGGATGAAATTTTTTAACGCCAATCGTTTTATCTCGTTCTTCTGATGAAAAACAAGGTAAAACACAAGCGTCTACGATGATTATTAAGAAAGTTGATTTTTTCGATTTTTTCCATTTTCGAGTTTTTTTGCTGACGCGTCACGGCCTTAAAATTGACATTTGTTCCTGCGAAAGTACATTTTCTGAAGCGTCTTGAAGCGATCTTTCGAGTGACGTCAAGAAACCCCGGATCCAACCAGTGGTTTCTTCAGGAAATCATTTTTAGTGCAATTTTTGTTAAAAAGTTAGAAGGGGGGACCCTTGGATAAAATTTCGGGTTTTTGTCAAAAATTAAAAATCCCCAATTTTAATCAAATCCGACTAATTGACACACGAGGAACACAGATTTTCAATCCGCGTTCAAATTGGATTCTTCGTTCGGCCGCTACAGCCGTTCAAAGTTTGAAAAATTCGACTTTTTTCAAAATTTCTCCATAAAGTTCATGGTGACTGGCTAACTTTTTTGCAATTTTCTCTGGATGAAATTTTTTAACGCCAATCGTTTTATCTCGTTCTTCTGATGAAAAACAAGGTAAAACACAAGCGTCTACGATGATTATTAAGAAAGTTGATTTTTTCGATTTTTTCCATTTTCGAGTTTTTTTGCTGACGCGTCACGGCCTTAAAATTGACATTTGTTCCTGCGAAAGTACATTTTCTGAAGCGTCTTGAAGCGATCTTTCGAGTGACGTCAAGAAACCCCGGATCCAACCAGTGGTTTCTTCAGGAAATCATTTTTAGTGCAATTTTTGTTAAAAAGTTAGAAGGGGGGACCCTTGGATAAAATTTCGGGTTTTTGTCAAAAATTAAAAATCCCCAATTTTAATCAAATCCGACTAATTGACACACGAGGAACACAGATTTTCAATCCGCGTTCAAATTGGATTCTTCGTTCGGCCGCTACAGCCGTTCAAAGTTTGAAAAATTCGACTTTTTTCAAAATTTCTCCATAAAGTTCATGGTGACTGGCTAACTTTTTTGCAATTTTCTCTGGATGAAATTTTTTAACGCCAATCGTTTTATCTCGTTCTTCTGATGAAAAAATAGGTAAAACACAAGCGTCTACGATGATTATTAAGAAAGTTGATTTTTTCGATTTTTTCCATTTTCGAGTTTTTTTGCTGACGCGTCACGGCCTTAAAATTGACATTTGTTCCTGCGAAAGTAC
This sequence comes from Ocypus olens, assembly GCA_910593695.2. Taxonomy (NCBI): domain Eukaryota; kingdom Metazoa; phylum Arthropoda; class Insecta; order Coleoptera; family Staphylinidae; genus Ocypus; species Ocypus olens. The sequence goes on along the minus strand of OU343054.1, from coordinate 57,259,750 downwards.
ATTTTCTGAAGCGTCTTGAAGCGATCTTTCGAGTGACGTCAAGAAACCCCGGATCCAACCAGTGGTTTCTTCAGGAAATCATTTTTAGTGCAATTTTTGTTAAAAAGTTAGAAGGGGGGACCCTTGGATAAAATTTCGGGTTTTTGTCAAAAATTAAAAATCCCCAATTTTAATCAAATCCGACTAATTGACACACGAGGAACACAGATTTTCAATCCGCGTTCAAATTGGATTCTTCGTTCGGCCGCTACAGCCGTTCAAAGTTTGAAAAATTCGACTTTTTTCAAAATTTCTCCATAAAGTTCATGGTGACTGGCTAACTTTTTTGCAATTTTCTCTGGATGAAATTTTTTAACGCCAATCGTTTTATCTCGTTCTTCTGATGAAAAAATAGGTAAAACACAAGCGTCTACGATGATTATTAAGAAAGTTGATTTTTTCGATTTTTTCCATTTTCGAGTTTTTTTGCTGACGCGTCACGGCCTTAAAATTGACATTTGTTCCTGCGAAAGTACATTTTCTGAAGCGTCTTGAAGCGATCTTTCGAGTGACGTCAAGAAACCCCGGATCCAACCAGTGGTTTCTTCAGGAAATCATTTTTAGTGCAATTTTTGTTAAAAAGTTAGAAGGGGGGACCCTTGGATAAAATTTCGGGTTTTTGTCAAAAATTAAAAATCCCCAATTTTAATCAAATCCGACTAATTGACACACGAGGAACACAGATTTTCAATCCGCGTTCAAATTGGATTCTTCGTTCGGCCGCTACAGCCGTTCAAAGTTTGAAAAATTCGACTTTTTTCAAAATTTCTCCATAAAGTTCATGGTGACTGGCTAACTTTTTTGCAATTTTCTCTGGATGAAATTTTTTAACGCCAATCGTTTTATCTCGTTCTTCTGATGAAAAACAAGGTAAAACACAAGCGTCTACGATGATTATTAAGAAAGTTGATTTTTTCGATTTTTTCCATTTTCGAGTTTTTTTGCTGACGCGTCACGGCCTTAAAATTGACATTTGTTCCTGCGAAAGTACATTTTCTGAAGCGTCTTGAAGCGATCTTTCGAGTGACGTCAAGAAACCCCGGATCCAACCAGTGGTTTCTTCAGGAAATCATTTTTAGTGCAATTTTTGTTAAAAAGTAAGACGGGGGGACCCTTGGATAAAATTTCGGGTTTTTGTCAAAAATTAAAAATCCCCAATTTTAATCAAATCCGACTAATTGACACACGAGGAACACAGATTTTCAATCCGCGTTCAAATTGGATTCTTCGTTCGGCCGCTACAGCCGTTCAAAGTTTGAAAAATTCGACTTTTTTCAAAATTTCTCCATAAAGTTCATGGTGACTGGCTAACTTTTTTGCAATTTTCTCTGGATGAAATTTTTTAACGCCAATCGTTTTATCTCGTTCTTCTGATGAAAAACAAGGTAAAACACAAGCGTCTACGATGATTATTAAGAAAGTTGATTTTTTCGATTTTTTCCATTTTCGAGTTTTTTTGCTGACGCGTCACGGCCTTAAAATTGACATTTGTTCCTGCGAAAGTACATTTTCTGAAGCGTCTTGAAGCGATCTTTCGAGTGACGTCAAGAAACCCCGGATCCAACCAGTGGTTTCTTCAGGAAATCATTTTTAGTGCAATTTTTGGGAAAAAGTTAGAAGGGGGGACCCTTGGATAAAATTTCGGGTTTTTGTCAAAAATTAAAAATCCCCAATTTTAATCAAATCCGACTAATTGACACACGAGGAACACAGATTTTCAATCCGCGTTCAAATTGGATTCTTCGTTCGGCCGCTACAGCCGTTCAAAGTTTGAAAAATTCGACTTTTTTCAAAATTTCTCCATAAAGTTCATGGTGACTGGCTAACTTTTTTGCAATTTTCTCTGGATGAAATTTTTTAACGCCAATCGTTTTATCTCGTTCTTCTGATGAAAAACAAGGTAAAACACAAGCGTCTACGATGATTATTAAGAAAGTTGATTTTTTCGATTTTTTCCATTTTCGAGTTTTTTTGCTGACGCGTCACGGCCTTAAAATTGACATTTGTTCCTGCGAAAGTACATTTTCTGAAGCGTCTTGAAGCGATCTTTCGAGTGACGTCAAGAAACCCCGGATCCAACCAGTGGTTTCTTCAGGAAATCATTTTTAGTGCAATTTTTGTTAAAAAGTAAGAAGGGGGGACCCTTGGATAAAATTTCGGGTTTTTGTCAAAAATTAAAAATCCCCAATTTTAATCAAATCCGACTAATTGACACACGAGGAACACAGATTTTCAATCCGCGTTCAAATTGGATTCTTCGTTCGGCCGCTACAGCCGTTCAAAGTTTGAAAAATTCGACTTTTTTCAAAATTTCTCCATAAAGTTCATGGTGACTGGCTAACTTTTTTGCAATTTTCTCTGGATGAAATTTTTTAACGCCAATCGTTTTATCTCGTTCTTCTGATGAAAAACAAGGTAAAACACAAGCGTCTACGATGATTATTAAGAAAGTTGATTTTTTCGATTTTTTCCATTTTCGAGTTTTTTTGCTGACGCGTCACGGCCTTAAAATTGACATTTGTTCCTGCGAAAGTACATTTTCTGAAGCGTCTTGAAGCGATCTTTCGAGTGACGTCAAGAAACCCCGGATCCAACCAGTGGTTTCTTCAGGAAATCATTTTTAGTGCAATTTTTGGGAAAAAGTTAGAAGGGGGGACCCTTGGATAAAATTTCGGGTTTTTGTCAAAAATTAAAAATCCCCAATTTTAATCAAATCCGACTAATTGACACACGAGGAACACAGATTTTCAATCCGCGTTCAAATTGGATTCTTCGTTCGGCCGCTACAGCCGTTCAAAGTTTGAAAAATTCGACTTTTTTCAAAATTTCTCCATAAAGTTCATGGTGACTGGCTAACTTTTTTGCAATTTTCTCTGGATGAAATTTTTTAACGCCAATCGTTTTATCTCGTTCTTCTGATGAAAAAATAGGTAAAACACAAGCGTCTACGATGATTATTAAGAAAGTTGATTTTTTCGTTTTTTTCCATTTTCGAGTTTTTTTGCTGACACGTCACGGCCTTAAAATTGACATTTGTTCCTGCGAAAGTACATTTTCTGAAGCGTCTTGAAGCGATCTTTCGAGTGACGTCAAGAAACCCCGGATCCAACCAGTGGTTTCTTCAGGAAATCATTTTTAGTGCAATTTTTGGGAAAAAGTTAGAAGGGGGGACCCTTGGATAAAATTTCGGGTTTTTGTCAAAAATTAAAAATCCCCAATTTTAATCAAATCCGACTAATTGACACACGAGGAACACAGATTTTCAATCCGCGTTCAAATTGGATTCTTCGTTCGGCCGCTACAGCCGTTCAAAGTTTGAAAAATTCGACTTTTTTCAAAATTTCTCCATAAAGTTCATGGTGACTGGCTAACTTTTTTGCAATTTTCTCTGGATGAAATTTTTTAACGCCAATCGTTTTATCTCGTTCTTCTGATGAAAAAATAGGTAAAACACAAGCGTCTACGATGATTATTAAGAAAGTTGATTTTTTCGTTTTTTTCCATTTTCGAGTTTTTTTGCTGACGCGTCACGGCCTTAAAATTGACATTTGTTCCTGCGAAAGTACATTTTCTGAAGCGTCTTGAAGCGATCTTTCGAGTGACGTCAAGAAACCCCGGATCCAACCAGTGGTTTCTTCAGGAAATCATTTTTAGTGCAATTTTTGGGAAAAAGTTAGAAGGGGGGACCCTTGGATAAAATTTCGGGTTTTTGTCAAAAATTAAAAATCCCCAATTTTAATCAAATCCGACTAATTGACACACGAGGAACACAGATTTTCAATCCGCGTTCAAATTGGATTCTTCGTTCGGCCGCTACAGCCGTTCAAAGTTTGAAAAATTCGACTTTTTTCAAAATTTCTCCATAAAGTTCATGGTGACTGGCTAACTTTTTTGCAATTTTCTCTGGATGAAATTTTTTAACGCCAATCGTTTTATCTCGTTCTTCTGATGAAAAAATAGGTAAAACACAAGCGTCTACGATGATTATTAAGAAAGTTGATTTTTTCGTTTTTTTCCATTTTCGAGTTTTTTTGCTGACGCGTCACGGCCTTAAAATTGACATTTGTTCCTGCGAAAGTACATTTTCTGAAGCGTCTTGAAGCGATCTTTCGAGTGACGTCAAGAAACCCCGGATCCAACCAGTGGTTTCTTCAGGAAATCATTTTTAGTGCAATTTTTGTTAAAAAGTAAGAAGGGGGGACCCTTGGATAAAATTTCGGGTTTTTGTCAAAAATTAAAAATCCCCAATTTTAATCAAATCCGACTAATTGACACACGAGGAACACAGATTTTCAATCCGCGTTCAAATTGGATTCTTCGTTCGGCCGCTACAGCCGTTCAAAGTTTGAAAAATTCGACTTTTTTCAAAATTTCTCCATAAAGTTCATGGTGACTGGCTAACTTTTTTGCAATTTTCTCTGGATGAAATTTTTTAACGCCAATCGTTTTATCTCGTTCTTCTGATGAAAAAATAGGTAAAACACAAGCGTCTACGATGATTATTAAGAAAGTTGATTTTTTCGTTTTTTTCCATTTTCGAGTTTTTTTGCTGACGCGTCACGGCCTTAAAATTGACATTTGTTCCTGCGAAAGTACATTTTCTGAAGCGTCTTGAAGCGATCTTTCGAGTGACGTCAAGAAACCCCGGATCCAACCAGTGGTTTCTTCAGGAAATCATTTTTAGTGCAATTTTTGTTAAAAAGTAAGACGGGGGGACCCTTGGATAAAATTTCGGGTTTTTGTCAAAAATTAAAAATCCCCAATTTTAATCAAATCCGACTAATTGACACACGAGGAACACAGATTTTCAATCCGCGTTCAAATTGGATTCTTCGTTCGGCCGCTACAGCCGTTCAAAGTTTGAAAAATTCGACTTTTTTCAAAATTTCTCCATAAAGTTCATGGTGACTGGCTAACTTTTTTGCAATTTTCTCTGGATGAAATTTTTTAACGCCAATCGTTTTATCTCGTTCTTCTGATGAAAAACAAGGTAAAACACAAGCGTCTACGATGATTATTAAGAAAGTTGATTTTTTTCGATTTTTTCCATTTTCGAGTTTTTTTGCTGACGCGTCACGGCCTTAAAATTGACATTTGTTCCTGCGAAAGTACATTTTCTGAAGCGTCTTGAAGCGATCTTTCGAGTGACGTCAAGAAACCCCGGATCCAACCAGTGGTTTCTTCAGGAAATCATTTTTAGTGCAATTTTTGTTAAAAAGTAAGACCCTTGGATAAAATTTCGGGTTTTTGTCAAAAATTAAAAATCCCCAATTTTAATCAAATCCGACTAATTGACACACGAGGAACACAGATTTTCAATCCGCGTTCAAATTGGATTCTTCGTTCGGCCGCTACAGCCGTTCAAAGTTTGAAAAATTCGACTTTTTTCAAAATTTCTCCATAAAGTTCATGGTGACTGGCTAACTTTTTTGCAATTTTCTCTGGATGAAATTTTTTAACGCCAATCGTTTTATCTCGTTCTTCTGATGAAAAAATAGGTAAAACACAAGCGTCTACGATGATTATTAAGAAAGTTGATTTTTTCGTTTTTTTCCATTTTCGAGTTTTTTTGCTGACGCGTCACGGCCTTAAAATTGACATTTGTTCCTGCGAAAGTACATTTTCTGAAGCGTCTTGAAGCGATCTTTCGAGTGACGTCAAGAAACCCCGGATCCAACCAGTGGTTTCTTCAGGAAATCATTTTTAGTGCAATTTTTGTTAAAAAGTAAGAAGGGGGGACCCTTGGATAAAATTTCGGGTTTTTGTCAAAAATTAAAAATCCCCAATTTTAATCAAATCCGACTAATTGACACACGAGGAACACAGATTTTCAATCCGCGTTCAAATTGGATTCTTCGTTCGGCCGCTACAGCCGTTCAAAGTTTGAAAAATTCGACTTTTTTCAAAATTTCTCCATAAAGTTCATGGTGACTGGCTAACTTTTTTGCAATTTTCTCTGGATGAAATTTTTTAACGCCAATCGTTTTATCTCGTTCTTCTGATGAAAAAATAGGTAAAACACAAGCGTCTACGATGATTATTAAGAAAGTTGATTTTTTCGTTTTTTTCCATTTTCGAGTTTTTTTGCTGACGCGTCACGGCCTTAAAATTGACATTTGTTCCTGCGAAAGTACATTTTCTGAAGCGTCTTGAAGCGATCTTTCGAGTGACGTCAAGAAACCCCGGATCCAACCAGTGGTTTCTTCAGGAAATCATTTTTAGTGCAATTTTTGTTAAAAAGTAAGAAGGGGGGACCCTTGGATAAAATTTCGGGTTTTTGTCAAAAATTAAAAATCCCCAATTTTAATCAAATCCGACTAATTGACACACGAGGAACACAGATTTTCAATCCGCGTTCAAATTGGATTCTTCGTTCGGCCGCTACAGCCGTTCAAAGTTTGAAAAATTCGACTTTTTTCAAAATTTCTCCATAAAGTTCATGGTGACTGGCTAACTTTTTTGCAATTTTCTCTGGATGAAATTTTTTAACGCCAATCGTTTTATCTCGTTCTTCTGATGAAAAACAAGGTAAAACACAAGCGTCTACGATGATTATTAAGAAAGTTGATTTTTTCGATTTTTTCCATTTTCGAGTTTTTTTGCTGACGCGTCACGGCCTTAAAATTGACATTTGTTCCTGCGAAAGTACATTTTCTGAAGCGTCTTGAAGCGATCTTTCGAGTGACGTCAAGAAACCCCGGATCCAACCAGTGGTTTCTTCAGGAAATCATTTTTAGTGCAATTTTTGTTAAAAAGTAAGAAGGGGGGACCCTTGGATAAAATTTCGGGTTTTTGTCAAAAATTAAAAATCCCCAATTTTAATCAAATCCGACTAATTGACACACGAGGAACACAGATTTTCAATCCGCGTTCAAATTGGATTCTTCGTTCGGCCGCTACAGCCGTTCAAAGTTTGAAAAATTCGACTTTTTTCAAAATTTCTCCATAAAGTTCATGGTGACTGGCTAACTTTTTTGCAATTTTCTCTGGATGAAATTTTTTAACGCCAATCGTTTTATCTCGTTCTTCTGATGAAAAACAAGGTAAAACACAAGCGTCTACGATGATTATTAAGAAAGTTGATTTTTTCGATTTTTTCCATTTTCGAGTTTTTTTGCTGACGCGTCACGGCCTTAAAATTGACATTTGTTCCTGCGAAAGTACATTTTCTGAAGCGTCTTGAAGCGATCTTTCGAGTGACGTCAAGAAACCCCGGATCCAACCAGTGGTTTCTTCAGGAAATCATTTTTAGTGCAATTTTTGTTAAAAAGTAAGAAGGGGGGACCCTTGGATAAAATTTCGGGTTTTTGTCAAAAATTAAAAATCCCCAATTTTAATCAAATCCGACTAATTGACACACGAGGAACACAGATTTTCAATCCGCGTTCAAATTGGATTCTTCGTTCGGCCGCTACAGCCGTTCAAAGTTTGAAAAATTCGACTTTTTTCAAAATTTCTCCATAAAGTTCATGGTGACTGGCTAACTTTTTTGCAATTTTCTCTAGATGAAATTTTTTAACGCCAATCGTTTTATCTCGTTCTTCTGATGAAAAACAAGGTAAAACACAAGCGTCTACGATGATTATTAAGAAAGTTGATTTTTTCGATTTTTTCCATTTTCGAGTTTTTTTGCTGACGCGTCACGGCCTTAAAATTGACATTTGTTCCTGCGAAAGTACATTTTCTGAAGCGTCTTGAAGCGATCTTTCGAGTGACGTCAAGAAACCCCGGATCCAACCAGTGGTTTCTTCAGGAAATCATTTTTAGTGCAATTTTTGTTAAAAAGTAAGAAGGGGGGACCCTTGGATAAAATTTCGGGTTTTTGTCAAAAATTAAAAATCCCCAATTTTAATCAAATCCGACTAATTGACACACGAGGAACACAGATTTTCAATCCGCGTTCAAATTGGATTCTTCGTTCGGCCGCTACAGCCGTTCAAAGTTTGAAAAATTCGACTTTTTTCAAAATTTCTCCATAAAGTTCATGGTGACTGGCTAACTTTTTTGCAATTTTCTCTGGATGAAATTTTTTAACGCCAATCGTTTTATCTCGTTCTTCTGATGAAAAACAAGGTAAAACACAAGCGTCTACGATGATTATTAAGAAAGTTGATTTTTTCGATTTTTTCCATTTTCGAGTTTTTTTGCTGACGCGTCACGGCCTTAAAATTGACATTTGTTCCTGCGAAAGTACATTTTCTGAAGCGTCTTGAAGCGATCTTTCGAGTGACGTCAAGAAACCCCGGATCCAACCAGTGGTTTCTTCAGGAAATCATTTTTAGTGCAATTTTTGTTAAAAAGTAAGAAGGGGGGACCCTTGGATAAAATTTCGGGTTTTTGTCAAAAATTAAAAATCCCCAATTTTAATCAAATCCGACTAATTGACACACGAGGAACACAGATTTTCAATCCGCGTTCAAATTGGATTCTTCGTTCGGCCGCTACAGCCGTTCAAAGTTTGAAAAATTCGACTTTTTTCAAAATTTCTCCATAAAGTTCATGGTGACTGGCTAACTTTTTTGCAATTTTCTCTGGATGAAATTTTTTAACGCCAATCGTTTTATCTCGTTCTTCTGATGAAAAAATAGGTAAAACACAAGCGTCTACGATGATTATTAAGAAAGTTGATTTTTTCGTTTTTTTCCATTTTCGAGTTTTTTTGCTGACGCGTCACGGCCTTAAAATTGACATTTGTTCCTGCGAAAGTACATTTTCTGAAGCGTCTTGAAGCGATCTTTCGAGTGACGTCAAGAAACCCCGGATCCAACCAGTGGTTTCTTCAGGAAATCATTTTTAGTGCAATTTTTGTTAAAAAGTTAGAAGGGGGGACCCTTGGATAAAATTTCGGGCTTTTGTCAAAAATTAAAAATCCCCAATTTTAATCAAATCCGACTAATTGACACACGAGGAACACAGATTTTCAATCCGCGTTCAAATTGGATTCTTCGTTCGGCCGCTACAGCCGTTCAAAGTTTGAAAAATTCGACTTTTTTCAAAATTTCTCCATAAAGTTCATGGTGACTGGCTAACTTTTTTGCAATTTTCTCTGGATGAAATTTTTTAACGCCAATCGTTTTATCTCGTTCTTCTGATGAAAAAATAGGTAAAACACAAGCGTCTACGATGATTATTAAGAAAGTTGATTTTTTCGATTTTTTCCATTTTCGAGTTTATTTGCTGACGCGTCACGGCCTTAAAATTGACATTTGTTCCTGCGAAAGTACATTTTCTGAAGCGTCTTGAAGCGATCTTTCGAATGACGTCAAGAAACCCCGGATCCAACCAGTGGTTTCTTCAGGAAATCATTTTTAGTGCAATTTTTGTTAAAAAGTAAGAAGGGGGGACCCTTGGATAAAATTTCGGGTTTTTGTCAAAAATTAAAAATCCCCAATTTTAATCAAATCCGACTAATTGACACACGAGGAACACAGATTTTCAATCCGCGTTCAAATTGGATTCTTCGTTCGGCCGCTACAGCCGTTCAAAGTTTGAAAAATTCGACTTTTTTCAAAATTTCTCCATAAAGTTCATGGTGACTGGCTAACTTTTTTGCAATTTTCTCTGGATGAAATTTTTTAACGCCAATCGTTTTATCTCGTTCTTCTGATGAAAAACAAGGTAAAACACAAGCGTCTACGATGATTATTAAGAAAGTTGATTTTTTCGATTTTTTCCATTTTCGAGTTTTTTTGCTGACGCGTCACGGCCTTAAAATTGACATTTGTTCCTGCGAAAGTACATTTTCTGAAGCGTCTTGAAGCGATCTTTCGAGTGACGTCAAGAAACCCCGGATCCAACCAGTGGTTTCTTCAGGAAATCATTTTTAGTGCAATTTTTGGGAAAAAGTTAGAAGGGGGGACCCTTGGATAAAATTTCGGGTTTTTGTCAAAAATTAAAAATCCCCAATTTTAATCAAATCCGACTAATTGACACACGAGGAACACAGATTTTCAATCCGCGTTCAAATTGGATTCTTCGTTCGGCCGCTACAGCCGTTCAAAGTTTGAAAAATTCGACTTTTTTCAAAATTTCTCCATAAAGTTCATGGTGACTGGCTAACTTTTTTGCAATTTTCTCTGGATGAAATTTTTTAACGCCAATCGTTTTATCTCGTTCTTCTGATGAAAAAATAGGTAAAACACAAGCGTCTACGATGATTATTAAGAAAGTTGATTTTTTCGTTTTTTTCCATTTTCGAGTTTTTTTGCTGACGCGTCACGGCCTTAAAATTGACATTTGTTCCTGCGAAAGTACATTTTCTGAAGCGTCTTGAAGCGATCTTTCGAGTGACGTCAAGAAACCCCGGATCCAACCAGTGGTTTCTTCAGGAAATCATTTTTAGTGCAATTTTTGGGAAAAAGTTAGAAGGGGGGACCCTTGGATAAAATTTCGGGTTTTTGTCAAAAATTAAAAATCCCCAATTTTAATCAAATCCGACTAATTGACACACGAGGAACACAGATTTTCAATCCGCGTTCAAATTGGATTCTTCGTTCGGCCGCTACAGCCGTTCAAAGTTTGAAAAATTCGACTTTTTTCAAAATTTCTCCATAAAGTTCATGGTGACTGGCTAACTTTTTTGCAATTTTCTCTGGATGAAATTTTTTAACGCCAATCGTTTTATCTCGTTCTTCTGATGAAAAACAAGGTAAAACACAAGCGTCTACGATGATTATTAAGAAAGTTGATTTTTTTCGATTTTTTCCATTTTCGAGTTTTTTTGCTGACGCGTCACGGCCTTAAAATTGACATTTGTTCCTGCGAAAGTACATTTTCTGAAGCGTCTTGAAGCGATCTTTCGAGTGACGTCAAGAAACCCCGGATCCAACCAGTGGTTTCTTCAGGAAATCATTTTTAGTGCAATTTTTGTTAAAAAGTAAGAAGGGGGGACCCTTGGATAAAATTTCGGGTTTTTGTCAAAAATTAAAAATCCCCAATTTTAATCAAATCCGACTAATTGACACACGAGGAACACAGATTTTCAATCCGCGTTCAAATTGGATTCTTCGTTCGGCCGCTACAGCCGTTCAAAGTTTGAAAAATTCGACTTTTTTCAAAATTTCTCCATAAAGTTCATGGTGACTGGCTAACTTTTTTGCAATTTTCTCTGGATGAAATTTTTTAACGCCAATCGTTTTATCTCGTTCTTCTGATGAAAAAATAGGTAAAACACAAGCGTCTACGATGATTATTAAGAAAGTTGATTTTTTCGTTTTTTTCCATTTTCGAGTTTTTTTGCTGACGCGTCACGGCCTTAAAATTGACATTTGTTCCTGCGAAAGTACATTTTCTGAAGCGTCTTGAAGCGATCTTTCGAGTGACGTCAAGAAACCCCGGATCCAACCAGTGGTTTCTTCAGGAAATCATTTTTAGTGCAATTTTTGTTAAAAAGTAAGAAGGGGGGACCCTTGGATAAAATTTCGGGTTTTTGTCAAAAATTAAAAATCCCCAATTTTAATCAAATCCGACTAATTGACACACGAGGAACACAGATTTTCAATCCGCGTTCAAATTGGATTCTTCGTTCGGCCGCTACAGCCGTTCAAAGTTTGAAAAATTCGACTTTTTTCAAAATTTCTCCATAAAGTTCATGGTGACTGGCTAACTTTTTTGCAATTTTCTCTGGATGAAATTTTTTAACGCCAATCGTTTTATCTCGTTCTTCTGATGAAAAACAAGGTAAAACACAAGCGTCTACGATGATTATTAAGAAAGTTGATTTTTTCGATTTTTTCCATTTTCGAGTTTTTTTGCTGACGCGTCACGGCCTTAAAATTGACATTTGTTCCTGCGAAAGTACATTTTCTGAAGCGTCTTGAAGCGATCTTTCGAGTGACGTCAAGAAACCCCGGATCCAACCAGTGGTTTCTTCAGGAAATCATTTTTAGTGCAATTTTTGTTAAAAAGTAAGAAGGGGGGACCCTTGGATAAAATTTCGGGTTTTTGTCAAAAATTAAAAATCCCCAATTTTAATCAAATCCGACTAATTGACACACGAGGAACACAGATTTTCAATCCGCGTTCAAATTGGATTCTTCGTTCGGCCGCTACAGCCGTTCAAAGTTTGAAAAATTCGACTTTTTTCAAAATTTCTCCATAAAGTTCATGGTGACTGGCTAACTTTTTTGCAATTTTCTCTGGATGAAATTTTTTAACGCCAATCGTTTTATCTCGTTCTTCTGATGAAAAACAAGGTAAAACACAAGCGTCTACGATGATTATTAAGAAAGTTGATTTTTTCGATTTTTTCCATTTTCGAGTTTTTTTGCTGACGCGTCACGGCCTTAAAATTGACATTTGTTCCTGCGAAAGTACATTTTCTGAAGCGTCTTGAAGCGATCTTTCGAGTGACGTCAAGAAACCCCGGATCCAACCAGTGGTTTCTTCAGGAAATCATTTTTAGTGCAATTTTTGTTAAAAAGTAAGAAGGGGGGACCCTTGGATAAAATTTCGGGTTTTTGTCAAAAATTAAAAATCCCCAATTTTAATCAAATCCGACTAATTGACACACGAGGAACACAGATTTTCAATCCGCGTTCAAATTGGATTCTTCGTTCGGCCGCTACAGCCGTTCAAAGTTTGAAAAATTCGACTTTTTTCAAAATTTCTCCATAAAGTTCATGGTGACTGGCTAACTTTTTTGCAATTTTCTCTGGATGAAATTTTTTAACGCCAATCGTTTTATCTCGTTCTTCTGATGAAAAACAAGGTAAAACACAAGCGTCTACGATGATTATTAAGAAAGTTGATTTTTTCGATTTTTTCCATTTTCGAGTTTTTTTGCTGACGCGTCACGGCCTTAAAATTGACATTTGTTCCTGCGAAAGTACATTTTCTGAAGCGTCTTGAAGCGATCTTTCGAGTGACGTCAAGAAACCCCGGATCCAACCAGTGGTTTCTTCAGGAAATCATTTTTAGTGCAATTTTTGTTAAAAAGTAAGAAGGGGGGACCCTTGGATAAAATTTCGGGTTTTTGTCAAAAATTAAAAATCCCCAATTTTAATCAAATCCGACTAATTGACACACGAGGAACACAGATTTTCAATCCGCGTTCAAATTGGATTCTTCGTTCGGCCGCTACAGCCGTTCAAAGTTTGAAAAATTCGACTTTTTTCAAAATTTCTCCATAAAGTTCATGGTGACTGGCTAACTTTTTTGCAATTTTCTCTGGATGAAATTTTTTAACGCCAATCGTTTTATCTCGTTCTTCTGATGAAAAAATAGGTAAAACACAAGCGTCTACGATGATTATTAAGAAAGTTGATTTTTTCGTTTTTTTCCATTTTCGAGTTTTTTTGCTGACGCGTCACGGCCTTAAAATTGACATTTGTTCCTGCGAAAGTACATTTTCTGAAGCGTCTTGAAGCGATCTTTCGAGTGACGTCAAGAAACCCCGGATCCAACCAGTGGTTTCTTCAGGAAATCATTTTTAGTGCAATTTTTGTTAAAAAGTAAGAAGGGGGGACCCTTGGATAAAATTTCGGGTTTTTGTCAAAAATTAAAAATCCCCAATTTTAATCAAATCCGACTAATTGACACACGAGGAACACAGATTTTCAATCCGCGTTCAAATTGGATTCTTCGTTCGGCCGCTACAGCCGTTCAAAGTTTGAAAAATTCGACTTTTTTCAAAATTTCTCCATAAAGTTCATGGTGACTGGCTAACTTTTTTGCAATTTTCTCTGGATGAAATTTTTTAACGCCAATCGTTTTATCTCGTTCTTCTGATGAAAAAATAGGTAAAACACAAGCGTCTACGATGATTATTAAGAAAGTTGATTTTTTCGATTTTTTCCATTTTCGAGTTTTTTTGCTGACGCGTCACGGCCTTAAAATTGACATTTGTTCCTGCGAAAGTACATTTTCTGAAGCGTCTTGAAGCGATCTTTCGAGTGACGTCAAGAAACCCCGGATCCAACCAGTGGTTTCTTCAGGAAATCATTTTTAGTGCAATTTTTGTTAAAAAGTAAGAAGGGGGGACCCTTGGATAAAATTTCGGGTTTTTGTCAAAAATTAAAAATCCCCAATTTTAATCAAATCCGACTAATTGACACACGAGGAACACAGATTTTCAATCCGCGTTCAAATTGGATTCTTCGTTCGGCCGCTACAGCCGTTCAAAGTTTGAAAAATTCGACTTTTTTCAAAATTTCTCCATAAAGTTCATGGTGACTGGCTAACTTTTTTGCAATTTTCTCTGGATGAAATTTTTTAACGCCAATCGTTTTATCTCGTTCTTCTGATGAAAAAATAGGTAAAACACAAGCGTCTACGATGATTATTAAGAAAGTTGATTTTTTCGATTTTTTCCATTTTCGAGTTTTTTTGCTGACGCGTCACGGCCTTAAAATTGACATTTGTTCCTGCGAAAGTACATTTTCTGAAGCGTCTTGAAGCGATCTTTCGAGTGACGTCAAGAAACCCCGGATCCAACCAGTGGTTTCTTCAGGAAATCATTTTTAGTGCAATTTTTGTTAAAAAGTAAGAAGGGGGGACCCTTGGATAAAATTTCGGGTTTTTGTCAAAAATTAAAAATCCCCAATTTTAATCAAATCCGACTAATTGACACACGAGGAACACAGATTTTCAATCCGCGTTCAAATTGGATTCTTCGTTCGGCCGCTACAGCCGTTCAAAGTTTGAAAAATTCGACTTTTTTCAAAATTTCTCCATAAAGTTCATGGTGACTGGCTAACTTTTTTGCAATTTTCTCTGGATGAAATTTTTTAACGCCAATCGTTTTATCTCGTTCTTCTGATGAAAAAATAGGTAAAACACAAGCGTCTACGATGATTATTAAGAAAGTTGATTTTTTCGTTTTTTTCCATTTTCGAGTTTTTTTGCTGACGCGTCACGGCCTTAAAATTGACATTTGTTCCTGCGAAAGTACATTTTCTGAAGCGTCTTGAAGCGATCTTTCGAGTGACGTCAAGAAACCCCGGATCCAACCAGTGGTTTCTTCAGGAAATCATTTTTAGTGCAATTTTTGTTAAAAAGTAAGAAGGGGGGACCCTTGGATAAAATTTCGGGTTTTTGTCAAAAATTAAAAATCCCCAATTTTAATCAAATCCGACTAATTGACACACGAGGAACACAGATTTTCAATCCGCGTTCAAATTGGATTCTTCGTTCGGCCGCTACAGCCGTTCAAAGTTTGAAAAATTCGACTTTTTTCAAAATTTCTCCATAAAGTTCATGGTGACTGGCTAACTTTTTTGCAATTTTCTCTGGATGAAATTTTTTAACGCCAATCGTTTTATCTCGTTCTTCTGATGAAAAAATAGGTAAAACACAAGCGTCTACGATGATTATTAAGAAAGTTGATTTTTTCGTTTTTTTCCATTTTCGAGTTTTTTTGCTGACGCGTCACGGCCTTAAAATTGACATTTGTTCCTGCGAAAGTACATTTTCTGAAGCGTCTTGAAGCGATCTTTCGAGTGACGTCAAGAAACCCCGGATCCAACCAGTGGTTTCTTCAGGAAATCATTTTTAGTGCAATTTTTGTTAAAAAGTAAGAAGGGGGGACCCTTGGATAAAATTTCGGGTTTTTGTCAAAAATTAAAAATCCCCAATTTTAATCAAATCCGACTAATTGACACACGAGGAACACAGATTTTCAATCCGCGTTCAAATTGGATTCTTCGTTCGGCCGCTACAGCCGTTCAAAGTTTGAAAAATTCGACTTTTTTCAAAATTTCTCCATAAAGTTCATGGTGACTGGCTAACTTTTTTGCAATTTTCTCTGGATGAAATTTTTTAACGCCAATCGTTTTATCTCGTTCTTCTGATGAAAAACAAGGTAAAACACAAGCGTCTACGATGATTATTAAGAAAGTTGATTTTTTCGATTTTTTCCATTTTCGAGTTTTTTTGCTGACGCGTCACGGCCTTAAAATTGACATTTGTTCCTGCGAAAGTACATTTTCTGAAGCGTCTTGAAGCGATCTTTCGAGTGACGTCAAGAAACCCCGGATCCAACCAGTGGTTTCTTCAGGAAATCATTTTTAGTGCAATTTTTGTTAAAAAGTAAGAAGGGGGGACCCTTGGATAAAATTTCGGGTTTTTGTCAAAAATTAAAAATCCCCAATTTTAATCAAATCCGACTAATTGACACACGAGGAACACAGATTTTCAATCCGCGTTCAAATTGGATTCTTCGTTCGGCCGCTACAGCCGTTCAAAGTTTGAAAAATTCGACTTTTTTCAAAATTTCTCCATAAAGTTCATGGTGACTGGCTAACTTTTTTGCAATTTTCTCTGGATGAAATTTTTTAACGCCAATCGTTTTATCTCGTTCTTCTGATGAAAAACAAGGTAAAACACAAGCGTCTACGATGATTATTAAGAAAGTTGATTTTTTCGATTTTTTCCATTTTCGAGTTTTTTTGCTGACGCGTCACGGCCTTAAAATTGACATTTGTTCCTGCGAAAGTACATTTTCTGAAGCGTCTTGAAGCGATCTTTCGAGTGACGTCAAGAAACCCCGGATCCAACCAGTGGTTTCTTCAGGAAATCATTTTTAGTGCAATTTTTGTTAAAAAGTAAGAAGGGGGGACCCTTGGATAAAATTTCGGGTTTTTGTCAAAAATTAAAAATCCCCAATTTTAATCAAATCCGACTAATTGACACACGAGGAACACAGATTTTCAATCCGCGTTCAAATTGGATTCTTCGTTCGGCCGCTACAGCCGTTCAAAGTTTGAAAAATTCGACTTTTTTCAAAATTTCTCCATAAAGTTCATGGTGACTGGCTAACTTTTTTGCAATTTTCTCTGGATGAAATTTTTTAACGCCAATCGTTTTATCTCGTTCTTCTGATGAAAAAATAGGTAAAACACAAGCGTCTACGATGATTATTAAGAAAGTTGATTTTTTCGTTTTTTTCCATTTTCGAGTTTTTTTGCTGACGCGTCACGGCCTTAAAATTGACATTTGTTCCTGCGAAAGTACATTTTCTGAAGCGTCTTGAAGCGATCTTTCGAGTGACGTCAAGAAACCCCGGATCCAACCAGTGGTTTCTTCAGGAAATCATTTTTAGTGCAATTTTTGTTAAAAAGTAAGAAGGGGGGACCCTTGGATAAAATTTCGGGTTTTTGTCAAAAATTAAAAATCCCCAATTTTAATCAAATCCGACTAATTGACACACGAGGAACACAGATTTTCAATCCGCGTTCAAATTGGATTCTTCGTTCGGCCGCTACAGCCGTTCAAAGTTTGAAAAATTCGACTTTTTTCAAAATTTCTCCATAAAGTTCATGGTGACTGGCTAACTTTTTTGCAATTTTCTCTGGATGAAATTTTTTAACGCCAATCGTTTTATCTCGTTCTTCTGATGAAAAACAAGGTAAAACACAAGCGTCTACGATGATTATTAAGAAAGTTGATTTTTTTCGATTTTTTCCATTTTCGAGTTTTTTTGCTGACGCGTCACGGCCTTAAAATTGACATTTGTTCCTGCGAAAGTACATTTTCTGAAGCGTCTTGAAGCGATCTTTCGAGTGACGTCAAGAAACCCCGGATCCAACCAGTGGTTTCTTCAGGAAATCATTTTTAGTGCAATTTTTGGGAAAAAGTTAGAAGGGGGGACCCTTGGATAAAATTTCGGGTTTTTGTCAAAAATTAAAAATCCCCAATTTTAATCAAATCCGACTAATTGACACACGAGGAACACAGATTTTCAATCCGCGTTCAAATTGGATTCTTCGTTCGGCCGCTACAGCCGTTCAAAGTTTGAAAAATTCGACTTTTTTCAAAATTTCTCCATAAAGTTCATGGTGACTGGCTAACTTTTTTGCAATTTTCTCTGGATGAAATTTTTTAACGCCAATCGTTTTATCTCGTTCTTCTGATGAAAAACAAGGTAAAACACAAGCGTCTACGATGATTATTAAGAAAGTTGATTTTTTCGATTTTTTCCATTTTCGAGTTTTTTTGCTGACGCGTCACGGCCTTAAAATTGACATTTGTTCCTGCGAAAGTACATTTTCTGAAGCGTCTTGAAGCGATCTTTCGAGTGACGTCAAGAAACCCCGGATCCAACCAGTGGTTTCTTCAGGAAATCATTTTTAGTGCAATTTTTGTTAAAAAGTAAGAAGGGGGGACCCTTGGATAAAATTTCGGGTTTTTGTCAAAAATTAAAAATCCCCAATTTTAATCAAATCCGACTAATTGACACACGAGGAACACAGATTTTCAATCCGCGTTCAAATTGGATTCTTCGTTCGGCCGCTACAGCCGTTCAAAGTTTGAAAAATTCGACTTTTTTCAAAATTTCTCCATAAAGTTCATGGTGACTGGCTAACTTTTTTGCAATTTTCTCTGGATGAAATTTTTTAACGCCAATCGTTTTATCTCGTTCTTCTGATGAAAAAATAGGTAAAACACAAGCGTCTACGATGATTATTAAGAAAGTTGATTTTTTCGTTTTTTTCCATTTTCGAGTTTTTTTGCTGACGCGTCACGGCCTTAAAATTGACATTTGTTCCTGCGAAAGTACATTTTCTGAAGCGTCTTGAAGCGATCTTTCGAGTGACGTCAAGAAACCCCGGATCCAACCAGTGGTTTCTTCAGGAAATCATTTTTAGTGCAATTTTTGGGAAAAAGTTAGAAGGGGGGACCCTTGGATAAAATTTCGGGTTTTTGTCAAAAATTAAAAATCCCCAATTTTAATTAAATCCGACTAATTGACACACGAGGAACACAGATTTTCAATCCGCGTTCAAATTGGATTCTTCGTTCGGCCGCTACAGCCGTTCAAAGTTTGAAAAATTCGACTTTTTTCAAAATTTCTCCATAAAGTTCATGGTGACTGGCTAACTTTTTTGCAATTTTCTCTGGATGAAATTTTTTAACGCCAATCGTTTTATCTCGTTCTTCTGATGAAAAACAAGGTAAAACACAAGCGTCTACGATGATTATTAAGAAAGTTGATTTTTTTCGATTTTTTCCATTTTCGAGTTTTTTTGCTGACGCGTCACGGCCTTAAAATTGACATTTGTTCCTGCGAAAGTACATTTTCTGAAGCGTCTTGAAGCGATCTTTCGAGTGACGTCAAGAAACCCCGGATCCAACCAGTGGTTTCTTCAGGAAATCATTTTTAGTGCAATTTTTGTTAAAAAGTAAGAAGGGGGGACCCTTGGATAAAATTTCGGGTTTTTGTCAAAAATTAAAAATCCCCAATTTTAATCAAATCCGACTAATTGACACACGAGGAACACAGATTTTCAATCCGCGTTCAAATTGGATTCTTCGTTCGGCCGCTACAGCCGTTCAAAGTTTGAAAAATTCGACTTTTTTCAAAATTTCTCCATAAAGTTCATGGTGACTGGCTAACTTTTTTGCAATTTTCTCTGGATGAAATTTTTTAACGCCAATCGTTTTATCTCGTTCTTCTGATGAAAAAATAGGTAAAACACAAGCGTCTACGATGATTATTAAGAAAGTTGATTTTTTTCGATTTTTTCCATTTTCGAGTTTTTTTGCTGACGCGTCACGGCCTTAAAATTGACATTTGTTCCTGCGAAAGTACATTTTCTGAAGCGTCTAGAAGCGATCTTTCGAGTGACGTCAAGAAACCCCGGATCCAACCAGTGGTTTCTTCAGGAAATCATTTTTAGTGCAATTTTTGTTAAAAAGTTAGAAGGGGGGACCCTTGGATAAAATTTCGGGTTTTTGTCAAAAATTAAAAATCCCCAATTTTAATCAAATCCGACTAATTGACACACGAGGAACACAGATTTTCAATCCGCGTTCAAATTGGATTCTTCGTTCGGCCGCTACAGCCGTTCAAAGTTTGAAAAATTCGACTTTTTTCAAAATTTCTCCATAAAGTTCATGGTGACTGGCTAACTTTTTTGCAATTTTCTCTGGATGAAATTTTTTAACGCCAATCGTTTTATCTCGTTCTTCTGATGAAAAAATAGGTAAAACACAAGCGTCTACGATGATTATTAAGAAAGTTGATTTTTTCGTTTTTTTCCATTTTCGAGTTTTTTTGCTGACGCGTCACGGCCTTAAAATTGACATTTGTTCCTGCGAAAGTACATTTTCTGAAGCGTCTTGAAGCGATCTTTCGAGTGACGTCAAGAAACCCCGGATCCAACCAGTGGTTTCTTCAGGAAATCATTTTTAGTGCAATTTTTGGGAAAAAGTTAGAAGGGGGGACCCTTGGATAAAATTTCGGGTTTTTGTCAAAAATTAAAAATCCCCAATTTTAATCAAATCCGACTAATTGACACACGAGGAACACAGATTTTCAATCCGCGTTCAAATTGGATTCTTCGTTCGGCCGCTACAGCCGTTCAAAGTTTGAAAAATTCGACTTTTTTCAAAATTTCTCCATAAAGTTCATGGTGACTGGCTAACTTTTTTGCAATTTTCTCTGGATGAAATTTTTTAACGCCAATCGTTTTATCTCGTTCTTCTGATGAAAAAATAGGTAAAACACAAGCGTCTACGATGATTATTAAGAAAGTTGATTTTTTTCGATTTTTTCCATTTTCGAGTTTTTTTGCTGACGCGTCACGGCCTTAAAATTGACATTTGTTCCTGCGAAAGTACATTTTCTGAAGCGTCTTGAAGCGATCTTTCGAGTGACGTCAAGAAACCCCGGATCCAACCAGTGGTTTCTTCAGGAAATCATTTTTAGTGCAATTTTTGTTAAAAAGTTAGAAGGGGGGACCCTTGGATAAAATTTCGGGTTTTTGTCAAAAATTAAAAATCCCCAATTTTAATCAAATCCGACTAATTGACACACGAGGAACACAGATTTTCAATCCGCGTTCAAATTGGATTCTTCGTTCGGTTGCTACAGCCGTTCAAAGTTTGAAAAATTCGACTTTTTTCAAAATTTCTCCATAAAGTTCATGGTGACTGGCTAACTTTTTTGCAATTTTCTCTGGATGAAATTTTTTAACGCCAATCGTTTTATCTCGTTCTTCTGATGAAAAAATAGGTAAAACACAAGCGTCTACGATGATTATTAAGAAAGTTGATTTTTTCGATTTTTTCCATTTTCGAGTTTATTTGCTGACGCGTCACGGCCTTAAAATTGACATTTGTTCCTGCGAAAGTACATTTTCTGAAGCGTCTTGAAGCGATCTTTCGAATGACGTCAAGAAACCCCGGATCCAACCAGTGGTTTCTACAGGAAATTATTTTTAGTGAAATTTTTGGGAAAAAGTTAGAAGGGGGGACCCTTGGATAAAATTTCGGGTTTTTGTCAAAAATTAAAAATCCCCAATTTTAATCAAATCCGACTAATTGACACACGAGGAACACAGATTTTCAATTCGCGTTCAAATTGGATTCTTCGTTCGGTCGCTACAGCCGTTCAAAGTTTGAAAAATTCGACTTTTTTCAAAATTTCTCCATAAAGTTCATGGTGACTGGCTAACTTTTTTGCAATTTTCTCTGGATGAAATTTTTTAACGCCAATCGTTTTATCTCGTTCTTCTGATGAAAAAATAGGTAAAACACAAGCGTCTACGATGATTATTAAGAAAGTTGATTTTTTCGATTTTTTCCATTTTCGAGTTTTTTTGCTGACGCGTCACGGCCTTAAAATTGACATTTGTTCCTGCGAAAGTACATTTTCTGAAGCGTCTTGAAGCGATCTTTCGAGTGACGTCAAGAAACCCCGGATCCAACCAGTGGTTTCTTCAGGAAATCATTTTTAGTACAATTTTTGTTAAAAAGTTAGATATTTGTGGTTGCAAATTGCCGATTTAAAATAATTAATTAAATTTCCGATTTATCATGTCCGATATAACTATTTATTTAATTCCGATGTGGCAAAACACGGTGTGTGTACGAGAGTATTCGCTAATAGAATCAAGATGGGTCCGTTCAACCTTTTCCACTTGTTTTACAGCGCGTGGGCACTTCTAACAACTCTTGCACACTGTTTTCAATAAAGCCACGTCATTGTTGGTTTAACTACACCACTCGATAAAATATCCAGTAATGTTCAATAAATTAGTTCCGATAAGAATAAAAAAAAAATTATAAAAAAGGTTCTTCTGTGGCACAGATTCAGTTGCACGAGCGGAAACCAATTCACCATTGCGGTTATACGAGGGACGTTCGAAAAGTTCGCGTCATATCACAGCAACTGGATCATACTTAGCATGATTATTTTCGTGGTGTACTTTAGAAGACTCATCATTAATTTGATGAGTTATTGCAACCTTGATAATTACAGCAAACAAGTATACTTTATTGATAGTGCTTCAAGTTCTCATAAAGTTCCAGCCTGAAAAAGATCCAAATATAATCAAACAAAAATGATAGACTGTCTTAATAGTTATAATAAACTTTTTCTTTGTTATTTGTTTTGTTATTATGTGAGTTATGTGAAGTTGCGTAATTAAATAATTAAGCACAGTTATATTCCTTACTTCACTCGTTTATTTATAACACTATTAATGTACACGATGTGTTCATTTTCAATAGTTAATAGTGTTATAAATAAACGAATGAAGTAAGGAATATAACTGTATTTAATTTTTCTTTGTTTATGGGGCTACTTGAAGAAAAACGTGTATTCCAACTGCAAAACAAATTAATTACGGTGCTCTAAGTAATTAATAATCGGATCAATTAAAATTTATTCGACTGTAATATTTACAAATGCTTGGAGATAAAAGTTAATAGATTTCTAAAGGCGCAGTCTCGAGTAATTTCCAAACGACCCAAAGATATACGATACGGACGCAATATTTTCGAGCAATATAAACACCATCAAAACCGATTATATGGATCCCTCCAGTTAATTCCCGGAGATAAGTGCGCCGTAAAAAAAAATCAGTTTACAGCCATAGAGATATAAAAATAGGCAGAACGAAAAGTATCTCATCTTTAAGTGTTCCATGTGTATACGTGTTACCTAATCACTACCGAATATGACCGCTCTAAATCAATCCGGCCTTATCGAGAGAAGAAGAAGAAGAAGAAGAACGTTTTATTGTTACCTTTTCTTTAATTACCCACAAACGGATTTCAGGTGTCGACCAGGTCTTTACCTGTGCGCGCTCGAGTCCTCTCAAGAATCACGATTCGAGCTGGTCGAGTGGACGGGCAATAAAGTCAGATCGAACATTTATAGAAAACTTGGCACCTCCGCGTGTTATTGATTAACCGGTTCGGGCGTTACTTTTCGGTTTTAATTGAACGTTTTATGTCCGCTTGTAAAATTGTTAGAATTTGTTTCTTTTATTTTAATTATTGGCTTTTACGAGTTCTGCTTCAATTGTGAAAACGCCACTAATTGGAGCTAATCGTAAACACCTTCGAGCTGCATCTTGTTTGGTTACAAATTGCTTAATTAGTTAATACTGCTGGGAATGTATGCAGTTATTGCTTATTAAATATAATACTACGATCATGCTTACAAATACAGGTATTTGAAGAAGAAGAAAATTTTGGGTGACGATACAATAATTTTTAGATGCTCGTAATGCTCTGATATTTTGTATCGCATGCAATAATATATACGCAGCTGTGTAGATATGGTTGCATAAGATAATATTATTACTTTACTCAAAATTGTTTATGATGAAAGCTCATGACTAATGATTACCGCGTAATCTTTTTGTATTTAAGATGAGGTTTTAGGAAATATAATAGTTTATCGATGTAGATAAAATAATCGAGTTTAACTAAAAAAAAAAAAGGAAGAAGAGAAGAACAGGACCGTCGACGCAATAAGAAATAATTGGTTTTATAAAACGCCCACCGTCCTTATCGAGAAATTAAGACATTAAAATCGTTAAGCACGTTCACAAAACCAAATCACTTAATTGAGATCTACTTTAGCGCCCCGATTTGGTGACACTCCGGCTTTAATTAAAAAAACGGTCCCCGGGGCCCGAGCGGTAATTAATGGGGGACCTTAAACGGCCCAATAAAAAATAATTATGTCGATATCTCGAAATAATCTAATTAAAAATGTGCAACACCAACGAGTCGTTAATCCATTTCGAGTTGGCGAAAATGGCAAATTTGCCGTCCGTGGTATTTATTTTCTCCTCTAGGACCGAAAGATGTATGTTGAGGTGAGTAAACTATCCGGTTATGTAAATGTAACACGAGTGTGAACACAGCGTGTCTTCTGTTAAGCGGGATTATGTCCTTTATCGCGGTAATATATTACCATAGTGTCTCAATCAGGGCAAAAGGCGCTGCAACTGCGAATCCAAATTAGTCCGAATCCGTGCTAAAATCAACGCCACGCAAACATGGATGTCGTTATCTATATTTTCCCATATTGATAGTGGTAGCTGAGTTTCCAATTGGAATTTATTGGCGTCGTTGCTTTCGGTTCGATATCTAATTGGTTATGAGATAAGATTTGTTTTTTTTTAAATCCAAACATTTTAATCAAATTGGCTTTATTCGTACATTATGGTAAAAAGATAACTCAATATAAGTTGCTAGTTGCTAAGTGGCACTCACTCTACGAAAGTATTTCTCAACCTTTTTCGACCAAACGACCACTTTATTAGATCCTCTTCTCAACTCGCCCCCTCCAATTACTTGACTGTAAACGAGGGTTACGCTGATAGGGATTACCCACCCACCACCTATTACACAAAGGGTGGTGGGTGGGCCCTATCCCACCCTCCAATTACTTTAATATAAACGAAGGTTGCGCAGATGAAGAGAAACAACCAAATCCCGAAATATTGCGATTGTGATTTTGTATCTTGTACAACTTTTGCAAGAACCCTGGGCGATGTTCAACTGGTTGGATTGTAGGATAATGCCCACCCACCAGCCTTCATATCCATTTTAACTTGATATCCATTAAACGCTGATTTTTGTTTGTGTTTGAATTTTAACAATTCCATATTTTCTTCGAAAGATTAATAATATTTTGATTGAATTATCTTAAACAATGTGCCCTGATAACTTGTTAAAGAAAATTATCCGAACTTTGCAGTAAAATAAATAGATGCACTAGAAGCAACTTTTTATAGCTAAATATTCACTTTGCATCCCAAAAATTACATTTGTTTGACGCTTGGAACTGATATTTGTTTGAATATATAAATCCTTAAAATTTAAAGATTAATCTGAAAATCCTCGCGCGATTGCTTTCAACTAATGTAGCCTATAAAAGTTAAGTAACTGTTGACCAGCGGCGGCTCGTGGATTTTCGCAGAGGGGGCTAAGACAGAGATGCCACTCGTGCTGCACTGGAAGAAGTAAAAAAATGGACGAGTTTTACACTAACATTAAACAATAATTGTTATATTAGGCAATGTAATATGTTTTTACTTTGACTTGTTTTCATGTGATTGCTATATGTATATATGAATGTATTTTGTATGATATACCAAGAACATTGAAAATAAATGTATTATTATTATTATTAATATTTCGCTGTTGTTTTGGTTAAATTTTGTTCTGTAGCTGCTGTTGACGCAATCTGCAAGTTCAGTAATCTTCATGCATACAACCAATTTGCAGCAAACATTGAACATGGCGAAACCACGTCTCGACGCGTTTAACATAATCGGGTGATAATATTGTATACGGCCAATTCCGGCCGCCCATAAAAATTGATTTCCTGCGGATAATTGTGGCGTGCAAAGTCGACAGATGAAAAAAAAATGGATAATTTACAACAAAACCCGGTAGGATTATTACCGTTTTATGCACCGGGATAGTTAGAGAAACATAAAAGGAGCAAACATAAATATTAAAATACTTAACGTTTGGACAGTTTATGCGACGAGTATTGAGCACCACCGACCATAAAATCCGACCATTGTGGGTTTATCTCCATTGTGAAAAGGTGAACATTTAAGACGGAATTAAGATTGTAAGACTTTGGAATGAGTGATTTCTTGAATTTTAAAAACATCAAATGTAGAAAATAAATTCAAAAATCAATACAAATTGTCATCGTTAAACTGTCATTCTTATTCACTTTAGGTTAACAAAAATAAACGAATTGAATTTATTTGAATTTAAAAATAACCGAATTATTCCAAACCAAAAAATGAGTACTAAAAAAAATCAAAAATTCCGCGTAAAAATCAATCATTCAGGTTAAAAAATCTAAAATGTAGGAGAAAAAAAATTGACCAAAACGTCGGGCCTGAAAATGCGGAAATATTGAAAATTGTAACAAACTAATCAAAAATGGAGGCCAAAATAAAGAATTATTGTTTTATATGCGAGAAGTTCCTTGAAAATTATTTTTATTTTGCCTGTATTTTCAAATTTTTTGGTAAGCATTTTTATTTTTAG
The DNA here is from genome assembly GCA_910593695.2 of Ocypus olens. Taxonomy (NCBI): domain Eukaryota; kingdom Metazoa; phylum Arthropoda; class Insecta; order Coleoptera; family Staphylinidae; genus Ocypus; species Ocypus olens. The sequence continues at coordinate 57,233,455 of OU343054.1, read as the reverse complement.
ACCAGGATTTTTAATATTTTTGGCCGACATTTCAGATCTTCGGCTATTTTGTTCCAAATTTTTTATTTTTTTGGCCAAAATATTCGATTTGTTTGTTGAAATTTTGGATATTTTCACCTTCTGGCCCGAGTTTTCGATATTTTGTCTAAATTTAGGCCAAAAGATTGAAAACTCAGGCCAAAAATACAAAAATTCAAACCAAGAAATCCAAAATAACAAGAAACGAATCGAATATACTGACAAAAAAAAATAAAAAAAATTGGAACAAAACAGCCAAAAACCAAAAATCCTGGTCTAAAAATAATACTTTTAGCTTAAAATAAGTTCCGACGAGATATTCTAAAATAATAGCAAACAAAATTAGAAAACCGCACAATAAAATCATTAATTCTAAATATCCGGCGTGGCACTAGCCAGGGAAGTAGTTGTTTCAATAAGTTATTTGTTTATAGTCCTAATAAGACTAATAATAATAATAATTATATTGATTGCCGTACGGAAAATAAAGCATTTTATTTTTATTATTATGAATTTTGCAGAGTTACGAACAGGTTGAATATTCGTATATTCAGGCTAGTTTCGTCTTTATCGAAATCATTAATTCTAGTTAATAAAATCTAAAATATGTGACGAACAATAAAAAATTAATACGAAAAATTTCGTGACGGACCAAAAAAAAATTTTAACAAACAAATCGAAAATTGAAGTCAAAATAAAGAAAATTTCGGCCAAAAGACGAAAAGGCGTAAAGATAAAAAATGCAGACAACAAAAATCGAAAATTTAGGTAGAAGCAAAATGATTTATCACTTTCAGCCTCCAAAAATGAGTTTCTAACCAGAAATTTGAAAATAATAGCCAACAAATTTCAGCAAAGAAAACTAGCAAAAATTCTTGCATCAATAATTCAGGTAAAAATGTTTAAGAAATCAAAAATTTGTAACTGAAATTAAAAATTCGGTCCGAAAAATCAAAAATGCGGAAAAAAATCGAAAATTTTAAAACAATTAATTCAAAAATCGAAAAAAACAGGTAAAAAATCTAAAAAATAATAATTCGGCTCGAAAAATTTTAAAATGCGGAGTGAAAAGTCGAAAATTTTAAGAATGAAATCGAAAATTTTGGTCAAAATAAAAAATATTTAGATCCAAAAGAATCGAAAATACAGGTTTAATAATAAAAAATGCAAAAAACTTGTTTAAATTAGTCTCAAAAATCATTCTATTGCTCAAAATATTTTTTTTTGTAATAGCAAAACGTTTTTTTTTATTTTATTTTTAATTGATCAAAATAGTGAAACTAATTTTAAAGAGAATTCAAAAAGTTGGCAACGCGGCCCTGCGTTGGGAAGTAACTGCATTGCGATTTTTCTCTATTTTTTCCAAGTCATGCAGGCGTTGCTTAACATTTAAACTGGCGAAAAAGTGTTTTAGAACTTTATTAATTTTTTTTTGCTGAGCTTGAAACTACAGGTAATGCCATGGCTCCTTGGCTCTATATAACGAGCCGCCCCTGGTCTTAAGTATGACATTGCTTTTATTGTTTCATTATTATCATTTGTTCGAGTTATAGCCATTGGTTGCATGATCAATTTAATTTAAATTAATTCATAAATTATTATGACAATACTCTCGTAACATAATTAGTGCTCCAATAATAATTGGAATGTAATATTTCCATTTGATAATTATTTAACGTTTTTTTTTTCTGTTCTCTGCGTCGACGTGGTTTATTCGTTGTGTGTAAAATTGTTGTTGCGTAGACGTTATCAGGCGAGACAAGTATTCGTGCAGCTCATAAATCCGACGCTACCATCAATTCGGTCACACCTTGTATTGTGTTAACACACCATTCTGCTGTAGAAATCGAGTTTATTGGATTTTTATGTGGCCTGGAAGGAAACCTTCCTCGCAGCGTCTCCTTACTATTTTTTTTTTATTAGGTAAACCCATAACATTATCGTAAAATACATTTCGACTTGTAATTGTACAGAGACGGTAGAAAATATATATAAATTGCTTTATTGTCAAAATAGCAAATATTCTGCTGTCAATTTGTAATCAAATCTCCATGCGCAGTACCTCTATAATTGATCAGTATCTCTTCACCATCTTTTGTTGTCACTTAACCCACTCCAACCTTTCTGGCTACGCTGTATCATTTATTTTAGCTTCCTTATATTTTAAGACGTGTTCATAAGTTTGATTTGATTTGATCGTGCCGCAGCAATACGTGTGCGCCTCTGCATCAGACAATATGCATGGTGCGTGCGTAATCCTACGGTGGAACGCGATAAGTAATCATCACCGTTCGTAGTCGATTTGTTTAAAATCACGAAAAGTATTATATTTATTGTCAAAATTGTTCTAATTTGAAATAACAAATACTGGCGGCTCGTGGAACATGTCGATAGTAGAGCCACTTATACAATATACCCCCCCCCCCTCTTATTTTTATTCTTGATGAACTTCAAACTAGAGGTGGTAGTGCCATGGCTCCTTGGCTCTATATAACGAGCCGCCCCTGCATTTGGAGACCACTGATCTATCTCTTTGCTTCTACGATCATTCACTAGCCGCCACTGGTGTAAACCTATACTGAAATAATATAATTAGATGAAGAATAAATCACAAAAAATGTTTTTTTTATTATATTTGTTTTTTTTGACTTAGGCATGTGCCATTCAGTCACATCGAATATGTAATTTTTTGTATTTTTAATTTTTAGGATGAATAAATGAATAATATCAGGCATATACACAACAACAATCATGGACTCGAGGAAAAACTTCTCGATCCCCGAAAAATCTTTCGGTCGGGCTGGGAATCGAGCCCACACGGCACGCGGTGCAACCGGCACAAGCGCTCGCCTATGCCCGTTACACCAACGGGTAATTTGTGACAAAGAATTAAAAAAAATATATTTAGATTATATTGGTTTATTTAAAAAAAAATATTTACAATTATTTGTTGGATTACAGACCAATGTAACTATCAACGTATCGAACCACAGATGAAAGCAAGAAGCGGCACGAGCAACTTAAGTATTCTAAGACGTCTCGAATTGTTTTTTTTTTACCTGTGGCTGTTTAGTACAGTTTGTTGTAAGAGGTGCTGTGACGAGTGGTGCCTCAGAAGAAATGTAAAAGAGAGAGAGAGAGAGAGAGAGAGTTGTTCAGGACGGCCAAATTTCATACTTTTCACAGCCGCCGACGTGAAACGTTATAAATAATTATTTACAAGAATAAGTTAGATTGTTCCTGCTTTGGTAAGGGTGTGGATGTCGTCGGGATCACGCGCGCACTGATTGTTTGTCTTTAGTTTTAATCGCGGTCGTGCATGGTGAGCTGCAGGGGTTGGCAGCTGGGGGGGTCCACCATGGGCGAGTCGACCACCTCCACGGGCGTGGATGGTGGCGACGGTCTGCCGGGCTCGTCCACGTCGGATTCGTCGTTGACATTGATCTCTTCATCGGAGTCGGTCATGTAGCCTCCCAGTCTTCGCATGTCGCTCAGAGAGGTGTTCGGGCCGAAGGCTTTGAAAGCGCTATTTTCGCCGCCCATTTGCAGCAAAAGGGATGAGGTCGGGCCTTGCGCGCGGTGGTGCGCCGTGGTGGTAAGCGGCGAGCCAGGGGTGGAACCGGTGTTGTAGTGCGGCGACGGCGTCAGCCGGCCGCCGTACATCGAAGAGCTGCTCCCTTGCGGACCGGGCGAAGATCGCTTTAGCAAGTTCATCCGCTGGTGCCGCCTCCATTTCGCTCGTCTGTTGGAAAACCAAACCTGGTTAACACGCAACCGATTAGTCTTACGTCTTAAGCGTATCAAAACCGTGACAACTCACCTGAACTCTGGCCTCCGAGAGCGACGTCTTGGAGGCGAGGCGTTCGCGCGTCGACACGCAGGGGTAGTGGCTCTTCTCGAACTCCTTCTCCAGTTCCTCGAGCTGGTCGGGGCTGAAGGTGGTGCGGTTGCGTCGGAATTTCGGCTGTTCCGAGCCGTCGAGGCTCGAGTCGTCTTTGCTGTCGTTCAGGCCGGGAGGCGAGCTCAGCAATCGGTGGTGGTCTTGGTGGGGGGAGGCGGAGGAGCCGGGCGAGCCGGCCATGACGGAGGCTCCGGCGGAACCGGGGGGTTGGAGGCCCAGGGGGCCGTTGGGCCAGAGGGGCGAATGCCAGGGGAAGGCAGCCGCGGCCGCCGCGTACGGATGGGGGTGGTACAGGCCGTAACCCGCCGCCCTCGCGAATTCGGCGGCGGCTCTCTCGGCGGCACGGTTTCTTAAGATCCTGTTGATGCTGCTCACCGATGGCGCCGTTGCATTCGTGCAGACGCCTGTAACAAGACGAATGTAATTAAATTTGTTGATCTGACTAGAAATCATTACTAAAACAACTATAGCCTATTCGGTAGAATCTGGCGGCCGAGGTCGTAAAACGGTCGGTCCGCTCTGAGGAAGAAAAGGTATTGGTGGTTCGTCTAATTGCTTTCCATGCATTTATTACTGTCCTTCGCTCCTATTGGTAAACGCACTTTTACATCAGTACTTTTCAACAATGATTGGATTAAGATAAAAAATATTACGTCCCCTACTTACCGAGCTCTGGCCCTCTTTTACGACCACAGCCGCCAGATTCCGGAGAACGGGCTATACTAACGACTTGAAACTTTCCAGAATGATTCAAAATTCAGAGATTAGGATTCTGTAAAAAGCTACAAATACCCCATCCGTAGATTTCCAGATAATTCCATGTGAACAATACACAAAGTGAAAAATTTTAATCATTTTAACAACTTGAAAAAATATACTAAAACAACTGCTAACGGTTTGAAACGTTCCAAAATAACTCAAAATTCATCCGAGATTACGATTTTATAAAGAATAGGCATCGAACGATTCATCTTCCCATCGTAAATCTTAACGAATGAATATTTTCACGCTCGAAATCCCATGGTACACACCCAACAATGTTTACTTATCTCTAATCTCCGGTAATTCCACACACACACACCGCCGCCGTGCAAGTACTTCCACGCGATTACTGTGGTAGAAAAAAATTAATGGAGTACCCGGGGAACGCTTAATAACATGTAATTTCGTGCGGATTTCGAGACTAAATTCACCAAATTTGCTCGCCGCGAAAGGATCCCCGGCGGCGGCCGGAACGGAACTCCGGCTAATAAATCATAAATTGTGTCCCGTTTCCTATATACTTAAGGCCCGCCACCACTGTAATTTCCCAATTTTTGGCCAACCGATACACGGTAATTTAATTAAACCACTACTCGCGCGCTGCCTGTAATGATTTATCGCTTTTATGATAAAGTCCGCACAAGTCTATTACAGGAGTTCTTCAGGTATATATGTTTAAGTCGATCTAAATTATCCCACTTGTGTGTGTGTGACTAATGGGAGTAACTTTTACACCGCGAGATGAATGGTCGGATTTTCATTCAGTTTAGGAATGTGAGGTGAATGAAAGATTTCTTGTTCATCAGGTGTCGTTCGACAGACCACCCTTGCTTTGCCATCAGTTACGGACAGCGGGGGGTTTATGATCTGTCGGTGACAATTGTAATGATAATGATAATTTTTTTTACGAAATAAGCGTGTTGAATGGGTTAATTAGAAAGAAGGAAAAAACGGCGATCTGTAATTGTCAATTACGAATTGAATCTCTGGGTTCGTCGTCTGTGTCTTCATAGAGTCTCCGAGGTGTTTCGCGCATTTCTTCAACAACATCTTGATACATAAGAATGTAATTCGTGGTAGAAACTAGATGATATATAATCATGATGATGGTTGCGACCGTTACTACGTGGTAATTCATTATATTACGTTTTTTACCACAATTTATTCCTGTAAGGATGATATATACTTGTATAAAATGTTAGAGTAGTTTGTGAAGTCATCTTTAGTGCCAAACACATATGGTAAAGATCGAAGTATTTCTGACCACGAACCCTGCCTTTGAATGGCATCCGGGACTTACTTTTAAGAACAGTAACTATCAATCAAACATAAATTATTGTTTCCCATACAATTTTCTGTGTTTTATACTATTTTTCTAAATTTATCCCTAAAATTAAAGTACTACATGATAACGCTCGCAATCATCTTCATTCATTCCGATCTGAATGCTAATATAATCATAAATGATTACTAATTGTAAATAAGAATTAACTATTTATAGTTTTGTTTTTAGTAAGTAGGTAATTTTTGTTCTATAATCATTATTATTATGTTTTATAATAAAACACTTTTAACTTTGTTTTGTATAACTTATATATTTTACTTCTTGTTTGAAAATGGTAATTGTATTACCGAAACTTAAGTCACAAAAATAAATATATGTTATACAAAACAAAGTTAAAAGTGTTTTATTATAATATTTAAAATGTATAACGAAGTAGAAGCCTCCAGCATAAACAATATTATTATGTATATTTTTGTATTATGTATTTTGTCCTTTTTGGTTAATCTGTTGGACAATAAAGAAGTATTATTATTATTATTACTATCTGTAATTGTAAATTATTATAAAATTCGACTCGGGTTCGTCGTCCATACCCTCCTTGCAGTCTCCAGGGCTTTCGATTTCGCTTTCGCGTTTCCCATAATTACCACCACACACATCATTGAAAATAAAATAAAAACACGTTACTCCTTATATTATCATTACATAAAAAAACAGTTCCGTGAACACAATTAGCCGACGACGCGACGCGACGGCCCGTATAGAAAATACGTGTGAACAGTACAATAAAATAAATCATCAACATCGGAACCGAACGAGTAGTCGTATTAGTAATAAATAGTTGTCGAAGTGCGTGATGAAATTATAGTTCGCGGCCGTCGGAGAGTGAAGAGGTTGTCTGACTTGGCAATAATCGGAATGAAAAGGTGCTCGAGAGCCCATAATCGGAATGATCCTCGAGACCCAAACAAACAGTCCGCTCGGTCATTATATTCGATCACCAACTCCTTATTGTTTACAAGCGTCATGCTCCCCCTATACAAAGGAGGCAGGTTCTGGGAAAACTGTTGAAAATACGTATATAACGTACAGCGTTTTGCTAATAACTGGTGATTATTTCGTCGGTTTGTTGCTGGTGGATATCACGGGTGGTTTGTTCTTGTAATTGATGGAATACTCGTGTTGTTAATGATGGTTTTATACGGTTTGTCGCAGGTCTTGTGTGCTGGAAATAATTAACACTTTAAACAAAGTTGCCGGAGTGAGTTAACAACATTTGATTCTCGGTAGGAAATTTTTCTTTTAAGGAAGACTGGTTGATAGTTCAGTCCTGTGACAAGTGTACACGAAAAAATAAATTATTATTGTAATCTTCATAACTCGAATACTGTTAAATGTTTTATAAATTTTTGTAACGTTTTTTTACAATCGATTAAACAATTAATTTCTAAATTTACTTAATAATTATTATACTTTACAATTTAGTGAAAATATTTCGTCACAAAATTTGGAGATAATTACATGAGAACGAGATAATCACACGAGAACAGAATGAAAATTATATTTTTTTAAGTGAAAAAAAAAATGCAAAAACAATTGTCACATACTTGAAACTTGCTGAATTTACTTAATAATTATTATACTTTGCAATTTAGTCAAAATATCAAAATATCTCATCAGAAAATTTGGAGATAATCACACGAGAACAGAATGAAAATTATATTTTTTTAAGTGAATAAAAAAAATGCAAAAACATTTGTCACATACTTGAAACTTGCTGAATTTACTTAATAATTATTATACTTTGCAATTTAGTCAGAATATCAAAATATCTCATCAGAAAATTGGGAGATAATCACACGAGAACAGAATGAAAATTATATTTTTTGAAGTGATAAAAAAAATACAAAAACAATTGTCACATACTTGAAACTTTCTGAATTTACTTGATAATTATTATACTTTGCAATTTAGTCATAATATCAAAATAGTTCAGCACAAAATTTGGAGATAATCACATAAGAACAGAATGAAAATTATATTTTTTTAAGTGATAAAAAAAATACAAAAACAATTGTCACATACTTGAAACTTTCTGAATTTACTTAATAATTATTATACTTTGCAATTTAGTCAAAATATCAAAATAGTTCAGCACAAAATTTGGAGATAATCACACGAGAACAGAATGAAAATTATATTTTTTTAAGTGAAAAAAAAAATACAAAAACAATTGTCACATACTTGAAACTTTCTGAATTTACTTAATAATTATTATACTTTGCAATTTAGTCAAAATATCAAAATAGCTCATCACAAAATTTGGAGATAATCACACGAGAACAGAATGAAAATTATATTTTTTTAAGTGAATAAAAAAAATACAAAAACAATTATCACATACTTGAAACTTTCTGAATTTACTTAATAATTATTATACTTTGCAATTTAGTCATAATATCAAAATAGTTCAGCACAAAATTTGGAGATAATCACATGAGAACAGAATGAAAATTATATTTTTTTAAGTGAAAAAAAAAATACAAAAACAATTGTCACATTCTTGAAACTTTCTGAATTTACTTAATAATTATTATACTTTGCAATTTAGTCAAAATATCAAAATAGTTCTTCACAAAATTTGGAGATAATCACATAAGAACAGAATGAAAATTATATTTTTTTAAGTGATAAAAAAAATACAAAAACAATTGTCACATACTTGAAACTTTCTGAATTTACTTAATAATTATTATACTTTGCAATTTAGTCAAAATATCAAAATAGCTCATCACAAAATTTGGAGATAATCACACGAGAACAGAATGAAAATTATATTTTTTTAAGTGAATAAAAAAAATACAAAAACAATTATCACATACTTGAAACTTTCTGAATTTACTTAATAATTATTATACTTTGCAATTTAGTCATAATATCAAAATAGTTCAGCACAAAATTTGGAGATAATCACATGAGAACAGAATGAAAATTATATTTTTTTAAGTGATAAAAAAAATACAAAAACAATTGTCACATTCTTGAAACTTTCTGAATTTACTTAATAATTATTATACTTTGCAATTTAGTCAAAATATCAAAATAGTTCTTCACAAAATTTGGAGATAATCACATAAGAACAGAATGAAAATTATATTTTTTTAAGTGATAAAAAAAATACAAAAACAATTGTCACATACTTGAAACTTTCTGAATTTACTTAATAATTATTATACTTTGCAATTTAGTCAAAATATCAAAATAGTTCGTCACAAAATTTGGAGATAATTACATGAGAACAGAATGAAAATTATGTTTTTTTAAGTGAATAAAAAAAATACAAAAACAATTGTCAAATACTTGAAACTTTCTGAATTTACTTAATAATTATTATACTTTGCAATTTAGTCAAAATATCAAAATAGCTCATCACAAAATTTGGAGATAATCACACGAGAACAGAATGAAAATTATATTTTTTTAAGTGAATAAAAAAAATACAAAAACAATTGTCACATACTTGAAACTTTCTGAATTCACTTAATAATTATTATACTTTGCAATTTAGTCAAAATATCAAAATAGCTCATCACAAAATTTGAAGATAATCACATGAGAACAGAGTATATTGTCATTATGAAAATTCTAAGTGAATAAAAAAAATTCAATATTTTGATTAAATTATAAAGTAGGAACTATTATGAGTTAATTTGAAAAGTTTCAAGTCGATAGCATTTATTTTCATATTTTTTTCTAATCGTCAGAAAGTGAGCAACTTCAACAAACTACCAGCTGTGTTATTTTATGATTATCTCAAAATCGGGTAATTTTTTTTTTAAGATTTTGATTAAATTATAAAGTAGAGACTATTGTGAGTAAATTTGAAAAGTTTCAAGTCGATAGCATTTATTTTCATATTTTTTTCTAACCGTCAGAAAGTGAACCAGCAAGGATCGCAAGTTCATTAGACGTGATCTTCTACTCAGACCCATTTATATCCTTCAAGCCAGGATAGCTATATACCTATATATCTTGTTTTCTATTTTAATTTTAGTTTCAAGAAAGTTTTGACACAACATTTCTTTATAAAATATTCAAACAGAACTCTCAACTCTGTTTTTATTGAATAATAATAACGAAAAAAAAGATGAAATATTTCCAATGCCCCGAAGGGATGAATGGTGAGTGAATTAATGCGTAGATAAATCAAGCGATGGTATCGAATCCTCCAGTGTGATCATGATCAATGTATGCCATGTGATAAATATACAATTATTAATCATTCATCAGTCACAGTGTAATTACATATATATACGGTGGGCCGATGCCGTTTCTGTCCTCGGGGGCTCCCGACAGAATTCATACGGACCCACCCAGCCCATGAATTCTTCTTCTTCTTCTTCTTCGATTCTTCGGCTCTTGCCTATTACTGGTAGCTATATAATTTACAAAATGCCCGGATTCGTATTACTGTTATTTTCATCGATCCGGGCTCACCTTACCTTACGACATCCTGTGCTTTCATCAATTGCCACCGATGGATTATTTACGATTTGTTTAGTGTTCATAATTATCACGACAATTGCCCTCGCGATGAAATCGAATAATGTTGTTGGCATGATCCAATGAAACTGTAATAACGATGCGAAACAGACCAGAGTGCATGTTATTCACAGTGGCGGCTAGTGGAACATGTTGATGGTAGAGCCACTTATACAATACACCTCCTACTCCTTTTTTTGGAAAAAAAAAAGACAACGATTTGTCTTCCCAGACCGAAGTAAATGGCGAAAAAGTGTTTTAAGAATTAATTAAAAATGTTTGCTTAGTTTGAAACTACAGGTAGTGCCATGGCTTCTTGGCTCTATATAACGAGGCGCCCCTGGTATCCATGGCAATCCACTCTGAGTGGGTGTTATTCGTGGGAATACATCGTGTTGGTATTGCCTAGCAACGCGTTACATTTTCTGTAATGTATGAAACGTCAGTTATCGCCAGATTTTGAATTGTTTTCTTTCTGAATTCGATCTGTATTTTCGGGTAATGTGTTGATGCTTTGCTGCTGATTTTTGCGGCAACAAGCATTCGTGGTCGTGGCCAGTGGCGGCTCGTGGATGAAGGGAAGAAAATTTGATCGAAACAGCAACTGAATATTTGCTTCCTTTATAAGAGTAAGTAGTGCGGCACGAGCGACATCTTTGTCTTTAAATAAGTAATTGTGGAGGCTTTCACTTCGTGGTGCATTTTGAATAATTCAAATAAAAACGAATAACTTTTTTGGCATCACTTTCTATTTTTTTAAATTTTAATAAAGCGATACCAACAAAGTTATTCGTTTTTATTTGAATCTTTGTCTTTGCCCTCCTTACGGAAATCCACGAGCCGCCGCTGTTCCTGACGCTAATAATTGCTGTCAAAATCATAGGCGCTCGTACAGAATTTTCAACAGTAATTGGAAATACTGTAATTTTGACCATTACAGTAATGTAATTTGCTAACACAACAGAAATAATAAATTGATGAATGATTTTTTTTTTATTTCAGTTTAACAGTCGCAGATTTGACAAGTTGTCAATATCACACATTTTTGTTTACTCATAAAAATTTCCATTCTTATAATAAGTTAACAAAAAAATTTTTTGTAATAAGCAATTTTTGTGCAAACACGATTTTCGTGCGTGTACCATTTAATTAGCTCCGAAGAATTCCGTGACTTCGTGTGAATGGAAACACTGTTTTTTTTTTTTAAATTTATTTCAAGTGCACGTCTTTAGGGCACATTCACAATTCGAATGACAATGTTTAGGCCCTTTTTCTTGCGTTCGGGGGTATTGTTGCGGCGACCGCAAATAATGATCGGTTACGGACTTGCGGCCACCACCCGAACCCGTTTCTTAAATGTAAAGCTACACTATTGTGTGTGCGGTAATTTGTGGGGTGGAGGATATTGCGCAGGTGGTTGTTGTGTCTTTTTTTTTCCTTTTCGAAAAATTACCTTCAGAGATGAGCCTCTCGCGAATTTCCCAGGCGAATATCGTCGGGTTTTCCCTCTTGTACTGCTCGATCTTCGAGACCACTGCGGGCGTCGCCACTTTCGGTTTGCTACCGCCGATCAAACCTGGCGGCCTTAGTGTACCTGAAAACAAAATTCGAATGAGAACTTAAAAAAAAAATGCAAAAAATTTGTAACCTATAAGTAAGTGGACAATTGTTTAACGACTAAACTATTTAGTTGAGTTGGATACACGTTACGATTCTCCACCAACTAAACTATTTAGTCGGGGAGAAATCGTGTGGCGTGCGCACACAGTACGACGCCGGCACAACTCAATTTATGCAGAGCGTGTAGACAGTTTAATAATAATAATAATAATAATAATAAATTGTCCTTATTGCGAGAAAAAAAAATAAAGTACAAGAAATATCATGGCAGAGTAGGCGAAGTTCAGTGAGGTAGTAACCTCTTACTGCTCTTCCACTTAACCTACTAATTTACTAAACTAAAACTAAAACTAAATTAAATTACATTAAATGTACATTTAGGTTAGGAGTAGTATTATTTCATTGCAACTTCTTTTGTAATCTTTACAACTATGCATCTATTACAGATTATTTCTAAATATAAGTGCACGCAAATGTTTCTTAAATTTCTGTAAAGTGAGTGATTTCAGGTTCAAAGGTATTCTATTATATAATTTATAAATATTATACGAGAACGATCTTTAAAAAAATACTGACCTATGAATGGGAGGTGAAATTAAACCCCGAAACCTCACATCACGTTTAGTATAGTGTTAATTATTATTATTAATTTATGTAATAAAAATGTTGCTTAAATATTATTAAACATGCTCAAATAAGCTGAATGCTCGATGTAACTAAAATATGCACGAGACGACTAGGATATGCAAAATATGAAAAATTTAATCATCACCATTTATTTGCATTTTACTAGATGCGTATAGATCTAAAAGGATATTGTCAGGATATCAATATTTAAGAATATGCATCTATATATCTTATCGCGTGCTTTTTACGATCGATGACGAACTAAACTATCGATCGTGTGCGAACTGTGGAACTATGCCAGTTGTACGATAGTAGAACGATTATTTAATCATGAGGGCTCACCAACTGCTTTTGACTAAAAAATCGGGCTGGACGATGCACTTGCATTTACGGTAATGCCATTATAGACCTCGACTAAACTATCGCTCAACTAATAATTGGCCATGTGCGGGCCCGCTAACTCTTGCAAAGAATATTATTGAACAATTTGTTATTGAATTGCAAGCTAAATAATTATGTTATCAACGAATGTACCCGAGTACAGCATCAGCGATTATATTGTGTGAGCCACAAAATTTTGTTTCAGAGTTGGCTGTGGGATAAATGAGGTATGTCGCATATTATTACGTCATAAGATTTAAAAAAATTAATTAATCTCAGACATGACTGCTATGTTTCTCTCTCTCATGCATGGCCAACTCCGAAAGAAAATTCTGTGGCTCACACCGTATCTTGACGACAGTAATTGAATCCCCAAGAAGTCGTTGAAGTAGATAGCTCGAAATCTCTACCATATATTGCAACTAGTGGGGTACCTCAAGGCTCTAATCTTGGACCATTATTGTTTACAATGCTGTTATAGCAACACTTAATTGTAAATTTTTAATGTCTACTAATAATAACGTTAATTAACCATTTATCATTTATACAGATAACGATTCACTATTTTATACCAACACATAATTGTGAGTTTTTAATGTATGATAATAATAATTTTTATTTATCATTTATACTTGTGTGAACGTATTGTGTTCTTCCAGTGGCGGTTAATCGAGTAATTACCTCCCTAAGAATTTTTCGCTTATAAATTTTCATTGTTAAAAATTACCGATATTCCATATTCCAAACAAATAATATAACCGGTAAATTTTTCCAACGCTTTAAAACGTTGGAAAAGGATAGATTCTATCTCCTGCACTGGAGACGGGAGTGTCGTGGTAGTAGTGTTGCTAGGAGTAATTTTTAATTTTCCTCAAATATTTCATAAAAAAAATATTTCTTTTTTTTAATTACCCCCCGTAGACTAGTTGGCAGGAAACGCCTTTGTGTTCTTCTATTATATTTGACGATGTTATACCAAATATGGTGATGTACAAATAAACGAATTATTATTATTATTATTTATTTATTTCCCAACAGAAAAACAGGTTAACCATTTACAGGGAAAAGTTACAAAATAAGAAACATAAGACACAAAAGTAATCTTACAAATTAATTGAAAAAAAATATAACAAACAAGCTATAAAAAAAAGCTTAATTTTATAGTAAGGGCATAATTGCTTTAACAAATTATTATTACTTTACTTTACTTTACTTAGTAAATAATTTTAGTGTACTGTAAGAAAAAATGAGACCGATATCCGTATTATAAATTAGGATGCGTGCAAAATTTCCAGTGTTTCGTAATTACAGTGGTGGCGTTTTCTGGCTTTCAACAGCGGCACTTATCTTATTGAGCAATTTATGGCTTCCTCGATAGATACATATCTAAAACGCGCAACGAAATCATACGATTTAATTACGACCTGCACAGGTATATATCCCCCCGGAGCCACCTTTATTATAATATTACATTTGACGAGTGATTTATTTTTATTATACATTTTATATAAGTTAATTTATTCGAGTCGTGCCCCGGTCCAGCCGACATGAACGCTTTTGGGGAATTTTTCTGTTTAACACAATTATACTCGATTCGAATTTATTTAAGCTATAGTTTTGAAGGAAATAATTCGTATCGATTATAAATGATGGGTCATCAAACTCGGCCTACGGGCTCTTTTGATATTAGTTGTATTTATATGTAGCGTATGTTATGTGTAAGAAATTGTCGCAAGAAATAAATCCTGTATATTTATCTCTTGCGACAATTTCTTACACATAACATAAGCTACATGTAGTGTATTTAGAAATGGCAAATCATGACAAAATCTTCAATTGTCAAACGATATAAAGAAAAAACGTCATACATTATGAAAGGATATGAGGCCGTAGGCCGAGTACAATAGTCGAGCGAGTTAAATATGAATTATTATTACTTATTTTATCAGGAAAAATATTCAATACAACATTCTCGGGTAAAAGGCAGATCAATGAATACCAGGAGTAAAATTTATAAACTTTTACCTGCACCTGCACGATCTATATTTGATACAATTCTCTTCGTTGTGGATTCGGCAATTTAAAATTTAGAATTTGAAAAACTGTTGGATTTTTAAAAACCTAAATTATTTTGGTGTACCGGGTAGAGGCGAGCGCTTGTGCCGGTTGCACCGCGTGCCGTGTGGGTTCGATTCCCAACCCCGGCCGAAGATTTTTCGGCGATCGAGAAGTATTCGCTCGGGTCCGTGGTTGTTGTATACGTCTTACATTATTCATTTGTTCATTTACTCTCATTATTCATACAAATAAAAATATAAAAATAATAGCCGTGTGTGACTGAATGGCGAAAGCCTAAGTCAAAAAAAAAAAATTATTTTGAAAGAATGATGTTTCCCAAACTTAATAAATTTTTTGTAGAATTTTACCCGCGCGATTTATATTTATTTCTATTTTTTCGTTTCGACAATTCGAAATTTAAAATTTTAGAAAATTGTTGGTTTTTTAAATTACTCGTTTCCATTGAGCACCAACGAAACGTTGTATTCGCACAGAACCATTGTTTGTTGGCTTGGCTTGAAGATTTCCGAGTAAGTCTCGCAAATACCGATAATTGCGGTGTGAGATCGTCGTAAAAATACGAAAATTGTTTATTTATTATTATCGTTTTATTTGCGGCATGAAAATTTCCTCGCGTGTGAATGCAGTCGCATGAGAGATCGAAAAGTTGTAGAGCTCGGGGCATTCGGCTACTTGGAAGGAACACTTGATACATGCGACCCGACCATAATTACTCTTTCATAATCCTTTAGTGTTCGTTATTTATTTCCCTGGGACATTTTAAATATGGTCACCATTTATGTTATTATTATATATTTCTTACTCTGTGGCTGTTTGTGTGTGTGTGTGCTGTTCCAAACAGGACAATTATCCCAGGCAGTTCTTCAATGCGTCCCTTTACGCCTCCGGTGCACACATAAAACTCGATCTACCTGTTATGTTTCACACACACACACACACATGCACACAAAATGTGTACTAAATTTAACTTGCGGGATAAATAATCAATCGCGAATGTTGAATCAAAAATAATCGCTAAGGAAGCTGAATTAAATTACTTGGCTGGTAAAGTCTGCCCGCGCTATGAAGGCATCTGAGGTGCTATCTGTAACCTTTCAAAAACCATTCATTTATGAATAGTGCACCAATAGCTAGCAAGTAAAGTATAAACATCTGCGAGTGTAAAGTAACAAAATACTCAATCACTTCTGATGAGGGCCTTTCCGACCCTTCGTTAATCGCTTCAGACGCCTTCATAGCGCGGCCAAAGTATATCACGAATTTTTCACTTAAGTGCTTAATTCAACCTCCTTAATAATTCAATATTATTACAAAGTAATGGGACTTCAACAACCAATCATATAAATAGAATATATTTATCTGCTATTACTGCTGATATTGATCGTATCCGCCCGCTGCTAAATTTCCTGTAGGACTATAGTGGACGTATGCGCCCGCTCGAAATCAGGATTTTTGTCGTGAAAGAACTCGTTGGTCCCAGACGAGAGTTTTTCGAATTTATTGCGGTCGTTAGAAAAAAAGTTTTGGAAACTCTTCATAGGCGTCCACAGCGGCAAGCAAGACGGGGCACCAGCTCCGGAAAATAAGTTATTGCAACGCAGACGTGTAATTAACGTTTTTTTTTTAGTTCACTACAAGACTTTTAAATTGTTTATTTTCTATTTGTACTTACTTGGCATGAAATAGCTTCCGAATAGTATAAATGATCAAATATTGAAGAAAAACTATTGCTGGTAAATGTACAAACAAATAACACTAGCATAGAATTATCTGTTTCATCAAGTGTGTAGCACAAAAAAAGTTAATTTTACGGAATTAAATATCATGATCTCGTGGTTGTGGGTTCGAATCCCATCCGGACGGTCACTTTTTCTGAATGAAAAATGGCTGTACGGGTCCATGGTTATCTAGTGGTTGTCCTTTCATATCAATATATGAATTTATTACAAATAATCGGTTGTGGCAGAATAGCCAAGTAGCTTACGTCAATTTCCCTAATATCATTCACTCTCCTTAACCCGAAATCCCATCAACCATCCTTTCTTAAAAAAAAAAAAAATATCATGATGAATAACCATCATTCCTGAATACTGCAGATTTTTCCCCCTAAAATTGACACTTTATATCCTTTTGAAATAACATCTAGAAAAAATGACCAATATTCAGTGAGAACTCAAGATTGAACGGGTATAAACCAGTGACGGCTCGCGGTACGGCCGAGGTAGCAATACAGACAGGTTGCAGAGATCTGTATTACCACCTCTGCTACCTCGGCCGTACCATGAGTCACCCCGCCGAAAGCCGTCACTGGTATTATAGTATATTATTAAACAAGTGAATTGCAACACTCGCCTACGGCTCGTATTGCAAACTTCACCCGAGTGGCAACGGCCAACTTTCTCACTCGTTTAATAATATACTTTTTCGCATCATATTAAATAATTACCTAAAGAGTTTTCTGTTTGTATTAAATTATAACGAATAATTTTTCAATTTGGAAATTGCGGCAGTTCGCTGACAAAAAACAAATCGTAACCATAGCAATGGGTAATGAAACCGCTATCATTTGATTGGACGTCACCTGTGGAGAAAATGATTCCGCCGAATAATGGACAACTTGCTCAATCAAAAACGATTTAACAACGTTTATATTATTTAAGAAGATGCGAAAAAAATTATTATACAATGAGATTGCAGTTAATACCACAATCTAATTTTTAACTTTGCTGGTGAAATACTAAACTAAAGTCTAATTGTAACTAATTTTGTAATACCTACACCGATTTTCACATGCCGTACAGATTTATGAGACAACAAACATTAATGACCTCGCGTTAAAGAATGCGATAAAAATTCGACCATTACCGCAGGAGTAACTATGTCTTTGTCCGGGATTCGGGCGTGCAAGACAAATTCGTCGGCACTTAATTGGTCGAGATTATTTCGACCAAAACACAACTCGATATCTTTCCTTTAATCGTTGTTCAGCAGAAGGAGACTCGACGCCCACTACGATCCAGTTATACGATATTATGCCACCGCTTTAGTAATAGAAGACCTTAATTTATTAACTGATCGTGAAAACTAAAGAATCGCACTGGACTTGTATTTATTAGTTTTATTCAAAGTGAACATTAGAATCGAGTCACTACGAAGAAATTATTTACAAATTAACTCGAGACGACCTCACTTATTGCAGATTTATTAAATATCGTATGAGCCACAAAATGTTGTTTCAGAGTTAGCTATAAGTGTCATAATTGACTATTTTCAACTGCAATAAATGAACATTTCTAACTGTCAAAAATGACCATTTTCAACTGTCAAAAATGACCATTTTTAACTGCCAAAAATGACAATTTTCAACGACGGCAAACGGCAATTTTTAAGTGGCAAAATTGATTATTTTCAACTGCAAGAACTGAACATTTCTAACTGTCAAAAATGACCATTTTTAACTGCCAAAAATGACCATTTTTAACTGCCAAAAATGACAATTTTCAACGACTACAAATGGCAATTTTTAAGTGGCAAAATTGACTATTTTCAACTTCAATAAATGAACATTTCTAACTGTCAAAAATGACCATTGTCAACTGTCAAAAATGACCATTTCTAACTGTCAAAAATGACCATTTCTAACTGTCAAAAATGACCATTTTCAACTGCCAAAAATAACCATTTTTAACTGCCAAAAATGACAATTTTTAACTGCCAAAAATGACCATTTTTAACTGCCAAAAATGACAATTTTCAACGACTTCAAATGTCAATTTTCAAGTGGCAAAATTGACTATTTTCAACTGCAATAAATGAACATTTCTAACTGTCAAAAATGACCATTTTTAACTGTCAAAAATGACCATTTTTAACTGTCAAAAATGACCATTTTTAACTGCTAAAAATAACTATTTTTAACTGCAAAAAATGACAATTTTCAACAACGACAAATGGCAATTTTTAAGTGTCATAATTGACTATTTTCAACTACAATAAATGAACATTTCTAACTGACAAAAATTACTATTTTTAACTGTCAAAAATGACCATAAATGAGGTATGTCGCGTATTATTACATCATTATGTTCGTATCACTTTATTATAATAACGTGATACCAACAAAGTAAAGTTATTCCTTTTATTTGAATTATTCAAAATGTATCACGAAGTGAAAGCCTCCACAATTACTTACTTAAAAATTAGATTTAAAAAAATGAACTAATCTCAGACATGACCGCCATGTTTCTCTCTCTCTCTCTCTGTCATGGCCAACTCGGAAACAAAATTCTGTGGCTCACACCTTACAAATAATAAAGTCGAAAAATAGCCTGAACATATGAATATTTTTCTTAATCGTTTTGGCCTTAACTTAATTTATTATTTGCCAAAGAAGTTTCTCTAACCCAACAGGATTTGTGGATTAAAATAAAAAGAAAATTTTGAGGTTCCTGGAGATAATTCCAATAATTAAAAAAAAATGGTTGTCTCTGTGTCTTCCTGTGTGCTTAACCGAGGGCGCTGAACATCAAAAACAACTAAATATTTCCTAAATAAATTAGAAACAACATCACTTGTTGCAGAGAGCATTAAATAAATTCAAATATTTTCTAATTAAACTTTGAACATAAGCCTTCAAATTGAAAATAGATTCAATTTGGATAGATTTTCAAAGCTTTTATTTTTTTTAAACTTTGTTAATCGCCAAATACAAATTTATCTCGAGTTTCGATTGTTGTAATTTCGTTTTTAGTTGGGATGTGTCAATTGTTGCACTGTAATTCGAAAACTTGATTAATTGAATCGCTTATTTTTAAAAGGTACCAAGTCATTTTTTATAGTTTTGAGAAAATTCAGAAAAAACTGCATAACTTGTGAATTAACTTTTTTTGTCGCAACTTATGCGGATAATATGAGGATAACTCTATCAGATACTGTTACTTTCATATTTTTTAATGCATTCTCAACTGAGATATCCTAATTAAAAAAAGATTGACTTAAGTCCTTTTAAAAATAAAACTACAAAAACATGTTTTTTAGGCTTTAATACAAATTACAAGAGTTAATAATAATAATATTATATTTATTTACGGGAATTTCCCTTTATAATACAAAAAATATCTCTAAAAATAATACAAATCTGAGAAAATTATACAAAATTATATAAACAAAATTTAAAATATAAACAAGTTATTAGAGACATGTTAATGTCGGTTGCGTGTTTTGATTTTCCAGTTTTCTATAATATCTTGGTAAAATGGTTTGCGTTCTTCTTCTATCCATTGAAGTAAGCGGCGCATACGTTCTACTTTTGTTTCAAGGATAAGAATTTTGTCACCAATGTATGCCTTTTCTTAAGGCAAAGATACATTTCTTGCTTTATTTGGTAACGCTAGTGAGAAATGGTGTTTTACAAATCCATTAACAAAATCACAAACTTCCACGACTCCAGGTTCTGCTTCCACAACATCACTACTTTCTTCACTACTGGACATTACTTATTACTTCTTCAGTTTATTATATACGCAACAGGCTTCAATACAGCACACTACCTTTTACAGATTACAACAACTGCCAATCTTCCATGGCAGACACCCCAGCGCCACGCCACGCCCGCAATTTGAAAAGGAACTAAATCACAGTGCTTAGACCCTTTTAAAAATAAACCTATACAAACTGTTCGTGTACACCTATAAACGTTAGCAGGATATACGTCCTTTTATAACCAAACAGTGTGGTTTGGAATGTTTAATGAAAAACAGGTAAAATCTCAAAATGGCCAAAATATGACTTAGTCCCTTTTAAAAATAAGCGATTCAATTCTAGATGGATTTTAAAATTCTTAGGCCAAGTGCAGCTGAAATTGTTTTTCCGAGTTTTGAGTATTGAAATTTTATTTTTAGCCAACACAAGTTATTAAGAATCGAAACTAGTCCGGAAATAAAATAAATTACTTTTTAATTGGAAGTACACTATATAATTCCCCATCACATTATTCAACCAATTAAATGGATCACTTAACCAATACAAGTTATTTGTTTCAGTGGGACATAAAAAATATGTTCATTTTAGAAATAATTTAAAATTTTTAAACTATTTCCAGCCGAGTTTAATTTTTCACAACTCTTTCAATCTCCGAATGCAATTTAGTTTTCTACAGTTTAAGTTTAGAATGTTTCTATTTTGTTTGTAGGGTATTCGACAATCGGAAAAACTTTTCATAAAATTTCGTACACCGGAAATAGGACTGCCTTTTGCGATTTTTCATCATCCATAAATTGGAGGTTGAGACAGGAATCATTTGTGAGGATTGTCAGAATTAAAGAACTTCATTACCAGTTTACTGACACGTGTTTCTAGTACTAAAGGGTGTTTTTTAGCAACATGAGAAGTTTCGATGGTAGTTGTCTATTTATACTCAATGAGAATGTCAAACTGTGTTGACATTTCTGTTCAGTAAGGTTAGGCAATTCATCATCAATCGTTTAACGCCACAACAACGCTTCCAAATTGTAAAAATTTACTTTCAAAAAAATAAATCTGTTCGCGAAGTTCATAGAGCACCTCGTCCATTTTACAGTCAACATAATCGGCCTAGTGAGCAAGCAATTCGTGCAGTTATTGATCGTTTCTCGATTCAAAACCATCAATAAGACAAAGAAATGTGAGTACCGAAGAGAATATTGCTGCTGTAGCGTGAAATGTTGAAGAAGCCGAAATGTCGATTCGTCACCGTTCTTAACTTGTTGGCCTTCGTCCTTTGACTATGTGGAAAATTTTACGCAAGGATCTTGGATTACGTGCCTATAACATAAAGCTCGTGCAACAATTAAAGCCAAATGACCATCGTTTACGTCGCATTTTTGCTGATTGGGCTAATTTTAAACAGGCCGAAGATGAGCATTTTTATCGAAGAATTGTGTTTAGTGATGAAGCTCATTTCTGTTTGAATGGCTTCGTCAATAAGCAAAATTGACAATCCTGAAGCCATTAACGAAACACTGTTACATCCATTAAAATTGACTGTTTGGTGCGGTTTACACGCTGGCGGCATCATCAGTCCTTATTTCTTTTGGCGCTATCAAACCATGCTGACTGATTTTTTGTTTCCAAAAATTAATCATCTAAACATCGACAACATTTGGTTTCAACAAGACGGCGCAACTTCCCATACAGTGCGCCTAACCATCAGTTTATTGCAAAGTCAATTTGGTGATAACTTTATTTACAAGAGTGGTCCTGTTAACTGACCCACTCATTCGTGCGACTTATCGCCTCTCGATTACTTTTTTATGGGGATATGTTAAGTCATTGATTTATGTCAACAAACCAGCAACTCTTGAAGCACTGGAAGCCAATATTAAAGCCACTATTGACGCCATACGGCCAGATTTATTGGAAAAAGTAGTGAGAAATTGGACTGATCGAATGGGCCATGTAACTCGTAGCCGCGGCGGACATATGCGGGAAATCATATTTAGAAAATAAATGCCATGAAATTATCTACCAGATTATAATAATAATTAATAATTCCAACAATATTTCTGTCTTGTATTATTATTTAAAGTTCTCAAGCTCTCAAAAAACACCCTTTATAACTCATTTTCAAAGGAGTACTACTAATAACTGAATCATTTGTAAGTTTCCTTTTAACAGAGTGTGTAGGTACTAAACAATAAATTTTATCCAGGTGGAACTGTTAATTACAGAAACCGACGGCGGACGATCAATCGCCTTTTAGCAGTACCAACCGTCCAGTCCTCTACATGTTGCATATTTTTTGATGAGACAATAGAGACGAGCAATTAACTCCTCCGCCGTCCCTCTAATCGATGCCCCCGTAATAACCATCCACTAACCGACGATAATAACAAGAACACAGCAAAGTCCACGAATCAATATCTGTGCAAGCAAGATAATCTAATTATTCACCAATAAATAATGGAGCAATTCCCATTCTACAAAAGCGGTTGGGCCGCGCGGAGGGTAATTACAGCCGGCGAATGGTGAAATTATAGTGGAATAGTGAAATGTCGGGTAGGCTTAAATAAATAATCCGCATCATCATAACGATAGCCGATACGATAATTCCGGTTATTACATTTATTAAACGCTGCCGCAGACAGGCGGCCATTTTGTAGATCGCATGTTGGGCACTAGAAAACCTTGGCAGGATAACTAATAGCCACTCTTGCTCGCACAATGATAACTTTGAAATAAATACAAGCTCTTGCGCACCGTGCACATGTATATATTTATAATACAAGAATTGGTTAAACGATTCGACCTTATTGGAAACAAATGTGCTGTTGTTGTTGTTTGGATGTTTTTTTTGCCTTCGTGATTTATGGTGATTTTTGTGCGCTACCGAACAGGAAGTGCATTTTAAAAGCGTGCGCTGGGGAGAGAGAGGGGTGTTGGGTAAAATGGCCGTTGGTGGTGTTTCCGGTTAGCCGGAATACTGAAACAATTATGTAATTGGATACTTGTTGTGCTACTTTCTTGATGGAACCATATTTTCAAGTTGGGTAAAGTAAAACGCTTGTTTGGTTCCATAATTTTATTTTCAGTTGCCTTAGGATCATCCTAACCGATCGAAACACGTGTCAGACAACTGAAAATAAAATTATGGAACAAACCAAGCGTTTTACTTTACCCAACATGTAATTGGACGTTGTTACTTTATAAAGATACAATGTTTTGGGTATGTTTATACAAGAACTCACGACTGAGATTTGATATTTGATGTGTTGTTGCTGAGAGCTAGGGTCAGTCCAGGTCACAGAAAACGTTGGAAGAGTATAATAAAAGCAGAGGAAAATTCAGTTGAGGTATTTCATTAAACGCACATTTAAGTATAAGAAAGAAAATCCTATTTCTAGTCCATTTGACCATAATGTAATCACTTGTATTTGTAAGAATTTATGTTATGTTTCTAAGGCATGGTCAATAAACGATTTATTATTATTATTATTTGTTCTTATTTCAAAATGGTAACTTCACAACCCAAAACTACAGGGCACCTTTCATGCGAGGCCTCAAACGGGAGACGATTTCAATCACAGAAAATTAAAAGAATTGATGAAATACTTCCTGGCTGATTTTAAAGCAAGCCAGGATGTGCGTTTTTCTAACGTAGACATAATTCGCTTGTTCGATAACTTAAAACATTAATTTTCAAAAAATCATAACTCACGAAAAAATTGGCTTAGACTTACAAGGAGAGGATCAGATGTGTGACTCACCGATTTGATCCATCTTTGGCACACTAGGAGTGTAACAGGTGCAAGTATTAGGGCGCACTATTCAGCCGTTTTCGAGAACAAAATTGATTGATTCTAAAATTATGATATTTAAATTTATAAAAACTATAAAAAAAAAATGAATGAACCCAACTTCAACAATGGGGTTCGATCCTTCGACCTTCCGACTACGAATCGGAGGTTTTATCGATGCGCCAAAAGGTCGGTATATGTTTGTTAACGTAAAAGATATATAAGCATACGAATGAATAACAAATTAAAAAAAAAACATTTCTTCTCGAAAACGGCTGAATTATTTGCACCTGTTACACTCCTAGTTATGACCTACACGTGTGCTAAAGATGGATCAAATCGGTGAGTCACACATCTGATCCTCCCCTTGTTAGTTAATTTTAAAGGTTAATGTTTTGTAAAGATATTAAAACTTTTGAGGAATTAATATTATATCACTATTTATTTTTTCAAGTCAAAATATTAATTTTCACAAATTCACAACTCATTGATTGAAAAATCGTAGTTGATTTTAAAGGTAAATGTATTATAATTGCATCAGAGTTTTTAAGGAATTCAATCGTATCGATATGATTTTTGTTTTCTAATTTTTCCTTTTAACACCCAAGGGGATTACAAAGGTCTAAACCAGTGGTTCCCAAACTTTTTTGCCCTACCGCCCCCTTTCCAGAAAAAATATTACTTAGCGCCCCCTATTTTCGTCAGCAGTAATCTTAAATCACCAAGATTGACTATTTGCAATTTCTTTTTTTTTGTTAATAAATTGATTACAGCACTGAACACACGTTCCACTAAATCTTATCTTCTTTCTTTTATATATCCCCCCCCCCAAATCCACCTCTGGCCATCAGCGCCCCCCTGAATCGCTGCAGCGCCCACCAGGGGGCGGTGGCGCCCAATTTTTGGAATCACTGATCTAAACTCAAGCGCTCTGTATCGCTCGGAGCGCCTTGGCAAAACCTCCACACGTTCACGTCGTAATTGGATGTGTGACTAAAATAAGATACGAATGGTAACAAATAGGCGCGAACAGATGCAGCTTGCGATTAAATTATGAATGCGTAAGAAGTGCCGGCGACAAATCCGAATGAATAATCCAACGATTGACAGCTGCAAAAGGACACGTGTCAAGTTTTACACAATTTTTTTTGCAGTAAAATTTCAAACCTTCGCCGATGGCCACGAAGATACCTCCTCAAAATTCCAACCGCTAATTAAACTCAGTAATTAATAAATTATTTAATGATTCAATTTTATTTACTTCAGGAAACACCATTCTTTCAAAATAATTTTGGTTTTTAAAAATCCAACAATTTTCTTTCGAGTAGCGAATTTATTAAAGTCCTAAATTTTTAATTATCGTATCTACAATGAAAAAAATTAAATAAATATTAATCGTGCAGGTAAAATTCTACAAAAATTTTATTTAGTTAAGGAAACTTCATTATTTCAAAATAATTTTGGTTTTTAAAAATCCAACAATTTTCTTTCGAGTAGCGAATTTATTAAAGTCCTAAATTTTTAATTATCGTATCTACAATGAAAAAAATTAAATAAATATTAATCGTGCAGGTAAAATTCTACAAAAATTTTATTTAGTTAAGGAAACTTCATTATTTCAAAATAATTTTGGTTTTTAAAAATCCAACAATTTTCTTTCGAGTAGCGAATTTATTAAAGTCCTAAATTTTTAATTATCGTATCTACAATGAAAAAAATTAAATAAATATTAATCGTGCAGGTAAAATTCTACAAAAATTTTATTTAGTTAAGGAAACTTCATTATTTCAAAATAATTTTGGTTTTTAAAAATCCAACAATTTTCTTTCGAGTAGCGAATTTATTAAAGTCCTAAATTTTTAATTATCGTATCTACAATGAAAAAAATTAAATAAATATTAATCGTGCAGGTAAAATTCTACAAAAATTTTATTTAGTTAAGGAAACTTCATTATTTCAAAATAATTTTGGTTTTTAAAAATCCAACAATTTTCTTTCGAGTTGCGAATTCCTAAATTTTTAATTATCGTATCTACAATGAAAAAAATGAAATAAATATTAATCGTGCAGGTAAAATTCTAAAAAATTTTATTTAGTTAAGGAAACTTCATTATTTCAAAATAATTTTCGTTTTTAAAAATCCAACAATTTTCTTTCGATTTTTTTTAATTGTAAATTTTGAATTTGAAAATAAATTGAAATAAATATAAATCGTACGGGTAAAATTATATTCATTTTACGAAACAGACAGTACGCCGAAAAAACCGAAACAAGGGAAACAGAACGCTACGACAATACGACCGAATTACAATTACAGCGATGGGACGTCACACCGAAATATATTACACCAATACTTTTATTCGTAAATAGAAAGAAATAGTATATTATTAAACGAGTGAGAAAGTTGGCCGTTGCCACGAGGGT
The DNA here is from genome assembly GCA_910593695.2 of Ocypus olens. Taxonomy (NCBI): domain Eukaryota; kingdom Metazoa; phylum Arthropoda; class Insecta; order Coleoptera; family Staphylinidae; genus Ocypus; species Ocypus olens. The sequence continues at coordinate 57,206,544 of OU343054.1, read as the reverse complement.
GAAGTTTGCAACACGAGCCGTAGGCGACTTGTTCACGAGTTTTTCGCATCATATTAAATAATTACCTAAAGATTTTTCTGTTTATATTAAATTATAACGAATCATTTTTCTATTTCAAAATTGCGGCAGTTCGCTGACAAAAACCGAATCGTAACCATAGTAACAACTAAACTGTTGAGAAAGTAAAATCGTCGTCATGTCATTGGCTGAAACTTGTTGGGCAATGAAACCGCTATCATTTGATTGGACGTCACCTGTTGGGTAATGAAATTGCTATCATTTGATTGGACGTCACCTGTGGAGAAAATGATTCAGCCGAATAATGGACAACTTTCTCAACCAAAAACGATTCAACAATGTTTATATTATTTAATAAGATGCGAAAAAATTATTATTCATCTTAAATTTAACTACCATTATAATTGCAATTTTTGTAAATATTTATCGCCATAATGTCGTATCGCTGTAATTATCGTTCGGCCGTATTGTTGCATCGGCGTGTTTCCCTCGAATTTTCGTTTTTTTTTGGCCCTTTACGCAATCTTCGCCATTGGTGAGATAAATCACACAAGCGATAAACAAATGATGTATTATTCTGTAGTGTTGATACTGTTTATACAAACATTGTTATAAAGATAATTCAACTTAATATACAAATAGTTAAATTCTATTGAATATTTTTTTGATCATATAAATATGAAATAGAAAAATTCTGTCTTTTCTTTACTTAAAATAAATAAAATCGAGTATTTCTACCTGGTTTCGAAATCATCACCGCATCTGAAAATGGATTGAATTAATACAATATTTCGAACATTTCAAGTATAATTTTTATATTCGTATTTTCTCGGCCTTCATAAAGTATTTGCGTTTTCAAATTTTGATTTCGTCTCAATTGTGTGTTTTCGATGAAATTCATCTACCGATCAATTTATTTGCTTTATAAATAAGTGATTTTCTATCTCCTGTGTGTTGGGTGTTGAATTACAAAGCGGGCCATAGGGATTTACATGTAAAATTTAAAATGTGTTAATATTGCCTCCCCTGATTAGTTGACAGCATCGATCTTCTTACATTATTTTTAAAGCTTTTTAAGCTCATGATAATGTGAATAATTGTAAAGTTTAAGGTACCAAACTCAATGGCTACTACTACTCTGCAGAGTATTTACCGAGATATTTACAAAAAAATTTACAATTATTTTGTATTGAAAACAAGGGTTTGCAAAATTGCCCGTCTACGTATTAGAAATCAAGGTATCATTGACGGTTCACGAGTTAACCCACGGTACGGCCGAGGTAGGATCGGTTGCTGCTACCTCGGCCGTACCATAAATCACTCCGCGAACCATCACTGAAAGGTACACACAGATGAGAAAAATAAGATGTAGGATATTGTTGTGGTACTACATAGAAAATCTGTGCTTCAATAATTTCTTTTTCCACTTCAAAGTAAATAAATATTTAATAAGCCAACTATTCGTGCAACGAACAACCCTAAAGAAAGCCACGCAGTTCACGTCGAGTAACGACTTAAGTGCTCGTGTAACGTTTTCCTCCGGAACGGGTCGTCGTCGAAGAAGTAGAAGTAGAAGGAGAGAAAAAGGTTCGAACAGACGACGTATTGAAAAATCCCAATTACACCAATACAAAGTGCATAATTACATGCATGATGGAGGCAGGTACTCGCACATGTCTACTTATATGATGGCTAAAATGCCATTCAACACAAGAGGAAGAGTATAAAGTCACGATTTCCTATATATTACATATAACACGATAACTATCAATTATATTTAAATATGCACGTTCGATGCATGTGAGTGCATATGCATTGAACAAACAGAAATGTATACGAAGAGGTAAAAATACGAACGAGAGGGGAAAGGGAAAAATTGGTTGTATTATTATCGAGACGAGGGAATTATATTCACATGTTATTCACATAGTTATTTTTCGCGCATTATCTATCCTTTAAAAATTAATGTATTATTCATGTACAATCATATTTTGCCTCTTATTACATCAAGAAACTTTTGAATTACATTTTCGCCCAATTGTGTAAATGCAAATATAAAAATAGGAGTCCCGGGTTCGATTCCCGTACACAGCCATACTTTTTTTAATTTTAAATATAGAAATAAAAATTAAAACCTTCTGAATTAATGAAGACGAAATGTATTTTTGTATATTTAGACTACATTTATGTTGCGTTCCTTTAATACATTTTTTAAATGCAAATATACAGGGTGTCCTAAATAGAGTAGGATTGCATGGGCATCTTTCTTATTTTTAAAGCTAGAGATCTTGTTAAATGGGCAATGTTGTGCAGTTTTCTATGCTGATTCAGATTATGTTGAGAAATTTTCAAAATTCCGAGCAGTTATTCAATGTTAATTCTTCATCATCAACGATCATATTTCTATTTCTCTTAGGTTTTTTTAAACTTCCATACAATTGCATATTTTCATCCAATCTTTTAAATACCTTAATGTCCGGCTGCCTTCTTTCAGGAAAGTTTGCTTGGTATGTTTGTGCTGCAAGATGGGGGTTTTTCTAACACTTGATGTAATTACAAAACATATCGTATTGTTCAGATATTGAATAATTCGCCATTTCAAGTAATTAATATTTATAGATATTACAACAACTTAAGACAATACACATGTATGAATGATTAATACAACTGATAAACTAATTTAAGATGACAGTTAGTCGTTATAACAAATTTTGTTTTATTTTTATTTATGCCTACTTGTTTTAAACTTACAACAATTAATATTTCCATTAATTTTTATTTTGACATAGGTTGTTGTACATCGTTGAAAAGAGAAAAAAAAGTCTATTTATGCGTGTAAAAATCAAATATGGCGGCCATTTGAAATAAGAAAGTTGGCATTAATATCTCGGAAACCGCCATCTTGAATTTTATTTTGACTTGATTTCTATGTTTGCCTAATTAAAACAAGTAACTTTTATTTAAAACTTTTTTCGCATCTTTAATAATTATTGAGATATTTGATTTTTTTGAAGTTTTTTTTAAAATATTTTCTAAACTGCTCGGAATTTTGAAAATTTCTCAACATAATCTGAATCATCATAGAAAACTGCACAACATTGCCCATTTAACCAGATCTCTAGCTTTAAGTATAAGAAAGATACCTATGACACCCTGTATATTAGTGGCGGTGTTAGAACTAAAATCCGATAGTCATTATACGCTACAACAATTCCACTTTTATTATCACAACAAATAAATCAATTCCGCCATTTACCTAATTCCGCACAATCATCATTCAGTCGGCCAATCGAATTACTAATAACTGAACACTTTTTTCTTTTTCTTTACAGACTTTTACGGTCTGTACATCAATCAAAGCCGAGTATCCATATTCGATGTGACGTTGGACTTACATTTGAGGTATGTTTAAAATTTTATTTAATTACCCGCAAAGTATGCGAGAACGAAACAGTTGAGCGTCGGCGGGATTTTTACGTTATCAGCGCGCGATTCAAACTCAATTTGCTTACATTAGAAACCACCTTGGAATAACTGAAATTATTTCGATAACATTGTTTCACGCCAGACTTTTAAACGCGATTTTTATATTATGAATCGTTACATGTGAACAATAAATCCCGAATTGTGTTTCTTTAAAAGTTACAGATCGATCTATTTCTATTATTTTGGTTGAAAAATCGCCGAATCATGAATTTTAAGTGTTTCATTATTTTTCCAGCAAAATACGTTACAAAAAATTATATAAATTATTTTAACTTAATACAATTATAAAATAGTTGTTGGAACTAGAAAAAAACAATAATAACGTAAGATATAAATATTTCTAATGCAGTGCAGTAGATGTCGCCTCAATGTGCTTTCTATCTTTATGATGTTGAATTTTTAAAATTTTCTTGTTTATAAAAGGCGCGATCATTATAAAATACTTAATACAATTATAAAATAGTTGTTGGAGCTCGAAAAAAACGATAATAACGTAAGGAACAGATATTTCTAATTTCGATGCGTAGATGTCGCCTTAATAGGTTTTCTATCTTTATGATGTTGAATTTTATAAATTTTCTTGTTTATTAATGGAAATACATATAGTCTGTAAAGGCGCGATCATTATAAAATTAAGTTTGCGTGTGTAGAACCGGATGCGGCGCACGTTTTGCTTTTGTTTATAAAACGAGTGTTGCTTTTTGTGGATCGATGGAAGTACGTGGAAGCGGAGGAAAAATAAAATTTCAAAAAAAAAAAAAGAAACCGTTGGTGTCGCGGTGTAAATAAATGTTCGGTGGCAAAAGAGTAAATCGAAGTTCTCGGAAAATAGCACACCGGAACGTAATTGAGTGTTATTATGATTTAATTGACAAAAAGGTACGAAGATCCTGCAATTAATGCATTTAGGACGAGCAAAGTGATGAACGAAAAAAATAAAATTGACTTAATTGTAGATGAATTAATACTAATTTTATAATTAAGAAACTTTTTTTTCTTTACTTTATCCGATAATGTTAACACGCCAATAATTCCTTAGAAACGAGTTGCGTTAAGATACCTTTAACAACACTAGTGTTGTTATTAATTTATTGATTAATTTCGGTGTGTAATAGTAGTTTAATACTATACTTAAATAATTACCTAAAGATTTTTCTGTTTGTATTAAATTATAACGAATAATTTTTCTATTTGGAAAATGCGGCAGTTCGCTGATAAAAAAAAAACGAATCGTAACCATAGTAACAACTAAACTGTTGGGTAATGAAACCGCTAGCATTTGATTGGGTAATGAAATTGCTATCATTTGATTGGTCGTCACCTGTGGAGAAAATGATTCGGCCGAATAATGGACAAGTTTCTCAATCAAAAACGATTTAACAACGTTTATATTATTTAATAAGATGCGAAAAACTCTTGTTTATCAACCGTAAATTGGAGGGTGGTACAGGACCCACCCACTTGCCCCCGTGTCACTTTAATTTAAACTACAAAATCGCGTTTATGTAAACTTTCAACTTTTACAATTATTTGCCAAAGAAGTTCCTCTAACTCAACAGGATTTGTAGGTTAAGTTGAAGTGGAAACGAAGGGTGGTGGGTGGTCCCTATCCTACAATCCAACTTTTTGTCCACACTTCGATATTTCCACCAATAAATAAGTGAATCACAAACACATAAAGTCTTAAATTTCTTTCTTACTCTTGTTATTAATTAATTTCGGTGTATAGACTCTTGCTTATCATCCGTAAATTGAAGGGTGGGACAGGGCCCACCCACCCACCTCTCATTCCACTTAGATTTAAACTAAAAAATCGCGTTTAGTAAACTTTCAACTTTTACAATTATTTGCCAAAGAAGTTCTTCCAACTCAACAGGATTTGTAGGTTAAGTTAAAGTGGAAACGAAGGGTGGTGGGTGGGCCCTATCCTACAATCCAACTTTTTGTCCACACTTCGATATTTCCACCATTAAATAAGTAAATCACAAAAACATGAAGTCTTAAATATTTTTCTCAATCTTGTAGTTTTAATTAATTTCGGAATGTAAACTCTTGTTTATCATCCGTGAATTGAAGGGTGGGACAGGGCCCACCCACCCACCTCTCATTCCACTTAGATTTAAACTAAAAAATCGCGTTTAGTAAACTTTCAACTTTTACAATTATTTGCCAAAGAAGTTCTTCCAACTCAACAGGATTTGTAGGTTAAGTTAAAGTGGAAACGAAGGGTGGTGGGTTGGCCCTATCCTACAATCCAACTTTTTGTCCACACTTCGATATTTCCACCAATAAATAAGTAAATCACAAAAACATGAAGTCTTAAATATTTTTCTCAATCTTGTAGTTTTAATTAATTTCGGAATGTAAACTCTTGTTTATCATCCGTAAATTGAAGGGTGGGACAGGCACCACCCACCCACCCCTCGTTCCATTTGGATTTAAGCTACAAAACTACGTTTTGTATATTTTCAACTTTTTCAATTATTTACCAAAGATGTTCCTTTAACCCAACAGGATTTGTGGATTAAAATAAAGTTGACACGTCGGGTAGTGGGTGGGCCCTATCCTACAATCCAACTTTTTGTCCTCACTTCGATATTTCCACCAATAAATAAGTGAATCACAAAAACATAAATTCTTAAATGTCTTTCTTACTCTTGTGTTAATAATTAATTTCTGTATATAAACTCTTGTTTATCATCCATAAATTGGAGGGTGGGAGAGGACCCACCCGCCCGCCTTTCGTTCCACTTAAATTTAAACCACAAAATCGCGTTTTGTAAATTTTAAACTTTTCCAATTATTTGCCAAAGAAGTTCCTTTAACTCAACAGGATTTGTGGATTAAAATAAAGTTGATACGACGGGTGGTGGGTGGGCCCTATCCTACAATCCAAACGGGTGGTGGGTGGACCCTATCCTACAATCCAATCTGTTGCCCACGCTTTGATATTTTCACCAATAAATAAGCGAATCACAAGCATTTCTTTGTTGCGGAATATTAAAATTACAGAAGAAAACCTTTTGCTCTCTCTTTCTCTCGTTCAAATTACGCATTTCTTTGTTGCGGAATCCGTAAATTACAGAAGAAAACCTTTCGCTCTCTCTCTCTCTATCTTTCTCTCTCGTTCAAATTACAATTTACGGAATTCTCGAGCGATAAATCCAACTCGAACGCACATATAATTACTTAATGCTCCGAACCGCGTCCACAAATCAAATCGATAATCTGATCTATATAATTTCAATGGAAGCACACGGCCCGGGAATTACGGGGAGGCCAAACGGAAGAAGAAAAAAAAAACGACGAGCGATGAGCGATGAAGGAGGTGAGGCCGTTTGGGCTGTAATTAAAATCTGTAACAAATCCGCGGATTACGTTCGAAATCCCATCATTTATAACGAGATATGGGCATAAATAACCGTAAACCAGACCGCATACATAAATTTCCATCAGCATTTCACTAACAATTAAGTTGGAAATTTATGACTCGCTCGCTCTCTAGATCCATTGTGCGGGGTTTCACAAAAAGCGGATCGGCAATTATCACGTCGTAAATTTTCGCTTCTTGAATAAAGATCTTTAAACGTCGAGTGTTTCAGGCGCCGCGCCGCTAAAATGTTTTATTTCTTAATCTCACCATCACCAATATAGTTCAAAAAAAGTTGTGATCGACTGGACTCTTTTTTGTTTGTTGCCGATATTTTCTTAAATATGAAAAATATCACAAAAACATTTAAACAAACATTGAAGACAACAAAGAAATGAACATCTTTTGCTAGAAAACATTTTTCATAAAATCATTTTTATTCGAGAAAAAAATTTATAATTATTTTTAAATTTTTAGTTTATAATTATAAAACGATAATAGTTACAGCAAATTTATGTTAATAATAATTGTAGAGAATGCTAAAATGAACAACTTATAAAGAATAAGTTTTTTTCGAAATCCCTTTAGTTTTTGAGAAAACTGAGTTTTTGAATTTGAAGTATAATTTCATAATTTTGACGTTTTAAACGTCAGTTTCATCCAAGTTTACACAACGCTCGAAATACATTTAAAACATGATTTGAATTGAAAATAAACCATGAAAGTGTAAATATAAATGATACCATAAAGTCGGAGAAAGTAAAATGATGGCCACATCATCATTGTTTTCGTAGATATTAGTTCCAATACCCCGTAGGTTAAATGTTCCAATTTTTAATATTTGACGACATTCGTAATTTATCTTATCTCGAACTTTTGTGGCTCACGCGTTAATACTTTCGTAATTTGAATGACATTTCTTGTTTATTTAAATCGTCAACAGCATAATATGAAAAACTGGTTGAATAAATTACGCCAATTACCGACCTAATGAATTATAATAAAATTCAATGAATTTCAAAGCGACCGTTAATTCGTGCGATATTTATGTCCTCGCCGTAAACATTAACTAAAGGTGAACACACAAACCGGAAAAATTCCCATATCGTTAATTAATCGCCATTCATTAATGTGCATATTTTACCAGCCGAACAACCAGCATATCACTTTTTATTTTAAATACTTTCAGTTTACCCTCGTCCATAAACACCTTTAATTGACATCACTTACCGAACGAGCCCACATCTTTTGTTCTTACAATAACACCCATATGTGCGCATTAAAAAATAATAATAATATGATTGCATAATGTCTCGGAGGCTATTTGTGTGAATTTGAGTGCATCATGCAACCAGATTCACGGAATGGCATTTTTATCACTTAGAAAGCATGAAAAATTATTTCATTATTTTATTTTTTTTTTGCGAGCGCGGTAATTGCACTTTTATCATTCCGTTTGCTGTACATTTGCTTAATTGGCGTTTTCCTAGAACCGTACTCTTCGAAATTACATGCAATTAAGTAACAATTGCACTAATAGTTCACCCATGCGGTCCTCCGTGTTGCATACAAGGTGATGGCTCTATTAAACTGTCCGCCAATGTATTGCATAAAAAAAAACATAATCATAGGAAGGAATTGTGCGGTTTCCATGTGGGTTGTTGGGTTTATTGTGCTTAATCTAGATGGCTGATGACCTCGTGTTTTTTTTTTCGATTTTTTATAACGTTAATTTTCAAAAATTCATAACTCGTATTTTCAAAAATTTTAATTAATTTTAAAAGTGGATTTCTTGTGAATATAATAAACATTCTGAGCAATTTTCTCATAGGACTATTTATTTTATTTTTTAATTTTTTTAATGAATTTTCAAAAATTCATAACTCACGGAAAAATTGACACATTTTCAAAAATTGTAATTAATTTTAAAGGTGGATTTCTTGTGATTATATTAAACATTTTTAAAAAATTCATCAAATCAGTATTTATTTTTTTTTAAATTTTTTATACAAGTGTTCGACAAATTAAAATGTTAATTTTCAAAAATTCACAACTCACGCAAAAATTGACACATTTTCAAAAATTGTAATTAATTTTAAAGGTGGATTTCTTGTGATTTAATTAAACATTTTTAAAAAATTAATCAAATCAGTATTTATTTTTTTAAATTTTTTATACAAGTGTTCGACAAATTGAAATGTTAATTTTTAAAAATTCACAACTCACGCAAAAATTGACACATTTTCAAAAATTGTAATTAATTTTAAAGGTGGATTTCTTGTGATTATATTAAACATTTTTAAAATATTAATCAAATCAGTATTTATTTTTTTTTTAATTTTTTGTACAAGCGTTCGACAAATTGAAATGTTAATTTTCAAAAATTCATAACTCGCGGAAAAATTGACACATTTTCAAAAATTGTAATTAATTTTAAAGGTGGATTTCTTGTGATTATATTTAACATTTTTAAAAAATTAATCAAATCAGTATTTATTTTTTTAAATTTTTTTTTAAACAAGTGTTCGACAAATTAAAATGTTAATTTTCAAAAATTCATAACTCACGGAAAAATTGTTACATTTTCAAAAATTGTAATTAATTTTAAAGGTGGATTTCTTGTGATTATATTAAACATTTTTAAAATATTAATCAAATCAGTATTTATTTTTTTTTAAATTTTTTATACAAGTGTTCGACAAATTAAAATGTTAATTTTCAAAAATTCATAACTCGCGGAAAAATTGACACATTTTCAAAAATTGTAATTAATTTTAAAGGTGGATTTCTTGTGATTATATTAAACATTTTTAAAAAATTCATCAAATCAGTATTTATTTTTTTTAATTTTTTTACAAGTGTTCGACAAATTAAAATGTTAATTTTCAAAAATTCATAACTCACGGAAAAATTGTTACATTTTCAAAAATTGTAATTAATTTTAAAGGTGGATTTCTTGTGATTATATTAAACATTTTTAAAATATTAATCAAATCAGTATTTATTTTTTTTTAAATTTTTTATACAAGTGTTCGACAAATTAAAATGTTAATTTTCAAAAATTCATAACTCACGGAAAAATTGTTACATTTTCAAAAATTGTAATTAATTTTAAAGGTGGATTTCTTGTGATTATATTAAACATTTTTAAAAAATTAATCAAATCCGTTTTTATTTTTTTTTTAATTTTTTATACAAGTGTTCGACAAATTGAAATGTTAATTTTCAAAAATTCATAACTCACGGAAAAATTGACACATTTTCAAAAATTGTAATTAATTTTAAAGGTGGATTTCTTGTGATTATATTAAACATTTTTAAAATATTAATCAAATCAGTATTTATTTTTTTTTAATTTCTTATACAAGTGTTCGATAAATTAAAATGTTAATTTTCAAAAATTCATAACTCATGGAAAAATTGTTACATTTTCAAAAATTGTAATTAATTTTAAAGGTGGATTTCTTGTGATTATATTAAACATTTTTAAAAAATTAATCAAATCAGTTTTTATTTTTTTTTTATTTTTTATACAAGTGTTCGACAAATTGAAATGTTAATTTTCAAAAATTCATAACTCACGGAAAAATTGACACATTTTCAAAAATTGTAATTAATTTTAAAGGTGGATTTCTTGTGATTATATTAAACATTTTTAAAATATTAATCAAATCAGTATTTATTTTTTTTTAATTTCTTATACAAGTGTTCGATAAATTAAAATGTTAATTTTTAAAAATTCATAACTCACGGAAAAATTGACACATTTTCAAAAATTGTAATTAATTTTAAAGGTGGGTATCTTGTGATTATATTAAACATTTTTAAAAAATTAATCAAATCAGTATTTATTTTTTTTTAAATCTTTTATACAAGTGTTCGACAAATTAAAATGTTAATTTTCAAAAATTCATAACTCATGGAAAAATTGACACATTTTCAAAAATTGTAATTAATTTTAAAGGTGGATTTCTTGTGATTGTATTAAACATTTTTAAAAAATTAATCAAATCAGTATTTATTTTTTTTTTAATTTTTTATACAAGTGTTCGACAAATTAAAATGTTAATTTTCAAAAATTCATAACTCGCGGAAAAATTGACACATTTTCAAAAATTGTAATTAATTTTAAAGGTGGGTATCTTGTGATTATATTAAACATTTTTAAAAAATTAATCAAATCAGTATTTTTTTTTTTTTTTTTTATACAAGTGTTCGACAAATTAAAATGTTGATTTTCAAAAATTCATAACTCACGGAAAAATTGACACATTTTCAAAAATTGTAATTAATTTTAAAGGTGAATTTGTTGTGATTATATTAAACTTTTTTAAAAAATTAATCAAATCAGTATTTATTTTTTTTTAAATTTTTTATACAAGTGTTCGACAAATTAAAATGTTAATTTTCAAAAATTCATAACTCATGGAAAAATTGACACATTTTCAAAAATTGTAATTAATTTTAAAGGTGGATTTCTTGTGATTATATTAAACATTTTTAAAAAATTAATCAAATCAGTATTTATTTTTTTTTAAATTTTTTATACAAGTGTTCGACAAATTAAAATGTTAATTTTCAAAAATTCATAACTCATGGAAAAATTGACACATTTTCAAAAATTGTAATTAATTTTAAAGGTGGATTTCTTGTGATTATATTAAACATTTTTAAAATATTAATCAAATCAGTATTTATTTTTTTTTAATTTCTTATACAAGTGTTCGATAAATTAAAATGTTAATTTTCAAAAATTCATAACTCACGGAAAAATTGTTACATTTTCAAAAATTGTAATTAATTTTAAAGGTGGATTTATTGTGATTATATTAAACATTTTTAAAATATTAATCAAATCAGTATTTATTTTTTTTTAAATTTTTTATACAAGTGTTCGACAAATTAAAATGTTAATTTTCAAAAATTCATAACTCACGGAAAAATTGTTACATTTTCAAAAATTGTAATTAATTTTAAAGGTGGATTTCTTGTGATTATATTAAACATTTTTAAAATATTAATCAAATCAGTATTTATTTTTTTTTAATTTCTTATACAAGTGTTCGATAAATTAAAATGTTAATTTTTAAAAATTCATAACTCACGGAAAAATTGACACATTTTCAAAAATTGTAATTAATTTTAAAGGTGGGTATCTTGTGATTATATTAAACATTTTTAAAAAATTAATCAAATCAGTATTTATTTTTTTTTAAATCTTTTATACAAGTGTTCGACAAATTAAAATGTTAATTTTCAAAAATTCATAACTCATGGAAAAATTGACACATTTTCAAAAATTGTAATTAATTTTAAAGGTGAATTTGTTGTGATTATATTAAACTTTTTTAAAAAATTAATCAAATCAGTATTTATTTTTTTTTAAATTTTTTATACAAGTGTTCGACAAATTAAAATGTTAATTTTCAAAAATTCATAACTCACGGAAAAATTGTTACATTTTCAAAAATTGTAATTAATTTTAAAGGTGGATTTCTTGTGATTATATTAAACATTTTTAAAAAATTAATCAAATCAGTTTTTATTTTTTTTTTAATTTTTTATACAAGTGTTCGACAAATTGAAATGTTAATTTTCAAAAATTCATAACTCACGGAAAAATTGACACATTTTCAAAAATTGTAATTAATTTTAAAGGTGGATTTCTTGTGATTATATTAAACATTTTTAAAATATTAATCAAATCAGTATTTATTTTTTTTTAATTTCTTATACAAGTGTTCGATAAATTAAAATGTTAATTTTTAAAAATTCATAACTCACGGAAAAATTGACACATTTTCAAAAATTGTAATTAATTTTAAAGGTGGGTATCTTGTGATTATATTAAACATTTTTAAAAAATTAATCAAATCAGTATTTATTTTTTTTTAAATCTTTTATACAAGTGTTCGACAAATTAAAATGTTAATTTTCAAAAATTCATAACTCATGGAAAAATTGACACATTTTCAAAAATTGTAATTAATTTTAAAGGTGGATTTCTTGTGATTGTATTAAACATTTTTAAAAAATTAATCAAATCAGTATTTATTTTTTTTTTAATTTTTTATACAAGTGTTCGACAAATTAAAATGTTAATTTTCAAAAATTCATAACTCGCGGAAAAATTGACACATTTTCAAAAATTGTAATTAATTTTAAAGGTGGGTATCTTGTGATTATATTAAACATTTTTAAAAAATTAATCAAATCAGTATTTTTTTTTTTTTTTTTATACAAGTGTTCGACAAATTAAAATGTTGATTTTCAAAAATTCATAACTCACGGAAAAATTGACACATTTTCAAAAATTGTAATTAATTTTAAAGGTGAATTTGTTGTGATTATATTAAACTTTTTTAAAAAATTAATCAAATCAGTATTTATTTTTTTTTAAATTTTTTATACAAGTGTTCGACAAATTAAAATGTTAATTTTCAAAAATTCATAACTCATGGAAAAATTGACACATTTTCAAAAATTGTAATTAATTTTAAAGGTGGATTTCTTGTGATTATATTAAACATTTTTAAAAAATTCATCAAATCAGTATTTTTTTTTTTTTAATTTTTTATACAAGTGTTCCACAAATTGAAATGTTAATTTTCAAAAATTCATAACTCACGGAAAAATTGACACATTTTCAAAAATTGTGATTAATTTTAAAGGTGGATTTCTTGTGATTATATTAAACATTTTTAAAAAATTCATCAAATCAGTATTTATTTAAAAAAAAAAAATTTTATACAAGTGTTCGATAAATTGAAATGTTAATTTTCAAAAATTCATAACTCACGCAAAAATTGACACATTTTCAAAAATTGTAATTAATTTTAAAGGTGGATTTCTTGTGATTGTATTAAACATTTTTAAAAAATTCATCAAATCAGTATTTATTTTTTTTTAATTTTTTTTATACAAGTGTTCGACAAATTGAAATGTTAATTTTCAAAAATTCATAACTCACGCAAAAATTGACACATTTTCAAAAATTGTAATTAATTTTAAAGGTGGATTTCTTGTGATTGTTTTAAACATTTTTAAAAAATTAATCAAATCAGTATTTATTTTTTTTTATTTTTTTTATACAAGTGTTCGATAAATTGAAATGTTAATTTTCAAAAATTCATAACTCACGCAAAAATTGACACATTTTCAAAAATTGTAATTAATTTTAAAGGTGGATTTCTTGTAATTATATTAAACATTTTTAAAAAATTCATCAAATCAGTATTTATTTTTTTTTAATTTTTTTTATACAAGTGTTCGACAAATTGAAATGTTAATTTTCAAAAATTCATAACTCACGGAAAAATTGACACATTTTCAAAAATTGTAATTAATTTTAAAGGTGGATTTCTTGTGATTGTATTAAACATTTTTAAAAAATTAATCAAATCAGTATTTATTTTTTTAAATTTTTTTTTATACAAGTGTTCGATAAATTGAAATGTTAATTTTCAAAAATTCATAACTCACGTAAGAATTGACACATTTTCAAAAATTGTAATTAATTTTAAAGGTGGATTTCTTGTGATTGTTTTAAACATTTTTAAAAAATTAATCAAATCAGTATTTTTATTTTTTTTAATTTTTTTTTATACAAGTGTTCGACAAATTGAAATGTTAATTTTCAAAAATTCATAACTCACGGAAAAATTGACGGATTTTCAAAAATTGTAATTAATTTTAAAGGTGGATATCTTGTGAATATATAAAACATTTCAAGCAAGTTTATTATATGGATATTAATTTTTTTTTTTATTATAAAGAATAAGTTATTTTCAAAATGTCTTTGGTTTCTTGAATAAGCCGACTATTGTTCGATTATTAATTGTTTGAGAACAATTCCAATTACTCAGCTCTGTGCACTCACCTTTATCAAATAATGTCTATAAGACGACGACTGTCCTTCCATCCTCCAAAAATTTGACTCAAAACTGATAATTCAAAAAACGACACTCCTCCGCATTATTGAACTCTTTTAACACCGAACTCTCGCACTGAACTGGAAAATTTCGTCAGGTGTTAACAGTCTTATCATCCGAATTTTGCCCCCGGGGCAATTCGTGTCCGGCGGAGATATCGCGAGACCGCATTCTTTCTTCACCTGTTATCAGCAGTGACGGTTCGCGGGGTTTTTTCTGGTACGGCCGAGGAACAAGAGGTGGCAATACAGATAGGTGCAGTCATGCAGCCAGCCGTCTCTGTGTTACCATCTCTTGTTCCTCGGCCGTACCAGAAAAAACCCCGCGAACCGTCACTGGTTATCAGTGCTTTTCTGCTATTCATTTCAATCTGCACACAAGATAGACAAAGATGCAAAGACATACACCTATTTTTTATCATTGAAAGTCGTTTGATCGGTCAGTTTATCTTCCGGCGAGTGAATGTTAACGTGTAACGTGTTTTAACAAGCAGAATGTGGAAAATTGCATTAACAAACATTAGTTTTAATTATCAGTTGATGGGCTGTTGGTAAGTGATTAAATTAAATTGGTTTGTTTTATTGAATGCATTTTTCAATTTGATTTAATTGTAACATACCCATATTATACAAAAAATTAAACACTAAGTCTTAGTCACGACTTGAGTGTTACATAATAGTCCTCAACACAAATAACGAGATGAGTAGAAGGACCATCTAGTCGATAGCCTTTTTAGATTTGGTACAGAATGTTATAGCCAATATAATGTTTTGTCTTACAATACTATAATGGTCTTCCCGTAGGGCAATAAATGAATATTATTATTATTATTAAATAAATATACGGAACGGAATAAATTCATTAAACAATTTATTAACAATTGCTTACGTAAAATATTCCTTATTTATCAAAATACATTTTTTATTGATTTTTTAAGTGGCGGAATTTTTTGGATTTTCCGAAAATTCCTCGCCCCGTTTACTGGTTTACCAAAAAAACAAAACACAGAAAATTCGGTTTTGCTCCTTAACGGGGCCCCTCGCTCGGGGAGATGTATTTCTCGGTATTGCATCGAGTGCGCATGACTGCAGACCGTGGTACAACTTCAGTTAACGTCTTTTTGCGAAGGGCGCACGTCTTAATTTGCATCTCTCAATTAAAATCGTGCACAGTGCAAACAAATCTTGATTTTATAACTGAATTATGTGATAAATGTGTAACCATTAATGCGGGGAACTAATATGTTGGTGTAGTTAGTGAAAATGTGCAAATTCGGAGCAGTAAGATGTTGAGGGACGACAAACAAACTACGCATTAAAGATGGAGAGGGCGAATAGAGGTTGGTGGATGTTATTTATATAATTAAATGCTTTTTCTACTATCAGCCCTCAAGTTCACACTTTGGCAGACTTAATTAAGACAAGAAAATTACCTATTTTAGCCATTTTTTTTTTATAAATAAAAGCTGAATGATTGTAGAAAAAACAATTAATTAATTACTGCGCTTATCTGAGTATTTCACCTACGGATATCATAATATAATTACTAAGGAGGTTGAATTGAAATAACATATTAAACAGATAATAAAATAGCAACACACACAATTTAAAATAATTTCCTTATATGGAACACATAACAATTAAAAAAAATAGCACATTTTCTAAATTTTTAATTAATTTTAAAGGTGAGTCTATTAAACATTTTAAACAATTTTATCATGTTAGTATTTTTTTTTTCAATCTTTTGTGTTAATTTTTCATGAAGAAAAGAACATAACATTCACATTTTTGTGTGAGTACATCGTTTTATAAGTCGATTGTAGTTGGTTTACCAACAACAACAAAAAACACAGTACATTCGGTTTTGCTCCTTAATCGGGCCCCTCGCGAGCGTCGTTTGTTGATGACTCACCCGCGAGAGGTGTATTTCACAATATTGCATCGTGCGCGTCTTAACTTGCATCTCTCAATTAAAATCGCGCTCAATGTAAACAAATCTTAGTTTTGTTAGTGAATTATGTGATAAATGTGTAACCATCAATACGGGGAAGTAATATCGTGGTGTAGTTAGTGAAAATGTGCAAATTCAGAGCTGTAAGATGTTGGGGGACAACAAACAAATTACACGTTAAAGATGGAGAGCGCAAACAGAGGTTCGTGGATATTATTTACATAATTAAATATTTTTTCTACTATTATCCCTCAAGCCCACACTTTGGCAAACAGAATTAAGCATATCAAGAAAACTACTTCATATTTTAATAAATATTTTTTTAATAAATAAAAAGTGAATTATAGTAGAAAAAAATATTTAATTAATTACTGCCCTTATCCAAGTATTGTGATTACTCATGAGCTTAAATTATAATACATTACATACATAATAAAAAAAAACACACACAATTTAAAATAATTTCGTTATATGAATTTTAAAAGTGTATTAAAACAATAAAAACAAACAGCATAATTTAATCATACGGTAACATCAAGTAAAGAGTGATTGGATAAAAAAATATAATAAAAATTAAAAACATAATATACGTAAATATAAACGGAATACAAAAATAAATATACAGGGTGTTTCAGAGCTCTGAGAACGGTCAATCACGTCCTTATTTATATTTTTTTTATGTGTAAACTTAATTGTAGGGTTTTTAATATGTTAACTCATTACTATTTATTACTTTGTGTTTTGTCAATTTGGTGAACGGTTCTCTTAAATATATTTACTTTTATATATAGTTTTCTATTATTATGGTATCTCATGTACTCAATGTTGCCAATATGCGCTTCTTACCTTGACATATGTAAATTGTAGTCACGAATAAATTATTCCATTCTATTTGTTAAAATTTCGAAAAATGTTTTATACAAAAGTTGTGTATAATAGTGAGCTGCACGCCCTAAAAATATTTAAATGTATACAGGGTGTCTCATAACAAAGTTACAGATCAAACTTATTTTTTTTTAATGGAACACCCTGTATTTTTTGTCATTTTTGAATTATATGGAGCAAATAAAGGTGAGTTCCTTCAATACTCCCTATACCTATTGTTTGCCGTTTTCGAAATATTTAAAGATTTGGTGAAATTTTATTTTTGCCTCAGTGATTGACGTTGAACGATTAAAATCATTTCAATTATTTGCTTGAAGGTTCTAACTTTTAGATAACTTATGGAAATACATTATTTTGACAGTTAATAGAAAATGCTATTTTTGACAGTTGATAAAAAATGCGATTTTTGACAGTTGGCAGACACTGCAATTTTTACTAGTTTGGGTGAAATGATGGCAGTTGACAGAAAATGTTATTTTTAACAGTTCACAAAAAGTGATAATTTTGTTTTCGACATTCGACAGATAATGCTGTTTTTGATCATTGGGGGGGGGGGGGGGGGGGGGATGGCAACTGACAGAAAATCCCATTTTGGCAGTTCACAAAAAATGTCATTTCTGCCAGAAAATGTTATTCTTGACAGTTGACGAAAAATATAATTTTTGACAGATAATGCCATTTTTGATAATTTTGGGTAAATAATTGCAGTTTGCCAGAAAATGTTATTATTGACAGTTGAAAAAAATATAATTCTCAACAGTTGACAGATAACTTATGGAAGTACATTATTTTGACAGTTAACAGAAAATACTATTTTTGACAGTTAATGGAAAATATTATTTTTGACAGTTAATGGAAAATACTATTTTTGACAGTTAATGGAAAATGCTATTTTTGACAGTTAATGGAAAATGCTATTTTTGACAGTTGATAGAAAATGCTATTTTTGACAGTTGATAGAAAATGCTATTTTTAACAGTTGACAAAGTGTAATTTTTGATAGTTTGGGGGACAGAAAATGTTTATTTTAACAGTTCATAAAAAGTGATAATTTTGTTTTCGACATTCGACAGATAATGCTGTTTTTGATAATTTTGGGGGGAAAATGGCAATTGGCAGAAAATGCCATTTTTGGCGGTTTGCAAAAAATGTAATTTCTGCCAGAAAATGTTATTCTTGATAGTTGACGAAAAATGTAATTTTTGACAGATAATGCCATTTTTGATAATTTTGGACAAATAATTGCAGTTTGCCAGAAAATGTTATAATTGACAGTTGAAAAAAATTAAATTCTTAACAGTTGACAGATAACTTATGGAAGTACATTATTTTGACAGTTGATAAAAAATGCTATTTTTGACAGTTGATAGAAAATGCTATTTTTGACAGTTGATAAAAAATGCTATTTTTAACAGTTGACAGAAAATGCAATTTTTAATACTTTGGGGGACAGAAAATGTTTATTTTAACAGTTCATAAAAAGTGATAATTTTGTTTTCGACATTCGACAGATAATGCGGTTTTTGATAATTTGGGGGAAAAATGGCAATTGACAGAAAATGCCATTTTTTGCAGTTCACAAAACTGTAATTTCTGCCAGAAAATGTTATTCTTGACAGTTGACGAAAAATATAATTTTTGACAGATAATGCCATTTTTGATAATTTGGGGTAAATAATGGCAGATTTCCAGAAAATGTTATTATTGACAGTTGAAAAAAATAAAATTCTTAACAGTTGACAGATAACTTATGGAAGTACATTATTTTGACAGTTAACAGAAAATGCTATTTTTGACAGTTGATGTAAAATGCTATTTTTGACAGTTGATAAAAATGCTATTTTTGACAGTTGATAAAAATGCTATTTTTGACAGTTGATAGAAAATGCTATTTTTGACAGTTGATAAAAAATGCTATTTTTAACAGTTCATAAAAAGTGAATTTTGTTTTCGACATTCAACAGATAATACTGTTTTTGATAATTTTGTGGGGGGAAATGGCAATTGGCAGAAAATGCCATTTTTGGCAGTTCGCAAAAACTGTAATTTCTGCCAGAAAATGTTATTCTTGACAGTTGACGAAACTTATAATTTTTGACAGATAATGCCATTTTTGATAATTTGGGGTAAATAATAGCAGATTGTCAGAAAATGTTATTATTGACAGTTGAAAAAAATATAATTCTTAACAGTTGACAGATAACTTATGGAAGTACATTATTTTGACAGTTGATAGAAAATACTATTTTTGACAGTTGACGGAAAATGCTATTTTTGACAGTTGATAAAAATGCTATTTTTGACAGTTGATAGATAATGCTATTTTTGACAGTTGATAGAAAATGCTATTTTTGACAGTTGATAAAAAATGCTATTTTTAAGAGTTGACAGAAAATGCAATTTTTAATCGTTTGGGAGACAGAAAATGTTATTTTTAACAGTTCATAAAAAATAATAATTTTGTTTTCGACATTCGACAGATAATGATCATTTTAGGGGAAACATGGTAATTGACAGAAAATGCCATTTTTTGCAGTTCACAAAAACTGTAATTTCTGCCAGAAAATGTTATTCTTGACAGTTGACGAAAAATATAATTTTTGACAGATAATGCCATTTTTGATAATTTTGGGTAAATAATAGCAGATTGCCAGAAAATGTTATTATTGACAGTTGAAAAAAAAATACAATTCTTGAGAGTTGACAGATAACTTATGGAAATATATTATTTTGACAGTTGATGGAAAATGCTATTTTTGACAGTTGATAGAAAATGCTATTTTGACAGTTGATAAAAATGCTATTTTTGACAGTTGATAGACAATGCAATTTTTAATAGTTTGGGGGGCAGAAAATGTTATTTTTAACAGTTCATAAAAAATTATCATTTTGTTTTCGGCATTCGACAGATAATGCTATTTTTGATAATTTTCGGAGGAAAATGGCAATTGACAGAAATTGCCATTTTTGGCATGTCATTTCTGCCAGAAAATGTTATTCTTGACAGTTGACGAAAAATATAATTTTTGACAGATAATGCCAGTTTCGATAATTTGGGGTGAATAATAGCAGTTGGCAATTTTTTTTAATTTTTAACAGTCCTAAAAATATGTAATTTTTGTCAGGAAATGTTATTCTCAACAGTTAACGAAAAGTTTAATTTTTAACATTTGACAGATAGATAGATAGATTTTGTAAGAAGATTTCAGTTAACAGAAAATTCCATTTTTGACAGTTCACAAAAAATGTAATTTTTGCCAGGAAATGTTATTCTCGACAGTCAACGAAAAATATCATTTTTGACAGTCGACAGGTAATGCCATTTCTGATCATTTTGTGGGAAAAATATCAATTGACAGAAACTGCCATTTTTTTACAGTTCACAAGAAATGTTATTCTTGCTTGAATGTACGAACTGTCTGTGCAAAACCATTAGTGACGGTTTTACAGATTTTAAGACCATTTTTTTTGTTTTGCAGGGCGCGCAGTGTTACTGGGATTTTCCATTCCTTTCCATCCATCCCGAAGAAAGGAACGAGGTCGGAGGTCTTCTCGGAAGCTTCAGGCATCTTTAGCAAGTTGCAAGAAGAGATAAGATATAGAAGAAATTAAGAAGAAGAACAAGAGCTAATTCAACATCAACGATTGCATGAACAGTGTCCACCGGGAATTAACCCAAGCGATCAATTTTTCTAAGAAGGTAAGATGCACTTCAGAAGAAAATTCCGGCTGAACCACATGCTAAATAATTTGCTTATAATTCTAGGATTTCGGAACCGGAAAGTGCCTCGTAATTAGTCGCGAGTTCGCGTTGGAGTATGTAAACTCCGTACGTAAGACTATTAGTAGTGTTAGTGTTAGTGTCTCCATCCATCCCGAAGGGCGGACGACGTTGGATGATCTTCGAGACCTTCAGAGATTCGCGTCTTCGGCAAGTTAAGAATGGGTAAGGCAGTTTGTATTATTATAGTAATGAAGGTATCTAGGGCGTTATGAGTACAATAACGCCCTAGGTCGACTGTGTACAGCCCGAGGGCCTCCGGCCCGAGGGATGTACCGTCGACCGTGGTGCCTTCAACGTTTTATGTCATACTTGTAGTTTAAATTTATTGAAAATTTTCTGACAGATTGTCGCGCCGCGCAGATGTCTACTGCGCCCGCACGCTTGATTTGCGTTTGGCGAATTGTTGACAGTCGATCCGTTGATACTTACTATAAGCGGGTGTTATAGAAATTACGCCCTAAAGCGTTATTTGTAATTTAATATACGTTGTTTCCATGCCATTATGATTTCAATAATAAACAAGTATGACAAAAAAAATAATAAAGAATAATCACTTTAATTATTTATTTGTTTAATTCTAGGTGAGCTGTGAACGTCGGTTTGAGGGTGAGTGCAACTTTTCTTAAGCGGTATTTGGCGAGCGTCGGGTACGCCATTTTGGGCTGAGTCCAACTTTTCTTAAGCGTTATTTGTCGCGGCGTCGGGTTCGGGTCTTTCTCTTCCAGGTCGTCCCCCTCGGTGTTGCCGTTCTTCCGTTGAAAAGGTGCCACCCGCTCCTCCTTAAGACGGGCCGTCACCGGACGGTAGAGCAAAATGGGTCGGACCTTGTAGGGCTTGTTAGGTTAGGGAGCAGAGGGGGACCCGATAAGAACGAGATGGGCTCCACTTGGATCTTAACACTGGACCGAGCTAGCGAGCTGCAGAATGTCAATATTCTGTAGGGCCAAACAGTTAAGCAACTTTTCTAATTTTTTCGCTTCTGATTTCAGGGCGACGAGAGAGCCAAGCGGTGCATTTTTGATTGAAAAAATTGGCGATGGTTGAGTCTAATTGTTTCGCGTTTGGTTTCAGAGCTTAACACCGCGGTTTTAATTGTAAAGAAAGGGTGGTGGGTATCCGCAATTCCAAGAGATTCTATCAAATTAACAAATTTCCAAAGAAGCGCCCACCCACCATCCTTTGTTTTCACGTTTGCTAAACCTACAAACCCTGTTTTCGGTTTTCTGTTAATTGCAACAAGAGTTAATTCAACAGCAACGATTGCATAAACTGTGTTTGTATAATAAAACACTTTTACTTTGTTGGTATAACACAAATTTTATTTTATTGTTGACTATAGTTTCGGCAATTCAACTTGCCATTAACGAAACATAAAGTCAGTTGCCGAAACTATAGTCAACAATAAAATAAAATTTGTGTTATACCAACAAAGTAAAAGTGTTTTATTATATTTACAACATGTATAACGAAGTAGAAGCTTCCTTCATAAACAATATTATAAGTGTTTGTATGTTAAGTAACAATTAAAACGACCGTCAGTAACTAACTGTTTCTCAAGAATACATCCTCTTCAACCCGCTCTCAGCAATCAGTTTTATCAGGTAAGGTGTACTGCAGAAAAATTCTAGCCGAACCACAAACTAAATAATTTGCTTCTAATTCCAGGATATTGGTCTTTCCTTATCCAAGTCTGATTGCAACAGCCACTACAGAACCACGCGCAAAGGACCAACGAATGGTCTAAGTGCTGCGACCATTTGGTCTCATCACAGGACCACGCAACCATTGGAGATTGAAAATATCGAAGTAAGTAAAGTAAAGTAATTTATTCGTGCTAAGACCATACGGTTTACACATGTCATGTACATATCAAAAGAGGACAAAGATATAATATATAATAAGATGACTACATACACCCGTAAACACATTTACACATATGCATACTTAATAAAATTAATATATTATTATAAGTATCTAAGCTAATGTAATAAATAAGATAAAACTTAAATTACTAATAAAACGAATGCATCTGTTAAACAGAAGGTTTTCTCTCGTCCGCTGCCACACCAATCAAAAATAATTTTGCAGGAATGAATTGTAGTTCTGATTACAAATCTATCTATAACTGGATAAGAAATGAAATAATATTTTCGTCTCGGGCACTTTACGGCCGCGGCCGTTACAATCGTTTTACAGCCTTTTAGGAATCCTTAAAAAAATTCAACTCTAGTATTTGCGCGGACGTACATTAATCAATGTCCAACGGAAAGACCCCGAAACGTAACCTCCCCCAAGCATTGTAGTAAAACCGCCGTCGGGGAGGACTTTACTTGAGGGGGTGTAACTTTCCCCGTATCGATCAACACGAAATACACAACAATTCCGAGCAATTAATTGAATGCGGAATTTTCACATAAAGCGTAAACATGGCCTCGAAGGGTTTCTGACACGATAATCGTTATGCTGTGCGACCACGACATTGAACGAAAAAAAAAAATAGAAAACAAAGGGAGCGTAGTCATTGGCTACTCCCATTACGACCAAATTACACTTATTATAATGCCTACTAGGTTTCATGAAATGGAAAACATGGCGCACGCAATTACATACGTTTTATGCTTTTTATGTGTAATTTCGAGAGTGTCATGGTTTGAAAATCCCGAACAAACGGCGGAAGATTCCTCCATGGTGCTCGCGCGCGGTCTATCATTACCGGCTATATTTCACATTTCGATCGCTACTTAATTTCTTTATCATCATCTTATAAATAATAAAACGTAAGGAACTGTTTGTGTGTATGTGTGTGTATGTATTTTTTTTTGTTGCTTGTCTTACCTAGGGCTACGGTTATTAACACATCCACGAGTATAAATTTAATTTTTCGTTCGGGTATAATTAAGTAGCTCTCGCTGTTCTTTTACGAATTAGCATATCTGATCGTGTTTCTTTCGATGGGATCGACAACAGTTGGGCGGTGGAGGATGATATTTTTTTTTACTAAGGTTTATCGGATTTGAGTCGAGTCCGGCTTATTCGTTTATATATTATTTTGAAAAGTTAATTCAATTTGTGTATAAAAATGCGCCGAGAGTAAGCGGTTTTGCAATCGGATAAAATTTGCAAGTGGATACATTCTCTGAACCTCCACTACAATAACGATTTGATAGGCGGTTTTGCAATCGGATAAAATTTCCAAGTGGATTAAAAGTAGGCACAAGTTTGCAAGTGGATACATTCTCTGAACCTCCACTACAACAACGATTTGAACGACTTGACATTATACCATACGTATAAAAATTATTTAGATAAAGGGTGGCTTTGTATTTCGGAACGTACGTTGCAGGTTTGATACGTCGCATCACGTCTTCGCCACCAGTTGTTCATATGACGTAAAATCAACAACGTGCTGAACTAATCTAAGACTGTGATTTTGTTTATCATGGCCATGCCTTATCTAAATAATTTTTATACATATGGTATATGGTCAGGGCCGATCCTGTACCCTTGGCCGCCCGCGTGCAAATGATGAGTTCGCCGTCCCCTTAACCACTTCGCGCCCATGCTTCTTTGATTGAATCCCAGGTTTGATTAAAAATTACTTCTTTGTTGTTAACTTTTTTACGAAATATGATTTCACTGTCACAAACTTTCCCATTTATGCAAAAAAATTTGAAAAAATATTCCATAGATAGCGCTAAAGAAGTATTTTTTTTTGTACAATGTTTTTGTTTTCATTTTTCGCTTGTTGCCACATGTGGCGAACCTGGGCGTGAAGAGGTTAAGTGCATATCTTGGGGGTTGCGTATTTACTATTTTAGTAATAAGACACCAAAAAGTAACTTATGTATAATTTCAATTACATATAATACGTAACTACAAAACGAAATATTCGCGATTTTCTGCATTTACGATTTTTTTTTAATATTCTTTCAATTAAATAATTTGTGCAACGTTACGACAATAGAAGTCGCCCTAATGGTGTATCTATTTATTACGAATACTTGGGGTTACAACTCCATAGTGAAAAACCTTTTCTCTGTCAACGTCTATATTAGCCTGATGAGATCTAATAAGATTGAAACTGGTGCTCGGTTGTCGCACGGGGAAACAATATTTCAATGTTTATCAATGATATTGTTATAATTGTCGCTAGTTTATGGTTTCTTATTGTCAGTGGATTTCTCCACTCAGTCAAGGAAATTGTCGAATGTTAAGATAATAGATGTTGCCCTGATGGTGTATCTAGCTATTACGGTTTGAAATTTTAATTATTTACATTCAAGTTGACACAGTGCCACCGGAACATGTTGATGGTCGATCCACTTATACAATATACCCTCCCCCTATAATTTTTTTAAGAAAGAAAGAACAATTTATCTTCCTAGACTTCCGAAAAAGTGTTTTAAGAGTTAATTAAAAATTCTTGCTAAGCTTGAAACTGCAGGTTCTTCTTGACTCTATATAACGAGCCGCCCCTGTCCTCAGCACTAAACTTATTGATAATTGAATAATTTTCTGGCTGATAATTGTTAATAAATTCATTAAATTTAAGGATGGGTGATATTTCACGTACCTGTGATTTTTCACTGATAGTAAAAAATCGCAAGTCGTTATTGAATTTCACCTTGACTGTGATTGCGACTGTTAGCCAAACTGTGACTGCTAATTAAACAGTGATTGCTACTTCAAACGTGATTGCTACGTAAAATTGTAATTGATACCCAAACTGTGATTGTTAGCGAAAATCCTAATTTTTTTACATTTTTCACCAATTTTGTAGAAAATTTTCTTAACCATTTTTCAAAGCCCGCAAATTTTGGCACATTTTGGTTTTCAAATAATCGAGATCACCTGACACGTTTGGGTATTATAAATCTTTAAAAAGTTACTTAATATACATTTCTAAACTTCTGGACTCAGAAATCTTGTTTTTGGACATTTTTTTACACATTTTACAAACAAGTTTCTTAACAATTTTAGTTTTCAATCAATGGAGATCATCCAACGCGTTTGCAAGGTCTAAACTTCGAAAAAATCACCGGCAAAAATGATCTAATAACAAAAAAAAATAATATAAAATAATTTATATTTTTCTTGAATTTTTTATAGCTTGCATTATTAAAATTGTCCAACATATTTGGAAGTGCTATTTTCAAAAATCGGCAAACACCTTTTGCAAAAATTTAACACACAAATGTCTCGATTTTGACGTTTCAATGATCAAAAAAAAATTCTCTAAAACGAGAAAAAAGGGTTAAAAACAAGATTTGCAGTGTTTAACACGTTTGGTCGCTATACGTTTTAAACAACCAAACATTAAGGATTCGATTTTTAAAACGTATAACGACTAGGCTTGAAAATCTTGATTTTCTAATATGAAATTTGAAAATCGTAAATTTGGATTTTTAAAACGTATAACGACTAGACTTGAGAATCTTTTCTTTGTACAGAATTTTTTTGAAAATCGTAAATTTGGCACTATTCTGCTTATGAATGATCATAATCAAGATTTTATAGGTGTTTTATTAACCTTTTCTCATTTTTTTTATTTCGACTTGAAATCGAATGATCAAAATCAACATTTTATTATCTTTTGATTAATTTATTCATTGATGAAAAACTAGGTGCGCGGGCAACAAGATATGGCCCACTCACCACGTAAAATAGCACCCACCCACCATTCACTCTACCAACTTTAGTCTAACCTAAAATTCTGTATGGTTGAAGAAATGTGAAGAAATGAAAGTTTAAAAATAATGCGAAACGTATTTTGTAAATCTAAAACGCTTTATTAATTACTTTGTACTCCACTTTTCTCTGCTCTCATGTTCAAATTACTATTTTCACGAACTGGAAAAATAAAAATAAAAACAAATGCTGAACTTCTCAAACGTACTCAAAATTCATTTAACTTTAATATTCGGTGCGAACAACTAGACATTTCTTTATTATAATTTTTGAAATGATACCACGAAACCAGCACTATAACAATTTTCAAATTACAAATTTCACGAACTAAAAAAAAAAAATATATAAAAATTCTCTCAAATTTCAAAATATACTGGACGATTCGACGTTAATTATTTCATTTCAAAATAATCCCTCGAGAATGGAGCAAATCATCATTTTAAATATGCGCTTTCTCAGAAGCAAAACATAAATTTAAAAAAATGATTATCAAGTATTAGAATTTAAACTTTACAAAATGACTAAAAATTCATTCCATTTTACGATTCTGCAAAAATCTTTAAATGCTTTTCGTCTAGATTTTAAAACAACTCCCCCGAGAACAGAGCAAATCGTTATTTTGAAGATGAGACATAGAAAAACATTTGCAACATACTTTACTCAAAACACATTCCACTTTACGTTTCCGCAACAGTCTAGAAATGCTTCTTCACTAATTTTGAAATAATCACAATTTCAAAAGGTGTTACGATGTTTACTAACCGTGATCACTGTTTAAAATCACTCATATTAAAAAGTAGCAACGTGATTCAAAAGTAGAAGCTTTGCCTATCTTTAATTATATTTAAAAGTGTTATCGTGCATTAATTTATTTCTAAACATAATCATTTGTGTAATTTCGATTATATTTCACCGTCGACAATAACTGAGGACCGATTTGGACCTTCATTAGTCTCACATCAGCACACTATGATCGTCATTGATGGAGAAACAGAATTCGACTATGCCCTTATAAACTAATCAAGTAACCGTCAGGATAGAAAAACAATTAGGGCGACATCTATCGCCGAAAATGTTACAACGTTCAGAAATTATAATATATCGGCGATAGATGTCGCCCTAATTGTTTGTTTTTCTATCCTGACGGTTACTTGATTGGTTTATAAGGGGCCAAAATTCAGAAAATTTGGTGTATTTTAAATTGATAAATAGATTCAAAAAACGAAATATAGCCTGAATATATAAATATTCAACCTGTTGGTAACTCTGCAAGCAAAATTGCAACAAGTAAGGTTGTTTCTATTTTATTTAAAATTGATAAATGGTGTATTTAAAAAATATATAAAGAAATATTTATATGAAGTGTCATGGCTCCTTGGCTCTATATAACGAGCCTCCCGTGCATACAGTGCAGGATTTCTTCTTCGACTTCTCTTTAGATTTTTAAATTTTAATTAAATGATGTGACAATAAAGGGTCAAATTTAGCTAGCATTTCTGCTGCCTTTAAAAAAAAATCGTTATTTCTCCCATTGAGATTGGAACTACTTCGTCTAAAAGCAAAACATTGACTTGTTAAAAAGTGCACAATGGCAATCATTCTTTTTACAATAGCCCTCCATCGTTTTTTCTCGAATTCAAATGGTTGTTGTTGCTCTTTGATTTTTATTTATGTAAACGGATTTTTAACTCCCGCCATTTTTGGAGACACTTAATATACTTTGCACTGTTCTCATGTTCTACAAATTGGTCAGCACAATTGCGTAAGTCTTTAAAACCCGTAGTTATGATTTTAATATTTCCTTTTCTAAATAATTTACATAGGAAACAAAATCCGCAGCTTTGTCTTTCGTTTCGCGGGCTTCGCCGGTTTCGCACGCTCTAGCCCTCCGGTAGGATCGGCCCTGTATATAGTTTTACTTGCTTGAAGTTACAAAACTTTTGAAAACTTACTTGCGCACATAGGGATTAAGGTGAGGCCTGTGCAGAAGTAGTTCATGGCATTACAAAAACTTGCATAATGTTGAACGCTCGTTGCGTAGATTGGTATTAATATTTGATTTATTTTAACTAGTAATCTCTAACGATTCTAGAAGATTCACCTCACCTTACCTTAGTTATGGCTCGTGCTGATGTTTACGAGCCACTACTAAAGTAAGGTGAACTGAACAAACAAATTTAATGGACTTTCAGTACTTGTTTCCTCTATAGAAGTAGTTTATAAATTTGTTGAACCATTTATTACTGGTTTACTTACCGAGTAATTTCGTGACAGCTCCTTGTTGCGTAAGCATATGTTGCGCTAAGTCGTAGTGCCTTAAGCCGAATCTGGATAATTCCAAGAGGCGTTGCTGAGATACCAGAGAAGCTAAAGGATGGCCGGGCGTGTTGGCGTTACTGTAAAATTCCCTCAGCGCCGCCGGGGGAAGGGCCGAAGGTCCCGTCGTCGACGCTCCCGATGTTACCGAAACTGCCGAGGGCATGTTGGGCGAGGAGGCCACTGAAAAAGAGATTCAATGTTTAAAAGTCAACCCAAATATATCCAAAATAATTTTAATAAAGTATCGCCTGTTTAAGAAGTCGTCTGAGGTGATTAGCTTTTTTTAATATTTAAAATTCTGAATTTAATGTAAATTACCAAAACGTTATGTTCTGCTCATTCGTGTAATAAATCATTAAATCTTAACGTAATTGCACACACGTGCTAATTTAATCAATTTCAATTAAGAAACCGGTGGTATTAAAAAAAAAAAGTCGGAAATCAAAATATTTTAATAAGACCACTTTCCTTCCGCACGAAACCGCGCACACCGATTGATACAATCGTTTCGGTCGTAAAATAAACATCCACGAGGCAATTAATTAGCACCGCGTAAAAAACACAGGGGTGGTCCCCGACGAGCCTCTTACGCAATTCCAGGTGTGCTGTTAAGACTTGACCGACTTCCGCGCGGAAATGACCACCACCAGAAAGACACTGCACTCACAGGTGTCCACATTTAGCCCCCTTTTTATCCACCAAAGAGATGGTAATCGATATGTTACAAATTAACACCGCGGCGTCGGACATGTGTCCGCGTCTATAAACAAGACCTACCCAAAAACAGATTTCGTTATTTCGCAGATGGCGTTTCAATTTATGTGTGCAATGGTCGATGTTTAAAAGGCCATATTTTATCAACGTCGGATATCATCACCCGGTCGCCTTTTTTTGGTGCGATTGCGTTTAAATGCGGGTCTGCCAGTGTGTTGTTGATGAGCTATTGGTACAAATTTGATCGACAAGTTGGGTGAGTGCAAGGTGTTGTGTTCGGCCGGCCGGCATACCTTCAAACTGAAAATTATGCGAAACGAGGGAATCGAGTAATAGAGGAAATTGTAAATCTTTCATTGTTCACTTAGGGTTGATTGACATTTGAAACGAATTTAATGGTTAGGTTATCAATCGTTAAGAACAAAGAACATATGAGATAATATGAGAGCAGAAAGGCCTTTTCACATAAATTTATTAAAAAATGATTTTCACTCACAAGAGAGTGAGAATAAATTGAAAATAATTTGACAGATTTTTCGAAACCTTGTTGCCAGGCAATATTCACGAGAGCAATAGAAATTTGTTAAATTATTTTCTAATTTATCGAACCCTCGCGTTGTATTTGATTTGATCATTTATAAATTTCTGCGATCGAGATCGAACCGAATCTATTTATTTCAGCCATGTTGTTTGCGTAAGCTACAAACGTCAAAACGGAAACACGATGCGAAAACAGTACTTAGCTTAAATTATCCTTGTTAATGTCTATGATCTTGAATCCACTGGTGGCGGCTGAACTGGTATCGCTTGATAACAAATTTCTGGAAGTGATGGGTTTGAAGGGAATCGTATTTTTGCGCGCGCGCACACCGCGAGATAATATGGCGACTGGTGAAGACGGCGTTGTTTATTTTTCCCGTTACTCCAAACGCTCGTTGTTTTTTTCCCGGCGTCTAGATTTTTAGAATTGCAATAGACCACGGATCGGCTGAACAATAGTTGTTAATCAATTGATAAACAATTTCTGGCTGAAACGCACACACATACTTAGAATTTATTATGCTTCATGAATCTACAAAAATCAGAATATGCCTTAACGCTAGATTTTGAAATAATCACACTTTTCAAATTTTAAGTTCGAAATTTTTCAAACTGCTCAAATAAATATAAAAACAGTTGCAACAAACTTCAATCTTTCAAAAAATACTTGGAATTTATTGTGCTTCATGATTCTATAAAAATCAGAATATGACTTAACGCTAGAATTTGAAATAATCACACTTGAACAAATACACTTTCAAATTTGAAGTTCGAAATTTTTCAAACTGCTCAAATAAATATAAAAACAGTTGCAACAAACTTCAATCTTTCCAAAAATACTTAGAATTGATTGTGCTTCATGATTCTACAAAAATCAGAATATGACTTAACGCTAGATTTTGAAATAATCACACTTGAACAAATATACTTTCAAATTTGAATTTCGAAATTTTTCAAACTGCTCAAATAAATATAAAAACAGTTGCAACAAACTTCAAACTTTCCAAAAATACTTAGAATTGATTGTGCTTCATGATTCTACAAAAATCAGAATATGACTTAACGCTAGATTTTGAAATAATCACACTTGAACGAATACACTTTCAAATTTGAAGTTCTAAATTTTTCAAACTGCTCAAATAAATAGAAAAACAGCTGCAATAAACTTCAAACTTTCCAAAAATACTTAGAATTGATTGTGCTTCATGATTCTACAAAAATCAGAATATGACTTAACGCTAGATTTTGAAATAATCACACTTGAACAAATACACTTTTAAATTTAAAGTTCGAAATTTTTCAAAGTGCTCAAATAAATAGAAAAACAGCTGCAACAAACTTCAAACTTTCCAAAAGTACTTAGAATTTATCGTGCTTCATGATTCTATAAAAATCAGAATATGACTTAACGCTGGATTTTGAAATAATCACACTTGAACAAATACACTTTTAAATTTGAAGTTCGAAATTTTTCAAAGTGCTCAAATAAATATAAAAACAGCCGCAACAAACTTCAAACTTTCCAAAAGTACTTAGAATTTATCGTGCTTCATGATTCTATAAAAATCAGAATATGACTTAACGCTGGATTTTGAAATAATCACACTTGAACAAATACACTTTTAAATTTAAAGTTCGAAATTTTTCAAAGTGCTCAAATAAATATAAAAACAGCCGCAACAAACTTCAAACTTTCCAAAAGTACTTAGAATTTATTGTGCTTCATGATTCTATAAAAATCAGAATATGACTTAACGCTAGATTTTGAAATAATCACACTTGAACAAATATACTTTAAAATTTGAATTTCGAAATTTTTCAAACTGCTCAAATAAATATAAAAACAGTTGCAACAAACTTCAAACTTTCCAAAAATACTTAGAATTTATTGTGCTTCATGATTCTATAAAAATCAGAATATGACTTAACGCTGGATTTTGAAATAATCACACTTGAACAAATACACTTTCAAATTTGAAATTCGAAATTTTTCAAACTGCTCAAATAAATAGAAAAACAGCTGCAACAAACTTCAAACTTTCCAAAAGTACTTAGAATTTATTGTGCTTCATGATTCTATAAAAATCAGAATATGGCTTAACGCTAGATTTTGAAATAATCACACTTGAACAAATATACTTTCTAAATTTTTCAAACTGCTCAAATAAATATAAAAACAGCTGCAACAAACTTCAAACTTTCCAAAAATACTTAGAATTGATTGTGCTTTATGATTCTACAAAAATCAGAATATGACTTAACGCTAGATTTTGAAATAATCACACTTGAACGAATACACTTTCAAATTTGAAGTTCTAAATTTTTCAAACTGCTCAAATAAATAGAAAAACAGTTGCAACAAACTTCAAACTTTCCAAAAATACTTAGAATTTATTGTGCTTCATGATTCTATAAAAATCAGAATATGACTTAACGCTAGATTTTGAAATAATCACACTTGAACAAATATACTTTCGAAATTTTTCAAACTGCTCAAATAAATAGAAAAACAGTTGCAACAAACTTCAAACTTTCCAAAAATACTTAGAATTTATTGTGCTTCATGATTCTATAAAAATCAGAATATGACTTAACGCTAGATTTTGAAATAATCACACTTGAACGAATACACTTTCAAATTTGAATTTCGAAATTTTTCAAACTGCTCAAATAAATAGAAAAACAGTTGCAACAAACTTCAAACTTTCCAAAAATACTTAGAATTTATTGTGCTTCATGATTCTATAAAAATCGGAATATGACTTAACGCTAGATTTTGAAATAATCACACTTGAACAAATATACTTTCGAAATTTTCAAACTGCTTAAATAAATATAAAAAACAGTTGCAACAAACTTCAAACTTTTCAAAAATACTATTACCCATTATTTACCATTATTTCGAAAATTACAGGACAGATTTTTTTAATTTCTTTCAAGAACTCGGAATTAGTTTTGAGTATCTCAAGAAATTTTCTAGTTTATATATTTAACTAGCTTTGTTTGTAATTAAATTTTTATATGCAAAGTAATTAATTGATGACAAATTACTCAATTCGAAAGTAATTATAATCATTTTGATGCGATCAATGTCAGGATGACATAAAATACGACCCACCTTTGAGTAATTTTCTATATATACGTGAAACCATTAAAGTCATTCCTCATTAAATATATGTAAATATTGGAGATTAAAGAAAAAAATGTTGAATATTCTAGGCCAGTGCGATTCCGATGCGGAGATATAAAAGTGTTATAGAATTACAGGCATCTGCATGTTGCAAAATTTCGCATATTCACTCATTACGAATCGAATTGTTGACAAGGTGTGAAAATACAACTTATATTACATACTTGCATTAATCATATTCCACGATAAGGACATTACAATCATTTTCTTATCATGAAATATATATTTTCTCGCGTTCAGTATTAGTTTCTTCATGAGATGGCAGTAGTTATAGCACTTATTGAGCTTCAACTTCAAAATAGAATAGATAAAAAAAAATATAAAACAAATTGCCACAAACTTGAGATTTTCAAAATATACTCAAAATTGATTCTATTTTATGATTCTGTAAAAATTAGAAAATATCCTTCTGCTAGATTCCGGGATAATTGCACGGGAACCAAGTTTAGTGTCATTCTGAAGTTGCGCATTGAAAGTTTCTATTGGTTTTTAGAATCGTCAAAAAATAATGAAATAATTTCAACAGATGCATATTATTGTTTTGGAGAATAATATTATAAATACCGCCCGTATTACTTAACAGCTTTTTCCAATCAGATAAACGATCCTTAAACAAGCAACAATTTTTCAATTTACAGCCCGCTGCAGGCAAAAACAACCATATCGGATATTTATTCCACTAATACTCTCCGAAATCCAATTGTGAATGACAAGGTGTGGGTCGTAAATAACTATACAAAGAATCGTTTTCGACCGTTTGCGCTCCATATTCGTCAAAACACCTTTAAGTGGAGCATTTTTACGATTCGAAGAGGAGCATCTGTTCCGGTGTGGGGCGTAATAAAACGGCAATTATCGCAAAATTTAATTCGCACGATTTTTCGGACTACCCACCGCGATATGAGGAAGGAGCGAGAAAATTGTGGACCATTACCGTCCGTTTAATAATTGGGTTGAAGACAAATTTGTTTTTAATTGCGTTCGCTTTCTTTAATTTCATATTTTTTTGCGGCCGGTTCACACGAGCCGTTTTATGGACGAATCCATCCCTCGTTGGCGATTCTGCTTTTGGATTTATCTTACAATAATTTATTTGAGCTGTCGTCGATGTGCAGGCTTATATGGTTGACAATTTGTCGTTACGGTTCTGGTTCTTTTAATTGTGACTCTTTTTGCGGGATCTTCAAATGTTAATTTCGCATTGATTGTGTTCTGCAGCTGCAACGGTTTTTTTGCTATATGTGTATTGATTGCCGGCTACACCTGTACAAACCTTGATGTATGAATAATGCGGATGGAAAAGTTTTCTGCGCTGGTGGAAATCTGGTTGTGAAAATATGTGTGAAAAAATGGTAATGTGGCCATCATGTTACTTTCTCCGTCATTTATATTTACGCTTTCATGATTTATTTTCAATTGAAATCATCTTTTAAATGTACATCGAGCGGATGACACTGACGTTTAAAACGTCAAAATTATGAAAGATGGAGAAATTATACTATACTCAGTTTACTCAAAAACTAAAGGGATTTCGAAAAAAACTTATTCTTTATAAGTTGTTTATTTTGGTATTCTCTACAATTATTATTAACATAAATTTGCTATAACTATTGTCGTTTTATAATTATAAACCAAAAATTAAAAAAAAGTCATACATTTTTTTCTCGCATAAAAATGATTTTATAAAAAATGTTTTCAAGCAAAAGATGTTTATTTCTTTGTTGTCTTTAATGTTTGTTTAAATGTTTTTGTGATATTTTTCATATTTAAGAAAATATTGGCAAAAAACAAAAAACAGTTAAGGTAAACGCCCACTTCCGGTGTGCGAAATTTTACCAAAAGCTTTCAAGTTCTTCAGATTATCAAATAAGACGGATGTTCAAAGTTTCACATCAATTGCTCTATTAGTTTTTGAGATACAGCGCACACAGACACGCATACACATCTTTAATAATTTTGACGTTTTAAACGTCAGTTTTATCCGAGTCTACAAAACATTTAATATATGATTTAAATTGAAAATAAACCATATAAATGATACCATCAAGTTGGAGAAAGTAACATGATGGCCATTATTTGCAAAGAATATCAAAAATTGGAGTAATTCCCGAGAGGAATTTATTAATTTCATTAATAACGCGTTCAAAACCGATAGCCAATAAAATAAACATGCGACGGCGTAATGTCCCAATAAGTGTAATTGAAAATAAGTCAATCCACTTAAAGTCCACCGATGAATAATGCAAAACGAATAAAAGGAATTTTTTGTCCCCCGCGACGCCGGGGGGTAATTAAAATGAAGCTAATTACTTAGCATCGACTCCACATGAATTATCAAATACCCATCCTTACGCTTTTCACTTTTAAATTATTCAAAAACGCCGGAGTTATCGAAAGAAAAAAAAAACTCCAATTACGTGATTGTAACGCATGCATAAATTACTCGAGTGAATATGTATTGGTTTTAATCACTCGGTTTGATTATTTAATTAAACATGCCGAGAGAATTAAAGTACAGTGTTTGCATTTGTAGTTACAATACTTAAGCAACATTGTTTTCATGGTCATTCGTTCTTATTAGCTTGTCGTGCTGACTAATTTTTCTTCATAAAATGAAAATTTATTCAAGTGACGCCACTGAACTTTAGTTACCTCATTTTTTTAAAGGGCGTTTCTACATTTCGATCTCGATATTGCGCAACAAATAGGAACAAAATTGAATTTTTCATTCCCTTATTATTTCTTCTCGATTTAACACGCATTTCACGCTATAATCCATCTGTGAATATATTTGTGGCGGGTTTTTATCGAGATCCGCTTTTTTGCGTATTTTTGTTTCAATATTCCAATGGAATTATGAATTTAGTTTTGGTGATGGTGTATACTTTCAATATTTTTTCGTTCTTGTTTATAAAGGAGAATTGGTGTGTGCAAGCGGTGATGGCTTTAATGCCATCACGTAGAAGACGGTAAACGAAATAAAAACATCGTGAGAATCGAAAACCCAAACACCTATCCTTGTGGCAAGAATAAACGATAATCACCTAAGCCTAAAAATCGTTGTTTGCATAAGATTATGTTTTGTTAATATTGTTTGTTTTAGAAAACGCGAATAATTATTTAAGGTACAAGTGTACCTAATTTATTATTGCACGAACTGTGAGCGAGTAACGAGACAGGAGTGCAATAAATAAACTTTTTACACGAGTGCCAAAGAATGCCAAAATGAACAAATTCTAAAGAATAAGTTTTTTTTCGAAATCTCGTTGAGTAAACTAAGTTTTTGAATGTTGAGTATAATTTTTCCATCTTTCATAATTTTTAAACGTCAGTTTCATCCGCTCAATGCACATTTAAAATATGATTTTCAATTGAAAATAAACCCCCCAAGGTCGGAGAAAGTAACATGATGGCCACATCACCATTTTTTTAATTTTATTTCAAAATAGTTATTTAACATGAAAATAAGACATTTAACTACTCCTCTTAAAAAAAATCGCGATTTGATAAATAACGCACGCCCTACTGTTACCTAAGTAAATCAAAATTAAAAATATTGTTTGGATAAACTTTTCACGATCTAAAATTGCACGAGAGACATGTATAAAATCCACAAGGACATTTGCATATATTTTTTTCAAGTGTTAACGCACAATTAAAGTAATCACAAAGGCGGCAATTAAAAGGTGGTAAATTACGATTTTCTTTTCACACCTTCGTCGAGTTTAATTGATCTCGATGAAGGCTTGGTCTGGATGTTAATTTTTTATGTAATAATCGAATTACGGTGCTGGCTGTTTTTTTTTCTCCCGTTTGAGAAGACCAATATCAACAGGAAATGATGGCGTATTGTTGACGTGATTTTAAGCGGTAATCAAATGAAATTATCGTATGGAAATTGTATTATAATTGCGTGGAATATTTTTTTTTTCATAAATACGTAAATCCAGATTTTTAATAAATTAGTTAAATAAGTAAGAAAGACAGTAAAGATTTGATTTTTTTTTACTAACTTATTAATTGTTGAAAAAAGGGGCGCGTGGACCACAGGTTGGATTGTAGGATAGGGCCCACCCACCACCCCCAATTACACTTTACTTTAAACTACAAAATCGCGTTTCTCATTATTTTTTATCTTTACAACTCTTCAATAAATTATTGAAGAAATTTCTGCAACCAAACAGTGTTTCGTAGTTTAAAATAATGCGGATGCGAAGGGTGGTGGGCGGGCCCTATCCTACAATCCAATCTGTTGCTCACGCGTCCAGATTTTTACTAATAAATAAGTTAAACAAGTAAGAGAAACAGTAAAGATTTGATTTTTTTTTACTAACTTATAACTGTTGGAAAAAAGGGCGCGTGAGCCAGAGGTTGGATTGTAGGATAGAGCCCACCCACCACCCCCGATTAAACTTTACTTTAAACTACAAAATCACGTTCCTTATTTTTTTTTTAACTTTACAACTCTCCAAAAAAATGTTGAAGAAATTTCTTCAATCAAACAGTGTTTTGTAGTTTAAAATAATGTGGATACGAAGGGTGGTGGGTGGTCCCTATCCTACAATCCAACCTGTGGCTCACGCGTCCATGTTTTTACTAATAAACAAGTTAAACAAGTAAGAAAAACAGTGAAGATTAAATTTTTTTTACTAACTTATAATTGTTGAAAAAAAGGGCGCGTGAGCCCCAGGTTGGATTGTAGGATAGGGCCCACCCACCACCCCCGTTTCCAGTTTAATTTCAACTACAAAATCACGCTCCTTTTTATTTGTAAACTTTACAACTTTTCAATAAATTGTCAAAAAAAAATGCTTCAACCAGAGTTTTGTAGTTTAAAATAATGTGGATGCGAAGGGTGATGGGTGGGCCCTATCCTACAATCCAATCAGGGTGGTGGGTGTTCCTTATCCTACAATCCAATCTGTTGCTAACGCGTCCAGATTTTTACTAATAAACAAGTTAAACAATTAAGAAAGATAGTGAAGATTCGATTTTTTTTTACTAACTTATAATTGTTGGAAAAAAAGGCGCGTGAGCCACAGGTTGGATTGTAGGAAAGGGCCCACCCACCACCCCCGATTCCACTTTTATTTTGACTACAAAATCACGTTTTTTATTATTTTTTAACTTTACAACTCTCCAATAAATTGTTGAAGCAATTTCTTCAACCAAACAGTGTTTTATATTTTGAAATAGTGTGGATACGAAGGGTGGTGGGTGGGCCCTATCCTACAATCCAATCTGTTGCTCACGCGTCCAGGTTTTTACTAATAAACAAGTTAAACAAATAAGAAAGACAGTGAAGATTTGTTTTTTTTTTACTAACTTATAATTGTTGGAAAAAAGAGCGCGTGAGCCACAGATTGGATTGTAGGATAGGGCCCACCCACCACCCCCGGTTACACTTTACTTTAAACTACACAATCACGTTTTTTATTATTTTTAAACTTTACACTACTCCAATAAATTTTTAAAGAAATTTCTTCAACTAAACAGAGTTTTGTAGTTTAAAATAATTTTGAAGGGTGGTGTCTATGATATAACTACAAATTAAATCGGAGCAAGTAGGTCCTGTCAGACTTGATCACTACAGCCGTGGGGCACATGTGTTCCGACAGGCTCGAAATTGTTAACAAAGGAAAAACGTATAATTTTTTTTGACTTTTTAGACTAAACCTCAATAGGATTAGTCTAACCTTAAAACAACGGAAAATATTTTATTTTTATTTTTAAAGTTAGAATAATTCTACAGGAATAACCTCAGCAGGATTAGTCTAATTTTAAGTAACTGAAAATATATTTTTTTTATTTTTTTAAAGTTAGACTAATCTTCCAGGACTAACCTCAACAGGATTAGTCTAACCTTAGCAAAGAAAAAATATTTTTTTCTTCTTTTGTTAAGGTTAGATTAATCCTGCAGGAACAACCTCTGCAGGATAAGTTTAACCTTAACAAACAAAAAATATTTATTTTCTGTTTTTGTTAAGGTTAAACTAATTCTGCAGGAATAACCTCAGCAGGATAAGTCTAACCTTAAAAAAACGGTAAATTTTTAATTCTTCTTTTGTTAAAATTAGACTAATACTACAGGAATAACCTCAGCAGGATTAGTCCAATTTTAACTAACTGAAAATATATTTTTTTATTTTTTTAAAGTTAGACTAATCTTCCAGGACTCAACAGGATTAGTCTAACCTTAGCAAAGGAAAAATATTTTTTTCTCCTTTTGCTAAGGTTAGATTAATCCTGCAGGAGTAACCTCAGCAGTATAAGTTTAACCTCAACAAACAAAAAATATTTGTTTTCTGTTTTTGTTAAGGTTAAACTAATCCTGCAGGAATACCCTCAGCAGGATAAGTCTAACCTTAAAAAAAACGGAAAATATTTTGTTCTTCTTTTGTTAAAATTAGAGTAATTCTGCAGGAATAACCTCAACAAACGAAAAATATTTTTTTCTATTTTTGTTAAAATTAGACTAATTCTACAGTAGTAACCTCAGCAGGATTAGTCTAATTTTAACTAGCTGAAAATATTTTTTTCTTTTGTTAAAGTTAGACTAATTCTGCAGGAATACAAAATATTTTTTTCTTCTTTTGGTAAGGTTAGATTAATCGTGCAGGAGCAACCTCATCAGGATAAGTTTAACCTTAACACACAAAGAATATTTGTTTTCTGTTTTTGTTAAGGTTAAACTAATTCTGCAGGAATACCCTCAGCAGGATAAGTGTAACCGTAAAAAAAGGAAAATATTTTGTTCTTCTTTTGTTAATATTAGACTAATTCTGCAGGAATAACCTCAACAAACGTAAAATATTTTTTTCTATTTTTATTAAAATTAGACTAATTCTACAGGAGTAACCTCAGCAGGATTAGTCTAATTTTAACTAGCTGAAAATATTTTTTTTCTTTTGTTAAAGTTAGACTAATTCTGCAGGAATAACCTCAGCAGGATCAGTTTAACCTTAACAAACAAAAAATATTTATTTTCTGTTTTTGTTAAGGTTAGACTAATCTTGCAGGAATAACCTCAACAGGATTAATCTAACCTTAACAAATACAAAATATTTTTTTCTTCTTTTGCTAAGGTTAGATTAATCGTGCAGGAGCAACCTCATCAGGATAAGTTTAACCTTAACAAACCAAGAATA
This sequence comes from Ocypus olens, assembly GCA_910593695.2. NCBI lineage: Eukaryota > Metazoa > Arthropoda > Insecta > Coleoptera > Staphylinidae > Ocypus > Ocypus olens. Next base: position 57,165,521 of record OU343054.1, on the reverse strand, counting down.
TTTGTTTTCTGTTTTTGTTAAGGTTAAACTAATCCTGCAGGAATACCCTCAGTAGGATAAGTCTAACCGTAAGAAAAGGAAAATATTTTGTTCTTCTTTTGTTAAAATTTGACTAATTCTGCAGGAATAACCTCAACAAACGTAAAATATTTTTTTCTATTTTTGTTAAAATTAGACTAATTCTACAGGAGTAACCTCAGCAGGATTAGTCTAATTTTAACTAACTGAAAATATTTGTTTCTTTTGTTAGAGTGCAGGAATAACCTCAGCAGGATAAGTGTAATCTTAGCAAACGGTAAATATTTTTTTCATTTTTTGTTAAAATTAGACTAATTCTACAAGAATAACCTCAGCAGGATTAGTCTAATTTTAACTAACTGAAAATATATATTTTTTTTTGTTAAAGTTAGACTAATCCTGCGGGAATAACCTCAGCAGAATAAGTCTAACCTTAAAAAACGGAAAATATTTTTTCTTCTTTTCTTGAGATTAGATTAATCCTGCAGGAATAACCTCAGCAGATTAAGTCTAACCTTAAAAAACGGAAAATATTTTTTTTTGTTTTGTTAACGTCTTAACGCTCAGGTCGCCACATGTGGCGACAAACAAAAAAAAGGAAACAAAAATATTTTAGAAAAAAAAAATTGCACCTTTAGCGCCATCTATGGAATATTTTTTTCATATTTCTTTGCATAAATGAGTAAATTTGTGATAGTGGAATAATATGTCGTAGAAAAAGGTAACAACAAGAAAAAAGTAATTTTTCAGGATTATCCTATAGCACAATCAAAGCTACATGGGCGCGAAGTGGTTAAGGTTAGATTAATCCTGCAAGAATAACCTCAGCAGGATAAGTCTAACCTTAAAAAACGGAAAATATTTGTTTCTTCTTTTGTTAAAATCAGAATAATTCTACAGGAGTAACCTCAGCAGGATTAGTCTAATTTTAACTAACTGAAAATATTTTTTTTTCTTTTGTTAAAGTTAGACTAATCCTACAGGAATAACCTCAGTAGGATAAGTCTAACCTTAAAAAACGGAAAATATTTTTTTCTTCTTTTGTTAAAATCAGAATAATTCTACAGGAGTAACCTCAGCAGGATTAGTCTAATTTTAACTAACTGAAAATATTTTTTTTTCTTTTGTTAAAGTTAGACTAATCCTACAGGAATAACCTCAGTAGGATAAGTCTAACCTTAAAAAACGGAAAATATTTGTTTCTTCTTTTGTTAAAATCAGAATAATTCTACAGGAATAACCTCAGCAGGATTAGTCTAATTTTAACTAACTGAAAATATTTTTTTTTCTTTTGTTAAAGTTAGACTAATCCTACAGGAATAACCTCAGTAGGATAAGTCTAACCTTAAAAAACGGAAAATATTTGTTTCTTCTTTTGTTAAAATCAGAATAATTCTACAGGAGTAACCTCAGCAGGATTAGTCTAATTTTAACTAACTGAAAATATTTTTTTTCTTTTGTTAAAGTTAGACTAATCCTACAGGAATAACCTCAGTAGGATAAGTCTAACCTTAAAAAACGGAAAATATTTTTTTCTTCTTTTGTTAAAATTAGACTAATTCTGCAGGAATAACCTCAGCAGGTTAAGTCTAACCTTAAAAAAACGGAAAATATGTTTTCTTCTTTTGTTGAGATTAGATTAATCCTGCAGGAATAACCTCAGCAGGATAAGTCTAACCTTAAAAAACGGAAAATATTTTTTCTTCTTTTGTTAAAATTAGACTATTTCTGCGGGAATAACCTAACCTTAAATGAATGAAAAAAAAAACATGTGTGACTAACCTGCGGGCGACAGCGGCAGGCCAGCGGGCAACACGCCGGAAGCGGTGTTGGGAACGGGCAATCCGACGGGATCCATTTTCCAGTTGACGATGCCCGCCCTCGCGGGAGCGGCGGGAATCGGACAGCAGCCCGCCGACAGTCCCGGAATACTCGAAAAATCGTTTCCGGTGCCCAAAGCGTTGCCACTCGATATCAGCATCGTGTCGCGGTTGTCTCCAAACACAACAACGCCAGCAGTCTTAACATTTATGCCGAAAAATTCTCGAAAGCTCAAGCACAACGAACGACGCACACTCACTTATTATAATCTAGATACAATAAATAAATAAAACACTCTCAATTGTTCCGGTGGTGATTGTTGCAGATGATGAGGAAGAGCAGAGTCGCCGCCGTCGTCGTCGTCGGTCGCTGGCGTTCAAAGCCCATCAGCAGCGAGCACAACACTGAATGACTGCCCAGCGCTAAGCAGTAGCTACCTGTCAGGTAAGTTGCGCTACCTCCGGTTGGTCGGCAACGCTACCTGTGCAAGCTCGCTCTGCCCATTTTGATTGCCCGTTAGATAGAAACGTAAAATATAAATCTCCATCGGGTCGGAGTGAGACGGGTCGCTCGAGGTGCTCCTACTTAGAGCATTACAATAAGATTTTCGCCTTCTTTTACCATTCACGCAGAGAGAGGCGGCCGCACCGGCGCTCGCCCGCGAAGGAGCGAGACGGGGCGGCGGTGTGTGTGTGCACGTGTAGGTGCACCTACTCGCGTTTTCACGTCCAGATTGGGCGGCGGCGAGAGAGATCGGTTCACCGTTAAGGTGAGGCGTCCGAGCAGGACGGCGCGGCGGGTTTTCGCTTCCTTTTCCCCGCAGGTGAGCCGCTACTCTATTAAAGATTATTCCTTATTAGGGGAATGAGATTTTTAAACAATTACCAACATCAAATTAGGTATTATAATCGATTATAATTACTTTTTTTTTATTTCTCAATTTTTTTTTTGTACAATTTTTTTCCTGGAATTAACTTCAAGTTCTTTTTTTATAATGTAGGTTTAAAAATAAAAATTCACTTGGTTTGTTTCACGATGAAATTAAAAAAAAACTAAGCCGAAACTAGTTGAAAATAAAGCAATTTAATCGTGAAACAAACCAAGTGAATTTTAATTTTTAAACCTATATTAAACACAATGTTTCACCAAGTGATCAATGAGAAACAAGTATATAACTTTTTTTATAATTTTGAAAGAAAACTGAAAATCTCATCAATTTTTTATTTTCATTATTTTGAATTGTGCAAAAATATAATATAGTCGTTATACAAAAATTCGTGAAAAACCGTACAGTCTCTACTTTGCTATGATCTTTAAACGCCATTTGAGTGGTGCAGTGATAATTATTTAACCAACGAGTGTTTTAATGAATGCTGGAAATTTAAATGTAATCCATTCAAATGTGCAATTTTTTTTTATTGCAAAATACACTCGGCGTCAAAAAGAAAGCGCCACTTGAAAAATCGCGAAAAAACTCGATTTTTCAAACCGTCGCACACAGGTCGAAATGCTGAATCTAGCTGAACATTTCGGTATAAAGCGTCTTAGTCTAATTAAAATTGTTCGTAGTCAAAGAAAATAATTTATTATAAATATATGTCATTCAATATTAAATAATTCTTCCCTTCTACCCTCCAGCATCCCCCATTTAATTTTTACTCTAGCCGAAAAATTGTTTAAACAAATGTAAAAGATAATTTCACCATTAGCATTTTTTTATACAATTGATATCTAAAAATAGTAACTGAAATATAAACACTTATTTTAGAAAACAAAAATTATATTACATTATGTTTTTATTTAATTATAAAATTATCCACAATTCTTCCAGATTGTCGAAGACTGAACCGCGTAGTTCCTCCTGGGAGTAATTTTTCACCAGTGGCTTAATTTTCCGTTTTTTGAGACATCCGTCAATTTAGTAAAAGATTTATACGGACCTCTGGATTTACCACTAGAAGATCCAGGTTGGGGTTCATTTGGTAAACTCTCAGTAGAGAACACTTCCATTTCGTTTAGCCACTTTGAATATTTATTTTCAAAATTGGAAAATGCTCTATATTAGAAGTTTGCCATTTCTTTGTCAATTTTGACGTAAAATGTGTTATTTTTTGTTTCAACGAATGTAAATTTTCAGTGTCCGATTCAATATGAATCTTCATAATGTCTATCACAAAGAAAGAAACTGCTTTATTTTTTTCTTCTTGCGTTTGGTGAGCGCGCCAAATGTCGAATAATGTTCTCCGGGAAACGGTTACGTTGCCTAAAAAAAATCACTGTTTGTAAACGGGCAAAAACATGCATGAAATATTAATTGTACATTAAACTAATTAGTTAATATGTACACTAAAAAAACAATCATTGCGGATATCGGCGGATATAATAAACTTTAACCTTATTAAAATATAATATTGTAAAATATTACAGTAGGATTCTCTACTAAATTTAAATCATTGTATCTATGTGTTGACTAAATTTAAACAAAGAATAATTAAAACTATGTTGTATACATACCAGTAGGATATATATCCATCGTTAATTTAAATTTTGCACTAAACACAAATGTAAAAAAAAATGTTAAACGTACACGTTTGGAGCGCGTGAAATTCACAACTAAACGACGTAAACAAAGCGTGCACTTTGGGTACCGATAACTACTGGGAAAAGGGTCGGTGGGTTTTATGGCTTTACCTGCGTACCCTCTGGACATTGTACTACTCATATTTAAAGAAAAAAATGGATTTCTAAACAGTTGATTTTCGGCGTTTCGTCCACTGTGCGTCGCGTCGTAACTTGGTTCAACTTGGTCGAAAATCGATTAATCTTTCAGTTTGGGAAAGATTCAAGTTTTAACTTTAAGAATGTGTAGTTGATTTTGACCCCAAGTCCAACCCACCCCCCGTAACAACGCGATGGGAAAAAAATGTTTTTTATGTAAAAAATTGTCCAACTTTGACAAGCTGTACCGTGCGCAAAAAAAATCTTCGGGAAATTTCACCACAATGGCAGAAAAATTTAATCAATTTCCTTCAAATGCCTTAAAAATTCGAGTGGTTTCGATGATTTGGAGCAAAGTTATGAATTTTTGAAAAAAAAAAATAAAAACAAGTTGTAAAAATTTAACATTTTTTGTCAATCCAAATAGTTATTTGTATGGTAAGAGCGCAAAGTGATACATTGCCGCTTGAGAGAGGAAGTTTTTCTACGACCGCTTTGAAAAAGAAACATAAATATAATTAACTATAAAAAGCAATAATACATACAGACTATACCGTGGTCAGCCATGGAATGTCGTATCCATGGTAACGGGTCAATAAAAATTGTGCAAAGTGACGTTTAGATAGTTGTTGTGAAGTACTTTGCGTTGACAAACGCAAGCGCAAACGCCTTCTTTTTATATCGGTCGTAGAAAAACACTTTTTGTAGGGGTTTTCAGAGGGTCACGAAAGTCGAAAACTTCTTAGATCGCAAAATTCCATAGAGTTTCGTGCGAAATTCGCCCAGTTATGGCCAAAAAGGCTCAAAATGTAATTTTCTTTTCAAAACTGCATAACTTCGCGCCAAATCTTCGCATCGACTTAAATTTTGGAGGAAAATGATTGAACTTTATTCCCATGCTGACCGATTGAGTCCACGATTATTTTTTTTGCACACGGTACAAGAAACCAAATTTACACATTTAAACTTCAGAAACATTTTTTTTTCCTTTAGGGGGTGGCAATGTGTGGAATCGTTTTAGCAACAAAACAATTCACATGACGTTGAAGAGATAATTTAAAACTGTTCAGACTGCAAAAGTTCATCGATTTTGGTGCAAAATTACTCAAGTAAAAAATGTAATTTTTTTCAAAAATTCATAACTTTGCTCCAAATCATCGAAACGACTCGAATTTTTAATGCATTCGAAGGAAATTGATTAAATTTTTCTGCGATTGTGGTGAAATTTCCCGTCGATTTTTTTTGCGCACGGTACAGCTTGTCAATTTTTTACAAAAAAACATTTTTTCCATCGCGTTGTTACGGGAGGTGGGTTGAACTTGGGGTCAAAATCAACTACACATTCTTAAAAATTAAACTTGAATCTTTTCCAAACTGAAAGATTCATTGATTCTGGAACAAATTGAACCAAGTTACGACTGTTTGAAAAATCGATTTTTTTCGCGATTTCTCGAGTGGCGCTTTTTTTTTTGACGCCGAGTGTATATGCAAACTTCAGAAATTTATTACAGCAAAACCACAAGTTTCACCACTTTCATATTTTTTTCCTAATGCTTATGGTCAATTATTTTCACCATAAAAAAAATCAGGAGGGTATTTTTTATGATTGGACAAGTAAAAAAAGAAAACAAGGAAAATGCAAAAAATTATTATGTTCATAATAAATAGTCTTACGTAGGCTAATTCTTAACTATTTCGCAAAAAAATCAACATTCTAACAATTCGTTTTTACTTTCTACATTACGAAGTACGGGAAAGTATTGTGATCGCGAAACAAATTTCAATATTTTTTTTGCGTGGAGTAGATATTCTCATATGGAATTGAATCTTCACCAAAATCCAGTATTTTTTTAAATCCACAGCTGATTCTCATAGCTGCAACAAATTGTTCTTCCTTAATGGTGATAATTTCTTCCTTGTTTAGCTGTCGTCGAGAAATTTGAAATGATTTCTGAAACTGTATAAGCAAGTTGTTCCGGTATAACCGGAAGACGAATAATCTTGAAAATATTTTTATTGAAAAAGGCACCCTCAATTACGTAAACGCTAAAAATCTCATTGCAATACATTAATTACAAGTCCATATATTGGATTTTAATGCACCATCTCGGTTGGACACCCTGTATATAGTAGTAGCAGATAAGGATCGCACAAAAATCCAATTGACCTAAAACGTTAGCGACCATTTAACCGAATGAAACATTAAACACACGTAAATCGAGAAGTGGCGCCTTCGCAGTAATTAGTGTAAAATTAATTATTAATTAATAATTAATAAATAATCGGAAAAAAATTACTAAAAAGCCTGAACCGAAAGAATTACTCACAATAATTATTAACTCTGAATTATTCAAACAATAGAAACATTCAGGGCATTTTCAGTTCATACTTTTTATTGTTATGTATAATAATAATAAAAATAATAGATTTAATAACCGAAAATCTCATTTTATAAAATTACTTAAAACATAATAAAAATATATTGTAAATGTAGCGAAAATTGCAGAAATAAGATAATTTACTTAAAAATAAATCACTATAAATAACAATAACGAACAGAACATGTTAAAATAAATATAAACAAAATAAAACAAAATGGGTAAAAATTGGACAGATAAAATAATATACAAATAAATAATATTATTAATAAAATCCTAAAAACAAGTCCAGATCGATATTAGTTTCCCTTTTTCTTTCGATTTCGATTTCGAAAGAAAATTATGCGAATTTTTACATCTTGTTGTCGACACATGTCACGTTTAAGTATTGCCAATCGCGACAACTAAACTGTTACCACAAACAGTTTAATAATGAGCAAAAACTGTTTTTGATATATATTTTTGATATAACAAATAGTCGATTATTAAACCAAAGTAGAAAAATTTATTTACGGGAACAAAATCTCAGATATTGATTTTTGGAAGACCCAAACATGATTACGTAAATGATGGTATCTGAAATATCACAATTTATCAACTCGTTGAAAAGTTTCTTTTTTAGATTAAGTTGAAAATTTTGGTTTATATATATTTTTTTTAAGAAATGCGTACAAAGAATATTTCCCACACACCGAATAAGAATCGTGTCTAAGACGTGAGCCACAGAATTTTGTTGCTGAGTTGGCAATGCCTGAGAAAAAGAGAGAAAGAAAAGAAACATGTCTGAGATTAATTCATTTTTTAAAATCTAATTAATAAACTTTTCTTTCTATTTTTGTTTTGCCTCTGAAAAATCGCAACTTTCGAATGATTTGCTCTGTTCTCGGACGATTATTCTTAAAATCTGGTCAGGAATCATTTAGAAATTTTTGTAGATTCCTACAGTAGAATATATTTTGAGTAATTTTGGAAAGTTTCAAGTATGTGACAATTGTTCTTCCATTGTTGTTTAGCTTCCGAAAAGGCGACGATTTTTTTTAGGGGGATTATTCCAAATCCGTTGTTGTTTTGCTTCAGAGAAGGCGACGATTTTTCATTTTTTCTCGGGGGATTATTTCAAAATTAGTGAAGAAGCATTCATTCCTAGATTTTTGCAGAAACGTAAATCGGAATGTATTTTGAGTAAATTTAAAAATTTCCAAGGACACGGCTAACGTTTTTCTAAGTCTGCTTCGCCTCTGAAAAGGCTTGTCTTCAGAATAAAAATTTGGTTTGTTCTCCGAGAGTTATTTTAAAATCTTGTCGAGAGGCATTGAAGAATTTTTGAAGAATAAATTTTGATTCATTTTTGAAGATTTCAATTGTTTTTCCATGTTTGTTTTGCCTCTGAAAAGGCTTATCCTCAGAATAAAAATTTGGTTTGTTCCCAGGGAATTATTTTAAAATCTTGTGCATTGAAGCATTTTTGAAGAATGAGTTTCGATTCATTTTGGAAGGTTTCAATTGTTTTTCCATTTTTGTTTTGCCTCTGAAAAGGCTTATCTTCACAATGATGATTTGCTTTGTTCCAGAGGCATTATTTTTCAAATCTGGTCAAAAAACATTTATAAATGTTTGTAGAATCGCAAAGTTAAATATATTTTGAGTAAATTTGGAAAGTTTCAACTACACGGCAAACGTTTTTCAAAGTCGGCTTCGGCTTTAAAAAAGATCATCTTCAGAATTGGACGATTTGGTTTATTCTCGGGGAGTTATTTTAAAATCTAGTGGAGAGGCATTGAAGATTTTTGCAGAATCGTGAAGTGTAATGAATTTTAAGTTATTTTGGGAAATTTTAAGTACGTGATAATTGTCTTTCCATTTTTGTTTTGCCTCTGAAAAAGCGCTTCTTAGGAATGATGATTTTTGCTCCGTTCCAGAGGGATTATTTTTATATAAAAAAAATTAACGTGTCCCTGAGTTTTTAGAAATTTTTGCAGAATCGTCTAGTATATTTTGAGTAAATTTAGAAAGTTGCAGATTTGTAGCAGATGTTTTTATTTATTTTTTTCAGTACGAGAAATTTGTAATTTGAAAATTGGTTTTGTGGTGTTATTTCAAAATTTATACAAATGGATGTTTAGATATTCGCACTGAATCTTAAAGTAAAATTAATTTTTAGTAATTTTAGAAAGTTTCAGATTTGTAGCAATTGTTTTTATTTATTTTTTTCAGTACGAGAAATTTGCAATTTGAAAATTCGGTTTTGTGGTGTTATTTTAAAATTTACACAAATGGATGTTTAGATATTCGCATCAAATCTTAAAGTAAAATTATTTTTTTGTAATTTTAGAAAGTTTTAGATTTTTAGCAATTGTTCTTATTTATTTTTTCAGTTCGAGAAAATTGTAATTTTAAAATTCGGTTTCCTGGTGTTATTTCAAAATTTATACAAATGGATGTTTAGATGTTCGCACTGAATCTTAAAGTAAAATCATTTTTTAGTAATTTTAGAAAGTTTCAGATTTATAGCAATGTTTTTATTAATTTTTTTCAATTCGAGAAATTAGTAATTTCAAAATTCGGTTTTGTGGTGTTATTTCAAAATTTATACAAATGGATGTTTAGATATTCGCACTGAATCTTAAAGCAAAATTAATTTTTAGTAATTTTAGAAAGTTTCAGATTTATAGCAATTGTTTTTATTAATTTTTTTCAGTTCGAGAAATTTGTAATTTCAAAATTCGGTTTTGTGGTGTTATTGCAAAATTTATACAAATGGATGTTTAGATATTCGCACTGAATCTTAAAGTAAAATTATTTTTTAGTAATTTTAGAAAGTTTCAGATTTGTAGCAATTGTTTTTATTAAATTTTTTCACTTTGAGAAATTTGTAATTTGTAAATTGGTTTCGTGGTGTTATTTCAAAAATTATACAAATGGATGTTTAGATATTCGCACTTAATTTTTGGTAATTTTAGAAAGTTTTAGGTTGGTAGCAATTGTTTTTACATTTTTTTTCCACCTCATGAAAATCGTAATTTGAACTTGAACACAGGAGCAGTTCTCGTGCGATTCTTTAATATCTAGAGCAAAATAGAAGTGTAAACTAATAAATATAATGTTGCCTATACTGGAGGCTTCTACTTATTTTTTTTTCAAAAGTTATACAAACAAAGTAAAAGTGTTTTATTTATCAATAAATATAAAATCATATTCAGAAATGCTATTCTATATTGTCTTCTTACAATTATTAGTAGTAGAAATTACCATTTAGGTTAGTCACAGTTTAAATAACAATCACAGTTTGGGTAACAGTTGAAATTTTAAATAACGAATCACGGTTTAAGTAACTGTCGCTGATTAACGCTGGATCAGAATTCATTGAATTTTTTTTTAGTTTACACTTTAAGTAACTGTCGCAATCACAGTCACAGTCACGGTGAAATTTTCTTATTAGTAACAGTAACGACGTGATTTTTCAATGACAGTGAAAAATCACAGTTATACTCTGGCCGCGCTATGAAGGCGTTTGAGATGATTAACGCTGGATCAGAAGTAATTGGATATTTTTTTAGTTTACACTTTAAATAACTGTCGCAATCACAGTCAAGGTGAAATTTTCTTATTAGTAATACTAGCGACATGTGATTTTTCAATAACAGTGAAAAAACACAGTTATTTCTGCGCTATGAAGGCGTCTGGGGTGATTAACGCTGGATCAGAAGTGATTGAATATTTTTTAGTTTACACTTTAAGTAACTGTCGCAATCACAGTCACAGTCACGGTGAAATTTTCTTATTAGTAACAGTAACGGCCTGTGATTTTCCAATATCAGTGAAAAATTAGTTATACTCTGGCTGCGCTGTGAAGGCGTCTGCGGTGATTAACGCTGAATCAGAAGTGATTGGATATTTTGTTACTTTACACTTTACTTGCTACTATCTGCTTCTATTTATAAATCAGTGGTTCTTAATAGGTTACTGATAACTTTGTAAATTAATATGCATGCAATCCAACATCTCATGTTCGCTTATAGCTTGGGCATTCAGCACCCGCCCAACACGCAGATGAGGACGGTTCAAGTTAATCGCCTCAAATGCCATCATAGCGCGGCCAGACTGTACGTGAAATATCGCCCATATAATACAACCCAGTGTAAGGTGTTGGAATATTACAACACGTTTTGTGTTTAGAAACGAAGTAAGCTTATAACACCTTAATCAATACAATCGCTCGCTCTTGTTACTTCAATTAACTCATCGAGAATTCAAATTTCGCGGGCAATTGTTCGAACGCGCTCAACTTTTTTCGTTAATTTCTCTGCAGCCATTTCAAGCCGGCAATTACTCGCAAACGGATTTTCGTATCGGTCGATTCGTACACAATTCAGACGGCCGGGCGGACCGGTTTGAATAATTTAAAATCGATTAGCGCGTGGGTGTGGGGGGCGCGCGCGGGGGTGGCGTATCCCGGAGGGGGGTGTGAACCTATGGCGGTGGTATTAGTAAACAGGCGAAATGAACGGTTTCGAGGTGAGCTTTAATATTGTGCTTATTATTGGAGGACGCGCGTCGGGGCGACGGTCGGTGTCCAATGGAGAATTCAACTCGCCGCCAATCGATTTTCTCGGTGGGAGGAGCCAACAGGTACCAGGGCACGCCTCCTCGCACACCTGAGAGTTGGAAATTCATACCTTCATGCCGGAGGTGTGAACTCGCCTCGCCGCCGATTTTAACGGGGCACCTTCACCTTCGCCGATGCTCGAATTACCTGTCGCTTAACTTTATGTTAAGTCTTAATTTTAGTATCGATTGGTAAACGAGATCCTTTCGCACCACCGTGTCTATTTGCTCGGCTGACAGTTTGAGTAATGATGCGGCTCACGTGATCTGAATTAGGCCTTGGGGAGGGAGGGAGGAAGGGTGGGTGCTGAGTATAGAGAATGCATGAGGTGTGTCATTTATCTATATGTGCTATAGACAACGCATGTGGGTTACTATGACTACAGCATCAATTAGGTGTGTCATTTATCTGTAGATTCTATAGACAACGTATCTGGGTTACTATGACCACATCATCCATGAGGTGTGTCACTTATCTATACATTCTATAGACAACGCATCGGGGTTACCATGACTACAGCATACCTGAGGTGTCATTTATCTGTGCATCAACATCTCTAGTATTGTGTGCAGGAGCGCCGTCTTGCTGGTACCATATTCGAATATTTCGTGCCAAAGGTAAATCATCCAATAAATCGCCAGTTTCCGTAATTTTGTTGACTGACCATCTGCTGAATGTTAATCTGCGGATGTTATTATTTGGTTCTAGAGTCTGAAAAATGTACAATTCATAAGGGTAAAAATAATTCCTGCAGAGATTATTTTTTAATAATTTTTTAAACCGCTGAATGCAATTTTTCCTCTAAAATTCGTGTTTTGAGTGTTGCCATTTTGTCTTCAGCTGTGATGTGTCAATTGTTTTTAGTGAATACGATAAGTATGTTTATTTGGGATGGATCTGGAAATTTTAGAGCGAATTCCTGCAGAGATGATTTTTTTAATAATTTTTTAAACCGCCGAATGCGCATTTTTCCTCTAAAATTCGTGTTTTGAGTGTTGCCATTTTGTCCTCAGCTGTGATTAGTCAATTGTTTTTAGTGAATACGATAAGTATGTTTATTTGGGATGGATCTGGAAATTTTAGAGCAAATTCCTGCAGAGATGATTTTTTAAATAATTTTTTTAATCACCGAATGCGCATTTTTCCTCTAAAATTCGTGTTTTGAGTGTTGCCATTTTGTCCTCAGCTGTGATTAGTCAATTGTTTTTAGTGAATATGATAAGTATGTTTATTTGGGAGGGATCTGGAAATTTTAGAGCGAATTCCTGCAGAGATGATTTTTTTAATAATTTTTTAAACCGCCGAATGCGCATTTTTCCTCTAAAATTCGTGTTTTGAGTGTTGCCATTTTGTCCTCAGCTGTGATTAGTCAATTGTTTTTAGTGAATATGATAAGTATGTTTATTTGGGAGGGATCTGGAAATTTTAGAGCGAATTCCTGCAGAGATGATTTTTTTATAATTTTTTAAATCACCGAATGCGCATTTTTCCTCTAAAATTCGTGTTTTGAGTGTTGCCATTTTGTCCTCAGCTGTGATTAGTCAATTGTTTTTAGTGAATATGATAAGTATGTTTATTTGGGAGGGATCTGGAAATTTTAGAGCGAATTCCTGCAGAGATGATTTTTTTAATAATTTTTTAAACCGCCGAATGCGCATGTTTCTTCTAAAATTCGTGTTTTGAGTGTTGCCATTTTGTCCTCAGCTGTGATTAGTCAATTGTTTTTAGTGAATATGATAAGTATGTTTATTTGGGATGGATCTGGAAATTTTAGAGCAAATTCCTGCAGAGATGATTTTTTAAATAATTTTTTAAATCACCGAATGCGCATTTTTCCTCTTAAATTCGTGTTTTGAGTGTGGCCATTTTGTCTTCAGCTGTGATTAGTCAATTGTTTTTAGTGAATACGATAAGTATGTTTATTTGGGATGGATCTGGAAATTTTAGAGCAAATTCCTGCAGAGATGATTTTTTAAATAATTTTTTAAATCACCGAATGCGCATTTTTCCTCTTAAATTCGTGTTTTGAGTGTTGCCATTTTGTCTTCAGCTGTGATTAGTCAATTGTTTTTAGTGAATACGATAAGTATGTTTATTTGGGATGGATCTGGAAATTTTAGAGCGAATTCCTGCAGAGATGATTTTTTTAATAATTTTTTAAACCGCCGAATGCGCATGTTTCTTCTAAAATTCGTGTTTTGAGTGTTGCCATTTTGTCCTCAGCTGTGATTAGTCAATTGTTTTTAGTGAATATGATAAGTATGTTTATTTGGGATGGATCTGGAAATTTTAGAGCAAATTCCTGCAGAGATGATTTTTTAAATAATTTTTTAAATCACCGAATGCGCATTTTTCCTCTTAAATTCGTGTTTTGAGTGTTGCCATTTTGTCCTCAGCTGTGATTAGTCAATTGTTTTTAGTGAATATGATAAGTATGTTTATTTGGGATGGATCTGGAAACTTTAAAGCGAATTCCTGCAGAGATGATTTTTTTAATAATTTTTTAAATCGCTGAATGGACGTGTTTTCTAGGATCGTTCATTTTCACGAGCAAAAAAAAAATAAAAACAATTGCTACAAACTTCAAACTTTCCAAATTTACTCAAAATAAGTAACTCTTTCAGATACCGTAAAAATCTGAAAACACCCCTTCACTGGATTTTGCGATAATCACACGAGAACATCACCGATTGCAATTCCGACGTTCGCATTTCCTCGAGCGGTTGAAGAGATTAAAAAAAAAAACAATTGCTACAAACTTGAAACTCAAAATATAGCCTACTTGATTAGTAATTAAAAATCACGAACGGAGATGATATAAATGGATTTAATGTACAGTAGAAATTCTGCAGGAGTGCGATTCGAAAGCGGCGCGAATTTTTCGAGACACCATTCACACATTTAAATCTGTCCGTTTTCCATATCTAATGACATTTGATAGTGCAGTTGAAAATCGAATGCAGTCACGATAGGTTTTTCTACATAATTACACGGAATATGCGGCTCTAATGATGATTGCTATGCAGATTGTCATAATGCCAGCTAATTATATATACTCGTATGAAAAATTAATATACACACACACACATGGCTCAAATTGCTGTGACACTGAACGATATATGCATAAATACATTTAATTACACCACAAATATCGCGCCAGCACCAACTGCATTTATCCCAGATTGTTTCTGCATAATACATTTTTATTAAAAAAAAAATAACTTTATTAAAACGTTTGGCTAGTGGTGGGCTGAAAAAATTATACGATTACTGTTGTGGTAAATATTATAAAGAATTATTGGCAAATCTTTATATTTTATTGTTTTAATAAATTTGAAAACATGATTGATTCGCCTTAAAAAAAATACCCCCAACACGAACTTAAATAATTAATATGTAAGGAGGGGATTTACTTATAAAATTCTGGCACATATATATATGTATAATATAACCAAGGTTGGATCCGTCCACGAAATGAGTGATTTACTTCCCTTTATTATACACCTTAAAGCAGGCAAATGGTAAATATGTCGCTGGTAGGGGGTTGTTGTTATCGTGTCGCTGAATCCAATATGGCTGCGTAATATTTCATAACGGCACGTATGGCTGCAGTAACATTATTTTAGAATTTGAATAAGTGGAAGATAAGCCCCGAGAGATTTGCATAATAATATAAATCGGGGTTAATGTCGTGTGCGTGCACTTGCCACTAACCACTCAAACCGACCAAGAAAAGTCGCAAACTCGCAACTGGCGAGCCGGAGCACCACCAGATAACCTTATTCCCTTATTTTCCTCGCATTTGCATATTTATAACACACCAACACACCCACCGGTTATAATGATTTTCCGTATGGATCTTACTTTCCTTCAAACAGTTTTACCACTCTGTTTTCTTCGAACGTTTACGCAGTAATTATCCCGTTTATGCTAATCCCCGGAGAAAAACGGAAAATTATGCAAAATTTGATTTTAAATGTTAATACCGGACTTACGGGATAATTAAGTGACATACCGGGCAGTAAAACATGGGTAATTATGGTAAACTCAAATGTAGATTATTAGTGATTGAAGGGTAAAAAGACCAACGGTAGTAAATAATAATCCAAATATAAATTATTCATTGTTCTACGATGATTATTAAAAAAGTTGATTTTTTCGATTTTTTCCATTTTCGATTTTTTTTGCTGACGCGTCACGGCCTTAAAATTGACATTTGTTTTTGCGAAAGTACATTTTCTGAAGCGTCTTGAAGCGATCTTTCGAGTGACGTTAAGAAACCCCGGATCCAACCAGTGGTTTCTTCAGGAAACCCCTTGGATAGAATTTCGGGTTTTCGTCAAAAATTAAAAATGGCCAATTTTAATCAAATCCGACTAATTCACACACGAGGATTGGATTCTTGGTTCGGCCGCTACAGCCGTTCAAAGTTTGAAAAAATCGACTTTTTTCAAAAAATTTCATGGTGACTACCTAACTTTTTTGCAATTTTTTCTGGATGAAATTTTTTAACGCCAATCGTTTTATCTCGTTCTTCTGATGAAAAAAGAGGTAAAACACAAGCGTCTTCGTCGATTATTAAGAAAGTTGATTTTTTCGATTTTTTCCATTTTCGAGTTTCCTTTGCTGACGCGTCACGGCCTTAAAATTGACATTTGTTCCTGCGAAAGTACATTTTCTGAAGCGTCTTGAAGCGGTCTTTCGAGTGACGTCAAGAAATCCAGGATCCAACTAGTGGTTTCGCCAGGAAATCATTTTTAGTGCAATTTTTGGGAAAAAGTAAGAAGGGGGGACCCTTGGATAGAATTTCGGGTTTTCGTCAAAAATAAAAAATCGCCAATTTGAATCAAATCCGACTAATTGACGCACGCGGAACACAGATTTGCAATCCGTGTTCAAATTGGATTCTTCGTTCGGCCGCTACAGCCGTTCAAAGTTTGAAAAAATCGACTTTTTTCAAAAAAATTCATGGTGACTAGCTAACTTTTTTGCAATTTTTTCTGGATGAAATTTTTTAACGCCAATCGTTTTATCTCGTTCTTCTGATGAAAAAAGAGGTAAAACACAAGCGTCTTCGTCGATTATTAAGAAAGTTGATTTTTTCGATTTTTTCCATTTTCGAGTTTTCTTTGCTGACGCGTCACGGCCTTAAAATTGACATTTGTTCCTACGAAAGTACATTTTCTGAAGCGTCTTGAAGCGGTCTTTCTAGTGACGTCAAGAAATCCAGGATCCAACCAGTGGTTTCTTCAGGAAATCATTTTTAGTGCAATTTTTGGGAAAAAGTAAGAAGGGGGGACCCTTGGATAGAATTTCGGGTTTTCGTCAAAAATAAAAAATCGCCAATTTGAATCAAATCCGACTAATTGACGCACGAGGAACACAGATTTGCAATCCGCGTTCAAATTGGATTCTTCGTTCGGCCGCTACAGCCGTTCAAAGTTTGAAAAAATCGACTTTTTTCAAAAAAATTCAAGGTGACTAGCTAACTTTTTTGCAATTTTTTCTGGATGAAATTTTTTAACGCCAATCGTTTTATCTCGTTCTTCTGATGAAAAAAGAGGTAAAACACAAGCGTCTTCGTCGATTATTAAGAAAGTTGATTTTTTCGATTTTTTCCATTTTCGAGTTTTCTTTGCTGACGCGTCACGGCCTTAAAATTGACATTTGTTCCTACGAAAGTACATTTTCTGAAGCGTCTTGAAGCGGTCTTTCGAGTGACGTCAAGAAATCCAGGATCCAACTAGTGGTTTCGCCAGGAAATCATTTTTAGTGCAATTTTTGGGAAAAAGTAAGAAGGGGGGAGCCTTGGATAGAATTTCGGGTTTTCGTCAAAAATAAAAAATCGCCAATTTTAATCAAATCCGACTAATTCACACACGAGGAACACAGATTTGCAATCCGCGTTCAAATTGGATTCTTGGTTCGGCCGCTACAGCCGTTCAAAGTTTAAAAAAATCGACTTTTTTCAAAAAAATTCATGGTGACTAGCTAACTTTTTTGCAATTTTTTCTGGATGAAATTTTTTAACGCCAATCGTTTTATCTCGTTCTTCTGATGAAAAAAAAGGTAAAACACAAGCGTCTACGATGATTATTAAGAAAGTTGATTTTCTCGATTTTTTCCATTTTCGAGTTTTTTTGCTGACGCGTCACGGCCTTAAAATTGACATTTGTTCCTGCGAAAGTACATTTTCTGAAGCGTCTTGAAGCGGTCTTTCGAGTGACGTCAAGAAACCCCGGATCCAACCAGTCGTTTCTTCAGGAAATCATTTTTAGTGCAATTTTTGGGAAAAAGTAAGAAGGGGGGACCCTTGGATAGAATTTCGGGTTTTCGTCAAAAATAAAAAAATCCCCAATTTTAATTACATCCGACTAATTGACACACGAGGAACACAGATTTGCAATCCGCGTTCAAATTGGATTCTTCGTTCGGCCGCTACAGCCGTTCAAAGTTTGAAAAAATCGACTTTTTTCAAAAAAATTCATGGTGACTTGCTAACTTTTTTGCAATTTTCTCTGGATGAAATTTTTTAACGCCAATCGTTTTATCTCGTTCTTCTGATGAAAAAAAAGGTAAAACACAAGCGTCTACGATGATTATTAAGAAAGTTGATTTTCTCGATTTTTTCCATTTTCGAGTTTTTTTTGCTGACGCGTCACGGCCTTAAAATTGACATTTGTTCCTGCGAAAGTACATTTTCTGAAGCGTCTTGAAGCGGTCTTTCGAGTGACGTCAAGAAATCCAGGATCCAACTAGTGGTTTCGCCAGGAAATCATTTTTAGTGCAATTTTTGGGAAAAAGTAAGAAGGGGGGACCCTTGGATAGAATTTCGGGTTTTCGTCAAAAATAAAAAATCGCCAATTTTAATCAAATCCGACTAATTCACACACGAGGAACACAGATTTGCAATCCGCGTTCAAATTGGATTCTTGGTTCGGCCGCTACAGCCGTTCAAAGTTTGAAAAAATCGATTTTTTTCAAAAAAATTCATGGTGACTAGCTAACTTTTTTGCAATTTTCTCTGGATGAAATTTTTTAACGCCAATCGTTTTATCTCGTTCTTCTGATGAAAAAAGAGGTAAAACACAAGCGTCTTCGTCGATTATTAAGAAAGTTGATTTTTTCGATTTTTTCCATTTTCGAGTTTTCTTTGCTGACGCGTCACGGCCTTAAAATTGACATTTGTTCCTGCGAAAGTACATTTTCTGAAGCGTCTTGAAGCGGTCTTTCGAGTGACGTCAAGAAATCCAGGATCCAACCAGTGGTTTCGCCAGGAAATCATTTTTAGTGCAATTTTTGGGAAAAAGTAAGAAGGGGGGACCCTTGAATAGAATTTCGGGTTTTCGTCAAAAATAAAAAATCGCCAATTTGAATCAAATCCGACTATTTGACGCACGCGGAACAAAGATTTGCAATCCGTGTTCAAATTGGATTCTTCGTTCGGCCGCTACAGCCGTTCAAAGTTTGAAAAAATCGACTTTTTTCAAAAAAATTCAAGGTGACTAGCTAACTTTTTTGCAATTTTTTCTGGATGAAATTTTTTAACGCCAATCGTTTTATCTCGTTCTTCTGATGAAAAAAGAGGTAAAACACAAGCGTCTTCGTCGATTATTAAGAAAGTTGATTTTTTCGATTTTTTCCATTTTCGAGTTTTCTTTGCTGACGCGTCACGGCCTTAAAATTGACATTTGTTCCTGCGAAAGTACATTTTCTGAAGCGTCTTGAAGCGGTCTTTCGAGTGACGTCAAGAAATCCAGGATCCAACCAGTGGTTTCGCCAGGAAATCATTTTTAGTGCAATTTTTGGGAAAAAGTAAGAAGGGGGGACCCTTGGATAGAATTTCGGGTTTTCGTCAAAAATAAAAAATCGCCAATTTGAATCAAATCCGACTATTTGACGCACGCGGAATACAGATTTGCAATCCGTGTTCAAATTGGATTCTTCGTTCGGCCGCTACAGCCGTTCAAAGTTTGAAAAAATCGACTTTTTTCAAAAAAATTCAAGGTGACTAGCTAACTTTTTTGCAATTTTTTCTGGATGAAATTTTTTAACGCCAATCGTTTTATCTCGTTCTTCTGATGAAAAAAGAGGTAAAACACAAGCGTCTTCGTCGATTATTAAGAAAGTTGATTTTTTCGATTTTTTCCATTTTCGAGTTTTCTTTGCTGACGCGTCACGGCCTTAAAATTGACATTTGTTCCTGCGAAAGTACATTTTCTGAAGCGTCTTGAAGCGGTCTTTCGAGTGACGTCAAGAAATCCAGGATCCAACCAGTGGTTTCGCCAGGAAATCATTTTTAGTGCAATTTTTGGGAAAAAGTAAGAAGGGGGGACCCTTGAATAGAATTTCGGGTTTTCGTCAAAAATAAAAAATCGCCAATTTGAATCAAATCCGACTATTTGACGCACGCGGAACAAAGATTTGCAATCCGTGTTCAAATTGGATTCTTCGTTCGGCCGCTACAGCCGTTCAAAGTTTGAAAAAATCGACTTTTTTCAAAAAAATTCAAGGTGACTAGCTAACTTTTTTGCAATTTTTTCTGGATGAAATTTTTTAACGCCAATCGTTTTATCTCGTTCTTCTGATGAAAAAAGAGGTAAAACACAAGCGTCTTCGTCGATTATTAAGAAAGTTGATTTTCTCGATTTTTTCCATTTTCGAGTTTTCTTTGCTGACGCGTCACGGCCTTAAAATTGACATTTGTTCCTGCGAAAGTACATTTTCTGAAGCGTCTTGAAGCGGTCTTTCGAGTGACGTCAAGAAATCCAGGATCCAACCAGTGGTTTCTTCAGGAAATCATTTTTAGTGCAATTTTTGGGAAAAAGTAAGAAGGGGGGACCCTTGAATAGAATTTCGGGTTTTCGTCAAAAATAAAAAATCGCCAATTTGAATCAAATCCGACTAATTGACGCACGAGGAACACAGATTTGCAATCCGCGTTCAAATTGGATTCTTCGTTCGGCCGCTACAGCCGTTCAAAGTTTGAAAAAATCGACTTTTTTCAAAAAAATTCAAGGTGACTAGCTAACTTTTTTGCAATTTTTTCTGGATGAAATTTTTTAACGCCAATCGTTTTATCTCGTTCTTCTGATGAAAAAAGAGGTAAAACACAAGCGTCTTCGTCGATTATTAAGAAAGTTGATTTTTTCGATTTTTTCCATTTTCGAGTTTTCTTTGCTGACGCGTCACGGCCTTAAAATTGACATTTGTTCCTGCGAAAGTACATTTTCTGAAGCGTCTTGAAGCGGTCTTTATAGTGACATCAAGAAATCCAGGATCCAACTAGTGGTTTCGCCAGGAAATCATTTTTAGTGCAATTTTTGGGAAAAAGTAAGAAGGGGGGACCCTTGGATAGAATTTCGGGTTTTCGTCAAAAATAAAAAATCGCTAATTTTAATCAAATCCGACTAATTGACGCACGAGGAACACAGATTTGCAATCCGCGTTCAAATTGGATTCTTCGTTCGGCCGCTACAGCCGTTCAAAGTTTGAAAAAATCGACTTTTTTCAAAAAAAATCATGGTGACTTGCTAACTTTTTTGCAATTTTCTCTGGATGAGATTTTTTAACGCCAATCGTTTTATCTCGTTCTTCTGATGAAAAAAAAGGTAAAACACAAACGTCTACGATGATTATTAAGAAAGTTGATTTTTTCGATTTTTTCCATTTTCGAGTTTTCTTTGCTGACGCGTCACGGGCTTCAAATTAACATTTGTTCCTGCGAAAATACATTTTCTGAAGCGTCTTGAAGGGATCTTTACGGTGATGTATAGAAACCCCGAATCGAAATTTTTAATTAAAGCTTAACCGAAATCGCTGGATGACTCCTAAATTCCAAGATCATCCCCGGACGTGATCAATTAGACCATAATTTACGACCGCAATTAAAGCCCTTCCTTTGTGTGCGTTTGCCTTCCACCGTACCTTCGTGTAAAAGAATGCGGTGTTAATGAAATAAAATCACTGAAAGTAGGCAGACTAATAGAGTCATCAGGTTTAAAAATGTCGGACAGATCTGAGGGTGTCGAAGTTTCCGTTCCCCGGAGATACCGGGCCGCCCGTAAATCAACGCCGTCAGGTAACAGGAAAAAACATCCAAATTAGATCTACTCACCGAAACGACGATAGAGCTTTTGGTTTATTGCTCGAAAATAATCAACATGCGGGAACGAAGAAGGAACGAGAAGAGCGAATGCATGCATGCATTTAGATCCGTTCTTAATGTTCCCCAGTCCGACGATCCTTATTCATTATATGTGGCTTGTAACTCGAGTTTCAGACCGGTAGGATAAGTGTGTAAGTAGTTAGACGGTGGCTTTTAGTCCCACACCTCTGCAGGCGAAGGCGCCTCTACCCGGACGGACCTTAGGGATCACATTCGTCCGAAGGCCGGTCGCGAAGTGATAATTTCAGGACCGTAAATCTTGGTTCGGATAACGGACGGAACAGTGCATTTATCCTCCTCGGCTTTGAAAACTCGAGTTTCGATGGGGCCTCTCCGTAATTATAAATTAGTCCTCTTTCTCGCCACTAATTTGCTGTCAAAACAACGGCTCTATCATGCGCGTAAAGAATTTCGGAATTTTTTTTTAACAGACATTTACATTTAAAGCTAATTAATAAAAGCGGGTCGATTTATTAATTTACGCGTCGAGATAAATCAAAGAGAGACAATTATCAACTTATTAAGGTGATTAAAATAGATGGTGTATCGGTTGATCGTTAAATATTGATTTGTGTGTACAAGAATTTACTGTTATTTAATTTAAAGGTACAAACCGGCCAAAGTTTCTTATGTATTCTAAAATCTATTGAAATTAAAGATAACAAAAATTTTGATTTTTAAATCAAATCAAGATGAAAAGTCGAATTGAATTTCTTGAAGTTCAGAAATTGTGGCAATTGCATTTATATATTTTTTTTAATCTTACAGTTATCTTAGGAATGAGTTCCAAGTTTTTATAACGTTAGATACTCGAAGCGAAAATTATTTTCGGCGCCTAATTTAAGATGAACTTTTTTTAAAGATTCGTTTCATATAATTTACAATTCACCAGGGACGGTGAACCTGTAGACTCAAGCACAGCAAGAATTTTTAACTAATTTTTAAAAAACTTTTTAAATGTTAAACAACACCTGTAACACTGCGCCGTTATCCGTGGCTGCTTCCATCCGGCACGGCATTTCGTTACCGCGGGTTGGCGCAGGATATGTCGCGCTCTGAACGTGCATTTGGTGCCCAACAAAATCTGGCTCATCTCTTGCACGCGACGACGGCGTGCACTTGGTGTTCATATTCGCCAAGCAAAAACTAGGACGATTCTCCGTTACGCGCCATACGCAATTGATCAAATTAGATCATTACGGAATAAGCCTTTTTGCTCTTTTTTCTACTTCTCCGCGAAGAATGAAAGTAAGTACTGGACGAAATTGTTGAGAGACGCTTATCCCGCTCGTCACAAACGAAATGGGATTTACATTCGCAGGGAGTCAATACGGTTTTCGAATATAGAAAAAACTTGATAAATGACAAAAATATCAAGTTGGTTTGGACGATTGAACATGCTGGTTTCTATAAGCTGTATTTTGGTGGTTGAGAATTTATCATAAAATAATGCCCTATGTTGAGATAATTCTCAATCAACTTCAAAAGAAAAATACCGACGCTTTTAAGGTGAAGTACGATTTCAAATCTTTTGAAAATGAAATGCAGAAAATACGAGACGAAATGGATGAAATTATTACAGAATTAGAATTGGAATTGTCGGAAGACGGACCTCAGAAACAAAATACGAAGAGAAAAGCCTTGGAAATGTGTGATTCTATTGTTCAGCAAATAAGAACGAGATTTAGTTTTAGTCTTAAACTTATTTATGGTGGGAAATTTTACTGACGAATATATTGTATAATAAGTGGCTCTTCCATTAAAATATTCTATGATATTCTGTGATATAGTACTATTTGGCATAAAAAAAAGTTTAAAATTCCAAAAAGTGGACCAAGAACTAAGCCATCACTCTATTTATTAATATTAATTGTAGAGAAAGCCGAAATGAACAACTTATAAAAATACGTTTTTTTCGAAAAACTATTGAACTGAATGTAAAGATAAAAATTTGAAGTATAATTTGTCCTTTTGACGTTTTAAAGTATCATCCGATCCAATTAAAAAGAAAATTTTACGTAATGTTTTTTAAATTTAAAGCAAATTGGGGCTAATCTTGGGTGATGAGTGCTGAAAATGGCAATTTTTATACTTGAGTTTTTAATCTTTTTGTTTTAATTTTTATTGTTAAGCCCGGATTTTGATATTTTGGTCAAAATTTTTGATCTTTTAACCTAAATTTTCTTCTAAATTTCCAATTTGTTAAAATTTTCGATTTTTTTGGTCCGCAATTTTGATTTTTAGGATCCAATTTTTGGTCGGCAAAAAGGGCTGAAATGGCAAATTATTTTTGCTTTTCTTGATTTTTAAATTTTTTGGTTTGCATTTTTTTATTTTTAGGCCCATATTTTAGATCTGTATTTTTCAATTTTAGAGTTTTTGCCCAAAATATTCTTCATTTTGGTTAAAATTTTTAGATTTTATGTTGTTGAAATTTTCGGATTTTTGATCTGCATTTTTTTACCGCGAGTTTTCGATATTTCTCTAAATTTTCAATTATTTGTGCTTATATTGTAGTTAACCTTAATTGAGGGTATATTTTTTTATTGGTCTATAGTTTAATTTTTTATTTTTTGGCCGGTATTTAATTTGTATAATTTGCCATTTCCATCTTTCATTTCAATTTTGAGTTTCAAACGTCAGTATCATCCGATCCTATACATTGTAAAAGTTGCTCTACCATCAACATGTTCCACGAGCCGCCACTAGATTTTAGTATTGATTTTTATGCGCAACTTTTTATTTTCTTGCCGTTATTTTCGAGTTTTTTTAGAAGTTTTTGATATCTTGCCCTTCATTTTAGGTTTTTATAACCTGAATTATAATTTTGTACGGGCAATTTTTTTAATTTTTTAAATTTTTGGTCGACAACTTATTTTTGAGAGCTAACGAGTTATTTTGGGGGCTGAAAATTGCTTTTTTCATATTTTTTTTACTATAGCGTTGACAACTAGGTCATCTGCGAAAATTGCTTGAATTTTGAATTTTTTGGTTTACATTTTTAATTTTTCGACCAGAATTTTTGGCCTATATTCCCAATTTTAGATTTAGAGTTTTTGCTCTAAATATTCTTTGTTTTGGTTAAACTTTTCGATTTTTTATTTTAGCCGCGAGTTTTCGATATTTGTCTAAATTTTCGATCTATTGGGCTTATATTTTAGTTTCTTACCTTAATTAAGAGCGAGTTATTTTTTATTGGTCCATACTTTAGATTTTTAACGTGAGTAATCGATTTTCATGTGCAAACTTTTGTTTTTTTGTCTGGTACTTAATTTGTATAATTTGTCATTTCCGTCTTTCATAATTTTGACGTTTCAAACGTCAGTATCATCCGATCCAATAAATTGTAGAAGTGGCTCTACCATCAACATGTTCCACGTGCCGCCACTGCAATTCAGAATCATCTACATGTTAATTAAAGAGTAAATTTTTGTATCTTGCAAAATACTCCTTCCGGTTTTCTTGACTCCTTCCTCGTCTCGGGACTTGCAGACGTAGTGTCCCGTATCCTGTCAACGGTATCGAGGGTGGTCTGTTGTTTCTTCCTTATTTTTTTTTTCATGAATCTTATAATAATAATAGTTTATTACGGAACATGCCCATTAGTACAAATCCTTAAAAAAATCATCAAAGTAGTACAATGAGCAGAAATTACTTGAAAATGTAAATTTTTCTTGGAGGCGTTCACTTCTTCCATATCTTCTCTATCTTTTTTTGTTGTTGTTTGTGATTTTGTTTTTGAGTTCTAGTTTTTTTTTATGTAGTCTTCTAATTTAGATACATTTTTTCTAATAAAATCTCCATGATCATATTATTTATAGTTATGGTTCTTCTTGTATATAATTTTAAATTATATCGCCAGGATAGTAAACCGTGCCCAAACTTGACCTTGTAACACCGAATTTCGTGTCAGAAGCGTTTAAATTCCGCGTCGAAATTATAGGATTTGCCGCAATAAATAGTTTCACTCCAAGTGTAGCTCTCCGACTCTTCAAATTATTTATCGTATTGCGTGCTCAACATTCGAAATACATAACCGATCATTACCAACACCGCGGATATTACACGATTATGACTCGGATTTTAATTTAGCAAAACATGCGCACATATCAAAAAAAAAAAAAGAAATTCTAAGACAGCGATGATTTTTTCAATCAAACTGAGTTCTGTAGATTCAAAGTCGAAGGGTGATAGATTAAATCGTGACAAGTAGGTCCTGTCAGGCTTGATCAGTAAAGTCGTGGGCCATATGTGTCCCGACAGACTCAAAAGGGTTGCACTTAATTAGATTACTAGGTTAAACTGTAACAGCTCCTAAAAGTCATTTCATATTCTCTGTGATCAAGATGGCATACTATTTTTTTTATTAACCGTAAACGGTCTGTCATCAAGTTGGTGAAGCCGACGACACGCAATTTTTCCAATTCGAATTCGCGATGAATATTTCATCAACGCAAGTAATCGAAACTTTTTTTTTTACTTCGGCAACTAGGCCATCTACCATAAGCGTTTCCTTATAAAGCTACGCGCACACTTTTCGGAATTGGACGGACGGCACGCATCGGCTAAAAATTGCTTAACACAGTTGTAAACAAGTCAACCGATAAATGTGCGTTGACTTGTTTACAACTGACAGCACCGTCTGATTCCGGCAAGTATGCGCGTAGCTTAAATTGTAATCGGAATTTCTAATTTACAAAAATTGATACGAATATCACCAATCACTAATGTAAAATTTTGTTGTGTACATTTTTCTCCGTTACTACATCATGGTATTTATCCAAAAATCATCAGCATTATAACATGTTAAACGGTTGATTTTATCAGCGGAAACTATCATTAGGTAATAATATAAAATTACAGCGTTAGGTACACTTTAAAATCACTTAGCGGATAGTTAAGCTCTTTTTTTTTAAAGCATTACCGACTCTAATGGTGCCTTCCCCGTTTCATTATAATCATTACCACGGCCCTAATGACGATATTCAATAAACGTTACACTCGATCGACGAAAAAGGAATTAAATTGAAAAAAATAGAAATAGTGGATTGGGTGGTAACGAGCGGGCTGAAATGTGTGGACACCTTGCGTCATTAACGAAAATCTAAAAAAAGGAAGGGTTAGTTTGATGATACTTGAAATTTATCTAACGAGTTGAGTATTAAAAAAAAATATCATGAGTTCAAACTAACGTGTGTGATCCTCAAGATTTTTATTCAGAGTTGGCTGTGAGTGAGAATATTAAAAATTAGAATTATTTTTCCTACAGACTATTCGAACTAATATTTATGATAGTCAGTTTAATTTTAAATGTTTAATGTTGGCGGCGTTTACTTCGTGGTATCACTTGATTGTAGATTGGAATAAAACATTTTAACTTTTTTTTACCACTATATTCTATTTTAATTTGACAATTCACGTCATAGAGGACTAGATTAGTTCAGTTGAATTAATCTCAGACATGACTGCTTATGTTTCTCTCTCATCTCATCTTTCATATGTCGTTAGTCGTAAGTCACTACCCTTATTATTATGTACCTGTACGCCAAATAACGTTGTCAAATCTTGATTATATATTTTATTTATTTATGTATTTTACACTAATTCTATATTACAAGTTGTAAATTATCTGCTGGGCAATAAAAGAAAGTTTATTATTATTATCATTATTATTATCTCAGCAGTAAAATTCAGTGGCTTACACCGTACTAAAACTTCTTTTGGAGATTTCTGACGGGAGTTAAACCATAGAAATTGTCCTCTTTTTTCATGCTCGAAACTTACAATTTTTATTTTAAATTATGTCTATAAAATATAATTTAAAAAAATTGCGTGTGGATAATGTTGAGAGTATGAATAGGGATCAGTGATTCCGAGTAAAAAATCATTTACATTTCCGCTCGCTCTTTGATTAAAAAGTTGGTTCAACCATTATTCCATTATCCTCGTCACAATATGCACGTATTTCAGTGTTTTCCATTGATTTATTTTGTCCGTGGCAGCGAAATTATATGTTTTATTAAATGACCGACCAGAGGGAAACTTTGTCCGCCTCATCTCTAATTTATTCAACTTTTTATGCCCCATCGATTTCCGATAATTTAACAACAAATTATTGATAAGTGACAATGATTCTCTTTAAAAAAATTTCAGATGATTATTTTTATTTTTATTAATCGGGTTACAGGAGTTACAAAAGATCCGTCAAATTCACTAAAAAGTATTACATACAGGAATTACAATTTAAAGTAAAAATCAGATCAGTAGGAATTAAAATATTATCATGTACCGGGTGACCCAGGGATCTGTAAAATTACTATTTTGATCAGCTTCTCAAGAGGGTTGAAAATAAAGTATAAAATATGGTGTTCCATTAAAAAAAAACATAACTTTGTTCAGTTATGTATATTGGGACACCCTATATAAAAACATACATATTTTTAAAATATGTAGAATGGGTGTGGAAATAAGTTCATGAAAACTAGAAGTCGATATCTCAAATAGCAAATAAGTTATGGGGCCTTTACAGCTCCCTGGGTCACCCGGTATATACGTAATGGAAATAAGTAAGTTTTTCATTACTCGATGATTCAGCTGTAGTTTTCTTTGATCAAAATACCTACTAGTCGAAAGACGGACGCATTAAAAAAAACCTACGGATTAGAATGTCTACTGTTCAAACGTACTACCCGTCAAAGGGTCTACGGCTCAAATTAACTACAGATCGAAAAGGTCTACGGCTCAAACGAACTACCGCTCAAACGAACTACTTGTCAAAAAGTATAATATGTTTGGAAAAGTTTTTTTCTACGTCCATTATAAAATGTACAGTTTTTTTCATTAATTTGGGTTCATAAAATATGTGATTCCTGAACCCTACAAACAGCGTGAAAAAAAGTGCCATAACGGTTCATTTTTTCACTCTTTTGCGTGAAAAAAAGTGCCGTAGCGGTTCATTTTTTAACGCTACTATAAAGTTGTTTGCGCAAACTGTGTCATGAACGCTTCGCAACACGCCGCGAGTTCCGCCGATAAATGTCAAACATTCGTTTCCGATCAAGAAAACTTGATGATTATTATTTTTTTCATTAAAAAAAAAAAGTATTATTACTTATAAAAATTAATTAAGGTTTTATCGAATTTATTCAAAGTTACCGACGTAGAAAATTTTTTGTATGAAACTCGAGAGTAAAGCAACTTTTTTTCACTTGTAGGGAATTGCCGTACTCGCCTTCACTGCGTGTGGCAATCTTTCCTACTCGTGAAAAAAGTACTACTTTACTCACTTGTTGCATAAATAACTATTCATTACTCGATGATTCAGCTGCACGGATGTTTTCTTTCATCAAAAAACCCACGAGTCGAAATACGCATTAAAAAAAACCTACGGATTAGAATGTTTACGGTTCAAGCGAACTCCTCGTCAAAAGATCTACGACTTAAACTAACCACAGATCGAAAAGGTCTACGGCTCAAACGAACTACCATTCGAAAACGTCTACGGCTCATGATTTAATTAATAGGGATAAAAATTTTTATTACAAATAGATATTCCAAATAACATGGGTAATTTTTCTACTTACATCATGTTATAGAAATAATTATCATTAACCAGAAGTCATTATTTTCCATACCGTTCTAACATTCGTAATAATGCGCCTTAATTAATATGAAAATAACAGTAATCATATGTTTGTGCATGTGTAAAATTAACATCAAAATTCAACCTTAAGGATCCATTATTTCTCATTACCGTCACTTTATTTAATGAATGTTTGATTCAATCAGCATCAACATCACGCAGATTTTTAATTATTAGGCAAATTTTAGAGTTATTAACAACGAAATTAATGCAACGCATGCACGTCCTTTATTTTTTAATATACATGTATA
Source organism: Ocypus olens (assembly GCA_910593695.2). Taxonomy (NCBI): domain Eukaryota; kingdom Metazoa; phylum Arthropoda; class Insecta; order Coleoptera; family Staphylinidae; genus Ocypus; species Ocypus olens. Next base: position 57,135,919 of record OU343054.1, on the reverse strand, counting down.
TAAACACGTGTTGTATGTAATTGATCTAATAATCGTAGCAAAAACTTATTTTATTGAAGAAAAATCAGAGGAAATTAATTAATTTTAAAAAGTTTTAAGAATCCTAAAATTAATTTCCTCTGATTTTTCTTCAATAAAATAAGTTTTTGCTACAGTTATAGCACTTGCTCGTAAAATAATGATTCATATTTATTTGAGAGAGAGAGAGAGAGAGAAAGAGAGAAAGAGAGAGAGACAATACGTTTATAGAGACACTTTTACAAATGACCTCAGGCAATTGACCAGATGTCTTTCAGCAGAGTACAATAACAAACAATAATAGTACATAAAATTGCAAAAAAGGGGGTTGGTAAGCATGAACGATCAATTTATTTGATTTTAATTTTAACACTTAATATATAATAATATCTAATTATTTTAACAGTATGTTAAAATAATTAGATATTCAATACATAAACGAAGGAACATCTTGCGCACAAGATTTATGAATGGAGTTTTCAATGTGTTCTTTTCCGATTAAAAAAGAAAAAATTGGTCATTTTGGCCCAAAAAAATTTTAAAAAAAATTTTTTTCTATTTTTTTTTTTATTTTTTTCAAGCCTAACTACTCATTCTGAGACCCATTTGTCTGAATTTTTTGTGGGACTTCTGGGAGCAGAGATACACAAAATAATGCTTAACCATTTCGGCCCTGGTGGTGGCAATTGCCACCGCAACATTTACATGTCTCTACTTACTATGACAATCCCTATTCTTGCCGTTTATCACTAGATGTTACTTCAACAAAGCCGCACTAATTAATTCCTATACTAATTAATCAAATCAGTTCAAATTTGGTATTTATGGTCTTAAGAAGTTCCGCATCAATAATAATTAACAAAATAATTATTTTTCAAATTTAAAAATCCAGGGCTGAAAGGGTTAATTCGACTGGAAACGCATAAATAGCGATTTAAAAAAAATTCCAAGTCTCATTAAATGATTAAGACTCATTAAAAAAAATAAGCATTTCTAATGACTTTTAGGAAACAGAAACGGATTACGGTTAATCGTTTGATAACGTGTAATAAATAGGAGAAATAATCAGAGTACGCCGTTGTTGGGTTAATTGGCCGCGAAGTGAAGACAAAATGCTGTAAAAGATCGACATAAAGATAAAACGTGTACCAATTAATTAATAATATAAAGAAAAATGTTAATGAGCCCTTTAAAATGATAAGTGGATTAGAGTTAATTATTCCTCGCGTGTATAATGCATATGCAACGGCTCTTTGAATAAATCTTCTATTGAATGCATCCTCTTTTTTTTTGGCACTTCGAGGATAGAGAAATTCACGTCTTGCGGTTTCGTGTGAACGAGCGAGATTGCTCCATTTTACGGGTTAAACGTTTAGGGGTCCCATCGTTTCACAGACCGCACGGGTATTGTTGTTCTCGGACAATGGATTTCACCAGTGGATCATATGTATTAATTTTTTCGAGGTTCCTCTCGTTTTGTTACAAAATTACACGTTAGAATTTTTTTTTTTATAGAAGAGTTGTTTTGTCATGATATGAATTATAATAATTTTTTTTTACTTTAACTTTATTATTCAGTCACGATAAATGATGGACGTGAGGCCGGTATTATAAAGGCTGGTTAAATTTATTCGAAGATTAAAATTTAAATGAAGTTTGGGTATGTGCAAAATACATGCAGTAATTAAAATTGAGTGAAGTAAACGCCGCCAATATTAAACATTTAAAATAATTGAATCGTTAATTAAATGTAACCCTTTCACTACAGGAGTCGACTTGGTAATTCTGTCTTGTATTTCGACAGTCGATAGATGATTTAGAAAAAAAAGCTAAATATAACCTGTATTAAGGGTGAAACGGGGGTTAAGAAAATATTTTAGTAAGTTTGATATTGAAGAAAAGTTGGCGTTAAAATCGTGTATAATTTTGTCCGTAGTTTCACATGTGTGCGGCTTTACTGATCTAGTCCGACCTACTTGCCCCAATTTAATCTGTAGTTATACCACAGTCACCATTAATACATAATTGTTTGATACAATATGAAGCAAATTAAATTAATCTATCCAACGCGGTGCTGGATTCTTTTTATTTTAAATAAGGGGGACAGCAATCTAGAAAAATCAGTTTTTCTATATAAATTCGGTGTGTTACGTAGTAAATCGATCGCACGGCATGTCTACAAACTTCAAAACATGACGCGAAAAAAGTATAGACCTATTCACGAATAAGGGCGGTTTACGAACCAAGTTCGGAACATTGAAATAATATTGGTATCCTTTTCTACTACCTGATAAACTAGCGGATATTCCCAAGACGTACGATTTTGTCGTCGGCCGTATCTAGAAAACACACACGCGGCCTACGTAGCTCGGTCTTAGACCGAGCGGTAGAAGGAGAAAGAAATAGTTTACAGCGTCTCTTACTTACCGGTTATTTCATAGGCGCGCGCGATTTAGCCTATGGTGGAAAATTGCAACGGGCACTACTTGATTCGGACGGACAAGACACCCCGACCGCCATCTCTGCTGAATAGCTCTATACTTAAAGCAGTGATGGTTCACGGGGTTTTTTTCTGGCACGGCCGAGGTAATAAGGGTGGCAATACAGATAGGTAGGGTCAGTTGCAGAGACCGCACCTATCTGTATTACCAACTCTTGTTCCTCGGCCGTACCAGAAAAAACTGACTTGAAGCACGGGCGGGATGATAATGTCTATTGAATGAATCGACTGGTGGCGGCTTACCTATCGTTTGGTAGAAAATTCCTGGAAGTGATGGGGTTGGGGCCAACGGGTGAACAGAATCGTTTTCGGGTGCACACACGACGGAACAACATGGCGAAGTGGTGCAAACGGCGTTGTTTATTTTTCCCGTTACTCCAAACGCTCGTTGTTTTTTTCACGGCGTCTCGATTTTCCGAATCGCAATAGATCTCAATGCTCTGGAGTTTTTAAAGGTTTTTAGAGTCTTCAATTAAAATGCATTTTCTTATATGACAGAAATGGGCCATCAGTGACGGTTCGCGGGGTGTTTTCTGGTACGGTGGCAATACAGATAGGTGCGGTCACGCAACCAGCCGTCTCTGCAATTGACTGTATTGCCACCTCTTGTTCCTCGGCCGCACTAGAAAAAACCCCGCGAACCGTCACTGTGGGTCATTATCATTGAGATTAAGAAAGTTAGTCATTGTCAATACAAATTGATATAAGGAGCGTACGCCACCCGAACATGTATAGTGGCTTGATTGGGGCACACTCAAGAAATATGATCGGTCGTACATCACCGACTGAATACATAAGCGCACGTTTGTTGATGATTTCCGTTTGTGTGATGAGATCCATTTCAAGAGCAGGAGCGGATTGAGCAATGAATAACCACACACAATTTATTACGTAATGGCGTACGGTTGAGGGTGTGGAGGGGGGAGGGACCATTTAGAACAGTTTGAGTATGAAGAAAGGAGAGTAATTGTGTGTGTGTGGCAATAATTAGTTCCATTACGTGAACCCCAATGATTTTCCGGTGGAACTCCTCCAATCGGATTCTATGTGTATGTGTGTGTGTACATAAGGATAATTTTTGGAGGGGGAGCGAGACGAAGCGTAATTACATAAGGCAGGGACCATAACTTGTCATTTGCATACTTGAGGTAAAGAATATGGGTGTAATTGCGCCTATGAATATTGAAAATTTATTCCGGTGTCCGGTAAATTTATGCGCTCGCCCGGTATACGCGGCGTACGAAATTGATGGCTACGTTTCATTTATTAACATTAAATTAAGGCCAGGCACGGAATCTGAATTATTGTTGCCGAGTTTTCGAGCCGCCGCTGCTACTGTGCAATTGATTATTTCTAAATGGCGCATTCCTGCCTTTCTTCAGCAAACATTCCCCTTTTTCCGATCGAACACCTCGTAAACATTCTGTATTTAACAATTACTTCTTTCTGCTAAATTTGAGAAGGGTGTCTAAAGCGGGCCGTAGTAAAATTTGAAATATTGGCTTCCCTAATTATTTGACAGCATCAGCTTTTTGAGCTGAATGATTTGGAAGTATTTGCCGAGATATTTACAAGAAACTTTGAAGTCAAATTAAACGCTTGCCATGAAATCATAATGGCGGATATTTCATTTTTCTCTAAAAAGTGACAGTTGCCGTCACATTTCGATTTACAACCGGCCGTATATCATACACAAAAAATGGTGATGTGGCCGTCATGTTACTTTCTCCGACTTGATGGTATCATTTATATTTACGCTTTCGTGGTTTTACTTTCAATTGAAATCATATTTTAAATGTACATCGAGAGGATGAAACTGACGTTTAAAACGTCAAAATTATGAAAGATGGAAAAATTATACTTCAAATTCAAAAACTCAGTTTACTCAAAAACTAAAGGTATTTCGAAAAAAACTTATTCTCTATAAGTTATATTATCTACAATTTTTATTAATATAAATTTGCTGCAACTATTATCGTTTTATAATTATACAACTACCGACCGCCTTCTCTGATTTTGATGACTCTGGCTTTATTGCAATTGTTTTCGTGGAATTACCGTAAAACGTCGAAACGTTCAAAGATTTCAAATTCGCAGTTTTGATTTTTGAACTGCACACGTTTGAGTTTGTCGATTCAAACCCCAAAATATGACGGATTTAGTGTGATTTTTAAAGAGATTACAAATGTGTTCGTGAAATACAAACATCCAACTTTTTTAGGTAAACCGAAATTTTGATTTTTAAAATAATTCGATAGTGCAGACTTGAATCTTTTACAAAATGATTAATGAATGATTGAGTTTTAATATTCCAAAAAAAATCCAAGTAAGCCAATTGCCTAGTTTTTCCAATAATCATCATTAAATTTAAGAATGTCCATTTTCAGAAGACAAAAATTGGAAAATAATTGTTTTTTTCGCAAAACTCCGAAACAAGTGCTGACTTCTAAACTTTTTTAAAATTACTCAAAAATTATTGGGTTTTATACACCCGAAAAATTCTAACAAGTTAATTACCTAGTTTTTTTTTAATAACCGTCATCAAATCTGACAATTTCCATTTTCAACTGCCAAAAATCGAAAATATCAGATTTGAAAAAAATCAGCAACAACTGTAGATTTCTAACTGTTTTTTTTAAATAGTTAAAAAAATGATTGGGTTTTAATACCCCATAAAAATTATAACAAGTTAATAAACTGGTTTTTGCTAAAATAATGGCATTTAGTTTAAGGCATTAACTTAAGCTCTTTGTACTCAAGAATTATTTTTTCCATGACAAAATATTATTCTTGAGTTTAAAGAACTTAAGCTAACAATGCTTTACGTTCCATCCATAAATCACTCTTTTTCAATTACAATTAAACAGGTAGTGGTAAATTCAAGTTGCACTCAAGAATTATTTTTTCCATGACAAGATATAATTCTTGAGTATAAAGAGCTTAAGCTAACAATGCTTTAAACTTCTACATTACTAAAGTCAAAATAGTCTCTTGTCGCTTTGTTAAATTTTAATGTCAATAAATTGTTTTTCAAAGCCACCTTCGATTTTTATTTAGTAAAATGGCTATTGAAATGGTTGATAAAACGAGTTTTCTGCAAATAACTTTTAATGCGTTAGGAATTGGGACGGGGCTGTTATTAGGAAAAATGTTTGTTTTTTAATTCCGCATGGAATGACATAAAAATATACAAGGGCTCCGATTTAAAATAAGCAAAATAAAGTGCTTTAAAGTTTGAAATGTTTGACACTACATTTTGGACACCCTGTATAATTCATATCGATCAAACTTGGTTAACGGGACTATCAGACCTTATTTAATGAGTACCTTGTATGATTTTATTAACAAGGCACTATTTTTATTTTTTATTCATTTTTTAAACCAATAGTGCAAACCTGATTTTTTCTAGTTTTTTTTTTTTTTTGCTGATATCCCTGAATAGATTGCAATAAAATTATGGGAATTTGTAGGCAACCATAAAAGGTACCCAAATAAGCAATAAAATACATAGTATGTAATTTAAAAAAATATATCATCATGACGTCACGCTTTTTTGGGACACCCTGTATAATCAAAAATATTTTTCTGAGATGCATTCTAGGATGCAAATTTATTCTACAAAATATCGAAATCCTAACTTCATTAGTAACTGAGCTATAGAAGACGGGAGGTGAGATGCAGGACCCTGTGTAAAGCTTCCATTTCCTGTTTTACTTAACATTTCAAATGGAACACCCTGTATATTTTTACATAATTCAATTCGTTTCCAAATTCTGAGTTTTTAGATGTATCACTCACCTCTCATCCTGGCAAAACATGTCCTTCGTGAAAAGAAATAAAGTCCTAAAAATGTTCTACAAAAAATTTAAACCTGAAACCCAAAAAGAAATAAAAGTCCTGACAAAAAGGCATTTGATAAGACCTGAAGAAAGGCCCCTGAAAAGACCTAAAAAAGGTTCTAAAGTCCTGAACTAAGCCTGAAAAATGGCGTAAAAATATAGTCCTGAAAGAAAGTATTATAGATAAAAAATTATGAAAATCATAAAAAAAGTCCCTTCTGAACAAAAAGTCCTATAAGAAAGTCTCGAAGAACAGTACTGAAAAAGAATCTGGAAAAAGTCCTAAAAAAGAGTCCTGAATAAAAGTCCTGAAGAAAATGTCCTGAAAAAATCCTGAGAAAACGACAAAAATAGTCCCAAAAATTGGTGACAAAAATATCCTGAGAAAAAGTACTGAAAACAATCCTTAAATAGGTTCCGAAAAAAGTCCAGAAAAGGGCCCTCAAAAAAAGACCGGAAAAATAGTCCCGAAAGAAAAGTCCTCAAAATAAAGTCTTTAAAGAAAGACATTCTTTAAAAGATCCTTAAAAAATGGTGAAAAATGTTACTTTCTTCGACTTGATGCCATCATATTTACGTTTTCATGGTTTATTTTCAATTGAAATCATATTTTAAATGTACATCGAGCGTTGCGCAAACTCGGATGAAACTGACGTTTAAAACGTCAAAATCATGAAAGATGGAAAAATTATACTTCAAATTCAAAAACTAACGAGATTTCGAAAAAAAACTTATTCTTTCGAAGTTGTTCATTTTAGCATTCTCTACAATTATTATTCACATAAATTTGCTGTAACTATTATCGTTTCATAATTATAAACCAAAAATTAAAAAAAAAATTAATAATTTTTTTTCTCGAATAGCAATGATTTTATGAAAAATATTTTCAAGCAAAAGATGTTCATTACTTTGTTGTCTTCGATGTTTGTTTAAATGTTTTTGTGATATTTTCTATATTTAAGAAAATATTGGCAAAAAACAAAAAACAGTTAAGGTAAACGCCCACTTTCGGTGTACGAAATTTAACCAAAAGCTTTTCAGTTCTTCAGATTATCAAATAAGACGTATGTTCAAAGTTTCATATCAATTGGTCTATTAGTTTTTGAGATACAGCGCGCACAGACAGAAACACACACACACAGACACAAAAAAAAAATTTCCAGAAATTATTGAAATGGCATCTAGGGACCCCAAAACGGATATTTCCGTAAAAAAAAAATTAAAAAAAATCACGATCACAATACTTTCTCGTACTTCGTAACGGAGAAAGTAAAAAGGTAAGCAATTACACAATTGAAGATATTTAGAATCTTTAGTATCTTTAAATTTAATTTAGGGAGAAGATATCGGGTGTGGTCACGGCTTGGGCTGGTAAAATGAAGCGGTTTTTTTTTTATCTAGTCATGACTAGTCATCCCTGATCAAGCCATAAAAATAAATGGCGAAATATTGGAACTGGATAAAAAACCGTTTTACTTTACTAGCCCAAGCCGTGACCACACCCGATATCTTCTCCATACTTCCCTAAATTTAAATTTAATGTTCAACGCCAGCAATGAAGGGTTTGAATTACTTTACCCAAGAGAAAAAGTATGAGTTACATTTTTAAAAGTTTGTGGGCCATATGGCGAACGAAATCCACGTAATAAAAATTTTAATTATTGTCCCTTGTCAATTATAGTAATCATACAACTTATGTCCAATAAAAAAAATCAATTGAAAATCTGACCCATAACACAAACACACATGACACGAACGTAGTTGTTCATCATTGTCCACAAGGAGACACATGTTGAACCGAGTACATATAGATTTAACCACCAGTTTAGTTTTCATCACGTACAAAAAACATTATTTATTCCCGTACTCATTGTCCACATGTTCGATTCTAGGAACGAGAGGAAAAATAAAAAAAAAAGTACATCCACCGCTAATTACTAAGGGTGGAAAACCAAAACCAACGAGAATCCTTTTCATCAGCATCTGCTTTCCATTGACGAGATTAATTATACGACAGGTTTCGACCTCCGTAATAATACCCGAAAAGTGGGCGCATCACGTGAGAGACGAAATTATTGTTGGTCATTTGATAAGAAAATTACAGCGAGTTCGTGTGCGCCACGTGTTGTACGCGAAAATGGCAATTTCGGCGTTTATAACTGTACACTGATTACACGTGTGTGTCTGAGGAAAATTGGCGGCGAAATCACCACAATCAGCCGCATAAAAGGTCTTTTGTGTTGATGATGTTTAAAAAAAAAAAAAATTAAACGCTACCTATATCTTCGATTATTCCAGATTGTACCATTTCTACGTTGGTAATCTCGGTGTATTACGAACAGGTGGTTCTTTATGTGTGTAACATGCATGTAACTGTAAATTTGCCACCAGATTCACTCATTGTATGTCTAATAAAATGAAGGATTTTTTTCAACCCGAAATAATTCGAACTTTAAGGACATTAAGGGCTGGTATTGTAAAGATCATTTAATCCTTTCGAGCCTGATTGTTTTTTTTTCATTTTTATTAGTTTGGAATCAATTTTTGAGGTTATATTTAAATTTTTGAATAAAAAATGTATATTAAATATACAGTGTGTCTGCTTAAGTTCGCACCATATAGAAAACTTTTTTATTATTAATTTTACGAAAAAAAGTTATTCTTTATAAAAAGTTCTGCATGATCTTAAACTTAAAATGCAACCATCGGATATTAATTTTTTTTTAGTCGTCTATGCGGTTTCTCAAAAAATATGAATTTGGCTCAAGAATAAATTTGTCATATACTTGTTTCTCATTGATCACTTGGTGAAACATTATGTTAATATAGGTTTATAAATAAAAATTAACTTGGTTTGTTTCACGATTAAATTGTTTTATTATCATTCTTGAAAATGGCACTAAGCCGAAACTAGTTGATAATAAAACAATTTAATCGTGAAACAAACCAAGTTAATTTTTATTTATAAAACTATACAAGAATAAATTATCGAAAATTGTTATTAAGAAAAGTTGATCAGAACTAAAAACTACGTTCAAATATGTAATTACATCCAATTACATGTAAAAAAAAATGTTATTTTTTATCTAAAATAACAATGCAAATGTAACTGTAGTTGCGTGAAATCTAGGATGCACTGATAAACAAATGATTTATCTGGATGCCTGTTGTTAAATATTTCAGCTGCTTCACGATAAGTTTTATAATTATCACCGACGATTAACTTTTCTTTCACACTTAATATCACCGGCATGTTAACAAATTTTATTTGACGTTCACTGTCAAACAATTCTTGCTATCAAGAAATCATTTGTTTATCAGTGCATCCTAGATTTCACCCAACTACAGTTACATTTGCATTGTTATTTTAGATTAATTGTTTTGCATATAATTGGATGTAATTGCATATTTGAACGTAGTTTTTAGTTCTGATCAACTTTTCTTAATAACAATTTTCGATATTGTCAAAAACTCATGAGCCAACTTCATATTTTTTGAGAAACCGCATGGACGACTAAAAAAAATTAATATCTGATGGTTGCATTTTAAGTTTAAGATCATGCAGAACTTTTTATAAAGAATAACTTTTTTTCGTAAAATTAATAATAATTTTTTTTTCCATTAAGCAGACACACTGTATAATATCCCTATCCTGTAATCCAATTCATTGCTCACGCGTGTAGATTTTTATTAATAAATAAGTTAAACGAGTAAGAAAGACAGTCAAGACATTATTAATTGGTGGAAACATGGGCGCATGAGCAACCGGCTGGATTCTAGGATAAGGCCCACCCATCACCCTCAATTCCGCTTTTATTTAAACTACAAAATCACCTTCCTTATAATTTCTAAACTTTACACCTCTCTAATTATTTATTTTCCCAAAAAAAAAAAATGTTTCATCAACTGAAAATTAACATATAGCCTTATGGGAAGTGAATGCCGAGGCCCTGCAGATTGACGCTATCAGACACCGACTAATTCGAACGAACTAATCTTGATTCGTGGATAAGACAGATGGTTATGAATGGAAACATGGAATTCTAGAAGAATGTAGCTACAAATTTTTGTAATATCATCCATTTCTGTTTTGTGAGATCGCGCCAAAAAAATCCCAAAATCGACCGAAATTTCTGGCCAAATTACGAGTGCTCGTTTTGAGAGCGCGAAACGAGAAAACTGCAAGTACGATTTGCCTAAAAATTTAACCACGTATTGACCGTTCTTTTGTGAACATTTTGATGTAAATTACAAGCCATTTGGCAATTTCATGATTTTCGCCCATTTTTCCATACTCAGGAAAAAAATGAAAAAAATTTGGGTCCCAGAAAATTCTGAAAAAATTCATAGCCGTTTTTAGTGATGGGAAAATGCGTGTAGAGTAATTATTTTCCCGAAAAAAAAAAATTTATACCATTTTTCACCAATCGAAAATTAACACGAGACCTTACGGGAAGCGAATACCGAGACCCTGCAGATCGAGGCGGACAGACACCGGCTTGTTCAAATAAACAAATTTCGGTTCGTGGATATGATAAATGGTTGGGAATAAAAGTATTGGATTCTAGAAGAATGCAGCTATAAACTGATGCCATATCATCCACAACTGTCCAGTGAGACGGCGCCAAAAAATTCGCAAAATTGACCGAAATTTCTGGTCAACTCACGAGTGCCCATTTTGAGAGCGCGAAACGAGAAAACTGCAAGTACGATTTAGCTGAAATTTTAACCACGTATCGCACGTTCTTTTGTGAACATTTTGATGTGCATTACAAGTCATTTGGTCATTTCATGATTTTCGCCCATTTTTCCATACTATTGCTCAGGAAAAAAATGAAAAAAATTTGGGTCCCAGAAAATTCTGAAAAAATTCATAGCTATTTTTAGTGATGGGAAAAAGCGTGTAGGGTAATTATTTTTTCGAAAAAAAAAATTTTTTATACCATTTTTCACCAACCGAAAATTAACATGGGGTCTTACGGGAAGCGAATACCGAGACCCTGCAGATCGAGGCTGACAGACAACGGCTTGTTCAAATGAACGAATTTCGGTCTGTGGATATGGTAGATGGTTGGGAATAAAAGTAATTGAATCTAGAAGAATGCAGCTATAAACTGATGCCATATCATCCATGACTGTCTAGTGAGACCGCGCCAAAAAATTCGCAAAATTGACTGAAATTTCTGGCCAACTCACGAGTGCCCATTTTGAAAGCGCGAAACGAGAAAACTGAAAGTACGATTTAGCTGAAAATTTAACCACGTATCGCACGTTCTTTTGTGAACATTTTGATGTGCATTACAAGTCATTTGGTCATTTCATGATTTTCGCCCATTTTTCCATACAATTAGTCAGGAAAAAATGAGGAAAAATATTGGTTACCAGAAAATTCTGAAAAAATTCATAGCGGCTTTTAATGATAGGAAAAAGCGTTTAGAGTAATTATTTTCCCGAAAAAAAAATTTTTTATTCCATTTTTCACCAATCGAAAATTAACATGGGGACTTAGGGGGAGCGAATATCGAGACCCTGCAGATTGAGGCTAACGGACAGCGGCTTGTTCAAATAAACAAATTTCAGTTCGTGGATATGATAGATGGTTGGGAATAAAAGTAGCGGATTCTAGAAGAATGTAGCTACAAACTCATGTAATATCATCGATATCTGTTTTGTGAAATCGTGTGAAAAAATTCCCAAAATTTACCAAAATTTCTAGACAACTTTCGAGTGACAATTTGAGAGCCGAGCAGCAAGAAAACTACAAGTACGATTCAGCTGAAAATTTAACCACGTATTCTCCGTTCTTTTGTGAACATTTTCATGTACAATACAAGTCATTTGGTCATTTCATGATTTTCGACAATTTTTCCAGGAAAAAAGTGGGAAAAATGTTGGGTCTTAGAAAAATCTGAAAAAATTCATGACGATTCTTAATGATAAGAAAAAGCGTGTGGAGTAATTATTTTCCAGAAAAAATATGTTTTTCAATTATTTTTCACCAACCGAAAATTAGCATGGGGCCTTTTAGGAAGCTGATTGGTTACTAACGGACATTGGCTCGTTCGAACTAATAAATTTTGGTTCGTGAATACGGCACATAGTCAAAAATAGCATATTTAAACAGTTAGTTTAACTATTAAAACTAGTATATTCTACCAATCAACTATGTTATATTTTATAAGTTAAAAAGTTAAAATTTGCATATTTTTACAGCTGAAATTGCATATTTTTTTCACAGGGGTGCTAGAGGGGGGCGGAAGGGATTACGCTTAAGTTCGCATGCATGACTTTAAAGAAAACACTCCAAAGTTTTTCGCTCTCAAAGATTCATCAAAATCGATTGAAAATACGCCGTGTTATGGCAGTTTGAAAATGGTCGAAATTTCACGAATTTTATTTTTTTTTCCACCAATATATTTCCTGATTTTTTAAACTAATTCCGTAAGAGATTATTTTTTGCAATGTCCTGAATTCTTGAATGCAATCTTCAGTTTTGCTTGATGCCATTTTATTACCTGCAGAAATAATTCAATCGTTTTGATGGAACATGGATTTTGTAATTTTTAAATAAATTCCGTAAAAGATTATTTTTTGCAATTTTCTGAATTTTTGAATGCAATCTTCAGTTCTACCTGTGGCCATTTCATCACCTGCTGATATATTTTAATGATTTTTATCGGCAATTACATTTTTTAATGGATTTTATAATTTTTAAATCAATTCCTGAAAATATTTCTAGATGAGACATTAGCAACTTTGTTGTGCAGCAATGCTATTCTTAAAATTTTGAGGTGAGAAATTAGCAACTATCTGTTGTGCCAGCAATGCGGTTTATTTTATATAGATTTAGATAATCTTTTAATTTGTCATTCGTGTCCTCTTTATACCTGCGTCTCTCGAGTGTTTGAATTCACGAGGTTTCCAGGTACATCCATCAGAAGGGACGAGGCAATAAATATCTCTTTTGTGTTGCGCGTTGGCAAATTAATATCATTTACATGGGGGCTGACTAATTGCCTCGGAGTGAATCGCCGCGAAACCGCATATGAGGAATTTAAACTGTGATGCCTCCGCTATCAATATTTTATAAGAGGAATTTTAACTAAAATTCATGCCCGCAAATTTACATCCTTTCGACGACCGCGCGCCACCGCCGAAACGCATATTTACAAAAACCCGTTGTTGGGTAGAAGATATGGTAATGTTAAATTTACACACCCCATAACATCGAAAACATAGAAAAATTATTTTGCGTTTTATTCAAGAGGTTAGGCTTTATCTTAACTATCGAAATTTTTATACGTTGCGGGAAATTTTCAAATGTTAGCAGTGGCGGCTCGTGGAAAATTTTGATGGTAGAGCCACTTAGCGTACACAATATATCTCACCGCCTCCTTTTTGAGGAAAGAAAAATCGACCATTAAAAACGTTTACTTGTCGCGGAAGCACTAAAAGAATTGAATAAAAACGAAAAATAGCCCGCATTTAATCTGTAACATTGTTCTTCGTCCACGAAAATCAATTAAACGACGAATTGTATTTTGTAACATTACCTCCTTTTTAAGTGCCATACAAGACAAAATTGACAATGATATTTTCCAACTGCCAAAAATTATCATTTTCGAATGGTTCAAAATATTACCATTGTCAACTGCGAAAAACGACAATTTTCAGGAGTCAAAAACGAAAAATTTCAATTGCCAGATTTCGCAATTTTCAACTATTAAAAAAGGTAATTACCAACAGTCTAAAATAAACATTTATATATTCAATTCTGGCCCTCTTCGCAAATCGAGTCGTTACAATATGGATTTGTTTTTTTTTTACGGTCAATTCTGCTGCTTAATTACTGATTATTTTTACAGTTTATCCATTTTTTAAGTAACTTATTTATTATTACTTCAAAACATCAAAAAATGACAAATTGAACTCCATTTATTTATTATACGAGTGTGGAATGTACGTAATTAGTCCGGCAAGAAAAAGTTTACGGGTGATTTTATTATTATTATTATTAGTTTATTAACGGGAAACCCCTTTATAATACATAAGTTTACATGTGTGAATAGCTTAAGAACTAATACATAATAGTTGATAAGTAACATTACTACAAGTTAACTAACTATTTAGAAATTAAAACGATGTACATGGAATTAAGTTAATTTAATTTAGATAATGACAATGAATAGATTAATTAATATGAATGCTTCATTGAAATTTAAAGTGGGGATAAGATGAATTAAATAACTGAAACCAATTAAATTAATTAAAATAATTTGCTGATCTTAATATACGTTCAAAACTATGATGATACGCAAAATTTGAAGTATGAGTCGTGATTCGAAAAACAGGTAAATTTCTAGTGCGGCGATTATTAACATTTACATAAAATTTTCTTAAGGGACTAATGAGTATATCCGCATGAGTATAATATAACATTTTATCGTCTGTTATTGCATTGAATATTTAAATAATGTTTATAAAGTTTTGACAAGAAATTTTGACGTACGAGGTGTCACTTTGAATTATTTTAAAAATCTTACCAAGGATCTATGTATTCCATTAGTCCGAGTTATTCCCTCACTTCGTGCCTAATAAACAACATTACTTCCCGCCGTAATTCGCTTATTACACCTGATTTTGGATAAAATACTGTTTTTTGCGTAGAATACACGGCCGGTTATAACGCGACATCTACTGTCACTTTTTCGAAGTAAATGAAATATCGGCCATTACGATTCCATGGCAAGCCTTTATTTTTAATTCAAAATAGTTGTAAAGTTTTTTGCAAATATCTCGGCAAATACTATCGAGTAAGGTACCAAATCAAAGCTTTAAAAGTATTGTACGAAGACTAATTCTGTTAAATAATTAGGTACGCCAATATTAGCACATTTAAATCCCTACAATAGATTGAATCAAATAAATTGTTTCAAGTTTTCTTGAACGAATTGGTCGACTGTAAAGAGAACAGTTAAAATTCAGCCGGTTGAGTTTATTTGACATAACTACTTGTACGATACCTCCACCTCTTATCTCTATCACGGGCAATAAGTCCTCTTCTCTTCTTCTTCGGCGTCTCCGTTTTTTTTCCCTATCCTCCTTTTTCTCACCGATGACCGCGATTTTAATCATCAGTTTTTCTTCGCCCCGAGGAAACGGACAATAACTTACGTTTTCACGTGACCCAGTTTTTCCCCTAATTTACAATTGAAATTGGTGCGTACTACGGGGGTTATAAAAAAAAATGTCGCTCGTTACGTTCCACAAAGGGTAGATTAATTTCAAATGGGATTATGGTAAAAGGGGACATTAATTTCGCGTCGCGGTAATTACCGAGAAGAGTGGATGTGAATCGGAAAATGCGGGAACATCTGTTGTTGGTAATTAGAAATAATAATTGCGGACGTAATAAGATACTTTTAGATGTAACTGAGGTAATAAAAAAAAAACGGTAATGTATTGAAGGCGGCGGAGCTAACAATTAACAACGATTCTTCGGGTGCTAATGGCTTAATACCATCGACTTTGTATTTAGAATTCTCCGAGTGTATTATTATTGGTGGAATTGTGTTATTATGTAATACACAAATAACAGTAATCTAATTTTCTACTTTTTACTTTCTCCGTTACGAAGTACGAGAAAGTATTGTGATCGTGATTTTTTTTTTCAATTTTTTCTTTACGGAAATATCCGTTTTGGGGCCATTTCAAAACAATTTCTGGAAAAAAAATTTTTGCTTTTAAATTTGCAGGATAATTTTTCCGTTTCATAATTTTGACGTTGTAAACGTCAGATTCATCCGAGTCCACAAACATTCGATATACATTTAAAACATGATTTTAATTAGTATTGGGATAATCGGATGATTTTAATAATCGGAATACTGCGATTCGGATGATGGTATTAATCGGATGATAATCGTAATCGGAATATCTGTTGAGCAGCGGAAAAATAATCGGAATCGAGGAAAGTAATCGAAGAAAAATATTATATTATAAATATAATCGGAAGAATCGGAATATATTCGGAATAAATGCAAAACTCCTGGCGTGATAAAATCGATAAGCAAAAAAAGATCCTCGCTTTACTCGCTTTCAAAAGTCCTTATCTATAGCTTTTGAAGCAAATTCCTTCACTGATTATTTTGCTACAATTTCCCAAATCGTAGATTGACGCTCTTCCAGCTCAAGTTTTCAGCGTTGCTGCTTTGTTGTTGCTGCAAATGCTTTAACTCATTACTTTTGTACAGTTTTTTTAAATAGAATGCAGTTTTCGTTTCCACAAGTTAGGAGCGTCGCTGTTTTTTTTCCGCTTAGGATAGGGCAATTGTTTTTAAGGGAAATCAGATATGTACTGTTTTTTATGGATCTTAAACTATTGAAGCTAATTCCTCGATTTATTATTTTCCCACAATTTTTCAAATCGTAGTTTGAAATTTTGGTTTTTCCAATTCAAGTTGCAGCGTTGCGGTTTTGTTTTTATTTAAGATTTGACAATCGTTTTATAGGAAATCATATACGTTTTGAATTTTAATGGATCTTGAGCTTTCCAAGCAAATTCTTTGACTGATAATTTTCCTACAATTTTTCAAACCACAAAATGCAATTTTCGTTTTACAGTTCAAATTTGGCGCGTCTTTGTTTTGTTTCCACTTAGGATGTGGTAGTTGTTTTTATGGGAAATCGGAAATGTGTTGCTTTTCTATGCATCTTGAACTTAAAAAAATTCCATTACTGATTATTTTTGTTTTTTCAACCGTAGAAAGCAATTTTCGTTTTGCCAGTCAAGTTTTGAGCGTTGCGGTTTTGTTTCCACTTAGAATATGGCAGCTGTTTTTAAAGTAAATCAAAAATATGTTGGTTTCTTATGCATCGTGAACTCTCGGGGTAAATTCCTCGACTGATTATTTTTCCACAATTTTTGATATCGCGCAATGCGTTGCTGTTTTGTTTGCACCTGGGACATGGCAATTGTTTTTTTATGGAAAATCTCATTAATGCATTGATTTCTAATTAATCATTTGACGCAAATTCCTTGTCTGATAATTTTTTTACAATTTTCCAAATCGTCGAATGCAATTTTCGTTTTCACAGTTCAAGCGTTACTGTTTTGATATGGCAATTATTTTTACGAAAAATCAGAAATGTATTGTTTTTCTGATTTTTAATAAAAACAATTGCCGTATCCTAAGTGGAAATAAAACAGCAGAGCTTCAAACATAAACTAGGAAAACTAAAATTGCATTCTTCGATTTGAGAAATTGTACAAAAATAATCGTTCAAGGAATTTGCTTTAAAAAATAAATAAATTATATAATAAATTACCTATCTCAATTAAATCAATTCCAAGTTGTAAATTGTTCAATAAGAAAGTGAAATCCCTCTTATTACAATATTCATTTTATTCAATCACTGAGTTTCTCGCCTGCGACTTTTAAAATATGTGTATTAGTATTTGTTATTACTATGTGACTTATATACCTAGTGTATTTTGCTTTTAATTTGTATTTGCATTATATTTTATTTATTTTTAAATTTTGACATATCCCATGCTATATTTTAGTCTAACGGAAATAAAGATTATTATTATTATTATTATTAAAAGCTCAAAATCCTATTACATTGAATCGTTTTTGACATTCTACAAAAACATCTGTCACATCTTGGCTGAAAAAAATACAACAATCGAAACTAGAAGTGTAGAATAGAAAATTGCACTCGGCGATTAGAGAAATTATACAAAATTAATCTCTGCTGGAATTAGCTTCAAAATTGTAAAATCCATCCAGAACAAAACTATTTTTGACATCCACTAAAAAAATTGATGCATCTTAGCTGGACACCAAATGACAATACTCAAAACTTGAACTGTAGACATAAAAATTACATTTGAAAAATGCAGAAACTTAATCTCTAAACAAATTTCAAAATCCGTTCGGAAACAATGGATGCGGTTCAGCTACTAAATTACATGCAGAAAATTCATTGATTGTTTATTTTTGTACAATTTTTGATATCGTATGATGCAAGTTTTCTTTTCCCAGTTCATGTCCTATTTAAATGGATCTTGAATTTTTGAAGTAAATTCCTTAACTGATTATTTTATCTATACTTTTTGAAACCTTAGAATGCAATTTTCATTTTCCTAGTTCAAGTTTGGAGTGTTGCTGTTTTGTTTCCGCTCAGTATATGCCAATTGTTTTCATGAAAAATCAGAAATCTGTTGTTTTGTAGATCTTGAGCTTTTGGGTAAACTTGATTGATTATTTTTTTATAATTTCCCAAATCGTAGAATACAATTTTCCTAGTTCAAGTTTTGAGCTGAGCGTTGCTGTTTTGTTTCCACTCGGTATATGGCAATTGTTTTAATGAGAAATCAGAAATGTGTAATGTTTTAATGCATTTTAAACCTTTGAGAAACATTTCTTGCCGATTATTTTTCTATAATGTTTCAAATCTTAGAATGTAATTTTCGTTTTCTGGTTCAAGATTGGAGCGTTGCCAAGCTAAGAAAAAAAGTTCCTTCCTTCAACTGTACCATCATCCACCATCAATCAATATGCATCCGACTCGGAATCAGAATTTCATAATTTAATTCGGTTTCTTGGATCAAAAATCCAAAAAATCTACAAAATGTATGCACTAAAATCCGAAATTTATTCCTTAAACTGGAAATCTGGGCCTAAAATCCAAAATTTACGTTCCATTTCGAAAAATTAGACATATTTAGACTCAAAATTTGAGTGTTAAATTAGAATCCAAAATTTGAGTACTAACCATAGGAAATTTGAACTTAACATCTAGGATTAAGGTTCACATTGATTAAAAAAGTTATTTAAATTCAATGTATGGATCCGAAAATCCGAAATTTAGACCTAATTTTCCAATTTTTTTCCAATTTTTAGACAAAAAAATGGGTCTTGCATGAGAAATTTTGATTTAAAATCTGTAATCCAAAAAAGAACCTAAAATCCAATATTTATTTATTTCCAAAATTTAAACCAAACCTAGACCCTTCAAACCTAAAATTTGACTAATAAAAAAATCACTCTTATCCTGGGAAATTTTGAAATAAAATCTGGAATTTAGGTCGTATAATTCCGAAAATTTGTCATTAATTTTAACTTGAAAGTTGCAACAAAATTATTTTTTATAATAAAAACTATTTCGACATCCATTTTGTTCGATCTAAAATTCAAACTTTATCCTATAAAATTTAAGCACTAAAATCCGAAATTTGTTCCGTAAAACTTGGAAAACTTACATTCTACATTTCTTAAAATTGCACCGGGCCCATTTACCGGCGCGTTAAAATCCGAAAATTGGAATCCAAACTTTGAGTCCTAACCATAGGAAATTTGAACTTAAAATCCAGGATTACGGTTCACATTGATTCAAAAAAATTATTTAAAATTTAATGTACGGATTCTAAAATCTGAAATTTATACCTTATTTTCCAAAATTTAAACCTTAAAATCTAGAACTTCCAGCCCAAAAGCTAATATTTAGACAAAAAAGTCTTAACCATAGAAAATTTGAACTTAAAATTCAAGATAAGGTTCATATTGATTAAAAAAATTACCTAAAATCCAATATTTGGATCGTAAAATCCGAAATTTCGACTTTATATTCCTAAATTTAGACCAAACTCGAACACTTAAAAACCTAATAAAATAATCACTATTTTCCTATGAAATTTTGACTTGAAATCTCGAATTTAGGTCCTATAATCCCCAAATTTGTCATAAACTTTTACTTGAAATTTGCATCAAAATTACTTTTTCAGAATAACTATAAAACAATTTTTGACATCCATTTCTTTCTTTGGATCTGTAATCCAAACTTCAGGTTTTACAAAATTTGAGCACCAAAATACTTGCATCGGATGATTTTAAAATATTCAGAAATAATCGATTATTACCACATTCGGGTTCAAGGATTTGTTTGATAATCGGAGTCACCGATTATTTTAATAATCGGATTCGGCGATTTTTTTCATCCGAATCGTCCCATCACTAATTTTAATTGAAAATAAACAACGGAAGCGTAAATATAAATGATACCGTCAAGTCGGAGAAAGTAACATGATGGCCACATCACCATTTTTTTATTGGTACTACTATACTGAGGAGTTTTGATAAGAGATAAATGTTATTATTTAAATATGTTATACTTAAAAAATGTGTTAATCATTTTTTATAAATGCATCCTGTTGAGATTTTAACGACCGGTAGACGAAAACTTGATTACCGGTCCGAAAAAGGAAATTAGTACCGATACATCATGCTTATGGTGGCTACCATAAACTAATACATTTCGTCCGAAAAGTGATCCATCTAAAGGAAGTTTTTCTTCTTCTCTTTTTTGTGACAGATCGAATTTACCGTTCGGACGGGTTCACGAAACGCCGAGTTATAAATTGCGCTTTGTTTATTAAGTGGGAATTATTGATAGCCGCCGAATGAGTTGCCGTCGTTCATCATCAGGCCCGAATATTCGTTGATGGATATTTGAGGAGGTACGAGGTTGACCATTGCCCAATTACGGTGGAACCGGTAGCCGTTATGGAGTTGATTAGACGACTCGTGTTGAATCTCTATTCCGTTCAGCCTTTTATGTTTGAATCATTGCAGAACACGGAATGGAATTGTGTGAATATGGTTTAACGCCTCGTTGTGATCCTTGCCTTTTGAGGGATTGGTTGTGTTCGTATTTTTTTTTTTGATTAATTTTCTCACTGGAAAATAAATTTGAGACAACTTGACTTGTTGCAGATGCACGAAATAAATGTAATTAAATGATACCATGGAGTTTCAACAAGTAACAGCCTCATCGATCCAAATGTAATAAAGATAAATACTGAAAAATTTCCATTTATTCGAAGATTGCGATAGTTTACTAATTTTAATATTGTACACATTTTCGTTTCGTTACTGGAAAAGCTTACAATTTTTCTTCGAGCAACCCCCATCACTTTATAAAACAATCCTCATTAATTATTCATACCCTATTTAAGCACAAAATAAAAAAAAGAAAGTGGGGGTTTGATATGGAGGGAACCCCGGTGCGACACGGCAAACAAAATTAATGATATTTTTTCGTGAATTTAGGCACGATTTGGGCATTTTTCACCGTTCCATAACCTTATCAAGATGCCTAATAAATCACACACGTTACAAAAAAGTCATCGTAGCAGCCTCGTGTGATCGAAATTTGCATTTATCGGGGGGCCACGTATGACCCCCCCCGCGCGGGGGGCGAGTGCACGTAGTCTCACATTAGGTAGTCACGTTTGTATCATTAGGGTGCGGTTCGGAGCCATTTGTTCACGCAAGAGCCGATAAAGTGGCAGCAGCACAAGAATCGGAATCGGAGAATGGTAAACTACGAAATAAATCAGGGTACACTCCGGAGAGCCAAAGCAAACACACGCTCGATAACGGGCCCAACTTGTCGGTAATGGATATATACCTGTGCCGGGGAATAAGAAACTCTTAATTGTTTTCGCATGACAATCTTCTTCGGCTCCTCCTTAAGAAACACATCGATTCTTACCTTTTCTCATTTTCACCTCGAGGGCGATAATTATCTCTTCACGCAATTATATCATTACGTCTCTCTTGACTTTTATGCAAAAACTAATTTACGCTATCTCTTTGCATTTACTGCTTGATAAATTCATCCTAAACTGAAGTCTGCGGACGTAAAAACTGCGAGTTTATAAATCACCAAAAATAAGATTCTGTAAGTCAACCTTTGAAAAACATACAAAGATATCAAAGGCAGGGGCGGCTTGTTATACAGAGCCAACGAGCCATGGCACCACCTCTAGTTTTGAGCTCGGCAAGAATTTTTAATTAATCTTTAAAATTCTTTTTGTTTGATGGAGAGTTTACGTGGACGAAGAATGGTGTTGCAGATTTAGTGCATGTCTAGGACAAAATGTAAACGCACGATAAATCGAAAGTACACATAAATCATATTTTCAGCTTGTTTGAAATTATGAACCTTTACTTTACAACTGGACTATGAAGATTAATCGTTTTTTCTTTCTTCGAAAAATGAGGCGAGGGCCTCCCCATATTGTAAAAGTACCATCGTTCCACGAGCCGCTACTGAGAGTCAGTATTCAAAATGTATCTACTAAATCTAAAGTTGTCGAAACTGCCGGCACAAAAGGTGACAAAGTTAATGGTTTTCTTTGAATTCATTTTCAAATTAGTTTCACTTTTTTAAACGATTAAAGCGAAAATTAAAAAAAAAAATGGTGATGTGGCCATCATGTTACTTTCTCCGACTTGATGGTATCATTTATATTCACGCTTCCATGGTTTATTTTCAATTTAAATCATATTTTAAGTGTGCATCGAACGTTTCGTAGACTCGGAAAAAACTGACGTTTAAAACGTCAAAATTATGAAAAAATACTGCAAGTTTACTCAAAAACTAAAGAGATTTCGAAAAAAACCTATTCTTCATAAATTGTTCATTTTGGCATTCTCTACAATTATTATTGACATAAATTTGCTGTAACTATTAGCGTTTCATAATTGTATACCAAAAATGAAAAAAAAATTAATAAAATTTTTTCTCGAATAAAAATGATTTTATGAAAAATGTTTTCAAACAAAATAATAGCATTTCTTTATTGTCTTCAATATTTGTTTAAATATTTTTGTGATATTTTTCATATTTAAGAAAATATTGGCAAAAAACAAAAAAAACAGTTAAGGTAACCACCCACTTCCGGTGTACGAAATTTTACCAAAAGCTTTTCAGTTCTTCGGATTATCAAATAAAACTAATGTTCAAAGTTTCATATCAATTGGTCCATTAGTTTTTGAGATACAGCGCGCACACACACACACACACAGACACAAAAAAATTTTTTCCAGAAATTGTTGAAATGGCATCTAGGGACCCCAAAACGGATATTTCCGTAAAAAAAATTTTTGAAAAAAAAATCACGATCACAATACTTTCTCGTACTTCGTAACGGAGAAAGTAAAAATTGGAAAATTATTTTGAACAATAGAGTGATTTTTGAGGCTAATTTAAACCATTTTCTTACTACAATATTCTGCATTTTTTATTATTAAGACTGTATTTTCGATTTTTTTTTATACTAAATTTTCGATTATTTGGCCTAAATATTCTTCATTTTGATCTAAATTTTCGATTTCATTGTTAAAATTTTCGACTATTTGGTCCGCATTTTTTATTTCTCCCGACGAATTTTTAGTTCTTAAATTTTTGATCCGTATTTTCGATATTTTTGGTCAAAATATTTCAACTTTTAGCCTAAATATCCTTTATTTTGACCTTTTGCGATTTAATTGTTTAAATTTTCGTTTTTTTTGGCCCGCATTTTTGATTTTCCCGCCGAATTTTCAATTTTTTAGATTTTTGACCTATATTTTCGATTCTTTTGGGACTAAATTTTCGATCTGTTGACCTAAATATTCTTTATTTTGACATAAATTTTTGATTTAATTGCTAAAATTTTAGATTTCTTTTGGTCCGTATTTTTGATTTTTTTTTAATTGAATTAACGGGTCATGACCCAAGAATACATACACTAACAAACATATTTACAATAAATGCGCAATGAATACAGAACATAAAATGTTTTGAGCCGAATTGTTAAATTTTAGAATTTTCTGAACTGTATTCTTTATTTTGACCTAAACTTTCGATTTAATTGTTGAAAATTTTGATTTTTCGGTCCACATTTTTGATTTTTCAGGCCGAATTTTTAATTCTGGTTCCAAATTTTTGATATAATTTTGGTTAAAATATATATAACCTGAATTATTCATTTATATGCGAGATTTATTTCATTTTTTCCGGTATTTTCAAGTTTGTTGAAATTTAATTTTTTAGTCTGCATTTATTATCTTTAGGATGTACTGTCTAAATTTTCGACTTTCTGGACAACATACAGCTTTTTATTATTTTTTTAAATCTTTTGACCTAAATTTTTCTTTATTTCGACCTTTTCGATTTTATTGTTAAAATTTTCGATTTCTTGGCCCCAATTTTTGATTTTTCGTTTAGTCTGCATTTATTATCTTTAGGGCCGAGTTTTCGATGTTTCATCTAAGTTTAAGACTTTTTGACGAACATTGTGGATTTTGCCCTAAATTTTTCTTTATTGTTTTTTATTTGTCTGTTAAAATTTTTCTTTCCTTGGTCCACTATTTTTATTTTTAGGCCAGAATTTTAGATTTTTGGTCTTAATTTTTTATCGTGTGTTTTAGATTTTTGTTTTATTTTCTTATCCTATATTATAGATTTTTTAACTTCGATTATTGATTTTATTTAGTGATTTTTTTATTTTTTGCGATTATTTTCGAATTTCTGGACAAAAAATTATTTTTGGCGGCTGAAAGTGGCAAATTATTTTACTTCTACCTAAGTTTTCGATTTTTTGTCTGCGTTTTTTATTTTTAGATCAGGATTCTTGATTCTTTGGCCCATATTTTCGATTTGTGTATTTTCGATTTTTTTGTTATATACAAACATCTTTATTTACAGAAATTTTACAAAAAAAGCAATAATATATATTAAATTCAGTTACATAAGTAAATTTCTGCTTAAATGGCTATCGACCTGGAGTCTTTCAGCCTTTTTTTGTTATTTTTCTTTATTTTGACCAAAATTTTCGTTTTTTCTTTTTAGTCTGCAATTTTTAACTTCACGCTCGTTTTCGATGTTTTGTCTAAATTTTCACCGTTTTAGGCCCTATTGTAGATTTTTACTTTTTTTGCCTATATTTTGTATTTTCGATTATTTTGGTTTTGATTTTTGGTCTTTCGACCGAAATTTCGGCTTAAATTTTCGATTCGTTTATTTAATAATAATATATATTTATTTACGGGAATTTCCCTTTATAATACAAAAAATATCTCTAAAAATAATACAAATCTGAGAAAATTATACAAAATTATATAAACAAAATTTAAAATATAAACAAGTAAACATTGAAGAATTAGTAACTAACTTCGCTCAGGTTTATTATGTGAAGACGTTTAGCAAACGTCCTACTGTTATTGCAAAATAGCGTTGAAAATTTTGATTTTTTGGTCTACCACTTTGATTTTTGGGTACGAATTTTAGATTTTTTATTTTTGTCCCATATTTTAGATTTTCTTATTGATTATTGATTTTATTGTGCCAATTTTTTAAAATTTTTATATTTGCTGTTATTTTCGAATTTGTTGTAGGAACTTACTTTAACACATTGGCTGCCAACAAGTTTTTTGTAAAATGTCAAAAAGTTTTCTTTGTTTTTAAGTTTTATTTTATAAAATGAGCAAGAATATTCTTATTTAATTTAACTCGTGACTGACAGCGCTACATAGTAAGTTAAAAGTAGGAACTCACTGTCAGTCATGGGTGACTGACGCGGCCCCATATACTTAAGTGTCAGTCACCGGTGAGTAACAAAGCGGTCAACGTGTTAAGCTAAAAAGAATTATTTTTGGAGCTGAAAATGGCAATTTTTTTTTCTTTTGCTTGTATTTTTTTGATGTTTGGCCGATATTTTAAATCTTCGGATTGGTCAAAATATTCGATTGGAATATAAATGGTTCTTTGTGTCTTTAAAAAAGAAGGGGGGGGGGGGTATTGTACATGTGACCCTACCATCAACATGTTCTACGAGCCGCCACTGATCAGAGGTAAGAGCATATGCCGAGTAATGCAAAATTCATGGCCGGTTGTAAATCGTAACGTGACATCTACTGTCACTTTTTAGAACAAAATTCAATATCGGCCATTATGATTTCATGGCAAACCTTTCTTTTTAATTGAAAATTATTGTAAAGTTTTTTGTAATTATTTCGATAAATACTCTGTAAAAATTATTAATTGCGCGATAAACGGATTGCCAATCGAGCCGACGTTTGTCTACGGTTTAATTCGAAAGTATAGGGATGGACGATATTTCACGTACCTGTGATTTTTCACTAGTATTAAAAAATCACAGGTCGTTAAGGTAACAATTGTCAAAAATCCATATCTCTGTTGAAAATTATTGAATTTACAAAAACCAAATTGATTTTGAATAAGCGATACTTCGGCCATTGAGGATGATTTTTTATGTAATTTTTCCTGCGTTTTTTATATTTTATTTTGCGATGTTTTTGTTAAAGTGCTCAAAAAATTAAAACAAATAATTTAAAAAATCCACATCTCTATTGAAAATTATTGAATTTACAAAAACCAAATTGATTTTAAATAAGCGATACTTCGGCCATTGAGGATGATTTTTTATGGAATTTTTCCTGCGTTTTTTATATTTTTTTCTGCGATGTTTTTGTTCAGGTGCTCAAAAAATTAAAATAACAATTTTCAAAAATCCACATCTCTGTTGAAAATTATTGAATTTACAAAAACCAAATTGATTTTGAATAAGCTATACTTCGGCCATTGATGATGATTTTTTATGGAATTTTTCCTGCATTTTTTATATTTTTTTCTGCGATGTTTTTGTTCAGGTGCTCAAAAAATTAAAATAACAATTTTCATCTCTGTTGAAAATTATTGAATTTACAAAAACCAAATTGATTTTAAATAAGCAGCCATTGAGGATGATTTTTTATGGATTTTTTTCTGCGTTTTTTTATATTTTTTTCTGCGATGTTTTTGTTCAAAATATGTATCATGTTAACATGTAACGGTCTGTTTAAAATCAAGTTTGAAATTTAAACATGGTAAACTATAGTAAAACGAATAAATTTGAATCTGTTTTTTTTTTTTAATATTTGAATCAGTGTTCATTATTTTCATGTATTAATTAACCCACGCGAAATTCTTGACCGAACACGAAACGATTTTGAAAGTGGAAGCCCTCGCGCGCGCATTAATTACGTTGTCAGTCATTCCGCGCGCAAAGAATAATTGGCTTTGACCATTCGAGTTTGTAAAAAAAATTTGCATGAAGTTACTGACGAAGATTTATAAGCGTGAAATCGTTTGCCCTTAATTACGCTCGTCGTTATTTACGGCCCTTCACGATAAAAGTGCACTTTTTATATATCAATTTATTATACGGGGTACGACCTCCTCCTCATCACGAGCGTCAGGTGCATCATCGTCTCGTGTTGAAATGTGCGGAGATATTGATTTGGCCGCGGGTTCGATTCCTATCGCTATCCACATAAATATCTCCTCATAATGAGCGGGCTGGTGTGCCGATGATGATAATTTTCAATGGTTTTCTTCACACTCGGATTTATCTTAATTTATGCAATTCCGAAGCCCCGGACCCCGTTTCGCCTTTTCCTTCGCACACCCATCGTCCATCGATGGAATATTTTAATTAATTAACGTCAACGTTGAGGTTTTATGATGGCGATTCGTGGAAGAATTTTGTATTAATTAAATTAATTTAAGTTTGTTAATTCTATACAATCCATCTACGTAATTATGATAATAAAATAATCTTTCTCCACGACAACTGCAAATCTGAAATCAATTTTGATTATAAAACGTACACATTCTCACTCTTGCCATTAACTTATTGTAAAGACAGTAAACACATGAACGATTGTCGCTGCTAGGTTCAGCTATTTATGATCCATTGATCAAAATATACCAGCATTCGGAAGTGATAAAGGGTTGAAGGTGGAATCTTGGAGAACGTTTCGGTTAAAAATTTTCCAACTGATTTACCAGTTAACCAACTGTAAGAAAAATGTAAATTGCTATAAAAGGAACAATTAAATATAAATTAAATAATTAGCATAAATTAAGCAGCAATTACCTTATAATTATTTAACACCGGAAACGTAGCGATTTCTTCCTCCCTCCTTATTTAAATAATACTACAGACAATTAAACACCCCATCATAAAAAGAATATTTCGATGCAAATCGGTCTTAAACGGTCGGACGACATATGGCTTATTACATCGTTTATGTATCTTACAGGGATCTCAAGTTGTATATCGCTAATTTAAATATGATGACATCGTTGAAAAAATTGTACGAGGGGGAGATTCGAAGATTTGATAAAACGCCAACCCCTAATAAGTACATCTGTTTCGGCGCTAAAACAATGTACACACTTATCAAAGACACACACCGGAAGCGACCGGTGCTGTTTATGAAGAGGGGTGGCGTTCAAGAACACCGTGAATTGATTGCCACAGATAATTAAAATTGATTAATGTGTGTCAATATTTGAACAGGAAATAGAAATATTTCTACTTGCTTCTAAATGGAATAAAACACTTTTCACTCTACTTTGATTTACTCATTTAACTGCAGTTTCGGCAACTCAGCTCGCCGTTATTAAAACTAAAGTGACTCTGAAAAGACTTTAGTGTGTCTGTGTGTGTGCGCTGTATCTCAAAAATTAATAGAGCAATTGATATGAAACTTTGAACATACTTCTTATTTGATAATCCGGAGAACTGAAAAGCTTTTGGTAAAATTTCGTACACCGGAAGTGGATGTTTACCTTAACTGTTTTTTGTTTTTTGCCAATATTTTCTTTAATATGAAAAATATCACAAAAACATTTAAACAAACTTTGAAGACAACAAAGAAATGAACATCTTTTGCTTGAAAATATTTTTCAAAAAATCATTGCAATTCGAGAAAAAAATGTATTAATTTTTTTTTTAATTTTTGGTTATCAAACGATAATAGTTACAGCAAATTTGTGTGAATAATAATTGTAGAGAATAGCAAAATAAACAACTTCTTAAGAATAAGTTTTTTTCTAAATCTCGTTAGTTTTTAAGTAAACCGAGTTTTTCAATTTGAAGTATAATTTTTCCATGTTTCATAATTTTGACGTTTTAAACGTCAGTTTCATCCGCTCGATGTACAAGTAAAATATGATTTAAATAGAAAATAAACCGTGAAAGCGTAAATATAAACGATACCATCAAGTCGGAGGAAGTAACATGATGGCGACATCACCATTTTTTAAAAGTACGGATATGTAATAATAAAACTCAGTGTGCCAAGACTTTACAATAGGAAATAATAATTTGGGAGAGAGAGACAATCAATTTATTGAGACACTTTTACAAATGTCCACAACAGGCAATTTCAGCCTCGATGATTTGAATTTAAAGAAAAAATCTTTTTAGTAATTACTGATTTCTTAATGAGAAACATCAACTCTGCATAATTGCAGGTTGAAGGACCTTCTGTAAACTTTTCATTTGTAATGATGAATGGTCCTTTGTGTTAAGTGAACTTGCGCGGTTTATTAGAGTGATCATTATCCGAGCAAAATGGCGGATAATGAATGCAGATTTTATTCCTTCCTTTGGGTTAAAGGGGAGGAAGGAAACGGAAGAGAATTGTCGGCCACTGCTCGCGGAGACGCGAACGCATGCGCTAAATCCGTGCATTTCGTGAGCTTTAATGACCTTTTTCATACGATTCCCATTCGAACGATATTCTAATTGCACGCGGACTTAATGGGCTTTAATGGGGGGACGGACTTTATTGGACGCCATTCCGTACATGCCTAGCATTTATTCCTAACAGCGGATATGCTTGAAGTTTTTTTAAAATATGGTGAAAAATGGTGATGTTCGTATCATGGTCATTTATATTTACGCTTCCATCGTTTATTTTTAATTAAAATCATATTTTAAGTGTGCATCGAGAGTTTTGTAGACTCGAATAAAACTGACGTTTAAAACGTCAAAATTATGAAAGATGGAAAAATTATACTTCAAATCCAAAAACTCGGTTTACTCAAAAACTAAAAACATTTAAAAAAAATGGTGATATGGCCATCATGTTACTTTCTCCGTTTTCGTATAATAGTTATATATATTTATAGATTCATGGTTTATTTTTAATTTAAATCATATTTTAAATCGAACGTTTCACATGGTCAAATGATTGCATCGTCAAAATGATGAAAGGTAAAAATGGCAAATTATGTTTCAAATTCTAATAATCTCTACCGCAAGTTTACTGAAAAACTAAAAATAATGTTAAAAAAAGCCCCAAGAAAGATTTCTATACAATTTAATACAAGTCCTGAACTAGAGAGTCTTCAAAAAGATTTCTAAAAATAGTCCTGAACAACAAAGTCTTGATAAAAAGTCCCGAAAAAAGAGTCTTGATAAAAAAATGCCTTGAAAAACAGGTCCTTCAAAAAGGCCAGATATAAAGTCCTGAAAGAAAGTCGCGAAAAAGAGTTCTGACAAGAAAATGTCCTGAAAGAAAGTCCTGGAGAAACCGTTTTGGACATAAAGTCTTGAAAAAAGAATCCTGTTAAAAAGTTGTCAAAAAGAGTCGTGAATAATCCTGAAAAAAAGTACTGCAAAAAGAGTCCTGAAAAAATAAGTCTTCATATAAAACACCAAAAATAAATGTCCTGACAGAAGTGCTAAAAAAGTCCCGAAGGGAAGTCCTAAAATAAATACTGAAAAAAGTCCTGAAGAAAATCCCGAAAAAGAGTCCTGAAAAAATGTTCTGTAATAACAGTCTTGAAAAAGAGTAAGTAAGTAAATCATTTAAAATCAACAAGTCAAAAGTAATTTATGAAAATAACATTGTAAAAAATGCTAAAAAAACATTTTTGAAAAAATTCAAAACACCTGAAAAAGTTCTGAAGAAATTGTTCTGAAAAAAATCCCAAAAAGAGTCTTGAAAAAAAAAGTCCCGAACAAGAAGTCCTGAACATTAATCCTATAAAAAATGTAATGAAATATAGTACTGAAAAAAGTCCTTCTTTACAGGACTTTTTGGAAAAATAAATAATTCTGAAACAATGATC
Organism: Ocypus olens; assembly: GCA_910593695.2. Classification (NCBI taxonomy): domain Eukaryota; kingdom Metazoa; phylum Arthropoda; class Insecta; order Coleoptera; family Staphylinidae; genus Ocypus; species Ocypus olens. The sequence goes on along the minus strand of OU343054.1, from coordinate 57,104,800 downwards.
GAAGAAAATTGTTAAAAGAAGTCGTGAACAAGAGGTTCTTAAGAAGGTCTCGAAAAAAGTCCTGGAGATAAAATCTTGAAAAAAGAGCCCTGATAAAAGTCGTGAAAAAAGAGTCCTGATAAAAGCCGTGAAAAAAAGTCCTGAAAAATAGTCTTCATACAAAATTACAGAAATAAATGTCGCTAAAAAGAGTCCTAAAAAGTCAAGGAAAGAAATTCCTAAAATAAGTCCTGAAGGAAGTTCAGAAAAAGAGTCCTGATGTAAAAATAAACAAAAGAATTTCTGAAAAATAAGGCCTTCTAAGGAGTCCTTAAAAAGATCTGAAGAAATTGCCCTGAAAAAGAAATCCCAAAAAGAGTCTTGCAAAAAGGCCTAAAATAAGTTCTTAACAAAATTCCTGGAATAAAAAGATTTGAAAATAGTCTTGAAAAAAAAAAATGCTAAAAATATCTGAAAAAGATAATAGTAATAATATATTTTTTTTAAATAATAATAATAATATTTATTTACGGCTAACGCCATTTGTACAATAAGCTACAAAAAAAAAGATTGACGACATTTGGTCAATTTACAAATGCAAATTTACAGTACCTACGAATACTATATGTAAAAATAACATTACAAAGAGCAAATACAATACATAAATGTAAAACCCGATACAAGTTAAAGCAAAATCAGTGGGACAACAGAGTGCCAAAAAAAAAATACAATTTAAGTAATATAATGTGATGTATAACCGCAATTACGTAATAATTCTGTTAAATATATAAGTCTGTCAGATTTAACGTGCGCAAGTATCTGGAGAACAGCTTAATATCGTTAGTGAAGATCACGAAAAAAACCTTCTGAAAAATGCCTTCTGAAAAAAATGGAAAAATTTGTTCAAAAAAAAATCCTATAAACGAAGTCCTCGACAAAGGGTTTTTGAGAGAGTCCTGAAAACGTCCCGAGAAAAAATTTCAGAAAAATAAGTTTGAAAAGAATTCACGAAAATAAAGATCTTGGAAGAAAAAGTGCTAAAAAGAAGTCTTGAAAAAAATTAATTGTCCTGAAAAAGAATCCTCGAAGAAAGGTCTTTTAATAATGTCCTTAAAAAAGACCTAAAAATGTTCTGAAAACGTTGTCCTGAAGTCCCAAAAAGGCGAAAAGAACAAAAAAACTGTTTAGGAATATATTCGGAAATACGAAACTTTTCCAAAAACTTTTCAGTTACACGAAGGATCTTCACTACCCAAAAAAAGCAAAGACGCGAGCACCCGCAGATGAGTTGATGGAGAAAATTAATTGTGATGACAAGGGCATTCTATGCAGAAATGGTACAATTAACTCGGATGTCTACAAAAAAAGCAATTAAAATTTAAAAGTTCCTAATTTCGCCCAAAAAATAGTACAAGTAACTCAGATGTCTACAATAAGCCCTGTAATGTCGTTTTATTGCCGAGTGCTTAAGATTCACAAATTTCGGGAAGAAATCAACAGCTTCGGTTTTATAGAGTTACGACTCCTCCCTTACAGCCTTGACTTATTGTTACCTCCGATGAATTTTTGTCTGCAGAAACACTTCTTCAGAACTCAGAACTCAAGGATGCCGTTTTCGAGTTTTTCTAACAGTTACCGAAAGAATTCTTTCTGCTATTTTGAACAAATTTTCTTCCGCAGCCTCGTCCATAACCTGCTGCTGTTAGGAAGATTTAATTTTCATATCTTTAGAAAATAAACTTTGAGATTAATTTGAACTGGCTACTTGAAAGTTAAGAGGTGCTAATGTAAATTAAAAAGAAAAACACTAATGAGTAAATTGGCGGAATAAGCGAGTGCAAGCGAAAGACAAAAAAAGGTAAATTTCACGGCGCGTTTGAGCACGGGCTGCGCAAATGGGATTTATGTAAAATGATTTGTCAACGTCTTCGGAGGCATGTCTCGGGGAATTCGAGTGCCGGTTAGCAGATACACACGTTGTGCAGTTGAATTTTTCCAATTTGTCAACGAGGCGGTGGTCCTTTTAGGAGCCCCGTAGAAATTATTCCACACAATTACCATTCATCACCCGTGAAGAAGCAGAAGAAGAACAAGAAGACCCGTCCCGGCTCGGGGATTCTTTCATATCATACGTTTCGGTTTAATTGGTAGCATAAATCTCGTAACTTTAATTATTTACAGATATTTCACCGCACCGTCGAATATTTCCCCGCTCGTTAAGACATTTAAACTCCGGATTTGAGATTCGACTAAATGATAGCTTCTGGTTTCGGTTTTCTAAAATGTTCCTTTTGTATTTGTTTGTCAGAAGTGATTTTACACAGGTTGGTGCACACCCTCGGTATACAATCCATCATTTCTCCGGACCGCCCGAGAGTTGTTATATAATTTATGCGGTCTTATAAAAATGCAAAAGGGTTTCCGTGGATGTATATACCGCTTATCGCAATTTGAACTCCTGTTCGAATGGTCTTTAGCAACGCGCGCGGTGGAATTTTTGCGCGACGGTTGCATGTTCCGATCGTTAGATATCGTTTTTAATTTATTATTTTCTAAAAATACAAAACTTAAATGTGCAGATATGAAATGCGGTCGACGTGTTGTGCTTTACATCCAACATGCTAATTTCTAATTGCTATACTGATTTTATAAATCCGAATCTAAAATTATTCAGAGTTGAAGTTATTATGTTTTGGTATCTCAAAAATATATTATTTATAAGCAAATTTGGAAATTTTGACGCAAATTCCGCGGGCGTTAACTTTTTTAGAATTTTTTTAATCATGAGGTGCACATTTCGCTCACTCAAATTCGAGTTCAGAGTGCCGCCATTTTGTTTATAAACAAGATGCGTCAATTATCTTTTGTTATGTTAAAGATATGTTATTTCTAAGTAAATTTGGAAATTTTGAAGCAAATTCCGCGGGCGATAATTTTTTTAGAATTTGTTTAATCAGGTGGTGCACACTTCACTCACTCAAATTCGTGTTCAGAGTGCTGCCATTTTGTTTACAAGGTGCATCAATTATCTTTAGGTTTGTTAAAGATATGTTATTTTTAAGCAAATTTGGAAGTTTTGAAGCAAATTCTGCGGGCGATAATTTTTTTAGAATTTTTTTAATCAGTTGGTGCACATTTCACTCACTCAAATTCGAGTTCAGAGTGCCGCCATTTTGTTTACAAAAAGGTGCATCAATTATCTTTAGGTTTGTTGAAGATATGTTATTTTTAAGCAAATTTGGAAGTTTTGAAGCAAATTCTGCGGGCGATAATTTTTTTAGAATTTTTTTAATCAGCTGGTGCACATTTCACTCACTCAAATTCGAGTTCAGAGTGCCGCCATTTTGTTTCCAAGCAAGGTGCGTCAATTATCTTTTGGGATGTTAAAGATATGTTATTTTTAAGCAAATTTGGAAATTTTGAAGCAAATTCTGCGGGCGATAATTTTTCTAGAATTTTTTTAATCAGGTGGTGCACATTTCACTCACTCAAATTCGAGTTCAGAGTGCCGCCATTTTGTTTACAAACAAGGTGCATCAATTATCTTTAGGTTTGTTGAAGATATGTTATTTTTAAGCAAATTTGGAAGTTTTGAAGCAAATTCTGCGGGCGATAATTTTTTTAGAATTTTTTTAATCAGCTGGTGCACATTTCACTCACTCAAATTCGAGTTCAGAGTGCCGCCATTTTGTTTACAAACAAGGTGCGTCAATTATCTTTTGGTTTGTTAAAGATATGTTATTTCTGAGCAAATTTGAAAATTTTGAAGCAAATTCCGCGGGCGATAATTTTTTTAGAATTTTTTTAATCAGATGGTGCACATTTCACTCACTCAAATTCGTGTTCAGAGTGCCGCCATTTTGTTTACAAGCAAGGTGCGTCAACTATCTTCTGGGTTGTCCAAAATATGTTACTTCTGAGCAAATTTGGAAATTTTGAAGCAAATTCTGCGGGCGATAATTTTTCTAGAATTTTTTTAATCAGGTGGTGCACATTTCACTCACTCAAATTCGAGTTCAGAGTGCTGCAATTTTTTTTATAAGCAAGGTATGTAACCATTTTTAATGAAACTCTTTTCAATTCTTGCTGGAATAAATAATGTTCAGTAACGGCGACATCTAAATTCATGAAATAAGCGACCAATAATTTTCTCCCTACTAAAACTCGCGATACAAGAATGCAGAAGGAACATTTATGGACTGGAGAATCAAATATAAAGTAAAGTGAATGCGGTCGTAGATAAAGTATAGTACATAACGCGAGTGAAATTTTTTTTACGCAATTTTTTTCACTTGCGCTTAATTTGCTATTTATAACTCTTGCTACGTAATATACCATAAACAATTTACGGGTATAAGGAACCGGAAACGGTAATCGCGTTTTTACGACGTCGCGATTTATTTTTGATTGCAATTTCATTCCGAAAATGGAAAGCGGCAATTTTTTTTGCGGGCTCCGCGGGTGTCTCGCAGATGGCCCACAACTCGCCCGTAATAATATGTTTTATGGGTTTTCGTGAGGTACCACACACACACATGATAGTCTGTGCCCTAATTGTGCCATAAAGTGCATTTAAATTGTAATTGATATCTTCAAAAGTCGTGACCGTACTGGAAATGTTCTCTTCCGGATAATTGCACGCACAATGAAATAAAGAAAATAAGAAATAATATGCGGGAGGTCTGAAAAAATGTACCCGTTTAACGTAAGATTAAAGAAATACAAAAATAAATTTTTGAAGAAAATATAAATTTAATCGTTTTTCGGCGTTTCCAGCAGTTGTACGAACGATTTACGTCAAAAGAAATTTTGCTTGTCTTAGTTTCTGTAAGTCTCACAAGAAATTAAAGAAAATGAGAAATAATATGGGGGAGGTCTGAAAAAAATATACTCGTTTAACATAACATTAAAGAAATCAAACGTAGAGGCAGAAAGGCATCTGGTCAATACATGTATTCTCTCTCTCTCTCTCTCTCTCCCTCTATCTCTCTCAAACATAGATTAAATGTGTTCTCTAATAGGAATAGTCTTCATTGATGATATTTTGAAGATAAAAAATTGACGAAATCATAAACGAATTTTCAATAAACGCTTTAGTGATTTTGAAAAGTTACAAGTCACGATTTCTCTTTTTGTGTTGGACCATTTTTATTTAAAAGCGAAAAAGCTGCCACGTTAATTCAAACGGAATTAATTGAAGCTCTAGTACACGGTAAATCATGTCAGATTTCTGTAAAGACAAACATATACAGTGTGTGAAGTGATGAGGTTTTCTATGGGGAAAACTTTTTTTAATATGAGTTTTAGGAGAAAATCTTATTCTTTATAAAATATTTTGCTGTTTTCGAAACTCCTGACAGAAAAATTCAATAATCACATTAGAGTATTTACCGAGATATTTGCAAAACACTTTACTAATATTTTGAATTAAAAATAAACGTTTGCCATGAATTCATAATGGCGGATTTCATTTTGCTGTAAACAAAGGTTTGCCATGAAATCATAATGGCTGACATTTCATTTGGTTGTTGTTTGAAAAAAGTGACAGTTGCTGTCAGATTACGATTCACAACCGGCCGTGTATTAAACACAAGAAAAAGTATTTATAAGTAAATGGTTTCACTCGGGTACTATTTAAGAAATGTACGTGATTTGTTCAGTGTTGAAATTACGAAGAAGGCAATAGTAGGAAAAGTACGATGAGTATAAAAATAATGTAAGTAGATTGATATTACAAAATAATTTAAGGAACCAATTGCAACACAACAATTTTAGAGTAAAGTAGTAAATGTTCATTGAATAATACTTTTGCTGGATATTGAAATTCACGTACATCACCTGAGGATAACTATTTAATTACAAATACGTTTTCTTATGTAGAATACACGGGCCGATTGTAAATCGTAATGTGCCATCTACTGACACTTTTTAGAACTAAATGAGATGTCGGCCATTATGATTTCATGGGAAACCTTTGTTTTAAATTCGAAATAGTTGTACAGTTTTTTGCAAACATCTCGGTAAATACTCTTCGGCAGAAACTATTGTGTAAGATATCAAATCATTCAGCTTAAAAAGCTTTAAAAATAATGTACAAAAACAGATACTGTCAAATAATTAGGGGAGCCAATATTAATACATTTTTAATTTTACTTGTAAATCCCTATAATAATAATAATGATAATAATGATTTTATTGGTGCATATTCCGAACAGTTTACGCAGGTAGATTTCATTAAAATAAGGTAATAAAATAATAATATACGATAAAGAAAAAATGACCCACTTTGCAATGCAATTTTTCACAAACGGATAATTCCGAATCGTTCGTTTCTAAAACCTAACGCTGCGACAGTTAAAATAAATAATGGAACCTTGTGGGGAAAGAAATGATTACTTACCCAGGGAGAGAAGTAATTATTTCTCTCCCTTGGCCGAGAAATGTTATTTCTCCACGACTACCATAGAATTTAAGCATTCTGAAATCAATTTTGATTATAGAACGTACACATTCTCACTCTTGTTATGGAACAAAACACTATGCGCTTATGCGTTTTGCATGTAATTCATTCCATAACAAGGGATAGAATGAATATTCTCACATCGTTTCGAATAAAACAATTAGCCTTGGATTTCACAATTGTCAAAATACTATAAACATAACCACAAACGTGATAATAAAACGTAAGTTCTTTGTGTTCATTTGATTAGTCTATTTTATCTGGTCGAGGAGAAAGTATAGTCTGATACTCGGTAAGAATGGAAATTCAGATGCTCGTGGTTCCTCGCGCTCGCCTCACGGCTCGCGCTCGAAATATTCCACTCGCATCGAATTTCCATTCTAACCTTGTTACAGAATATACTATTCTCTCACGATTTCGACAGCTAAGAAATCGACCTTCTCTCCCGTTTGCGATAGAAACAATTTAAAAAAAAAAACTTCTTCTTCTGCCTAGATTAGTTAGCCTTGTTGCGTTGATATAATAAAAAAAATATTTGAATTACGCAAACTAAATTATGAATACACATATCCTGTAGAGTACGAACAAGAAAAATAAAGCAGCAGCGTGTGGTGATCCTTTTTTTTATTGTAGAATGTTAATTGAATAATATCAGATTTAGTTTGACAATGGCAGAGAGTGAACTGGTCCTCAAAAGGCACCGAATGGAATTACTGAACGCCATCGCCTTTCCGGATCAAAACTCATCCAGCCAAAACATAATCGATGTGAAAAGCAGCATTTTAAATATGTTCGCTGGTTACCTTTACAAGAATAAAAAATACACACACACACACACACATTCACTCACGCACGTTTATATATCTAGATATACGAATATACTTGGAAGAAGAAGAAGCTATTGTTATAGAAAAGGGTAACATTCTATTTTTAACAGGATTACTGGATACAAAATTTAATGATGCACGTTTTTACAATAATGAAAGCATTTTAGTTTTGGCTTGGGAAAGACTTCAATCTTTCTAAGTTCATAAAAAGCTACATATCTCATCAATAGATTTTGTTATAATTTCGTGTATACTGAAAGTAAATTTAAAAAAAAAATGTATTAATTTTATAGATTGGAAAAAAATACAAAAATAATTGCAATTAACTTGAATCTTTCCAAAATGACTAAAAATTCATTCAACATTAATTCCGTGAAATAATGCATAGATCTCATCAATAGATTTTGAGGTAATTTCGTGTAAACCGATTGTAATAATTTTATCGATTTGAAATAAATTTCTCAGTTCATGTTTTCAATAATCATTGCTAGTTCAGATAGAAAATTTTTAATGCTTGAAAATGACCAGTGAATGGTCGAAACTATAGTCACAGAAACAAAATATAGTGGTATAAAAGTTAAAGTGTTATTCCAATCAGAAATTTGTTTGCTTCGTGGTGTATCTTGAAACTTTCCTTGATGATTTATTTATAGTGACTCAGTTTCTAAAACTGTTAGTCTTGAACATTGCTCCTTAGCAATTCTAACTGTGCATGGTTTTAAAATACATTTCTAAGAATTAAAATTCCGATTTCGTTCCTTGTCCTTTAATCAACCCCTGAGAATCGTAAAGGTGAGCACACCTACCCGAACTGGCGCACAATGGACTTTATGAATAAATCAGAGTACTCCGTTTTTCTCGAGCACAAGAAAGTCATCCATTATTAATAATAAGACGGTCGTGTGGGATTCGTATGAATTAATGAGGGTAATTCAGGGAACATGCATATTAATGGAATGTTACCAATAATTATTGACGTCGCTGCCGGACTACGTTAAAAACGTTCTAAAACGGGCGAAAATTATAGGCTGCGACGAAATGATACCGTTCAAAATGGAGACACACACATGTCGAAGAAATCTAAACACACTCGCGCACATATGTTTCCTTCTTCGTCCTTTCCCATCCTACTTAAACCGACGACATGCATATTATTAGACAAATTACATGGTGTTTAAAATTTTTCCTTAATTCTACATTTCGGTCCCCCATTTTCGTTTTAAATTCGGCCGTTGACGTACCTTTTTCACGAAAACGGTTATTGAGTTCATACACTTTTACCAGTATACGCAGTGCGCGCCTGAAGTATGGAATAAATTCAGTAAAACCGAAATAAAATATTTTGAAAAAAATCGATTTTCTTTAATAAAAATAATTTTTTTTGCATGAAATTCGATTTTCAACAATCATTTGTTTTTGTGCAATAACCTCATCCATAATTTTTTTAAATGACAACTCCCTATTTTCATTCTGGAAGTATAAAAATGTTAGACATTTTTCGAGTAAATGGTAATTGAAAATGAGATATGTAATAGTTTCAAAAGCATAAAGAAAAAGCGTCTGTGCGAGGAATTAAAATTAAATGAGGTATGGTGGGTGGGCACTTTCCCACCCAATTAATATTTTCAAAAATTCACAACTCGCGAAATAATTGGCGGATTTTCAAAAACTCTATTTAGTTTGATAAAACCATGATTTGTAAATCTAATTTAATTTTTGTAGAATTTAGTAGACACGGTTTATATTTTTTTTTTAAGTTTAACTCGAATATTACACAATTCGAATAATTAAAATTTTCAAAAATTCACAACTCGCGAAATAATTGGTAGATTTTCAAAAACTCTATATAGTTTGATAAAACCATGATTTGTAAATCTAATTTAATTTTTGTAGAATTTAGTCGACACGCTTTATATTATTTTTTTTTAATTTTTAACTGGAATATTACACAAATCGAATAATTAAAATTTTCAAAAATTCACAACTCGCGAAATAATTGGCGATTTTCAAAAACTCTACATAGTTTGATAAAACCATGATTTGTAAATCTAATTTAATTTTTGTAGAATTTAGTAGACACGCTTTATATTTTTTTTTAAATTTTTAAGTCGAATATTACACAATTCAAATAATTAAAATTTTCAAAAATTCACAATTCGCGAAATAATTGGCGGATTTTCAAAAACTCTATATAATTTGATAAAACTATGACTTTTAAATCTAATTTAATTTTTGTAGAATTTAGTCGACACGCTTTATATTTTTTTTTAAATTTTTAAGTCGAATATTACACAATTCGAATAATTAAAATTTTCAAAAATTCACAACTCGCGAAATAATTGGCGGATTTTCAAAAACTCTATATAGTTTGATAAAACCATGATTTGTAAATCTAATTTAATTTTTGTAGAATTTAGTAGACACGCTTTATATTTTTTTTTAATTTTTAAGTCGAATATTACACAATTCAAATAATTAAAATTTTCAAAAATTCACAACTCGCGAAATAATTGGCGGATTTTCAAAAACTCTATATAGTTTAATAAATCCATGATTTGTAAATCTAATTTAATTTTTGTAGAATTTAGTAGACACGCTTTATATATTTTTTTTAATTTTTAACTCGAATATTGCACAATTCGAATAATTAAAATTTTCAAAAATTCACAATTTACGAAATAATTGGCGCATTTTCAAAAACTCTATTTAGTTTGATAAAACCATGATTTGTAAATCTAATTTAATTTTTGTAGAATTTAGTACACACGCTTTATATTTTTTTTTTATTTTTAACTCGAATATTACACAATTCAAATAATTAAAATTTTCAAAAATTCACAACTCGCGAAATAATTGGCGGATTTTCAAAAACTCTATTTAGTTTGATAAAACCATGATTTGTAAATCTAATTTAATTTTTGTAGAATTTAGTAGACACGCTTTATATTTTTTTTTATTTTTAACTCGAATATTACACAATTCGAATAATGAAATTTTTCAAAAATTCACAATTCGCGAAATAATTGGCGGATTTTCAAAAACTCTATTTAATTTGATAAAACCATGATTTGTAAATCTAATTTAATTTTTGTAGAATTTAGTAGACACGCTTTATATTTTTTTTAAATTTTTAACTCGAATATTACACAATTCGAATAATTAAAATTTTCAAAAATTCACAACTCGCGAAATAATTGGCGGATTTTCAAAAACTCTATTTAGTTTGATAAAACCATGATTTGTAAATCTAATTTAATTTTTGTAGAATTTAGTAGACACGCTTTATATTTTTTTTTTTAATTTTTAACTCGAATATTACACAATTCGAATAATTAAAATTTCAAAAATTTTTAATTCGCGAAATAATTGGCGGATTTTCAAAAACTCTATATAGTTTGATAAAACCATGATTTGTAAATCTAATTTAATTTTTGTAGAATTTAGTAGACACGCTTTATATTTTTTTTTAATTTTTAACTCGAATATTACACAAATCGAATAATTAAAATTTTCAAAAATTCACAATTCGCGAAATAATTGGCGGATTTTCAAAAACTCGATTTAGTTTGATAAAACCATGATTTGCAAATCTAATTTAATTTTTGTAGAATTTAGTAGACACGCTTTATATTTTTTTTTAATTTTTAACTCTAATATTACACAATTCAAATAATTAAAATTTTCAAAAATTCACAACTCGCGAAATAATTGACGGATTTTCAAAAACTCAATTTAGTTTGATAAAACCATGATTTGCAAATCTAATTTAATTTTTGTAGAATTTAGTAGACACGCTTTATATTTTTTTTTAATTTTTAACTCGAATATTACACAATTCGAATAATTAAAATTTTCAAAAATTCACAACTCGCGAAATAATTGACGGATTTTCAAAAACTTTATTTAGTTTGATAAAACAATGATTTGCAAATCTAATTTAATTTTTGTAGAAATTCGTCGACACGTTTTATATATTTTTTTAAAAAAATATATAAAATTTAATTTGAGTATTACAATTTGAAATTTTTTTTTCAAAAATTTAATTCTCACGGAATAATTGGATTTTCAAAAATAAGAACTTTATATACACACTTACTATTACGTCAGTGTATAACTTACTATCAGAATAGTACAACTTCATCGAACCACAAGAAATCGTCCATCAATTCGGGCGCTAACGTTTCTGGATTGAAATAAACGGTTTTACGTTTCAAATAAAGTACCATTGTTAATAATTATAGGTCGAGCGTTGGGCGAGTGGCGCGTACGCTGGCAAAGAAAAGGGCCCATAAATAACTTGGGGAGTTACGGCGTTGACTCCGAACGCGGCGGTATATAATCTGTTTTTATGCGATCTCCGAAAGATATGATAATCGAGCTGTTATTTTCACCTCCTCACAAATTAGCGGGCTCTCGGGATCCTCGTGATCCGATCCACCTGGGTTACCCCGGGTCGCCTCAATTGCCTCAATTGCCCGCAAGAAGGTACACCTGCGTTCTGATACTTAAGAACTGAGCAGGAGGAGGAGGAGGAGGTGGTGGAGGTATACCTTTCGGGCATCTCTAATCGGTACTTAATCCTGTTAACTTATACTTAAGTGATTTCATTTTAATAATGATTATAATAATAATGATAATACACCGTAATCACAAAGCGTAAACATAAATTTTCTTTATTAAATTTATTTAATGCTTGTCTCCAATTTATTCGCATACACTCTTTTTAAAAATTGCATGTCCGGGATTTAAACTAAACTTAATAATAATTTAACCCATTACTACCCACGATATGTAAGTCTTCAAAAGAATTTCAAGTACTCAGATACCTTCTAAACGATAATTTTTAAGAAAGTTGATTTTTTCGATTTTTTCCGTTTTCGAGTTTTTTTGCTGATGCGTCACGGGCTTGAAATTGACATTTGTTTTTGCGAAAGTACATTTTCTGAAGCGTCTTGAGGCGATCTTTCGAGTGACGTCAAGAAACCCCGGATCCAACCAGCGGTTTCTTCAGGAAATCATTTTTAATGCAATTTTTGTTAAAAAGTAAGAAGGATAGAATGGAATGGATAGAATTTCGGGTTTTTGTCAAAAATAAAAAATTGCCAATTTTAATCAAATCCGACTAATTGACTTGGGCACACGAGGAACACAGATTTGCAATCCGCGTTCAAATTGGATTCTTCGTTTGGCCGCTACAGCCGTTCAAAGTTTGAAAAAATCTACTTTTTTCAAAATTTCTCCATAATTATAGTGAATTAATGTGAAACTACAGTTGGTACTAATGATAACAATAAACGCCTTTATTGTTCAAAATTATACATAGAAAAAAACAACAACTTTTGAAGGTACATATTTATTAATTAGATAAAAGTATGTGTGCGCCGCGTTTTTTTTTTCTTCTTCTTTCTAGATATATCTCGACGGTGGAATGGCTTTGTACTTTGGGGAACTGATTATGACGGATATTGAGCAGGTGTAAATATAGAGGTGAAGAAGATTGATGTTTAGGAGATGGTCCATCCAACGGTCTAAAATGTGTTTATATCATGAGCGTGTCTTTAATTAAACGCCTTTACATATTTTTTATTCCCCATTGAAGGTGCAAGAAGCGTTTCCTTCCGGCTTATACATATTTATCATCCTCCTTACGTTTCGAATATTATACCGTCCACTTACCATGCCTTTTTAAACGGTGTACGTGCTTAATTACAGATTATATCAATAAAATACACAATTCTACAAAACACTTAAATTGTACAGCAAATATTTCGTGGTAAAACTGAGATTTTGTCTCTCATTTCTAAATTGCAATCAAGATGTACACCTCCAGTCACATTGCGAAAATTTGGTGGATTTTTAAATCCCTTCTTAAAATCGAATATAAATTACGCCGAATTGCAGTTACCATTTTTTTAATGGCTGACATATTTCAATGCTCTGTTCAAAAATTTTAATTATCAATTTTTGCTTTTCAAGATAAAATTTTTTGTTGCTGCAACGATGGGATGATTTTTTTTAACAATTGTAAAGACGGATTATTCAAGTGTAATTTTCCAAAATTTCAAGAATCTGACTAAAGAAATGTAAAATTTACAACGAAATTTCTGCAGGAAGTGAAATTTTAATTACCAATTTTTGCTTTCCAAGATAAAATATTTTGTTACTGCAACGATGGGATGATTTTTTTAAACAATTGTAAAGACGCATTATTCAAGTGTAATTTTCCAAAATTTCAAGAATCTGACTAAAGAAATGTAAAATTTACAGCGAAATTTCTGAAGGAAGTGAAATTTTAATTACCGATTTTTGCTTTTCAAGATAAATTTTTTGTTACTGCAATGATGGGATGATTTTTTTAAACAACTGCAAAGACGCATTATTCAAGTGTAATTTTCCAAAATTTCAAGAATCTGACTAAAGAAATGTAAAATTTACAGCGAAATTTCTGCAGGAAGTGAAATTTTAATTATCAATTTTTGTTTTCCAAGATAAAATTTTTGTTACTGCAACGATGGGATGATTTTTTTAAACAATTGTAAAGACGCATTATTCAAGTGTAATTTTCCAAAATTTCAAGAATCTGACTAAAGAAATGTAAAATTTACAGCGAAATTTCTGAAGGAAGTGAAATTTTAATTACCGAATTTTGCTTTTCAAGATACATTTTTTGTTACTGCAATGATGGGATGATTTTTTTAAACAACTGCAAAGACGCATTATTCAAGTGTAATTTTCCAAAATTTCAAGAATCTGACTAAAGAAATGTAAAATTTACAGCGAAATTTCTGCAGGAAGTGAAATTTTAATTATCAATTTTTGTTTTCCAAGATAAAATTTTTGTTACTGCAACGATGGGATGATTTTTTTAAACAATTGTAAAGACGCATTATTCAAGTGTAATTTTCCAAAATTTCAAGAATCTGACTAAAGAAATGTAAAATTTACAGCGAAATTTCTGAAATTTTAATTTTTTGCTTTCCAAGATAAAATTTTTTGTTACTGCAATGATGGGATGATTTTTTAAAATAATTTTGGTAGCTAAAAAACTGTGTCAAATGGACCACTGGGTGGATGGCCAATTGGCTCGTTTGACCATATCCGATCAGCACCGAGGCGTAAAATATTTCCAAAAAATATATCAACCGCTCAGATTTAAGCATTGTATAAAATATATATACGTAAAAGACATTTCGTTATCTTTAAGATCAAGAGAGCTGTTCGGATCGGTTAGATGTTAATTTAGGAGGCAGCGGGTTTCGGATACACTGTAATATAAAAGCGACGGTCGAAGCTCACATCAGAAGCGATATAGAGAATGTGCGGTTGAAGGGTATATTCTTTCTGTTGTGTGCACTTGGATATAGGATGTCATATGGAAGCTTGTTTTTATAATACAACCGCGTTCACGGAATGTAAATGCGAAAGAATGTTAGAACAGTAGCGGAGTTGAGGCTGTAAAGAGGCGACGCATCGCTCATCCAACTGGAAGATCTCTCATCTCTGATCAACGACCAAACGACCAGACTACCGACTTCTTCTTCTTCTTCTTCATCTTCGCTTCTTGGCGCACAGACACACACTCACAACAAACTCCCCGCCGCGATCTTCTCTCTTCCTCTCTTACCATCCCACCGATTTAATATTATTTTAATCGTTTAATAAACCTGTGTCAAATTTAAATCTGCTTTTTCCTTTCGGTCGATTGAGAAATGTATTTGTGATCCATTTAAAATGCTTCATGTAACTTCTTAACTTTTGAAATCGATGTGCCTCGAGGGTCGATAATTGCGCACGTCAATTTTTTCCTCCTTCAGTCGAAATTACGCTAATGGCAATAATAATAAACGGTCCGAATAATTGGGCATTACATGCGAAATGCTTATGTTTAGTGATTAGCCATGAGCCGAGAGCAGCGTGAGAATATTTTTCGCCGCGACCCTCTCTCTCTCCTCCGGTTCGTAATATTCTTCTTCTCCGGAGAGGATCGCGTGTGGTGCACCTCTCCGCAAATTGACCTCTACCTTTGGGCACAAGTAACCAACTACTGCCGCATTATATTATTAGCCGTTCCAACTCTCGAAAATTATCTTATTCAATGGAATTTCGGTTATGATTTTATTTATTTCACTAATTTAAGGTAAATTATGGTGCCTTGCGCTCGTTCCCGTAATATGCTAATATTTATCACCAAGAGCAATTCCGAATTGGAGGAAATTATCTTTAGAGTCATTATCTTGTTGCTTTAAAGATTTTAAGCTTTCGAAAGAATTTCAGAGATTTATTATTTTTTAAGTGCAATTTTTATTCTCCAATTCAAGATAATATCTTTCTACTTAAAATGTAGCATTTTTTCTGCGGAAAATCAAAGAATATTTGTTGCTTTATAGATTTTAAGCTTTCCAAGCAATTTCCTAGGTTTATTAATTTTTAACGATTTTTCAAATCGTCAAATGCAATTTTTATTTCCCAATTCGAGTTTGGAACGTTGTCAAATTTTTTCTACCTAAAATCCGGTAATGGTTTTAATGTAAAATCAAAAACTGTTTGTTGTTTTATGGATTTTGAGTTTTCGAAGCAATTTCCTGGGTTTATTAATTTTTAACGATTTTTCAAATCGTGAAATGCAATTTTTATTTCCCAATTCGAGTTTAGAACGTTGTCAAATTTTTTCTACCTAAAATCCGGTGATGGTTTTAATGAAAAATCAAAAACTGTTTGTTGTTTTATGGATTTTGAGCTTTCGAAGCAATTTCCTTGGTTTGTTGATTTTTAACGATTTTTCTAATCGTGAAATGCAATTTTTATTTCCCAATTCGAGTTTAGAACGTTGTCAAATTTTTTCTACCTAAAATCCGGTGATGGTTTTAATGAAAAATCAAAAACTGTTTGTTGTTTTATGGATTTTGAGTTTTCGAAGCAATTTCCTGGGTTTATTAATTTTTAACGATTTTTCAAATCGTGAAATGCAATTTTTATTTCCCAATTCGAGTTTAGAACGTTGTCAAATTTTTTCTACCTAAAATCCGGTAATGGTTTTAATGTAAAATCAAAAACTGTTTGTTGTTTTATGGATTTTGAGTTTTCGAAGCAATTTCCTGGGTTTATTAATTTTTAACGATTTTTCAAATCGTGAAATGCAATTTTTATTTCCCAATTCGAGTTTAGAACGTTGTCAAATTTTTTCTACCTAAAATCCGGTGATGGTTTTAATGAAAAATCAAAAACTGTTTGTTGTTTTATGGATTTTGAGTTTTCGAAGCAATTTCCTGGGTTTATTAATTTTTAACGATTTTTCAAATCGTGAAATGCAATTTTTATTTCTCAATTCGAGTTTAGAACGTTGTCAAATTTTTTCTACCTAAAATCCGGTAATGGTTTTAATGTAAAATCAAAAACTGTTTGTTGTTTTATGGATTTTGAGTTTTCGAAGCAATTTCCTGGGTTTATTAATTTTTAACGATTTTTCAAATCGTGAAATGCAATTTTTATTTCCCAATTCGAGTTTAGAACGTTGTCAAATTTTTTCTACCTAAAATCCGGTGATGGTTTTAATGAAAAATCAAAAACTGTTTGTTGTTTTATGGATTTTGAGTTTTCGAAGCAATTTCCTGGGTTTATTAATTTTTAACGATTTTTCAAATCGTGAAATGCAATTTTTATTTCTAATTCGAGTTTAGAACGTTGTTAAATTTTTTCTACCTAAAATCCGGTGATGGTTTTAATGAAAAATCAAAAACTGTTTGTTGTTTTAT
Source organism: Ocypus olens (assembly GCA_910593695.2). Classification (NCBI taxonomy): domain Eukaryota; kingdom Metazoa; phylum Arthropoda; class Insecta; order Coleoptera; family Staphylinidae; genus Ocypus; species Ocypus olens. Next base: position 57,087,782 of record OU343054.1, on the reverse strand, counting down.
GGATTTTGAGCTTTCGAAGCAATTTCCTGGGTTTATTAATTTTTAACGTTTTTACAAATCGGGGAATGCAATTTTTATTTTCCAGTCCAAGTTTAGCTTGCTGCTATTCTGTTTCTACTAAGGATATAATAATTGTTTTTACAGGAAATTATAAATGCTATGTTTCTTTATAGATCTTGAGCTTTTTAAGTCAATCCCTTAATTAATGATTTTTTTCACAATTTTTCTATTCGTTGTAGCCCAATTTTAATGAATCAATAGAGCCATTATTAGTTATTCAACCCGCGGAATATGAAAGGCGAGCAAGAGAGAGAGAGAGAGAGAACAATTCTCGGTCCGTAATGCCTTTCTTCCGCGTCTTCACGAAATTATGCATACGTTACCGTTCCGTAAGGCAATTATCTCCTTACTTAAGAGCCTTAATTTCCACAAATGCCCCGAGGAGAACAATGGCCCACGGTGAGGCGAGCAAATGTAAATATTCATGTATCAGAAAATAACAATGGCAACGATTATTATAGTCCATTTAGAAAGTGGCCGCAGATCTTTTCCTGCAGATATATACACGTTCGCGTTCGAATTTAGCCGATCGCAGGAAGTTTTTATTAATTAACCACCGGCCCGTCGTCGGTCAGAGGATGAAAAAAAAAGGATTTATGAATAATAAATGTGAGAATGGGAATCTGTGCTTGCGGCTTTCTAGCCGGCCATTGTGTTTGAAAATTGTTTTAAAAAAATTGTTCAATATTTAAGGAGATTTAATAACAATCTAAACATCCGTGATTTTATAAAAATACTAGAACATTAAAATTTCAACGAGTTTAAATGGTTATGTTTATTGCCAATCTGAAAAGCTTATCTTTTTATCTACCTACACTGCAGGAAAAATAATGAAACACTTGAAATTCGTGAAAATTTCGACCATTTTCAAATCGCCATAACTCGGCGTATTTTCAATCGATTTTGATGAATCTTTGAGGGTGTGTTTCATTTTTTTCCTTCAGTATATTTGTGAGAAAAACCAATAAGAAATAAAAAAAAATAACTGTCGCAGCTTGAAATCCAGAAGGCATGGAAAATGACACTAGTTAACTTGGAGTGAAGAAAAACATACAGTTATCAAGTATTATTAAAACAGCTTCAATTGTATTAAAGATAAAAATTATTTTCAAAATATCTTCTTTTTTTATTATTTCGCTTGGCATAAGAATCTTGTTTGCAGCTAATCAGGTATCTAGTTATACCGCGAAATATTTATTTTTCATAAATAAAATATGAGGCAACCTCACTAAAAGAAAAAATTATATACTTTTAAGATTCTCAATCGTCATGATAGAGCTCAATTTTTGTCCAATTCAAGAGATACCAGTGGTGAGCATCGAAAAAATTATCTTTATTCAGACAATATTTTTTTTTTTGTTGGTTTTGGATGCATGTCCATGTGGCCAGCTCTAGCACAATGCATTTATACAAATACACAATGATAATAGATTTTGAAAATTTGTTTGTCTGTCTTTAATATTTTTCTAAAAACTATAAAAACGAATTCAACCAAAATTGAAATTTCAAACACACACACACACAAACACGCGCGTGGACAGGTGATCCCGAAAAGATTTCATGAAACAATACTTTGGCAGGTGGAGGCACCTTATAAAAAGAATTCGCCTGTGGTTCTCTTCTATTATTATTATCTAAACGGTGCTGATTATCTCTAATTTATTACATTGTATGGTTCTATCGATGTATATGCATAAAAGGACGGGGGTATCACAACACCCCCCAATTATTTACTGGAACGCTTTAGATATGCAATTTGATGTTTGATCTGCAAATTCGATTGGCGTCTAATTGCTGCCCAAAAGGTGCAATTTCGTGTGCTAAACAACACGTGTTTTTCTAAACGGTCTTTCGCTTTCGCTAATTATTATTTAGGGATAAGTGGAAAATTACCAGTCGTTTTCAATTGCGCGATTTTACGGTGTGATAAGTTTTTCAGCGTCGAATTTCAAAATGCATTTTATTCTCATTGTTAGCGGTGAAAGTATAATAAGTAAATTTAAATTAAATTAAAGTCTGTTTGTGTTTAATATTTAAACAAATATTGAAGACAACAAAGAAATGAACATCTTTGGTTTGAAAATATTTTTCAAAAAATCATTGTTTAAAATTAATTATTTTTTTTACATTTTTGGTATATAATTATGAAACGCTAATAGTTACAGCAAATTTATGTTAATAATAATTGTAGAGAATGCCAAAAAGAGCAATTTATGACAAATAAGTTTTTCGAAATCCCTTTACTTTTTGAGTAAACTGAGTTAGTAATAATTTTTCCATCTTTCATAATTTTGACGTTTTAAACGTCAGTTTCATCCTCTCGATGTACATTTAAAATATGATTTCAATTAAAAATAAATCATGAAAGCGTAAATATAAATGATACCATCAAGTCGGAGAAAGTAACATAATGGCCACAATTTTTTTTACCTTTAAACTAGTTAGAGAAAAACATAATTATTTTATAATTGTATTGAAATTTAACCACAAATAATTCGTTATAATTATTAATCAAACTTAATACCGTTTACTAAACTTTAACCGCGGATTTTTCCTCAAGGTATTTTCACACAATCTCCTCCACACACACAACATTTAAACTATTAGCACATGAACTTTACATATCCTTGGATTCGGTGTAATTTAAACGGGTGTACCTTAAAAACGAAATCGTTTTCAATTAAATATAATAAGTGTTAACACACACACACACATAGAAATATATGAGGGGATATTCGTTAAACATTTATAATAAGCATTATTTCGACACGACGGAAATGTACAATTTTGTATTAACACGATATTCGTGACACACAGACCTGCGACTTCCGCGTCTGCAATCAAATTCTCTCCTCGGCCGCATCTAACACACACACACACACACACAAGAAACTTAAGAAACTAATTGCAGAGGCAAACAGTTAAATGCAAGGGAGGCACGTGGTTATAAATTGGATCCACTTTTCACCCCAACACCTGCACACGTCACGATCTTTACTAAACTAAAATTATACCTGAAAGGTATCAACGATTCTTTACGCCATCATATTTTTGTAAATATAAACTACACTGATGGAAAAAAAATGAAACACAATGACCATTTTCAAACCGCCGTAACTTGGCGTATTTTCAATCGATTTTGATAAATCTTTGAGGGCGAAAAACTTTGAAGTGTCTTCTTTAAAATCATGCATACAAACTTAAGCGTAACCCCTTCCACCCCTCTCTAGCACCCCTGTAAAAAAAATGTTTTTTTTCGGGAAACTATGTCCAACTTTGACGATGTCTATGGAGTTGGAAAAATTTTGTCGACTTGATGAACCATAAAGGCATTAAAATCTGATCAATTCCCTACGCAGGACTCGAAGAACGAAGTTCCTACGACGATTTGGCACCAAGTTATAGCTGTTTTAAAAAAGTGCATTTTGTGGTCTTTTTATTTTTTTGTTTGGAGGGGCGTAGAGCCCTCTCTTTGGGTGGAGGATAAACCCTCTGAAAGAGGACACATTTTGCTTTTGATTTCTCAAAAGATCGTCGAAATCGATTGGATAGAAGCCGAGTTATGGCCATTTGAGATTACCTACATTTTTTTGGGATTTGTCCCCCACTCAAAGAGAGGGTTCTACGCCCCTCCAAACAAAAAAATAAAAAGACCACAAAATGCACTTTTTTTTTAAACTGCCTTAACTTTGTGACAAATTGCCTGTCCTGCGCAGGTAATTGAACACATTTCAATGCCCTTTTGGTGGATCGAATCGACACATTTTATCCAACTCGGTACAAGTTGCCAAAGTTGGACTTTTTTTGCCCAAAAACGTGTTTTTCGCCCAAAAACGTGTTTTTTTTGTTCGGGGGTTTAAGGGTTCGAAAAGGGATCATTCCAATCTGAGTTTACCCCCTTAAAGTAGGGCCAAAAAGAGATTTTTTTCTGAAAGAATCATCAAATTTGGTTGAAAAGTCGTTATGTGCGAAAAACCTCAAAATGCATTTTTTTTTCAAACAGCCATAACTTGGTGCCAAATTGTCGTAGGAACTTCGTTCTTCGAGTCCTGCATAGGGAATTGATCAAATTTGAATGCCTTTATGGTGGATCGAGTCGACAAAATTTTTCCATCTCCATAGACACCGTCAAAGTCCTGAAAAAACATGTTTTTTTTCACAGTGGTGCTAGAGAGGGGCGGAAGGGGTTGCGCTTAAGTTCGTATGCATGACTTTAAAGAAGACACCTCAAAGTTTTTCGCCCTCAAAGATTCATCAAAATCGATTGAAAATACGCCGAGTTATGGCGAAATTTTACGAATTTCTCTCTCTTGCTCGCTTTTCAAATTCCACGGGTTGAATAACTAATAATGGCTCTACTGATTTATTAAAATTGGGCTACAACGATTAGAAAAATTGTAAAAACTTAATTAATCAAAGGATTTACTTGAAAAGCTCAAGATCCATGAATAAACGTTGGATTTATAATTTCCTGTAAAAAACAATTGCTATATCCTGGGTAGAAACTGAATAGCAACCAGTTAAACAAAAAATGCACTCAACGATTAGAAAAATTGTAAAAAATTAATTAATTAAGGGATTTACTTGAAATGCTCAAGATCTATGAAGAAACGTTGCTTTTATAATTTCCTGTAAAAGCAATTGCTATATCCTAAGCAGAAACTGAGTAGCAACCAGCTAAACTTGGACTGGAGAAACAAAAAATGCACTCAACGATTAGAAAAATTGTAAAAAATTAATTAAAGGATTTACTTGAAAAGCTCAAAATCTGCGAAGAAACGTTGCTTTTATAATTTCCTGTAAAAACAATTGCTATATCCTAAGTAGAAACTCAGTAGCAACCAGCTAAACTTGGATTGGGAAACGAAAAATGCACTCAACGATTAGAAAAATTGTAAAAAAATGATTTATTAAAGGATTTACTTGAAAAGCTCAAGATCTGCGAAGAAACGCTGCTTTTACAATTCCCTGTAAAAACAATTGCTATATCCTAAGTAGAAACTGAGTAGCAACTGGCTAAACTTGGACTGGAGAAAAATTGTAAAAAATTAATTTACTTGAAGAGATAAATAAAATGTGACCGCTACTTCAAAAGCGTGAGAAAATGAACCGTTGTGGCACTTTTTTATACTTTTTGAATGATTCAGGAATCACATATTTGATGAACGCAAATTATTGAAAAAATCTGTACATTTTATAACCGACGTCAGTGTATAATTGAATAAATAAGTGCGTTCTTAATTTGAAATTATTATTTTTTTATCTATCTATACACCTGACAAATCTAGAGATAATACAAAAAAATATTAAGAACGCACTTATTTATTTATTCAATTATTGTTTAATTATGGTTTATCACACATTCAGTTCAAAATATTTTTAAATTTACCTGTAAATACATCTAGCGACATCTATATTAAGAAATGTCGCACTTCTTGCTACGTTTCAGTTTCCCACAACTTATTAGTTTGATCGCTGATTAATATATAGAATTTTAGACGTTATAACCTCAAACAACAGAACCAAATAAATGGTTTCTCTTATTGCTTTTTTCACTGTGGAAATTTTAAATAAATATTTCGTAAGCAGCTGAAACATGCAGAGGCGACATCTCGTCATGGATTTCTCAACTGAAAGGTGTAAAGCTTTCAGGTCTGCATATTAAGTTGCAGATATTAAATCCCTATAATTAAAATTTTAATTCACTGAAGGAATGAAAGAATTTTTAAATAAAATTAATTAATTATTAATTAATTAGAAACTGTAGCCGACGTTATTAATAAAATAATAATTTAGGATTGGTAAAATAAGGCACTTGTTTGGTTTCGCAATTTTCCTAAATATTAAAACCTAAACCAAATTCAATAAATAATAAAAAGTAAATTTAATCAGAATAATTAAATAAGCAACGTCTCTCTTTTAGAAATTAATTTAATGCTACATTTTCTAGTAATCCTCTTTTCTTCTAATCTTGAACTTCCCTGAAAATAATAATAATAAATTATCTGTCTTTATGTAATGGAAAAAGAAAAAAAGTTATGTCTATTAATTTTATTAGTGAATTCGCAGTTGTGTCAGTACCTGTGACTATTTGCATTTAATTTAACTTATTAGCCTAACTTGACAAGTGTACACGAATGTAATGACACGAAAATAAATTATTATTATTAAATTATTATTATTATCTAATTCAGAAGTCGAGCAGTTAAAATCAAAACCACAAACTTGAAATTTTCTAAATTCACTTTAAATCGATTATAAAAATTAGGCAATAAAATATGTCGGTTATTCTTCAGATGCTAACCGAATTTCTAAAGTTTTATCCAGAATAATTTTAAGGAATGAATAACATGTTCACATATATAAATATATTTGAAAGTTCAAAATACATTACAACACAGATATATAAATTCATTCGATACTCTTAAACGTTAAAAAATACTCAGGGTCATTTGAAACACCGCATGAAACGCGCAAGTAACTTTTACTACAGTAAATAGCGTCATCGATTAAGTGTTACTTAATGTTATCTTAATACGAATATTATTTTTGGACGTCTTTTGTATAATCATATAATATTCATGGAGAAATGGAAACAACACAGCATCCTTTATCGATATTTAACTAGAACGTACTATAAAATTTTATAATATCTATAATGAATAAAATAATGTATTATATATTAAAGAATAAATAAATGTGTACTCTCTATGTATACAGAAAAACTAACGTAGTTATCACATAATTTTATACAATCAATTCCAGTTGATAAAAATGTGAAGAAATAGTTAAAAATGTAATAAATCAATTCCAGTATTACGTTATTAAAAATATGTCAATCTTAACAAAAAAATTAGGTTTAATGGTGTTCCAACAAGAACGAGCTAATTTAAGTTTACCAAGAAATTTATGTAATTGCATTTTTTAAATAAATTGATAAAATATAATAAAACACTTTTACTTTGTTGGTATAACACAAATTTTATTTTATTGACTATCTCAGAACATAATGTCGATATTTTTCATTTATCTTTGTATGCTTTTAAAAAACATTGTTTGAACATAATTGCACAATAATTGTAATAATAATTATTGCTTAAATGTTTAATTTTGTTGTACAATGTATTTCTCTTTGTGCCAGATTTTGCTAATCATATTATTAGAAACTTATTATTTTTTACCCACAATTGATTTAATTTAATTTAGTCTACTTGGAAATATGTGATATATGTCATATAGAATACCTTCACTGAAATTGCATATTTAATGTTTAGTGTTAAAAAGTATTTTACGTCAATAAATATTATTATTATTATAGTTTCGGCAACTGACTTTATTTTTTGTTATTGGCAAGTTGAGTTGCCGAAACCATAGTCAACAATAAAATAAAATTTGTGTTATACCAACAAAGTAAAAGTGTTTTATTATATTTAGAAGATGTATAACGAAGTAGAAGCGTCCTCCATAAACAAAATTGATAAAAGAGTAAAAATATGTGGTTGAATGGTCAAACCTATGCCAAAAAACAAAAAAAAGACTAAAAGTAATAAAGACGAAAAATAGCCTGAATATATGAAAATTCAGCCTGTTCGTGACTCTTCAACATTAAGTCTTCTTAAGACTACAAACAAATAACTTATTGAATTATTTTTCGTCTGTATTACTTTTATTCAATAAATCTGCAATGAGTGAGGTTGTCTCAAGTTAATTTGTTAAAAGAGGATTTTTTCAATTCCTAAGCCTCAATAAAAAAATATGCAATTTAAAGTTGCAATGTGTACAAATCTGTCATAATAAAAAAATCGGCTGTCTCTTATTGGAACACCCATACACCTTCAACAATTACATATTTTTTCTCCGCAAATTGAAGTGCTTGCTATTAAAAACATTTATGACTGTATCGCAATAGTGGTAATTGTTTTTAAATGTTTAATGTTGGCGGCGTTTAAAAAAGTTAAAGTGTTTTATTCCAATCTACCAGTAATTGTTTTTGTTAAGATTTGTCTAACCGCCATCGATCGCGAGATCTTTGATCTCCTTTTTTTTTATTTATTTAATACACAGAAAACTCCTTAATTTACAAATCAATATATTATAAATATTTATTATCGACAATTCGAACTTATAATTTTTGTGGCTAATTCGCCTCTTAGCTCTAACCCAACGGTTGGTTTGATACGGCAGAGAAATAATATTCAAGATCTAAACTCTTCCAATATTGCGGTCGGAGAAAAAATAGTTTATGTAACTCGTGGGAAAAGTTACACTAGTTTTTTTTTCAAAAAATACATATTTAAATTCACTTTTAAAGTAAATAACAAATTAATTAATTGATAACTTATAAGAAAACAAACTCAACACGCGATTACAATCAAACGCTTTTGGAATTAAAATTACGCACACGTCGGTGTGTACTTAAGTAAAATATCACAAAATGTAGGGTTTCAAGTAGGTACTCTTCTTATCTTATCATCAGATAAATGTTATGTATATATGTATAAATAGTAGCATAGAAACTTTTTTTTTTTTGTTAAGCACTATCATAAATAACGTCACTAATAATCTCTCTATTAACATTACGCTGGCCCCAATAAACATTTAGTATATAAATAGTTTTTTTTTTTATCTGTGAAAGTCCGTACATTATAGAATCCCACAGCGGTCAGTCTGGAGAAACCAAAAAATCCTAATGCACGGGTAATATTGCTGTGTGTGTGTGTGTTTAAGCTTAATTTGTAAAAGTAGATTTTTTTCAGCAAGGAGATATGTTTATAATTGATTTGAGTTTTGAAAATAACAAATTGCTTTCGCCACTGAAGGTTTTCAGTTTGAATTTTTGTAGGGATTCCAAATTGTTGTAAAACGGTTGTAACGGCCGCGGTCGTAAAGTGTCCGGGGCCGAATTATTCGTTCCTTTCTTAACTGCGAGAGAGCAAGTGAAATGGGTTTTCTTTGCTAATGTCCAATGGAGTCTAATGACTAATATTACTTGTTATACTCATGCCATTTCGACGCAGTTATTGAAGCGAAAGGGAAGAGGTTCGGCCTTCCTGAAAATCTATTTTACACTTTTACGACAGTTTGGAATCCTTATAAAAATTCAACTATACTGGCCCTTTCAAAAAAATAGACCCAACCTGTATGATCAATCAATGTCCGAAACAGATGAAAAAATCTCACTTTTTTTTTAAATTAGAGATTGACCATATTGCCAATCTACAAGTCACCTAAATCTCACTTTACATTTTCACGAGCTGCAGTTAAATTTTGCATCCACAGTCAGGATTTTTTATTTTTTACTAATCAAAATTTCAGTTGAACAAATATGAAAACCATTTGTTATTTTCAACAAAAACCAACATTCGTTAGCGTTACCTTACAATAAAAAAAAAACTAGCAACAGCTTCGAAAAAAAGCGCTTCAACAATTTTGAACTCCTAGACTATAAATATATTCTACTACTCCATTTGGCGGCAGCTCAACACCGGCGACGTCTGCAGAGTGTTGTTCGAGTTGCAATTGATCGCGTTCTGCTGTCGCTTGGTGGGGGAAGACACGGATTTTGGAGCGGGCTCGATGAGGACGTCGTGACTGATGAGGTCCACCTTGGATGGCGAGGCGCTCACGGGGCGACCGGATGATTGAGCTAGGGTGCCGTTGGCGCACGGCGTCGTCGTCGTCGTCTGGTCCTCGCCCGACATCATCATCAGGTTCCTGCGCTGCTCCGGGTCCACCAGTCGGAACGTTTCCAGGAACTCGTTCAAGTCGACCAGGCCGTCCTTGTTCATGTCCATCAGTCGGCAGATGTCCCTCAGTTGGTCTTGCGTTATCGGGTTCGGCATGTGCTCCTTTATTAGGTTGCAGGCGTCCGAGAATTCCTCTAACGTTATATAACCTTTAAAAAAAATTGCGTTAAATTAAAAACGAATTAGCAATTACTGGTTTCTCGTGCATGTACAGCGACCAATCGTTGATGATTCGCGCTTCAAGAGCTAACCAAAAGTTCATTTTTACCTGAATTATCCTTGTCGATGATGCGGAATATGGCCTCTAGGCTGGACTTGTTCCTGTACAGGGTTTCCACCACGTTGTTAGCACCTTGGACACTCTGAAACGTGGAAGGGAGAACCCATTAAAAACGTCTTTATCGTTCATCATAAAAACTACTCCTGAAATGGATCCATATAAAACGTGACCATGATTTATTGCCAACTATTCGAGAGACCCCGTCGTTTCTCGGGCTTACGCTGCGCCATAAATTCCCCGGAAGGTTATGCGATGATTATGATTAGTCGGAAGAATTATATAGAGTGCTTGAAAATAAATAAAAAAACTTGAAATTGTGTTCATAAAAAAATATTTGGTTTTCCCCCTAAATTACTCTTTTCATTTCTGTGATCCCAGTAAAAGTTTTCGAGTGAAAATTGTGCGAAAAAGAAAATTATTTTATTTTCCCCCAAACAAATTCTCCTTAAAAAAACTTTGGGCAAAAATTGTGCGAAAAATGAATTAAAAATATTTTATTTTCCTCCAAATTACTCTTTTCATTTCTGTGATCCCAGTAAAAGTTTTCGAGTAAAAATTGTGCGAAATATTAATAAAGAAAATTATTTTATTTTCGCCCAAATAAATCCTCCTAAAAAAAATTCGGGCAAAAATTGTGCGAAAAATTAATAAAAAATATTTTATTTTCTTCCAAAATTTCTCTTTTAATTTCTGCGATGCTGTTACTCCAAATAACAATTTACTCATCCATAGAGCCCCTAAAAAATGTCGTTTAATTTAAAAATACTGTCGAAATTTTTTTATAATTTGAGAATCAAAACAGTATTAATTTTCATAACGTTACGTCAGTCCCGTCAGTTGAATGGATGGTTGTTTTTTATTAATTTAAAAGTTGGACCTGTACAGCAATTATTTATTGAAACGAATACAAATTCGGGAGTGTCGTGGAAAATGAGAATGAGAAAAGATGATGATGAATCCGACGCCGGGGGCGATTGCGAAGCAACTTTCATTTATCACTTTAATTATATTTAATGTTTCGGGTCAAGTGCCCAAATGATATAATTCAGCTTGATGTATGAAGGGCAGTCTTTGCAGACCGTAAATGGAATTTATTATTTAATCCTACGTACGCTCACACACACACGTATACCAACATAATAAAACGTTAATGTTGCCATTATGTAACTTTCTCCGACAGACAGATTTTTTCGTTTTTTTTTTTATTTTTTTTATAAAAAAGGAAGGATGTTTGATGGAATTGCGGGTTAAGGAGAGTGAATGACTATAAGGGAATTGGCGTAAGCGATAAGCGATAAGAAGTTTCTGAAGATTTTATTTTAATAATGAATGGGACATACACTAAACATCCATCGCACGGCCACTTCTTCGTTCTGAAAAAGTGACCGCACGGATGGGATTCGAACCCACGACCAGGAGGCCCTGAGCAGGAACGCTACTCACTAGGCCACCGCGGCCCCCCGGTTTTTATTTGATTCAATAATTCACTGTTTGCTGTCAACTTTTACAGATTTCATAACGATGATAATGAATGAAATAAATAATGAAAAATAAAGTCCAAATAACGAAACGTCGCCGTATTTGAAAAATACAATTATTTTCTGAAAGAGCGTACAAAAGTGTCTTGAGGTTTTTCAAAATGATCAGTAATAAAAGCCGTTAAAAAATAAAAACCAAACATGTCTCCGGAAGTAGAAATAACACATTATTTCTGCGTTCTCGTGTAATTATCTAAAAAAAATGTGAGGTTTTGATTTGATTGTAAAGCAGAATCTATTTTGAGCATATTTGGAAAGTTTCAACCTTGAGGCAATTATTTTTGTATTTTTTCTAACCATCGGATAGATAACTTTATGCTGAGATAATCTGCGTTCTCGTGTGATTATCTCAAAATTTTGTGAGGTTTTTTGATTTAATTATAACGCAGAATCTATTTTAGCCATATAGGTAACTTTATATAATATGTAATTTACAATTTGAGAGTTTCTAAGAGACTACAATAAACGAATCATCTATTGAAACAACAACTTCCCTGACTAGTGCCACGACGAATATTGAATTTATAAACCATGTTTGAAGGCAACTGAATATACTATGTAATTAGGCAACCGAATATATAACATTACTATAGGCAACTAAATATATACTATGTAGTTAGGCAACCGAATATTCCATGACTGTAGGCAAGTAATATACTATGTGTTTAGGCAACCGAATATACACCTGCGCATCCAGAGGGTGGCTATCGAGCTTGAATGTTATATTTACGATTTTTGGTTTATAGTCGGGCCGCTGAGAGCTGTCTATGACTCATCGCTTAAAATCGCATGAATCAAGATTTAAATAAATGTATGTCCGTAAGAAAATTTGGTGCCGCACTGATTTTTATTGACAGGATATTTAAAAATTCTCGCGCACCGAAATGAAATGTAAAGCGCAATATAAACAAACTTTTTAGGGTTATGTTATTTGACGTAGCGCTCGCGTGTTTTGTGTGTTTATATGAAGCGTGCCAATGCCAAGAGTCATACGTTTACACTGCCCCATTCTTTAACAAGCAGACACACGTTTCGTCTTTTATTTCATACTGTTTCGTACACGATAGAAAAAGATAGATATAAAATGCAAAGCAATTCTTAGTACGAAAATGCATGAGTCACCGTCAGCTCTCAACGGATGAATTATACACATATCTTTGTGTGCGAGTTATATGTGTGGGCCCCCCACAAGCTATTGTGTTTAGGCAACCGAATATACCACAACTATAGGCAACTGAATGTGTTGTGCATATAGGCAACCAAATATACCAAGTTTAAGTACAGCTAAGTCTATTACGTCCACAGGCAACCGAATGTACGATAACAATATTATTTTTAGTTAATGTAAAGTCTGCAAAAACACAAGAGCAATTAACTTACAGACTGTAGCTGTGGGCAATAAATTACTCGAATATTTGGAATTAAATATCACTCCTACTACTCCAGTATTATAAAATTTGTATATTTATTTATTTTAACGATTTTAAAATATAGGTTTCAGATTAATATATGATATAATTCAAAAATTTCATATTTTAATATTTCAATCACATAACGTGCTCGTTTAGTATTTCATGACTGTAAACAAATGCCATTTTTTAATGTACGCACGGTGCGCAATTACGTAATCGCGAACAAAAGCCCATTGAGCAACGTCAATCAAGCCGATTTGCGATGATGGTACTTACGGTAATTGCAGCATCGTTCAATTTATCGAACGTCGTACTGTATTTGACTAGTTGCGTGTCCGGATCCTGTGTTACGAGCTTATCGCGCAGCAATCTCCAGGGCAGAGAGAGTTCGGTGATCGACTCCATTATTCGACACCAATCACTAACAGTTATAAAACCTAAACAAAGCAAAAAACGGAAATTAACAAATATATTTAATGAATAAGTCTTCACATAAATCACATAACCATATTTTTCTTCAACTTCATACACAAACGGTGGAACACTTATTTAAGCCGGGTTTTTTGTAAGCCGGTATTATATTTTTAGCTGTGTAAACGTTCGACAGTCACCGAATACATTTTTGAATTGTTATTGAAATATATCCTCTAGAATAGAATAGAATAGAATAGAATTTTATTTTACAATGACAAATTACAAAAAAAAAAATGAAAATTCGTAAATGTAAAAACGTCAAAAAAAACATACAAAAGTACATACATAAAAATACTTAAAATACGATTTAATGGATACGAATGGAGAGTATTCCAGGTAAAAATACATCGAAATAAAAAAGAATTTGTTCAAGAGTAAATATCAATCAAAATATGTGTAATGCAATCGCAGAACCTAACCTCAAATTATGCATTCCGTTTACCAATTGAAAGATCGTTTACACAGCCGAAAATATTATGTCAATTAAAGCTAGAGTTATATTTAATACCACCTTTGTAATAGTTTTAAAATATTTGTATGATTAATTGATTAACTCATTAGCGTATTCATTCGTTTCTGAGTATTAAATCAATGAAATATTAGAGAAGTACAACATTTAAATGATCTATTAATTATGTCACATAAACATTCTAACTGTACCATTAGAACCATTCACTACGACCATTTGAAGCAATGATTAATTCATAGGAATGCATAAGTAATGCATTTACTTATTCAGTGTCCATCGTGAATTAAGGAAATCCATTATTCATTCAAGCGTCATGTGTCACCAAAGGAAGGAAAAGGCAATTTTTCATCGTATTATTACAGAAATCTATTGAATAATTCCGTCTGATGGTTCATTCGTCGCTAACCAACATAAGAAGCTCATATTTTTATTGTTAGAGATAACGTTTAATTAACATGCTCCTCTGAAGAAATTAAGTGAATAATAATAAAATTAAATACATGCTGAATTATTATTAAATAGAAACACTGAATAAAACACTTACTAAGTTTTTTACCACAATTTATTCGATGTATGTACAAATATTACATATACATACATATCACGACTTAAGTTTCGACGTTTTACTGTCATTATCAAGTATCATCTACCACGTAGTAACGGTCGCAACCATCACCATGATATTATTAAAAAATAAATGTACATGTATGCAGGTATATGCAACCACATGTGCGTAGATGCAATCGTATTAAAAGCTACCACATGTACGCAGATGCAACCATGTGTACATATATGCAACCACATGTGCGTATTACCGTAAATTGAATCATAAGTTCACAAATGCAACCACATGTGCATGGTAAATGCATGATTAAATTAAGTTGAGGAATTGGCTATAAAACTATCGAGTATGAGATTACAATATTCATAAAGAATAAAAGATTATGTTGACTATATCCTTTCAGTTATTGAACTGTACTTCTGCAATCTTTATTTACAGAAATAAGTTAACGTTCTTCGATAAATTGCAAACTTGCTGGAGGATATTGTACAGCGTAATTAAGCGCTGATTAAAAAATCTTAATACAAGCAATTTTAAGTCGCCTCTTCTAATACCAGTTCAAGCTAATAATAGCAAATAAAAGCGTATCTTCAATAACAGATTAAGTGGAAGAGCAGTAATGGTTGTTTACAACCAACTGAACTTCGCCTGTTCTCACAAAAAATATTTTAACTTTTTTCTTTAATAAAGACAGTTTATTGTATTATTATTATTATTAAATAGTATGATAAGACGTTTTTTTTTACAGTGAATCCTCAATTTGTTATTGGATGTATTCTCGTGTTGTGCAGATTGCGAACAAAGAAAAAAAAAAGTACATGTAGGGAATAATCCCCCGTTTTTTTTTTTGCTGGCAGTAAAAGCGCCCCGAGGGTTACACATAAAACGACTTTATAGCGCGCCAGAACAAAAGCATGAAAAGCACATTTCGCAGATAAATTCACCAGTGTTAATATCCTCAACTGTCTAATCAAACCAGAATAATTGTCTGTGCAATATGTGTGTGTAATTCGGGGAACTACGTACTAAATGTTTTCTCATGTATTGCAGTAAAGTTGGTAGTTTCTAGAGAAGACATTAACTGTCCTAACGAGGAAAAGGGAGTAAATTATAAATTCTGGATTCTGTGTACGTTAACAAGTCGAAAGTTCATGTTAATAATTTCTGAGAAAATTTATATAGAACAGTAACTTTATTACCAAATAAAGATTGATTGGTCTCACCCAAGACGGTGATTTTGGATTATGCATGGGGTGTCTTTAGCTTTCACTTAAAAATCAAATACAAATTTACATTGATTTTATTTATTTATTTATTGACTTTTCTTTATTACAATGCTTGAATAATATTTATAAATAAGAGTCTTACAATGTAACGGGCCGAGTTCTTTCCCAAGATGATTTTCCACTCTCAAAATAGTTAATAATCTTTTGTATTCGTATTTGTATTTATTAGTTTCATTCAAAGTGCTTACAAAAATGAAAATCTAAATACAAACAAATTATTCACAATAAATTTCGATCGCACTCGAATTAGGTAGTATTCATTTTGGATGATCTTCCACATGTACCCAAATATATATGTAATAATAAAGAAAATAGTGGATAGCCCACTATTTTCTTTATTCGTTTTGGTCTTAAATTCTGACATTTTTATCCCAACTTGGGAAATACAACACACCCACTCACAATTAACTCAATTATTTAAAAATATTAAATAAAATAGAAACAACCTTACTTGCTTGCAGAGTTACGAACAGGTTGAATATTTATATATTCAGGCTATATTTTTTTGAATTTATTTAAAATATGTGTTTCGGCACTGTTTCAATCAGTTTTGGTTTGATAATGAAACTATAGTTGCTTTTAATAAGTGTTTGATTTTATATTCAACTTGAGTTGTATTTTTCTTGTACCGAATCCGTTGTTGAATGAACAAACTAGACTCCATCGGAAAATTCCAATTTAAATTTATTTCAAACGGAGAAGTCCCTCATGGAAAATGACGTCTGCTCCCCAACTTTCTTACTTAAACTTGAGGAGACACTTCTATACACCTTCCGGGAGAACTCTGTCCGGAAATGGTATCAAATATGTATGTTTGGGTGCAGAGAAATAAATTGGATTGCGACCTTGAAACGTATGAAAATGTTTATGCAAAGCGTTTTTTTTTTTCGAATTTAACCCAATCGGTCATCGACCTCGTCTAAAGCACCGAATATTTTTGAAAAGCGTGATCATGTAGAATTGAAGAATTTTCATACATTCAGGCTACGTTTAGTCTTTAATTCATTCATCAGTCAACACCGTTGAAAAATATAAAATTCCGATTATTTTTGAAAATTTATTTATAATTAAAAATGTATCACGAAGTAAATTAACACAAACGGTGGTGGCAGATGACCTCGCAATCGACGCCTAAAAAACAAAACAAAAATCAAGAAGTAAACGTCTCCAGTGTCATCATCAATTTATCTTTGGAAAGTGTGATCATGAAGATTATGTATGTATTTATTAACTTTACATACATATCCTGCTAATAAAATAAGTGCAAAACAATATATAAATAAAGTTAATTGCGATCGATCAGTACTTTGCAGTGGCGGAAATAATAAACTGATAAAATAAAATATTTCTTTACGTTCGTGTAAGTTTATTTCACTCTTTAACATTATATTTTTACATTAAATTTAAAGGCGAAACTGCACCGATGAGAGATAAATCTCGAAACGCGTCTGCACTTATTTTTTATATATTTTATGGTTTATTTATTTATTTGTTTATTCACGGGAATCCCTATTTTACATAAACTCATCTATACAATTATTACAAAAAAAATGTACCGAAAATTAAACTTCAAACTATTACTACTACTAATACTACCTAATAAGAGTATCATGTTTATTTAAGTTTTTCTTAAACACATATTTTTTTTTAATCAAATTAATCTCGTTAACTTTACAGTTTAAAGTTTTTAAATCCAATTTAGTCTAATCATGTACGTAGAAATAAAATATTTCATTATATATACGAATTAAAATTTTAAATCTCAAAAATTCTCTCTCCCAAGATCAAAGCGCAGATGCGTATAAATTTATACACGTGGCCCCGGTAGAAAAAAAGAGAACAGATACAAAGTCAGACCGCGATATTTCTTGCAAAAAGTTTCCCAAAGCCGATCGGATCTTGTACTTTCGAACTTTCGGATTCGCTGAAAGTATAAAGGAAAGACGATAAATTATTACATAAGAAAAACAAAAACTGCGAATGAGGAGAATACCTAAAGTCTGTGTCAGGGTTTTGATTTTTAATTAAAGATAATGTCCAGATATATGAAATACAAGATCTACTCCAAGAAAAATAAGAGTTGGACTGAAAACTCTATTATTATTATTATTATATTATTATAATAATACCAAAATGGTAATAATCTGAAGCTGATCGGGAATACCATCATGTGGAAGAGAATAATGGGTTTGAGTGGAAGAACACATTGTGAACTCCGCCTGCAAATCCTGTGTCCTAAATTTGTTGGGTGATTAACTTTATTTATATATTATTTTGCACATATTATATTAACAGGATATGTAAAGCTAATAAATAAATAAATAAATAAATAAATATTACAGGAAACATCCTTAAATTTTGGAATTTACGAAAAGTTGTCGGAAAATACAAAAAATCCCGAGTCTTGAGAAAAATATAAAAACATTTACCATCGACTTGAAATTTTGCAAATTTATCAAAAAGCATTCGGGATTATTTATACGTGAAAATTTGTAAACGCCCCGTCCCAAAATTTTGAAATAACTTCGTTCGAACGGAACGTGAAGTTGTTGGAAAATACAAAAATTTCCGAGACTTGAAAAAAATATAAAAACAGTTGCCATTGACTTGAAATTTTGCAAATTTATCAAAAAATTATTTATACGTGAAAATTTGTAAACACGCTTTCCCAAAATTTCGAAATAATCTCATTCGAACGAAACGCGAAGTTGTCGGAAAATACAAAAAATTTCTAGTCTTGAAAGAAAATATAAAAACACTTGCCATCGACTTGAAATTTTGCAAATTTATCAAAAAAACATTCGGGATTATTTATACGTGAAAATTTGTAAAAACCCTTTCCCAAAATTTCGAAATAATCTCATTCGAACGAAACGCGAAGTTGTCGAAAAATACAAAAATTTCCGAGACGTGAAAAAAATATAAAAACAGTTGCCATCGACTTGAAATTTTGCAAATTTATCAAAAAAGCATTCGGGATTATTTATACGTGAAAATTTGTAAACATCCTTTCCCAAAATTTCGAAATAATCTCATTCGAACGAAACGCGAAGTTGTCGAAAAATACAAAAATTTCCGAGACTTGAAAAAAAAATATAAAAACAGTTGCCATCGACTTGAAATTTTGCAAATTTATCAAAAAAGCATTCGGGATTATTTATACGTGAAAATTTGTAAACGCCCCGTCCCAAAATTTTGAAATAACTTCGTTCGAACGGAACGTGAAGTTGTTGGAAAATACAAAAATTTCCGAGACTTGAAAAAAATATAAAAACAGTTGCCATTGACTTGAAATTTTGCAAATTTATTAAAAAAAACATTCGGGATTACAATTCCATTTAAATCTGTAATCTCCCCATCACTAAATTCTGTATTTTAATAAATAAAAATCTGTCCAGAAATATTTTAAGTAAGCAATTGTTAATTAATAGATTTATGCTTTTATTTCGTACTTTATACAATATCTTAATTAATTGTACATACTATTGTAAGGCATAATACTATATTGACTATAGCATTCTGTACCATCCGTAAAAGTGCTATCGAACTGATGGTCATTCCGCTCATTCGTTATTTGTGTTGAGAGATATTAAACTGAATTGAAAAATACATTCAATAAAATTAAACCAATTTCTCATTTAATCACTTACCAACAATTCATCCTCACTGATAATTAAAATCTATTTTCGTTAATCTGTTTTTGCATAATTTGGCCTTAACACACCCTCGCCGGAAGATAAACTGCCCAACTTTCAATGATTAAAAAAAATAGGTGTGTGTTTTGCATCTTTGTCTATCTAATGTGCAGATTGAAATGAATTTAATTCGAATCCGAATTGCGTTGATAAACACTGATAACAGGTGAAGAAAGAATGTGTTTTTTCGCGATAACAAGACCGGACACGAATTGCCCCGGGGGCAAAATTCGGATGATAAGGCTGTTCGCACGTAACGAAATTTTCCAGTCGAGTGCGAGAGTTCGGTGTTAAAAGAGTTTAATAATGTGGTGGAGTGTTGTATTTGGATTATCAGTTTTGAGTTAAATTTTTGGATGATGGGCGAGGGGCAGTTGTCGTCTTATAGACATTATTTGATAAAGGTGAGTGCTCAGAGCTGAGTAATTGGAAATGTTCTCAAATAATTAATAAGCGAACAATGCGTTTGACAGTTTTTAAAACGAACTTAAAAAAAATGAAAATTGGAAATGTTCTCAAATAATTAATAAATCGAACAATGCGTTTGGCAGATTTAAAACGAACTTAAAAAAAATGAAAATTGGAAATGTTCTCAAATAAGTAATAAATCGAACAATGCGTTTGGCAGTTTTAAAAACCAACTTAAAAAAAAAAATGAAAAATATTTTCAAACAAAAGTCGTTCATTTCTTAGTTGTCTTCAATATTTGTTTAATTTTTGTATAATAATAATAAAATAGTTTATTGCCCTCCTTAGAGAAATACAATGGGCCGGCGATCTAAGTCTTTCAGACATTTTTTGTAATATTTTGAAAAAAACAAAAAAAACAGTTAAGGTAAACGCCCACTTCCGTGTGTACGAAATTTTACCAAAAGCTTTTCCGTTCTTCGGATTATCAAATAAGATTTATGCTTAAAGTTTCATGTTGATTACTCTATCAGTTTTTGAGATACGGTGCGCACAGGCACACCTGAATTTTCAGGTTGTCTTTCGTCTTTATTAAAATTATTTATTGCTTCTGCTACTCAGGTTGTCTTAAATTTATTTAAAAAATATTTACTAAAAATGAACTTAACCCTTTCGGCCCTGGTGGTGGTGGCAACATGTCTCTACTTATTATGACAATCCATATTTTTGCTGTTTATCACTAGATGTCACTTCAACAATTCCTCACTAATTAATTCCTATACTAATTAATCAAATGAGTTGAAATTTAATATTTATGGTCTTAAGAAGCTCCCCATCAATAATAATTAACAAATTTTTTTTTTTCAAATTTAAAAATTCAGGGCTGAAATGGTTAAATCTATCGACCTAAATTTTTTCTGCCCCATATTATCTGTACATCCTCAGGTTTTTAATAATCTGAAGTTTTATGCCTTTTTTTAATTGGTTTATTAAGAACGTATTAAAGATTTTTTTTCTTTAAATAGAATTTAATACTTTCGTGTAATTTCATCGTTTTGAATACGCGCAAGTTTCGTAATTAAAAAGCTGTTTCCGTCGTTTCCCTCGGGTGAACTCGCCCAAGATTTTCCCTTTATTTGTATTCCAATCGACTCTGTGTGCCCTGTGTGCAAATTAACTATTTCGCCTCTCGGCATTTTCAGTTGTCTTAAAGCCCGCACCCGACTTGAATCCTTGAAGAAAAAGTCTAGCGGAGAAATTCGCAGAGGATTTATAAAAAAAAAATGGGCGGTGCATTTCATTTAATGAAATCTGTTTGTTCTGACACGATAACTGAACATAAATTTAATACAAAAACATTTAAAACATTTTTCTTTCTGGGCATTGCATTACTTTTGAGCTCCAGTCGGAGATTACTCCACACAGATTAGGTTTAGTACAATATTTAGGCAATAGATTTCGCCACTCTTTCGCGTTTCCGACTTTAACAAGGAATAATATTTTGATAAATTTTGTTAGATTAATATTGTACAATTATACATACCTGTTGAGTTTGGATCGCAATTTCTAAAGTTATTCTCCAGTCCCTCCCTGTTGGATATGATGTGGCCGCGAAGTTCCCTGATTGCGGAAGACTCCACCAGGCCGACTCGTTGTCGGAATGTTAATCGTTTCGTTTTACCAACGCTGGCAGTGTACTGAATGAAATGCGTGTCCAATTGCGGTCCGACCAGTTTCAGGTAGGCCCCCTTGTTCGAGCCCAATTCGTAGTAGTTCGAGGCGGAAAATATCGTTATCACCTGCAAGGAATAAAAAAAAAATATTTGGCTATCAAAAATTAACTTTCTATTCCCATTAAATTATTTCAAAATTTAGGGATAAAGTGCTAATAATTTTGACAGAAACGTAATTCGGCATTCATTCCAAGCAATTCTGAGAAGTTTCAAGTCGGTGGCAATTGTTTTTATATTTTTTTCAAGTCGCTAAAATTATTACATTTTTTTCATAAATTAAAGTTCTGTTCACATTAAATTATTTTAAAATTTATGGATAAAATGTTAATAATTTTGACAGAAACGTAATTTCACATTCATTATAAGCAAATTTAAGAAGTTTCAAGTCGATGACAATCGTTTTAATATTTTTTCCAAGTCGCTAAAATTATTACATTTTTTTTCAAAAATTAACGTTCTGTTCACATTAACTTATTTCGAAATTTAGTGACGAAGTGTTAATAATTGTGACAGAAACATAATTTGACATCTATTCCTAGCAAATTTAAGAAGTTTCAAGTCGATGGCAATTGTTTTTATATTTTTTCCAAGTCGCTAAAATTATTACATTTTTTCAAAATTTAACGTTCTGTTCACATGAAATTATTTCAAAATTTAGTGACGAAATGTTAATAATTTTGACAGAAACTTAATTTGACATCCATTCTTAGCAAATTTACGAAGTTTCAAGTCGATGGCAATTGTTTTTATATTTTTTCCAAGTCGCTAAAATTATTACATTTTTTTCAAAAATTAACGTTCTGTTCACATGAAATTATTTCAAAATTTAGTGACGAAGTATTAATAATTTTGACAGAAACATAATTTGACATCTATTCTTAGCAAATTTACGAAGTTTCAAGTCGATGGCAATTGTTTTTATATTTTTTCCAAGTCGCTAAAATTATTACATTTTTTTCAAAATTTAACGTTCTGTTCACATGAAATTATTTCAAAATTTAGTGACGAAGTGTTAATAATTTTGACAGAAACATAATTTGACATCTATTCTGAGCAAATTTGAGAAGTTTCAAGTCGATGGCAATTGTTTTTATATTTTTTCCAAGTCGCTAAAATTATTACATTTTTTTCAAAAATTAACGTCCTGTTCACATAAAATTATTCCAAAATTTAGTGACGAAGTGTTAATTATTTTGACAGAAACATAATTTGACATCTATTCTTAGCAAATTTACGAAGTTTCAAGTCGATGGCAATTGTTTTTATATTTTTTCCAAGTCGCTAAAATTATTACATTATTTTCAAAAATTAACGTTCTGTTCACATGAAATTATTTCAAAATTTAGTGACGAAGTATTAATTATTTTGACAGAAACATAATTTGACATCTATTCTTAGCAAATTTACGAAGTTTCAAGTCGATGGCAATTGATTTTATATTTTTTCCAAGTCGCTAAAATTATTACATTTTTTTCAAAAATTAACGTTCTGTTCACATGAAATTATTTCAAAATTTAGTGACGAAGTATTAATAATTTTGACAGAAACATAATTTGACATCTATTCTTAGCAAATTTGAGAAGTTTCAAGTCTATGCCAATTGTTTTTATATTTTTCCCATGTCACTACTATTATTACATTTTTTTCAAAAATTAACCCTCTGTTCACATGAAATTATTTCAAAATTTAGGGATGAAGTGTTAATAATTTTGACAGAAGCATAATTTGACATCTATTCTTAGCAAATTTGAAAAGTTTCAAGCCGATGGCAATTATTTTTATATTTTTCCCAAGTCACTAGAATTATTACATTTTTTCTGTGCACATTAAAATATTTCAAAATTTAGGGATGAAGTGCCAATAATTTTGACAGAAACCTAACCTAACTTTACCGAAGCAAAATTTAAACAAAATATACCATTGTTTACCTGGTTATTATGTATAAGTTCGTAACCTTCTGGCTTGCATTCGTGCGACCTGACCAAATATAGCATTTTGTTGTTGTTGAGGAAGTTCTTGGTGACGTCCGGGCCGAAATAGGTACCTGCTCCTCTGAGAGCGTTTGGAATGCATCCTTCAGTTGGCTGTGGATCGCTCCACAATATATCGAACACCTAAACATAAAAAAAATCTATGATTGGCCAAAAAAAAAATTCAACTCTAATACATCTTGAATTTGCATAATATGAAATTTAAAAAAAGCAAATTATTATAATTCACTTCTAAAACACATGAATTCTTGATTATAATAATAATAGATTTAGATTTAGATTTATGTAAATTTAATGTACATCTATAAGAAATAAATATTATTATTATTATTATTATTATTATTTCCCAATAGATCTAATTACAGGGAGAATTTATCAAAAGATATTAGCAAATGTGAAAAAGTTTAAAATTTAATATTTAATGCATTGAACGAATTTCTCTGCCATTAGCATACATGCATTTATTTGGCAAAAAATTACATTGACACATTGATTTTTATAAAACAATACATTGTTTGAAAGTGGAAGCCAATTTCTGGTCTTTCGGCCTGTCATTAACATTTCTTCTTATTATTTTTTTTTGTTACTATCCTAATAATATTTCTAAAAAACTGCCTGCTCTTATAAAACTTTGAAAATTCTAATATTTAAAAAATTTTCGGTTGGTGAAAAATGGCGGAAAAACAATTTTTTTGGGGAAAATAATTACCCTACACGTTTTTTGACGTTGTCAAGAACCGTCATGAATTTTTTTAGATTTTTCCGAGACCCAAGATTTTTCCTCATTTTTTCCTGACTAATGGTATGGAAAAATGGTCGAAAATCATGAAATCGCCAAATGACTTGTAATGTACATCAAAATGTTCACAAAAGAACGGGGAATGCGTGGTTAAATTTTCAGCCCAATCGCACTTGTAGTTTTCTCGCTGGGCCGCTCTTAAAATGAGCACTCGAAAGTTGGCTAGAAATTTTGCTCGATTTTGGGAATTTTTTGGCGCGGTTTTACAAAACAGACATGAATGATATATGACATAAATTTGTAGCTACATTAATCTAGAATCTATTACTTCTATTCATAACTATTTGCAAAGTCTACGAACCAAGATTTATTCATTCGAACGAGCGAGTGTCCGTTAGAATGAATCTGCAGGGTCTCGGTATTTGCTTCCCATAAGACACCATGTTAATTTTCGGTTGGTGAAAAATGGTAGAACAAATTATTTTTTCGGGAAAATAATTACTCCGCATGCTTTTTCTCGTCGTTAACAACGGTCATGAATTTTTTCAGATTTTTGTAAGAGAATTTATCAAACGATATTCGGAAATATGAAAAAGTTTAAAATTTAATAGTGAATGCATTGAATGAAATTCTCTGCCAATAACATTTCTTCTTATTAATTATTATGTTTTACTATCGTCATAATATTTCTTAAACAAAAAACTGCCTGTTCTGATAAAACTTCGAAAATTCGAATCTTTAAAAATTTTCGATTGGTGAAAAATGGTGAAAAATGTTTTTTTTTTGGGGAAAATAATTACTCCACACGCTTTTTCTCATCATTAAGAATCGTCATGAATTTTTTCAGATTTTTCTAAGACCCAACATTTTTCCCACTTTTTTCCTGACCAATAGTATGGAAAAATGGGCGAAAATCATAAAATCGCCAAATTACTTGCAATGTACATAAAAATGTTCACAAAAGAACGGGGAATGCGTGGTTAAATTTTCAGCCAAATCGTAGTTGTGGTTTCTTTGTTTCCCGCGCTTAAAGTGGGAAGTGGAAAGTTGGCCAGAAACTTCGGTCGATTTTGGGAATTTTTTGGCGCGGTCTCACGAAACAGATATAGATGATAATACATAATTTTACAGCCACATTCCTCTAGAATCCATTATTTCCATTCGTATCCATCTGCCGTAATCACGAACCAAGATTTGTTCATTCGAATTAGTCGGTGTCCGTTAGCGTCAATTTGCAAGGTCTCGGTATTCGCTTCCCGTAAGACCCCATGCTAATTTTCGGCTGGTGAAAAATGGTAGAACAAATTTTTTTTTCGGGGAAATAATTACTCCACACGCTTTTTCTCGTCATTAAAAGTCGTCATGAATTTTTTCAGATTTTTCTAAGACCCAACATTTTCTTCCTTTTTTATGGAAAATGGTCGAAAATCATGAAATCGCCAAATGACTTGTAATGTACATCAAAATGTTCACAAAAGAACGGGGAATACGTGGTTAATTTTTCAGCAGAATCGTACTTGCAGTTTTCTTGTTGGCCGCTCTCGAAAATTGGCCAGAAATTTTGGTAGATTTTTGAAAATTTTTTTGGAGCGGTCTCGCACGACAAATATGGATATTCTGACATAAGTTTATAGCCATATCCATTATTTCTATTTATAATCATCTGCCACATCCACGAATGCTTAAGGGAGGCTAGTGTGATGATTTGTAGTTTAATAAATGTTAATAAATTAAACCGTGGATTTGATCTTTAACCTTAACGGAAATTAGTTCATGAATTAATTAAAATCTGCGCGCAATTCATTACCGGTGATGATTTATAAATAATTAGGGCGATGAAAAGGGAATTACACCTTATTTTTTCTTTCAATATCGATCGATTTAAATTAAACATCACATTAAGGGAAAAAAATGATTAATTAACAATTTGTATATTATTTGTTCACAGATTAATGTATAGAAAGATTTATTTGATTTTAACATCATTCTTTCAAAATAATTTTAGTTTTTAAAAATCCAACAATTTTCTTACGAGTTGCGAATTTTTTAAACTTCGAAATTTTGAATTGTCGAATTCATGATGAAAAAAATTGAAATAAATATAAATCGTGCTGGTAAAATTCTACAAAAATTTTATTTAGTTTAGGAAACATTATTCTTTCAAAATAATTTTGGTTTTTAAAAATCCAACAATTTTCTCGCGAGTTACGAATTTTTTAAAATTCCAAATTTTGAATCGTCGAATTCATGATGAAAAAAATTGAAATAAATATAAATCGTGCGGGTAAAATTCTACAAAAAAATTATATACTTTAGGATACATCATTCTTTCAAAATAATTTTGGTTTTGAAAAATCCAACAATTTTCTCGCGAGTTACGAATTTTTTAAAATTCTAAATTTTGAATTCTGGAATTTATGATGAAAAAATTGAAATAAATATAAATCGTGCGTGTAAAATTCTGCAAGCATTTTATTTAATTTAATAAACATTATTCTTTCAAAATAATTTTAGTTTTTAAAAATCCAACAATTTACTTTCGAGTTGCGAATTTTTTTAAAATTCTAAATTTTAAATTGTCGAATCCATAATAAATATAAATCGTGCGAATAAAATTCTAGAAAAAATGTATTTAGTAAAATCATTCTATCATAATAATTTTGGTTTTTGAAAATCCATGGTTTTTATCCTTAATGAGAGCTACGAGATTAAATTTTGTAATTTTAAATAAATGTAGGAAAAGATTTGCGTCGCAATCCATAATTGAAAAATTCACTGTAAATTATTTAAGACTTGTTTCATTCATTTCCATTATGGATTAAATTATACAGGGTGCCCGGATTTCGTAGGGACAACATGGGCAACTTCTGCATTTGAAGAGATAGAGAGATGGTCAAACTAGTAAAAAGGTGCAGGTTTGAGAGCTCATTAAGAATCCACCCCTAAATCTCAACTTGTTACAAAAAAAATTAATCTCAATTTTTTTTTTCATTTGCCGTAACTTCCCTGCTATCCAAGATACCGAGATGCGGCTTGAACCAATTTGCATGGCAATTTTAACACTTTCATAAAACCAATTTGATTTGTGCAAATTTTTAGTATTCTAACAGGAGTTGCTCATGTTGTCCCTGCGAAATCCTGGCACCCTGTATATACCATAATTTATATTTACGTGAAACGTAACACTTCGCGGGAAATATAAAGTTATCACGAGGTAAGAAAAACTTTGGTAATGAAAATATTATTGCTTCGGATCAATCTCTCACCTGTTTCCACTCAACTTTGTCAATTAGCTCCGCTCCGGGCGCCGAACTATCCGCTAATGGCGGACGCAGCAGCGAAACATACTGCAATAACATCAAAAGAAAAACAAAAATTATATCAGCACGGTTAAACACATTAAATCCCCAAGAAAATAACACAAAAAATAGATCAATCAAAACACTCAGGGAGGCTACAAAGTTTAAACACATTAAATCCCCGAGAAAATAACGTTTTCAAGTTTAAAAAAAAGGAATTAAACGCGAGATGCAATGGAAAAGTTTTGGTCGAGTTAAAATCCGCACTTAGATCTTGTAATTTACAAACGGGCAGAGATATATTCGAGGGCACATTTGTAAATTATGTATGCATAGAATTTGTAATGCAGATTTCTAGTTCCATATTTTCCCCAAAAATATAACTCCTGCTATGATTAATCCTCGATGGTACGGATCAGAAAATTGAACTCGTGCTGCGCACTCGTTCAATTTTGACTCGGTGCTATTATCGGTGATAATCATAGCACTAGTTGTATTATCCCAAAAAATACGAAAATATAAATGTTGGACAATTAATGGAAAAACTTGCCTAATTTATTAACAATTAAGTTAATAACATTATTAACAATGCCTAAATTATTTTTTACGTTCACGAGATGTAAGAAAGATATTTTATCTTAACCACCCTTGAGAAATAAATAACGCCAATTGGGGGAATCGTTCGCACTAAACAAAATCCCTTTCTTAATTTTCTATCAAGTCATCGATGGGAATGGGAAAGGAACAGGGGGGGAAAGGAAACGCAGAAGTAATTGGCAAACAATCGGCAGGAGAGAGACACGCGAAGGTCGATTGGCATTAATTTATTCAATTAGACCGCCCTCGAGAAAGGGAAAGATGCGGGGACACGTTTGCGGATTATCGGTTTCAGAGGGGATGAATAATGGATTTTTGAAATGTGTGTGTGTGTGTGTGCGGATTATTAAAATTTTAAAGGATGTGTAAAGTGTACCTTTCCTCTCGGGACAGGTGATTTATTGTAATCGAACTTAACCGATTTATTCTAAAAAAAAAAATAGGGTGTAATTTATTGAAATCGTATGGATAATGTGTTTAGTCTTACAGAATCAGGATTTAAACTTTAATTTAAAAGGTGTGAGCCACAGAATTTTGTTTCAGAGTTGGCCATGCTAGAGAGAGAGAGAAACGTAGCAGTCATGTCTGAGATTAATTAATTTTTTAAAATCTAATTCAATTGTACCAGTGATTCCCAAAGTGGGCGCCACCGCCCCCTAGTGGGTGCTGCAGCGATTTAGGGGGGCGCTGATGGCCACAGGGGGCAGTGATAATATAAAAGAAAGAAGATATTTAGTGAAACGTGGGTTCAGTGCGGTAACTAATTTATTAACAAAAAATAAATAAACCAATTGCAAATAGTCAATCTTGATGATCCTCTTCATTGCTTTTAAAATAAAATAAAAAAATTCCAGGGGGCGCTAAGTAAATTTTTTTTCTGGAAAAGGGGCGGTAGGATAAAAAAGTTTGGGAACCACTGAATTGAACTAATAATAATATGCGACATACCTCATTTATCTCACAGCCAACTCTGCAACAAAATTTTGTGGTTCACACAATACAAGGTGTGAGCCACTGAATTTTCCCGACGAGTTGGCCATGTATGAGAAACAAAGCAGTCATGTTTGAGGTGTTTTTTTTTTTTAAATTCAACGTCTTCTATGACGTGAATTGTCAATTTAAAATCAAACTGACAAATCGAGACAATTTGTGTTATTCATGACAATTTTTTCGTAGATAGCCTTCAGGCAAAATGTCAAAAATTTTAACATTCGGCGACATTCCTAATTTATCTCACAGCCAACTCTTAATAAAAATATTGTGGCTCACACGATACAATTAGTTTTTGTATACTTTAAAGATCTATCATTCAATCCTTAATTTTGTTGTAAATGTAAATATATGCCGAGATCAACTTGTGGCTCATATTAGTAGAGGATAACAGCGGGTTCTGGGCCAGGAAGTGATCCCGGAAAACCGGAAGTGAAAATGGCAATGCTGTACGCGCAAAATGGCCGCCAATTTAGTGGCGGGAAATTAAAATCTGGGAGATTTCGGGGTGGAAAAAATTCAAATCTGCGTACAGCGTTGCCATTTTCACTTCCGGTTTTCCGGGATCACTCCCTGGCCCAGAACCCGCTGTTATCCTCTACTCATATGAGCCACAAGTTGATCTCGGCATATATTTACATTTACAACAAAATTAAGAATTGAATAAAGGATCTTCAAAGTATACAGGGGATCACTTCCTGGCTCAGAACCCGCTGTTATCCTCTACTCTTATGATACAATTAGTTTTTTGTACTTAATTTTTTCAAGTATTTAAAATCGTTACCTTTCCGCGGTCCAAACTCTTGATGAGGTCCAAGTCGGTGGTGTCGGATATTCCTCCGTGAACTATGAGGACCTTGTTGTTGACGATGGTGCCCAAGGGTAGCCAGCGGTAGACGCCCTCGATTAACTTCAGCAGCTTCTCGGAATTGTGCTGAAAGGTGAAGGCGAGAGCTATCGATCATCGCATGAATTTTTAATCCTCAAATGTTGAATATAATTTTGTTGAAGTTTAACAATAACAGACAGCAATTTTAGGATTAGGCACCTGATTTCTGGCTAAACGTCTGTTTCTTTCTTATTATAAAGGAAATGTTTATAGTTTTATTTATTCTACCGAATGGAATAAATAAAATTATTGACATTTCTTTTAAAAGCTTATAAGAAAACAGCAGACGTTCAGCCAGTAATCAGATGTTCCGACACATTTGCTCAACCCTGTATATTAACATTTGTGCCTCATTTTAACAACCTTAAACTGTATATTAACATTAAGTTATAAATACTTGAATTGCATTGGGAAAACATTATTTGTGTAATAATTAAAATGTAAAATATAGCGAATGAAATAGTTTTATGTTGAAATGGAATACGAGAATTTGATCGGTTGCAAAAGAATGCGCATTTATCGCAGATTTGCGGCAGGATTCCCGCACACAGCGGATTCCTCTGCGGTATAAGCGCAGGATTTTCGTTCGATCGGCTTGGTCTAAGCTCTGCGCCAGAATGTGCACACCACTGCGAAACTATTTCAAATAGTCATACCGTCACACTTTTGGAGGTATTTAGAAATGGAACACTGCATTAGAGTTCCGCAATTTTTCCTTTTTTGGTTAAATACTGAAAATTTGAGAATTTTCAGGTTGAATTTTCATACATTATATCGTTTTATATTTACACGGTTTTTACTTACTTACTTGATAATTTTATCCTATTACTGCGATTTTAATTGTAATGATTTTATTTATACAATGTTTTAGTTCGTATTATTTTAAACCTATTTATCATCTTTATATTTAGAATCGTTGTCTCCAATTTATTACTATTTTTTACTTTCTCCGTTACGAAGTACTGTTTTTTGCCAATATTTTTTTAAATATGAAAAATATCACAAAAACATGTAAACAAACTTTGAAGGCAACAAAGAAATGAACATCTTTTGTTTGAAAACATTTTTCATAAAATCATTGCTATTCGAGAAAAAAATGTATTATTATTTTTTTAATTTTTGGCTTATAATTTTAAAACGATAATAGTTACAGCAATTTTATATGAATAGTAATTGTAGAGAATGCCAAAATGAACAACTTCTAAAGAATACGTTTTTTTCGAAATCCCTTTAGTTTTTGAGTAATCTGAGTATAGTATAATTTTTCCATCTTTCATAATTTTGACGTTTTAAACGTCAGTTTCATCCAAATCTACAAAACGTTCGATGCACACTTAAAATATGATTTAAATTAAAAATAAACCACGAAAGCGTAAATATAAATGATGATATCATCGGAGAAAGTAACATGATGGCCACATCACCATTTTTTTACCTGTGTAAACCTTTCGGTATTAACATGAATAAACTTACTTACATTCTTTATTTTATTCATCACTTAACTGGAAAATGCATCTAAAAAAAGTTAACTTTTGTAGCCATCCAGTCCAACTTGGTAATTAATTAATTAATTGATTAATCAGCCAATTTTAAGACTGCAGATTAGTTGTACATCATTTTAGATGGTAATAAAAACCAATATGTTTTAAAATCGCCGACCCGCACAGCACATAAAATTGCAGAAATATTGCTCCAATATTGCAATCTTGCATTTGCAAACAAAACGTTGATGCAATACAAAACATACATAATAAAAATTAATTCGATTTTCTTACACGTAAATAGACTAATTAACATAAATAGCAGGGCTGTGAGACAATAGATCAATTTGCAAATAATTCATACATCGACACGTTGACACCTCTCGTGTAGTAAATTATGTGCAAGTGTATTCCCCGGTATCCATTATGCTCCGGTAACCTAAACATTAATCATTGGATAATGTCTAACGTGTTAATTGCATCCTGACATGCATGATGATTTCATATACGCAGGTAATCCAGATACAATGACAACGATGATTGTGAATATTCCGGCTCAATTAAGTTCATATTTCATTCCCGTTATTTAAGATCTTAAAAAGTTACCTTTGTGTATTTCGAAATGAGTAATAATTAATAAACAATAAAACGCCAAGCGAGATATCTATGTTGAATTTTTTGAATACCCTGTATACAGGGTGTTACAAATTCGATGCATTACCGTTGCTATCTCGGTAACTATAAGGGATAGAGTGTTTGTCAAATTTAATGTTGAATAATTTGTTAAAAATTAATTTTAAATATTCCGACTACACTCGGCGTCAAAAAAAAACGCCACTCGAAAAATCGCGAAAAAACTCGATAATAAAGTCCTAAAGATATAAAACCAAAATTTACTTTTTCTGTTTTTGTCGAATATCTCTGGAAATAAACTCGGCGCCACTCGAAAAATCATGAAAAAAATCGATTTTTCAAACCGTCGTAACTTGGTTCAATTTGGTCGAAAGTCGATGAATCTTTCAGTCTGGGAAAGATTCGAGTTTTATCTTAAAGAATGTGTAGTTGATTTTGACCCCAAGTCCAACCCACCCACCGTAACAACGCGATGGAAAAAAAAAGTTTTTTATGTAAAAAAAATGTCCAAGTTTGACAAGCTGTACCGTGCGAAAAAAAAATGGCAGAAAAATTTAATCAATTTCCTTCAAATGCCTTAAAAATTCGAGTCGTTTCGATAATTTGGAGCAAAGTTATGAATTTTTGAAAAAGCAAATGACATTTTTCAATTTTTTGGCCATAACTTGAGTCATTTTGCACTAAAATCGATGAACTTTTGCAGTCTGAACAGTTTCAAATTTTCTCTTTAACGTCATGTGAATTGTTTTGTTGCTAAAACAATTCCACCCCCTGCCACCCACCTAAGAAAAAAAAAATGTTTTTGAAGTTTAAATGTGCAAATTTGTTTTCTTGTACCGTGTGCAAAAAAAAATCGTGGACTCAATCGGTCAGCATGGCAAAACCGAAAAAGTCAATTTTGGTTTTATATCTTTAGGACTTTATTACCGGTTATATTGAAAAACCACGAGACACTTTTAAAATCCCTTTCGGATTGCTATATTTTTCGTGAAATGGGGATGTTTCAGGCGAGGTCTCCACAATGTTTTTATTTGTATCGATAGGTACTGGCTTTAGCAATGCTACCATGATAAAATATTTTAGAAATGTCTGCTCGGTATGTCAAAAAAAAAATGTAGTATTTGAAAATTAAAACTATTTCCTTACAAAGTGTCTTAAGAAAGTGTTCTTGATTTTTCAAAATAACCAGTAATAAAGCCTTAAAAAAAAATAAAAGCCAAAATTGGTTTTTCTGGGTTTTTTTGTCAAATATCTCTGAAATTAGAATATTTTTATTTTTATTAATTTCTTTTTGACAAATTATTCAGCATTAAAATACGCAACTTTTCCTCAATTTAACCAACTCTCTATCTCCTATAGTTATTGAGATGGCAATGCTGATGCATCGAATTTGTAACACCCTGTATATGTAATACATTTTTAATATTGCTTACCTTATATTTAGATTGAACTTCACGGATAAAGCCATACCTGAAAGAAAAAATATATTTTTTTACTTTGTTTTACTTAGATTAAGGAAATGAATAGATAAATAATAAATGTATAACAAAAATATGAACTATATAGTCTACTATTCCAAGAGATTAATAAATACGTATTGGCACTTATATTTGCAAAAAAATAGTTATTTATGCAACAAGTGAGTAAAGTAGTACTTTTTTTCACGAGTAGGAAAGATTGCCACACGAACTAAAGGCGAGTGCGGCAATTCCTACAAGTGAAAAAAAGTTGCTTTACTCTCGAGTTTCATTCAAAATTTTTTCTTACGTCCGTAACTTTAAATAAATTCGATAAAACCTTAATCAATTTTTATAAGTAATAATACTTTTTTTTTTAAACGATTAGTTTTCTTGATCGGAAACGAATGTTTGACATTTATCGACAGAACTCGCTGCGTGTTGCGAAGCGTTCATGACACACTTTGCGCAAACGATTTTTTAAGTTGCGTTAAAAAATGAACCGCTACGGCACTTTTTTTCACGCAAAAGGGTGAAAAAATTAACCGTTATGGCATTTTTTTTCACGCTTCCGGAAGACTTCAGAAAACTCATATTTTATGAACGCAAATTAATGAAAAAAAATTTTTAACGGACGTAGAAAAAAATATGTAAATATGTAAATGCCAAATATGTTATGCCAATAAAGGTGTTTTTTTTAAATTTATTTTTTTAAACTGTCTAATTATTAAATTATATTATTTATATTTGTTATGTAGTAATCTTCTACTTTTGTATGAAATAAAACACTATTTACTTTGTTTGTATCACTCTTGAAATCAAAGTGTTGTACAAAGTAAAAAGTTCTTTATTCCATAATTTTTATTTTATTTAGTAAAAGTACGAGTGGCTATTTTTTTAAGACGAATTCAAGTTTCGGGAAAACATTCGGCAGGAATAATTAAATTATTAACCGAAAACCCTCGTTTAATCGCTCGTTTCTCTCCATTAATATAAACATCATTAAGAGTACGAAACAAATTATTTATGGGACAAACTACCCCTCCTGGCTTATGCCATAATGAAGACTGAATAATGCAGATGTTAATTTGTTCAGTTACAGAAAATCCCCTTACCGTCATCCCCGAACAGACATAGGCTTACAAGACACTTAAAAAAAAAATAACCACACGAGTATTTATCGAGTTCTTCGACCATAAAGCATTCTTGCAGTTACATTAAACTAAACGAAGCATTTAGTTGGGCAAATGTGTCGAAACATCTGTTGTCTGTTGTTTTCTTATAACTTTTAACAGAGATGTTTATTGTTTTATTTTATCCTATAATGTTTGTATGTCAATATCTCGATAGCAACGGGTTACGTTAAGGTACCTTTAACAACACTAGTGTTGTTATATTTATCTTAACGCAACTTATTGCTATAGAGATATTAACATACCAACATTATTTCGCCTATGGCGTTTTTTATTTAACATTTTTCTTATTTAAAAAAAGTAGAAACAGGATAAAATAAACCGTGTTGCGACACAAGTAACGTTATTTGTTTTTACATTACTCGAGAATTTAAAAACTTTTCAAACTGTTCCCTCGTAATGTAAAAACCTTCTTAACGTAACTTGTATCGTAAATTATTATTATTTATTATATTCGGTGGCGTACTTTGATTTTAAACAGCTACCCTATTTTTCGAGACATAACGTCATCGGCAGTTTTTTTTTTAATGGTTCACCCTGTATATTTTTACATTTTCAAATAGACACCTTTTCAACAATTACAATGATGAAGGGTTTGGTGGGTGTGAGACTTGTGGTTTTTTGAGAATTTAATAATATAATGGGAAAAACATTGTGAAATTTTTGCACAACTGTTGATTTATGAATATTAGAGTTTTCATCAGGGAATATTGCATGCATCTTGTAGAGATCTTTGCCAATCAAATAATTAGTTAATATACTGGGTGCTGGAAAAATAGCGGATTAACTCAATGGTACATTGTCGAGGATTACTTCGAGAGTATGGAAAAAATAATGAGCTGGAGTGGAAATAATTAATGTTAAGCAATGAAATAATTTACACTAAAGTCTTCACATCTTCGAAAAAATACAATACCGATTTTTTTTCATTATTTTTTCCATATTCTCAAAGTAATCCTCGACAACGTACCATTGAGTTAATCCGCCATTTTTACAGCACCTTGTATACTAAACCCTAAAGTCAAAATTAAGTTTTTTTTTCAATATTTCAAAAACCCTTATAGATAGCGATTTGAAATTTTCATAAAAAATCACAAAGAATTCAAGACACCTACGATTAAAGTTTCAACTTCCTCCGAACACCCAAGTGTTGCCAACCCCTCAAAAAAAAATTTATTCTAATTTTTATTATTACTACTAATAAGAATTAGTAATTTTATGATGAAAATAACTTATAAACTGGAATATTCTCAGCCTACTTAGGAAAATATAGGGATATTTGCGTATTGTCTTACAATACAAAAACAACTGATGGCATGTGTTTTTTAAAAAACTAAAAAAAACAGAAAATGTAGGGTTATTTACGTATTATTTTAAAATACTAAAGCTTTTACTTTACAAACTCAAAATCAACATCTGCAATATTTATTTTACCTGCTATTCATAATATGATCTTCGTGGTTGCCGCGATTGAGAAAAACCCCACCCGGGAATACTAAACAACAGGCCAGGAGAAGCAGGAGGACTTCGAGTCCTTTTTTTCCTCGGTCCACGAAGTCTCCGTTAAACACGTACGGATTCTCCGGCGATGGTAATCCATTCTGTAAAGAAAAATTAGTAATAATTATAATAATTTATTAATGCCAGAACCTTAAAAATTGTTCAAGTCAAAAAGCAAGAGTGGAAATCGTATTATATAAATAAATAAAATACAAGACAAACAAGTGCACATATTAAATAATTGTAGATATTAAATGAACACTACATAAAAATGGTGATGTGGCCATCATGTTACTTTCTTCGACTTTATATTTACGTTTTCATGGGTTTATTTTCAATTTAAATCATATTTTAAATGTACATCGAGAGGATGAAAGTGACGTTTAAAACGTCAAAATTATGACGTATGTTCAAAGTTTCATATCAATATAGATTTCTTCGCAATGTCGCACGAAGAAATATTACGAAATTTAAAACGCGTCGATTGTCAAAAGCTTAAAACTAATCAGGTTAAATATTTGATGCGTAATCAATCAATATTTTAGTTTTAAGAAATAATTAATTATGTATTTTTTTTATAATGGAGAATCCGTAAACAAACCTTATTTATTTATTTATTTATTTATTTAATTGCTCTATTAATTTTGAGATACAGCGCGCACAGAAGGACACACACAAACACACACAGACAGACACACACGCAGACACAAAAAAAATTCTAGAAATTGTTGAAATGGCAAAAAAATTTTTTAAAAATGTTCACGATCACAATACTTTCTCGTACTTCGTAAAAACAATATTAAAATTAATTGAATAATTAAAATAAAATTGAAGACAAACAAATTCATATATATAAAATACTTGTGGTACAAATAAAAATCACTCTCTAACAAAGTTACAACGCATTAAATTCCATTTATTGTATTATTTATTGCAACATTGTTCTTGCTTCTGTTAAACTGTTTTTTTCTTTGTTTTTTCTTAATACAAGTAAATTGACTTAAATGTTTAGTCACTTAATAATA
Source organism: Ocypus olens (assembly GCA_910593695.2). Lineage (NCBI taxonomy): Eukaryota > Metazoa > Arthropoda > Insecta > Coleoptera > Staphylinidae > Ocypus > Ocypus olens. Next base: position 57,050,325 of record OU343054.1, on the reverse strand, counting down.
TCGATTATCTATGATAAGTAATAAAAATAATTGGGAAAATTGAAGTTATAGTGGTTACCAAGATAAACAATTTTTTTCGTTTTTCTCAAAACGTCATTTTTTGAGAAATGCTGTGACTATTAACATTGATCTTATGGTGGATGCGCCGGGATCTTGAAATTAAAATTTACGTCGTGTCGACGTCTTGCGAGAACGTTTCCTAAATGATTATTCAAATAAGCCTTTTCTCTTCGTGAGAAATCGTTGTGTGCAATTTCCAATTGTGGTGTTTTCAAGGTCGGAATTCGAAATTGGTATGCAGTGGGTGTGGTGGAGTTAGTTTAGGGGAAATACAGCCGGTTCGTGCAGTGTACGAACTCGGGAAAACTTTACTGTTACCCTCTCGTCGTACTACATAAACGCCACAGCACACACAGCACGACGGAATCCTAATTTTCTTAACCGTCGTCGTTTTCCTATTATCGTTCATAACTCTTAACAAGTTGTACAGCTCAATTCCATCTAATTTTACAACGCATTACTTTTTAACAAACAAAGCAGGCTGTGTTTGGGTGACTGTAACATTTTTTTCTCTTTTGTTTCAGGACAACCACTAGACATCCATGGACCCACACGGTCATTTTTCGTTCAGAAAAAGTGACCGCCTGGATGGGATTCGAACCCACGATCACGAGGAATAGATGCAGGAATACTACCCACTGTAAGAAATAATTCGCTTTTTACATTTTTTTCAAATATCGTAATTGTTGAGTAAGGTAAGGTTGGGTTAGATTCGGTAAGGTTGGATAAGGTTGGGTTAGGTTGGGCTAAGTTGAGTTAGGTTGGGTTAGGTTAAGTTATATACCAATTATCACTCAGTCAGACAAATGAGTAGCCTAATTAAGTGATAATTGGTAAATAACCTAACCTAACCTGGGTTCAATTAGGTTATTCATTTACCTAATTGAGTGATAATTGGTATGTAATATAACCTAATCTAACCCAACCTAACCTAACCCAACCCAACCAAACCCAACCTAATCTTACCCAACAATCAGTTCGTGTATTGTACGAACTGGAGAAAACTTTACTGTTACCTTCTGGTGCTACAACCTAATCTAACCCAACCTAACCCAACTCAATAATTATGATATTCAACAACTGTTTAGACTGTAGATGTCGCCGTAATCGTGTTTCTATCTTGCTATATCCTTCTTTTTTTTTAACATTATTTCCTCAAGCGAGTTTCACAAACTCAATCTTTCCTACTTCTATATCATATCGCGTTATTCGTACTTTAAACAAGTTTCACAAACTCGATTGGGACCGCTTGCGTTTTTATATAATGCTTTAAACTAAATTTAAAAATTCATTCTTTTCCTCAAATTTACTTTTAGTGCGCAATGAAACATAATAGCGTTTTATATTTATAATCGTGATGATGACGATAAATCTTAGTTTAAAAATTCTCCACGGGCTATATTTTGTCATTTTAACGTGATGCAGTAAATTATTTGATTATGCCGGAAACCGCGTCATCTGCAATTCGTGATAAACGACATTCACGATATTGTAAAACGGCGGATTAATCATGAAACGGTGTTTTCATCCCGGAATGGCTCATGAATATGCCCTCCCCCCTCTCCCCCGAAGCTATTCGAACAGAATGTCATATAATATAATGTGCGATCAATGGACGCTATTGCTGAATATGCGTATACAGTATGTTCCAACTAATCGTCGTATCGTCAGCTGTTCAAAATGAATAATTCAATAATTGAATTCAATGAACTAATCAAATACACCGTTTCAAACTTTCGGTGTCTTGTCTCAACCTAGCCCTCATTGACTAACTTATAATAATAGATTTATTTCCCAACAGACACTACATCTAATTACAGGGAAATGTTATCAGAAAATATAAGCAAGTACATATATATAAACTACAAATAAAATTAAAAATTACAAATAATTACATTAGAAATTAATCATAATATAACTGAAACTAATATGATTATCAAAACGTAGCAAAAATAACAAAATTACAAAAGAATAAACTAAAAAAAATATATATATAATTGCAATAGTGGTAACTGTACATATTTTATATTTTATACTACAACTAAAGTAAATCGGATATTTTTCTATAAAAATAATTCGGATCACAATTAAAGATATCAACAGAATGCTGAACAGATGCATATACCTTGAACATATTGTTTATCGGCGAATTGTATTGAGTGTTAGAATGTGACCTGCTATATGAAAAACCCGTTATGTATGGCAGTCTAAATAGTATTAAGTCTAAAATTGTGTATACAGGGTGCCCAGATTTCGTAGGGGCAACTTCTGCATTTGAAGAGATAGAGAAATGGTCAAATTAGCAAAATTGAGCTCATTAAGAATCTACCACTTGTCATGGCCACACGAAATTAAAATAAAAACAAAATCTCCTCATTTCTTTCATTTGCCGTAACTTCTCTGCTACCCAAGATACCGAGACGCGGCTTGAACCAATTTGCATGACAATTTAAACACTTTCATTGACACTTCATAAAACCAATGTTATCTGTGCAAATTTTAATCTAACAAAAGTTGCCCATATTGTCCCTACAAAATCCGGGCACCCTGTATATTGCAAAACTGTCGTGACTGGATGGGTAATACCTAACTCGGAAAAGAAAAAACTTTCGTTAGAACTTGCAGTGCAAATTTTGGTTGTTTTAAAATAGATCAATCAAAGAGTATTAAGAAATGTCACGTAATTGATTTTTTTAAATTACACTACTGTCAAACACTGACGAGTTTTGATAATTCCAACGTCAAAAAATGGAAAATTTCTTTCGATTTAAAAACAGCTGTCAAACGCTTTGTCTGCTTTTGATGATTAAAGCGTCAAAATGTAATTTAGTGCAATTTTAAAACTGGTAACAATTTTTTTTTACATAAAAATAACACAAACTGCAAAAATCGCACCTTTTTAACCCGCGAATGATGACCCTACTGGTCTGTGAGACCGGTTGTGTCGAATAACTTTACTGTCCGTTATTGTTTTCTGTTGCAATTGCGAGTGGCTGCCGCATTGCAGAGCTTAAATTAATTAAATATCTTTGTTTTATTGCCAAAGAGCATAATTTTAAAATGAACTATTAGTAACAGTTTCGAAAAAACCCGGCGTCACCATTAAATTTACGTCATCAATGGCGAGTTAAAGTTCAAGGATTACAAAATCGTGATTTTGGTTTTTGAAACTACACAACTTGCAAGATTCAGAAATAATGGTATCAGATATTAAAATTGTTAGTTTCTCTCCACCTGCAGCGAGTTTAAATTGCGATAACGTAAGTTTTGTCATCATTTGAAACGTTAACATTTATTTCAGCATAATTGCAAAAAAAAATATTTTACAGAGAAAGTGATTTCTATTTATTTCCTGTGTGTGTATGAAAAATTTTCCGTTGATATCCAATGAATGATGTTGAGAGCCGGCTTTCAATTAGCGTAATGCAATAATCGAAGTGGCCACTTTGGTGGAATTAGATCCAATTACTTAATTTAGCAATGAGCCGGTGGAATTAGCGTTGTCGTCTCTCTTTAATTGCTTTAAAATGTTTCGAACGAATTCACAATTTTCCCGGAGAGTTTCAACGTGCGGCGGGCGGCCTCCCCGCCCGAAATTCATTAATCACGTTAGGGTGGTGGGCGGCCGGTATTCTACCCTCCATAGGGTAGTACATGGGCCCTATTCCACCTTACAATTAGATGAGCGTAAACGAGAGTTGCGTAGATGAAGAGTAACGACCAAACACAGAAATATTGCATTTGTGATTTTGTATTTTGTAAATTATTTATAAGTGCCCTGGGGCGATGTTCAACAGGGCTGGATTGTAGGATAGGGCCCACCCACCACCCTTATAGGGCCCACCCACCACCCTTCGTATCCATTTTAACTTAACCCACAAAACGCTGTTTGATTGGATGTATTTTTTTTAGTAAATCCTTCTGTGGTGTTGGAATTTCAACGATAATTACGAAACAGGGTTTGTGATTTAAGTAAAAATTTACACGAAGGGTGGTGGGTGGGGCCTGTCCTACCCTCCAATTACTTGAATATGGACGAGGATTGCGGAGACAAGGAGTAACCACATAATTCAGAAATATTGCATTTTTAAATTAGTTCATTTGCAAGAACACTGGACGATGTTCAACTGGTTGGTTTGCAGTTTGAGTTAAAATTTATACGAACGGTGATGGGTAGACCCTATTCTACAGATTCGAGGTAATTAGCTCGCAGAAAAAAAAATTGGACCAAATTGATTGAAGGGAAAACAGGATATTTTATGTTTAAAATTCGTCATCGGTATTGTTTTTTTTAACCATAATTAATACAGTTTTCCGAGTATAGCATATTATGAATGTTATATAGTGATGGAATTACTGTTAATTGCGAGTTTGTACTGGACCAGAAAATTCAATAACTGTCAGTTTAATGAAGGTACACGTTGTAGTAAATTTCTGCGTTTATGTTTATTCATGTGCAAGATATTTGATGAATATATTGGTCGGGAGCTGATTGCACAAATAACCCTTATCCTTGGGGATTACGCCCCGGAATCCCTGACACAGAGTCCATCTACGTCGTCCAATCTACACAAACCCCGAGCGTCCTTTTAGTCATCCGAGCATTCATCATAAGTCACCGCTAACGAAAGCGTAATTACTTAAATATAAATCATTAGCGAAATATTGGTTTTGTTGAATATACAGCGTGTTGAATTGCAAAGCAAAAGTTAATATTGGTTCCCCTAATTATTTGACAGCATCGTTCTTTTAACATTATTTTTAAAGCGTTTTTACGCTGAATCATTTGGTACCTTACTCAATGGTTTCTGCCGAAGAGTATTAACCGAGATATTTGCAAAAAACTTTACAACTATTTTGAATTAAAAATAAAGGCTTGCCATGGAATCATAATGGCGGATATTTAATTTTGTTCTAAAAAGTGACGGTAGATGTCACATTACGATTTACACTTTCCACGCAAGAAAGAATTTCCGGAGATTGCAATAACCAGCAAAAGTACTATTCAATCAATAATTACTACTTTACTATAAATTTGAAATGTGTTACAGTTGGCTCCTTTAATTATTTTATAGTATCGGTGTACTTACATTATTTTTATACTCATTGGATAGTACTTTTCCTGGGTGTTGCCTCCTCCGCAATTTCAACACTGAACAAATCACGTACACTTCTAAAATACCCGAGTAAAACCGTTTACTTATAAATACTTTTTCTTGTGTAGAAAACACGGCCGGTTGTAAATCGTAATCTGACAGCGACTGTCACTTTTTTCAAACAACAACCAAATGAAATGTCGGCCATTATGATTTCATGGCAAACCTTTTTTTTTAATTCAAAATAATAGTAAAGTTTCTTGCAAATATCTCGGTAAATACTCTTCGGCAGAAACCATTGAGTAAGGTACCAAATGATTTAGCGTAAAAAGCTTTAAAAATAATGTAAGAAGACCGATACCATCAAATAATTAGGGGAGCCAATATTTACCAATTTTTGCCCACTGTTGCATTAGTGGAACATCTATATTTTCGAAGAATTGCAGGTGCACCGGCGTTCTGCGTCGTTTTTTTTATGATGAATTTATGATTGGTAAGACCACTGTGCACTAAAGGAAAACGCACGATTGCCGCTTGAATCTTTTGAAACTGCACAGAAAATTTGAAAAAAAATCGTTGAGCAAAAACGGGTTAAGACATTTCAAATTTTACATGTAAATCCCTATGGCCCGTTTTGCAATTCAACACCCTGTATTGTTTGCCATCCAAGGATTCATCGTAAGTCATCATCAACAAAAACATAATTGGATCGATGAGGCTGTTACTTGTTGATACTCCATGTTTTATTAAATGATACCATGAAAAACATAATTGCTTAGATATAAAAAAAAATTAAAATATTTGTTTCGTTAAATAAATCGTGTGAGCCATAAAATTTTGATTCAGAGTTGGCTGTGAGATAAATGCATGTCGCATATTATTAGATTAGTTTAATTAAATTATATTTAAAAAAAATTATTAATGCTATGTTTATCTCTTTCTTTCTCTCTCAGGCATGGCCAACTCAGAAACAAAATTTAACAACAAAAAGAAAAAATCAGTGGCTCACACATTATTGTGAGGTCTCACCTTATGAAATATAACTAGTAAATCGTCCAATTTTCCGTGAAGGTCCCCGCATATCGTCACCTGTTTGGAAATAGCGGTGGAAGCCAGATTAATATTTGGTAACCTCTTGAGCTGACTTATGGCTTCCTTTAATATCTGCGCGACGTAGCGGGCATGAAGACGTTGTTGCTGGAATAAAGAAAAAAATTAGAACGAAAACTATTTGTAAAGTATAATCACATTAACGGTTTAAATAATACGGGGTATACACGTGAATGTCGATATTCATCTACAGCCCAAAAATTGATTGTATAAATTTTCAGTATTATATTTATTTGCCAGATAAATTTTTTTATACAATTAATTTTTAGATTAACGGCTTAGATAATACAGGGTGTACATGTGAATGTTGATATTCGTCTACAGCCCAAAAATGGATTGTATATTTTTTTTATCTGTTTATTTGCCAGATAAAAAATTTATACAATTAATTTTTCAGCTGTAGATGAATGTCGTCGGCGTTCACGTGCTCACCCTGTATTATCTAAACTTTGCGGGGGAATACAATTGAACGCACAATAGAAATTATTTACAAAGTGAAACGTTAATGCGGCATTGAATTTAGCGAGAAACTTCTCATTGTCAGCTGACGGAATATTACGGCTCTCATCTTTCATATTCAAATTTTCATTATGTCGAAAAGGAATATTTGTACTTGCCTTCAAAACCCAATAGAGATCATAATTAGCACGATGGATTCCCTACGTAATTATTTAATTATTCAAACAATTTTTTGTAATGTGAAAACATGCATTCACACTAAACAAAATATATATTTTTTTAATTAATTCTCAAGTGCGCACTCTGAGGATGATTCAACAATTACAAATATTGCATCATCCTTAACGCGTAAACATCTCAAGTGTGCATGCGTTTTTGATGAACATTGCCAGTTACAGCGATTGATTTTAATTTTAGTATTGTTATGTCACAAATGCATTAGTACTGGTGTATTAAATTAATTTGCTCGTGTTATAAATAAAAGTACACGATTTTAACTTGAAAGTATCGTGTGTAGTTCTCAGACAAAAAACATCGCCAATAATATCCATCGCACCTATGCATTTATCGCAACCCAAATATTATCCCAAAACCAAAAATCCTAACATTACAATTCATCGTCTCTTCATCAATAATAATGAAGAGCGTTCGAGCAACAAAAGTTGATCAAATGTGCTGAAAGACTCCAGGTTTTTTTTTTAATTAAACATTATACACTTTTGCTTTCGTACCATACCTGCATTATAAAATTGTTTCTACAGGGCGTTTCAGAGCTCTGGGAACAGTCAATCATGTGCTTATTTGTCAAAATTTCGAAAAATGTTTTATACAAAAGTTGTGTATAAAAGTGAGCTGCACGCCATAAAAATATTTAAATTTATAGAGGGTCTCTCATAACAAAGTTACAGACCAAACTTATGTTTTTTTTTTTATGGAATACGTTACTAGATACAGGGTGTGCCATTTGAAAAAACGAAGTTATTCAACTTTATAAGTTGGGTTTTTCTACCGCATTTTTTTTATCACCATGTATAATTTTTTGTATGAAATCATGGTTGGCTCTATAGTTCGAACCTTCAACCAAATAATAGAAATGATTTTAATCGTTCAACGTCAATCACTGGGGCAGAAATAACATTTCACCCGGACCATGCATTTCAACAAATCTTCAAATATTTCAAAAACGGCAAACAATAGGTATACGGAGTATTGAAGTAACTCACCTTTATTTGCTCCATATAATTCAAAAATGACAAAAAATACTGGGTGTTCCATTTAAAAAAAAACATAAGCTTGGTCTGTAACTTTGTTATGAGACACCTTGTATAAATTTAAATATTTTTAGGGCGTGCAGCTCACTGTTATACACAACTTTTGTATAAAACATTTTTCGAAATTTTGAAAAATAAGCACGTGATTGACCGTTTTCAGAGCTCTGAAACACCCTGTGTATATTTAACTTTTGCAGTTTATGACATTTCAGCATTATCACCGTAAAAAAAGATTAATTAAAATTTTCATTAATCAACTCCATCCAAAACGGAAAATGTGTGTGGGTGTTTGAATCGATATGTAAAGGCGTCCCTTATTTGCTAAACCTCCATTAATTACGATAAAACATTCCACTCTTTTCCATTCGCCAACAAAAGAACGGGACACCGCTCGAGGCCAATGAAATATATCTCCATTAAGGGTACAGAAAAAAAAAGTATAAGTAATTGCTACCAGGGAATTATACTCGTTGACAAATGTTTGTAAATGACTTTGTTGGATACAATTCAAACTTCCAGAATTTATTCCAACGCCGCCGCCGCCGCGCGAATTTTCATTTTATTTCAGTTCGTTAAATCACGAAAAATAATTTTTATCGAGTGAGTTGAAAGTGAATTAAATTCAAATTGATCGTTGATAAATAAATGTAAAATTTCCTAACAAAAATACTCTTACAAGGGAAGATCACCGTTTTCGATTCAAGCAGAAAAGTTGTAAGTGATGCCTATAAGACAATCTGAAAATTATAGGCCCTACCTTTGCGTTAAAAAAAGTGGTGATGTGATTCCGCTTTAATCTTCTACAACAACTGAAAACATTCCCATCTCAAGTTTTCAAAAAAATCACTGTTAAAATCGCCGCATTTTAATTTGAAAAGTGTGCACCTTTCAAATTGTTTTAAAAAATATAAAAACAATTACTACAAACTGTTAATTTTGGAAATTTACTCAGAATCGATTCTGCTTTAAGATCCGACAAAAAATGGTGATGTGGCCATCATGGTACTTTCTCCGATGGTATCATCATTTATATTTACACTCTTATGGTTTATTTTCTATTTAAATTATATTTTAAATGTACATCGAGCGTTTTGTAGACTCGCATGAAACTGACGTTTAAAACGTCAAAATTATGAAACATGGAAAAATTATACTGCAAATTTAAAAACTCAGTTTACTCAAAAACTAAAGAGATTTCGAAAAAAACTTATTCTTTATAAGTTGTTCATTTTGGTATTCTCTACAATTATTATTAACATAAATTTGCTGTAACTATTATCGTTTCATAATTATAAACCAAAAATTAAAAAAATAATAATATTTTTTTTTCTCAAATAACAATAATTTTATGAAAAATGTTTTCAAACAAAATAATTTCATTTATTTATTGTCTTCAATATTTGTTTAAATGTTTTTGTGATATTTTTCATATTTAAGAAAATATTGTCAAAAAACAAAAAACAGTTAAGGTAAACACCCACTTCCGGTGTACGAAATTTTACCAAAAGCTTTTCAGTTCTTCGGATTATCAAATAAGATGTATGTTCAAAGTTTCATTTCAATTGCTCTATTAGTTTTTGAGATACAGCGCGCACAGACAGACACACACACACACACACACAGACACACACACACACACACAGACACAAAATTTTTTTTTCCAGAAATTGTTGAAATGGCATCTAGGGACCCCAAAACGGATATTTCCGTAAAAAAAAATTTTGAAAAGAAAATCACGATCACAATACTTTCTCGTACTTCGTAACGGAGAAAGTAAAAACTGAAAACATCCCCCAACCAAATTCCAAAAAAATTACTGTTAAACTCGCAGCATTTTAATTTGAAAAGTGCGCACCTTCCAAATTGTTTTAAAAAATATTTGAAAAAATTACCACAAACTGTAAAAGATTCTGCAAAAACTGAAAACATCCCCTACTCAGGTTTCCAAAAAATACGCTTACATTCGCTGCGTTTTCATTTCATAATTGCTCATGTTCAAAATTAACAATATTTTACACAATTTCCTGGAAGGAAATTAAATGTCATTTTAGATTTGTCGGGATCTCTAATCATCTAACTATAGAACGAATTTCTTCGATTACTAAATGCAACTGTCTATCTTAACAAAGTTGACTTTTTCACATTCGCAGCATTATTTACCTTTTTCCTACGAAAGAATTCAATTAAGTTATCCAAGTCTACTTTTTGCATTGGGAAGTTTATGTGGATTCCGCGGTATTGTTTCTCTATGTGTTGCATCTCCTCTTCTTCTTGGTCGTCGGATTCATCTTCGAATCTCATGTCTAAGGTATCTGAAAATTGGACAAAAAAGTTTTAATACAAAATTATGTCACACAAAGCGAAAGCCTCCACAATTACTTATTCGATTAATAATTGTTCGTTCGCAAAGTAAAATTTGAGATATTTTGAACGCTTATCGCGACAATAAAAATATTCCCGAAAATAGAGTCGCCCGTCCCGGCGGGTCCACCATAATAGCAATTCTTAAATAAACCCATATTATTCAAGATGGTTAAAATGAGGCACTTGGTTGGTTTAAAATTTTTTAATGTATTTTTGTTGGTTTCGCGATTTTTTATGTATTTTTGTTGCTTTTACAATTTTCTCTATCTCAAATAATTTTAATTTACACAAATTTATATTTGTCTTGGTTTCACAATTTTTTATGTATTTTTGTTGCTTTCGCAATTTTTACAGTTTTCTCTGTCTCAAATAATTTTAATTTACACAAATTTGTAGTTTTGTTGGTTTAACAATTTTTTATGTATTTTTGTTGCTTTTGCAATTTTTACAGTTTTCTCTATCTCAAATAATTTTAATTTACACAAATTTGTATTTTTGTTGGTTTCACAATTTTTTATGTATTTTTGTTGCATTCGCAATTTTTACAGTTTTCTCTATTTCAAATAATTTTAATTTACACAAATTTGTATTTTTGTTGGTTTCACAATTTTTTATGTTTTTTTGTTGCTTTCACAATTTTCACAGTTTTCTCTATTTCGAATAATTTCAACACTTGACAAATTTACCTCAAATAAATCTTTACATTTTTTAGTACATATTTCCGAAGTATTACATTAATTTCATTATTCAGGAAACGTTTGAAGTTTTATATACCAATTCTCAAGTTTCCGTTCGTGCCCACACTTTGTGTAATACTATTTTTCGGTGCGATTACTGCGTTTTTCCGGAGATAATAAAGCGTTCATTACTTCGAGAGACCATTGTTTTATTAGAGGATCGTTTATTTTAAACTCCTTGGCATTTTCAAAGCGAGGGTCGCTTTTTTAAATTCTCTCGGGGGTTCGAGATGTTAATTAATCATGGATGAGAAAGGCTACAAAAAATTTGAGTTAATTCAGCTTTTTTTTTATAAAACGGAGGTTCTGTTTATTTATACACTCATCGGGATGAAGTTGTGCCGTCGTTTACGACAAAATAACAATTTTAGGGTCTTGGCAAGATTATGATTTCCGCGATGGTTTTATTTTCTTGCGAAATTCTGCCGCCGCATTTTTAAACGACTGCTTAGTACGCGTGAAAATTCCAATCTTGGCATTTCTGTCGATATATCGTAGAGCCTAAGGTACCTACGAATGTCGTAAAGTAGAATTAAAGTACAGTCCGCATAGTCTAGATTTTAAAATAATCTCATTAGAGATTATTTCACTAAGTAAAACAATTGTAAAACAATTGCTACACACTTGAAACTTTTCAAATTTACTCAAAATTGATTCTAGATTACGATCCAATAAAAATCTCAAAACACCCCTTCTCTAGATTTCGAGATAATCTCACGAGAACATAAATTATTGCAATTTTAAATTTTCCCATTTTTCATTCGACAAAAAAAAATATAAAAACAATTGGCACGCACTTGAAACTTTCCAAATTTACTCAAAATCGATTCTAGATTACGATCCAATAAAAATCTCAAAACACCCCTTCTTTAGATTTCGAGATAATCTCACGAGAACAAATTATTGCAATTTTAAATTTTCCCATTTTTCATCCGACCAAAAAAATATATAAAAACAGTTGCCACGCACTTGAAACTTTTCAAATTTACTCAAAATCCATTCTAGATTACGATCCAATAAAAATCTCAAAACACCCCTTCTCTAGATTTTGAAATAATCTCACGAGAATAGAAATTATTGCAATTTTGAAATTGCACATTTTCCATACGAAATAACCGGTTTAATAAATTTCCAACACATTCTGTATAAACATTTCTCTTCCCTTAATATTGCTCCCAGCATCCCGCAATGGCAATAATAATTTCTCTCGGCCGATCATCAGAAATGATCGAGTCGCTCCTGTTGTTGCCAAGTTCACACATCATATAAAAATTGCTGAGCACGAGGAGTTTTCCCTCGCTTATACATCCGACGGGAGTTTTCCCTCCCTCCCCCACACACAAGCGATTTATTTCACCCTCCCTACGTTTCACGTCTCCTCCATGCGACAGCTTACTCCCGAGGGATCGTCTCGAAACTAGGCGTTGTTACACCCTCAAATTATCCCAAGGGAATTTCAACTTAATGGGTAATTGTGTTTATAAACAAAACGAATCAATTTTTGACTTGTAAATTTTTATCAAACAATTAATAAATATTGACAGTCTTTCTGATTATAATAATTATTCCTGATATGATAATCTTCCAATACAAAAAAAAAACTATTGAGATTAGGAGCAGGGAACCCTTATACAATCTGAAAGATTATTGCATTCTACTTAAGAATACGTTACTAAATACAGGGTGTGCCATTTGAAAAAACGAAGTTATTCAACTTTATAAGTTCGGTTTTTCTACCGCATTTTTTTATCACCCTGTATATTTTTTTGCATGAAATCATGGTGGGCTCTATAGTTCGAACATTCAACCAAATAATAGAAATGATTTTAATCGTTCAACGTCAATCACTGGGGCAAAAATAAAATTTCACCCGGACCATGCATTTCAACAAATCTTCAAATATTTCGAAAACGGCAAACAATAGGTATAGGGAGTATTGAAGTAACTCACCTTTATTTGCTCCATATAATTCAAAAATGACAAAAAATACAGGGTGTTCCATTAAAAAAAACATAAGTTTGGTCTGTAACTTTGTTATGAGACACCCTGTATAAATTTAAATATTTTTAGGGCATGCAGCTCACTATTATACACAACTTTTGTATAAAACATTTTTCGAAATTTTGAAAAATAAGCACGTGATTGACCGTTTCCAGAGCTCTGAAACACCCTGTATGTACAATATCTTTATTTCAGTAACTTTTATATATTTTAGTTTTTCAATTATTTGTATTTGAACAAATTAGAAACAACCTTACTTGTTGCAGAAAGCATTAAATAAATTCAATAGGCTACATTTCGTTTTATTGAATTTATTTGTATTTGGTTGGTAAGTCACTAACCATCGGTCTTTCTGCCCTACATTTCTTGTTTATTTAATTTTGTAAACAAAACTACATGAACTATCAACGTGAGGTCTTTCGTCCATAAATTGTTAAATTGTCAATTTTCATCAAACAGTTAATAAATCATTAAATTGTCAATATTTGAAGTAAACGATTGATTTAACTCGAATAACCAAACAAAAATGAGCTCTTTAATAACGTATTTATGGTGGATGCGCCGGGAACATGCAATACATGTCAAATGAAAATTTGATTCAATAACATTTTCAAATTAAATAATAAATAGTTATTAATTATAGAAGAAAACGAAGTTCATTATTGTTTCTCTGCTACACACAAAAAAAAACCACACAATATATTTTTCTTTTGTGTGTGTCGGCCTCTGTGTATGATTGAGTGTGGGTGTTATTTTCATCTAAGGGATTTTTCTGGACTCGTAAGAGGGTGGGTTGATGATAGAAGGAAGAAAATAACCTTTGAGATGCTCTCTCTTACCAATTGATGAGCTTTTTGAAGTGGCCGCAGAGCTCTGGGGCCTCGTGGTCTCCGGGATGTGCGTCAATAAAGCGTTAAAGAAGTTGTAAAGCTGAAAAAGAAAACAGAAAATTATTCGCCCCTTTGAAATGTGCACGTACGCAAACAATCGTGTTTCAAGTTCTTAAAGTAAACATTCGTATAAAGTTTAATAAATGCAAAGCTGCTTTTGAATAATTTATATAAGAGGACGGTTACTGAGAAAAGAAAAACGTTTTAATCTCTTAAATAATTTAAATTTCAAATACGTAACATTTGTAAAATCTGCAGAAATTCGATGGATTAACATAAGACGACTAGTTTCATTCTATTTTCATCCTATTCGTTCATAAGGTGTGAGCCACAGAATTGTGTTTCTGAGTAGGCCATGTCTGAGAGAGAGAAACATAGATTCATTCATTTTTTTAAATCTAATTTAATTGAACGACATACCTCATTTATCTCACAGCCAACTCTGTAATAAAATTTTGTGGCTCACACGATAGAATAAAACTAATACTGTTATATTAAATATTGTTTCCCCATCAGAACACCTAGAGACCGGTTTCGACCTTTCAGATCTCATCAGTGTAGTTAGTTGCTGATGGGGAAACAGAGATTACTATTGGAATATAAGTATTCCATGTTCTGATGGGGGAACAATATTTAATGTTCACATTAATATTGTTATATTTGCCGCCGCTGGCAATGTCCACATCTTGTCGGTGTTAAAGCCATCCGGATTTGGTTCAGTACATCCTTCAGGCAACAGATTCCGCCACTTTGACGTTTCCACCTCTAATAGTGTTATATTAATTCGTCGAATTAATTTTACAAATGTTACGTATTTGAAATTTAAATGATTTAAGTAAGAGAATAAATAATGCAAAAAGATCGTGAATATATATTTCAATTCATTATTGTTATACGTCTCACAATGAAAAACCCTATCAATCAGGAGATCTTTCCGTTTCATTTGTTTTCTGAAATTCTTAATTTCGAACTGACATTTTCCCATAAATCTTTTGCGTTCCGCTGCTCTCCTCCTTTTTCGTATCGCAACACCACCAGCGAATACATTGAATATCGTTTTGTGTCCCGTATAAACAATGCCCGATTGTATTGCCCGAATGAAATAAACATTCGAAAAGTGTACAGAATGTAAATATATATTCTCGTCGGATTCAATCTGTTTGAGTAAAAGACGAAATTGATCTGAAGAAGCAGGAGGCTCTCCTGGTTTATGTATACACGGATGCGATACTTCAATGGCTTCCGCAGCATTCATTCGATACTTCATCAGAAACTAACTTAATCAACTCGCTAAGTTGTGCCAGAGAAAAGAGGAAAAAAAATCAATACTTGAGGGAGTTATAGAAAGGATGGATGTTTGGGATTTTTTTAAATTCATTTCGTTACGAAATAAATTGCGTTGGATGATGATAAGTGATAAAGGAAAGTAGAGGATTGAGATGAATCCTTATGTTGAAATATGTAACTGTGGAGGCTTTGATTTTTTTTTTAATTTTTTTTTTTGCGTTACGCCTTTCCTTAGTTCTGTGACCATTAGCCATCATCAATGTTATAGATATACCATATGTATAAAAATTATTTAAATAAAGGGTGGCTTTGTATTTCGGAACGTACGTTGCAGGTTTGATACGTCGCATCACGTCTTCGCCACCAGTCAACAACGTGCTGAACTAATCTAAGACCAAGATTTTGTTTATCATGACCACGCCTTATCTAAATAATTTTTATACATACGGTATAATTTATGAATTAAATGGATAAATGTCAGACGTATACACAACAACCATGGACCCGAGCGATACTACGATCCCCGAAAAATCTTTCGGCCGGGCTGGGAATCGAACCCACACGGCCGCGGTGGACTTCGTGATACTTTTTGAATAATTGATTTTGTTGGTCTCCTTCTGTTTTTAAAACTAAAGTATATAAGTTAATTGTGCTAACATATATACCTTTTTTTAAATCAAAACATTCAATTTATAGTAAAATATTTCAATTTTATGTACATGATTACAACATAAATTAATTCTGTAGATATTGGGAAGTTCTTGTCGTATCGCATGTTGAATGTTAACTGTGCTGTCGTGTATTACACTAGCTGTGACATTTATATCAATAGTTCATTGAAATTACCTCACCAGCCACAATATTCCCAATTACTAACTTTTAAGTAGTTTTACTTCAAATTTCGATGAGTTTATACGACATAGAATGCTGGAAAATATTGGATTTTAAAATAGAAATATTTATTTAATATATTTATATTTGTAAAATTTTACCGTCACGTCGTTGAAAAATTCCACTCAATTGGGGATATGGATTGGTGTAGAAAAGGTTATCTTGCCGGTTGCTTTAAGTTAGCGTTTTCTACATAACCCAACTACCTAGCGCTAAGAGCGTCCGGAGGTTATAGAGAAAGCAATACGTTAATCACAGTGACGGTTCGCGGTGTTTTTTCTGGTACGACCGAAGAACAAAAGGTGGCGATACAGATAGGTGCGGTCACGCAGCCAGGAATCTCTGCAACTGACCCTACCTATCTGTATTGCCATCCTTGTTACCTCGGCCGTACCAGAGAAAACCCCGCGAACCGTCACTGTGATTAATGTATTGCTTTGTCTATAACCTCCGGACGCTCTTAGCGCTAGGTAGTTGGGTTATGTAAAAAATGTTGTCTCTCCGGTTGCTTTAACCAGTTAACTGCGGAATGAATTTAAAAAACTCTTCGCTGAGTGCGGAATTAAAATCAAGCAATCACGAGTATACACGTCGGGTATACAGGGTAAATGGTCATATTATAAAGTTTGCGAAAAAACGAGAGAGGATTATATTTTTATTTGATAAAAAATTAACAATTTATTTCTAAAATTGTAATAACTTAATCTGCGAGTTGTGTTGTACGTGTATACACGTTGAACGTTCTTAACTGGTTAATTTAGCGCCTGGATATACCCAAATCTAAAGTCCTATAACTTCAATCTGTCGTTATTAAACGTACTGTTTTCTTCGCAACCTCCGGACGGTCTTAGCGCTATGTAGAAAAAGATGTCTCTCCGGTTGCTTTAAGTTAGCGCCTGGATATATCCAAATCTTAAGTCCTATAACTTCAACCTATCATTATTTTTCTTCACAACCTCCGGACGCTCTTAGCGCTAGGCGTATGGATTACTTTTTAGACAGTAGATGGTGTTTCTGATTACAATTCATGTAAAAAAAAACTATAAATAAAGATAATGATTGCGAGTATTACTAGCAAATACTTTAGTGGTTATATACAAGACATTTAAAATCAGATCTATAAATAATGCGCGTTGTGTTACACTGCGAAAATGAAAATCTGATTGTGCAGATTGTATGAAAAATGGACGCGGGGGGGGGGTGGGGGGGAAACCGTCTGAAGCAGCGAAAGGGGATCCGTCGTCTGGACTACAAAATCGGATGATTAATGTCTGTGTCGCTCTGAACAAATATTGGTTCGAAACTTTCCGCCTTCAAACTAACGAATATCTCTTGTGTAAATAAAATTATCTGGAAAAAAAATAGCAATCCGTACGCTCGAGCCTGCGTAAATCATGAATATTTATACATCTTGAAAGAGCCTTAATTGCTAATCTCTCGAATTAGATTCTTATTTAAGGTGCGGTAAAATGTGTAGCAATAACATTATGATGTACATCAGTGATTCCCAAAGTGGGCGCTGCAGCGATTCAGGGGGGCGCTGATGGCCACAGATGCATTTGGGGGGCGATGAATAACTGTAAAGCGGTGGTGATAGTATAAAAGAAAGAAGAGAAAATTTAGTGGAACGTGGCTTTAGTGCGGTAATCAATTTATTAACAAAAAAAAAGAAACGAATTGCAAATAGTCAATCTTGGTGATTTAAGATTACTGCTGATAAAAATAGGGGGCGCTAAGTAATATTTTTTCCGGAAAGGGGGCGGCAGGACAAAAAGGTTTGGGAACCACTGATGTACATGAACGGTTAAAAAAGTAAGCAGGTGTTGAATTGCGATGCGGGCCACAGAGATTTACATGTAATTTTTGAAATGTGTTAATATTGGCTCCCCTAATTATTTGGCAGCATCGCACTATTTGCGTGGTATTGGTTTTAACGCGGGGGCCGACCACGCACCGGGTGCGTAATATGTACTTTGGTATTAAACCGTAGACAAACGTCGGCTTGACTGGCAATCCGTTTATCTTGCAATTAATAATTTCTACGGAGTATTTATCGAAATAATTGCAAAAAACTTTACTATCATTTTGAATTAAAAAGAAAGGTTTGCCATGAAATCATAATGGCCGATATTTCATGTTTCTTTAAAAAGTGACAGTCGCTGTCACATTACGATTTATAATCGGTCGCGTTTTCTGCACAGGTAAATGGTTTTACTCAGGTAATATTTAAGAAGTGTACGTCATTTGATTAGTGTTGAATTTTGGGAGAAGGCAATGCCCAGCGAAGCTAATACTCAAAATAACGTAAGTATGCCGATATTATAAAATAATTAAGGAGTCAATCGTTACACATTTCAAATTTAGAAAGCAAAGTAGTAATAGTTTATTGAATAGTACTTTCGCTGGATATTGCCTTCCCTGAAATTCACGTACCCGAGTAAAACCATTTAATTGAAAATACTCAACGGCCGGTTGTAAATCATAATGCTCAGCAAACGTCACTTTTCAGAACAAAATGAAATATCCGCCATTATAATTTCATGGCAAACCTTTCTTTTTAATTTAAAATTATTGTAAAGTTTTTTGCAAATATCTCGATAAATACTCCGCAGAAATCAAATAATTCAGCTTAAAAAGCTTCTAAAATAATGTAAGAAGACCGATACTGTCAAATAATTAGAGGAACCAAGAATAACACATTTAAAATTTACATGTAAATCCCAAGGAGATTGAATTAAAATACTTTGCTGGTATCACACGACTAGTTTCCTTCTATTTGGTCATTATCAAACAATACACTGGATCCAATCCATATATTATTCGTGGCACTAGCTAGAGAAGTAGTTGTTTCAATAACTTATTTGTTTATATTCTTAGTAAGACTTAATTTTGCTTGCAGAGTCACGAACAGATTGAATATTCATATATTCAGGCTATATTTCGTTTTATTGAATTTATTGAACATATATTATTCATTTACAAATAATACATTTTTGTGAATTATTAAAGAGCTTGAACGATATGTGAACTTCAATTTAGTATATGATATTAATGTTAATAATAGAACGTACAAAAAAAAAATCCTTACATTTCGCGTTTTATTACCATCCATCGCGATTAATGTCAATTGTGGATTACGAGGAACAAATATTGATTTTCAATTCCGGACGCTCGCCGTTGTGAAAGTCTTACCCAAAATTTGAAGTTTTCAGACTGAAATAATATTCGGGAGAAAATTGCTTAAATTACTATTTACTAATTCGTATCAACAAGTTACATCAACACTGTTCGTGTTTATTGGAATTAGTTTACCTAGATCATTCGGTCGTGTGATTTGATGTATTTATGTGGGGGGGTTACGAATCGAATCGCATAATTATTAACGGCGGAACAATTAGTCGATCGACATTTCGGATTTCGTTATTAATGTAAATAAGATACAGTGATTATAATTATTAGACTGAGCGTAATTAACAATCGATCATAATAATCTTCCGGCATGGAATTTCAATTTGTAATAGAGCCCGTGTATCCATGGATTTACAATTAATTATAATACTAGTGATAATTATCGGTGTAGCTACGGGAACAAATAACATAGACATTCGCTGGATTTATTTAAAACGGGTTTTTCGTAAGCCGGTATTATATTTTCAGCCGCGTGAACGTTCTTTATGTGCCATTGTATGTCGCCTATTTTATTTGCCGCAAATTCCTTGACTGGATATTTTTTTACAATTTTTCAAATCACAGATTGAAATTTTCATTCTTTCAGTTCAAGTTTGTAGCGTTGTTTTTTCCGCTACCGACAACGTAAATAAGCATTGCATCCATAGTTACAGGTGCCGTAACTGATAACATTCGTGGTGTTTGTTGTCCTTGGCGACGGAACTTAATTTTTACTTACGGACCTAGGAAAATAATAAACAGAAACGTAACGCTCCAACATATGGGCGAGCAACACATTTTCGTCTATACCTACAGTATCGGCATCCTTTTTACATAACCACTGCTTAAATGAGTCGTAACAGGGCACATAGCTTTTTTCGATTTTGTCGGTAACAGGTTCCAGCACGCAATATTCGCCACTTCGTTTGCACCCATGCCCCCAGAAACTGTCACTGGATCGATACAAACAAACAAAATTCGACATTGTTTTCTCGGTTGCTGGGCTGCCATAGGATGCATAGGTGACTATAAAAATTTGAATCCCAAATGTTTAAAGCCGTATTTTAGAATATTTTCTGATCTTTTTTAAGCGGTAGCGGAAAAAAATTAATAAGCAACACGGAACGTAATGACAATTAACATTTTCGGCAGGCGACGAGCCTCGGCTAATACGTCCTTACGTTCCTTGTTGCTTAAATAACTATTACAGGAAATCATATGTGTGTTGTATTTTAATGGATCTTCAGCTTTTTAAGCAAATTTTTTAACTGGTAATTTTTCTACAATTTCTCAAACCGTAAGATGCAGTTTTGATTACACAATTCAAGTTTGCAGCATTGCTGATTTGTTTCTATTTAGGATATTTTACAGGAAATCATATTTTCTATATTCAGTGAAATTAATATCGCTGTCATGTTACTATTATTTTTAAAACATAATAAATATCACCCGGCGCATTCACCAGTTATGCTCGCGCGCAAATTAATTTTTGCCGCTTTGTTTTCTCGGAATTTTTGTTATTAAAAAAATTGCGACAGATCCCATACAGGGTACTTGCATTCAGGAAAGAATAATTACTACAAAAATATTCAGCGGAACTTATCCATTGTGCCCCCGGCATTAAACTTAAAATATTAATGTGCACGCTCCACCGCATTATCGACCGCACTGCAGACTCGCTTTCCGATTTTAATTTCGTTACCAGAAATTACGGCACGATAAATCTCGCCCGTGGACACCACACGTTGACCAACAATAGTTTCCAGTTATGCGTGCGAAATTTATTAATTGCTCATTGCGCATTGCTACAAGAAAGAATCTGAAATATTTAGTAATTAACTGTTTATATTGCTTAATTGAAGAAGCAAGCTAAGACCCACCCCCAGAGAAGAAGAATTGAAGAAATTTAACATAAAACTATGTTCATTAGAAAAAACCTCAAGTGTGCCATGATTTTTTCATTTTAAAAATTTATGTTGGTAACACATATTGAGGTTATGTTACTTGCGACCGGCAAATTAATTTGCTGTGATAAACGACGCAGAGAAGACGTAGGTTCACCTTCCAAAATTCCTTGGGCTGTGTTAATAACATCCTGAGTACCTTTGACTGGTCTACCACTTTCTGGTTTACGGAGAATACTACCCGTTTCACGAAATAATACAACAGATCGTGCTAAGGTATTTTTAAATTCATCATAAACAATGGACACGTTAGGAAATTCTTCCTGAAACTCTGCTAAAGGTGCGTCGAATAAATACATACGCCCAATTTCCGTCCACTTTATTCCCATTTCGGAAATAACTTTCAATTAAAAACATTTTTTTGCTGGTTGCTGTAAACCATTGTGAGCACGGAATAATTGTGACTTCTAGAAAGATCTGACGTTTATATGGCAATTCCCAACAAGTGTCAAATTTTTAAAACGAAAAAGTCATGGCACACTTGAGGTTTTTTTCTAATGAACATACGAAACGAACCCAATGATGCTTATTTGACTGATTACGTCACTGGTGGACCCAAGAATAAAGAGGCTTTCAGGTGCGATTATCTCAGAAATAGATGAAGAGATGTTTTTTTTTCTTTCTTTTCCAAAACTAATTGGTCTTCGAAATAATGTGACCTTTTAAACCTGAGGGATTACCGCACTTGGGCGGAAATAATTACTTTCGAGAGTTCGGGGCAAGTACCCGTTTAAGGCGGAATTAAACTTAATGCGTCGTTTAATTCGCAAAAAAAAAAATAGGTCGGGCTTATACACTTGAATTAAATAGCACTGTAGAATCTTTATCGATAGCAATTCACCGTGAAAGTATTCTATTAAGTTTATAGGATATAAACAACGGTAATATTATTTTAAAATTAAATTAGTTTTCAGTGGAATTGTACAGTTCAATTGATTTCTCGTTGCTTAAATAAATATTTATTTATTTAATTAATAATTGCAAACAGAAAAACATCCACTTACAGGGAAAATTAAAATTAAAACTAATTTAACAATAAAAAGAAAAATTATAAATTATTGAAATGATAAAAGACAGTTGGGATTACAATAACTTAATAAATTCAAACAACACATTAGGGGCCGCGGTGGCCTAGTGAGTAGAGCTCCTGCTCAGGGCCTCCTGGTCGTGGGTTCGAATCCCATCCGTGCGGTCACTTTTTCGGAACGTAGAAGTGGCCGTGCGGCTCCATGGATGTCCAGTGTATGTACTTTTTTTTTTTTTTTCAAGTGGTGAAAAAAAATATTAAAACAATTGCCGCAAAACTGAAACTTCGCAAAATCACTCAAAATCAATTCTACTTCAAGATTTTGAAAAAATCACGAAACACCCTATCACTAGATTTCGAGATAATCGCACGGGAACAGGTTTATTGTAATTTTAAAATTTTGAATTTTCGCAATTTAAACAAATGAATAATGGTTAATATCCGGATGAGTAATTAATTATTCTTCCTATTGGTGCAATTATCACAGTAACAGTAAATTGAATGTTATTATAACACGTTTACAGAGAAGAAAGCAAAGTAATGTCACTATTGATGATTTTTTTCCCCTGCAATGTCGCCTTTTCGCAGATATAGTCGTTTTATCACCTTCGCGATTATAAAACTCTTTTATTGTAAGGAAGCTGCGCCTGCACCATATTGTAACATAACGTTACAGTTTAAAGACACTCAATAGCCCCCCGGATGAAGTTTATATGACTGTTTTTAACGATCGATTTTAACTTCAGTTTTTAAAAGCTTTTGATTAAATCAATACGGTATATTAGAGTGCGTCATAGATAGTATTTTCAATCAGTTTGATGATAACTAAACAAAAGTTAATTTTTAAGAAAGAATGGTTGAGGGGAATTTAAGTTATGATTGATTTATAAGCCGGCCCATTAATCGCGTGCGTTAGCGCGGCAGAACTAATGCGGAGGGTCCTGGGTTCGAATCCCGGCGAGGGCATGGGTGTTTGTGGATGGATGTCTATTTTCATTTAATATGAATAATATATTATAAATAATCGGTTGTGGCTGAATGACCTACGCTGTCTAAGCCAATGTCCCCATATCATCCATAATTCCCCAACTCAAATTTCTGTCAATCAAAAAAAAATATTTATAAAATTGGCTTGGATATCAATCAATTTTCTGTTACAAATTGTGAAAAATCACCAGCAAAATACCTCTTCTCGTTCCTACGTAAAAATCACCAGCAAAATGTTTCTTTCCGTTCTTACTCTTCTGTTACAAATTGTGAAAAAATACCAAATTCTTCTTTTCGTTCCTTTATGACCAAAAGACTATTAATTAATTTAATAAAATAATTAGTTATTCACATTCACATCCACTACGAATGTATTTGCTTTGTGAGTTTAACATTAACAGAAAAAGGCATTGCAAATTTTTTTTTTTTTGCAATGCCCTTGTTTTATGGGCCAGCCACGATTTTCTGTTAATGTTAAATAAAAAATATAAGAAAAATAAAATTCATCACGGTTTTTTGACGATTTGTAATTGTTAACTGTACTTGCAGAAAAGCATTGCGAAAATAAAATAATTTTTTTTACAATGCCCTTTTTGAGTTACGATTTTTTTTAAACGCCACCAGTGAATGAATGAGCTGTTGCGTAATTTTTGTTTTTTCGTTTTAATTTTCATGGCCTTTGGACAGTTTGTAGTTGATAAATACACCCACAGAAAGGCACTACACAAATAAAAATTAAAAATCGCACCAAAATGGTGGATTCGCCGGGAAATCTATGGCTGGAACTTCTCGTCAGTATTTATTTCACAGCCAACTCTGAAACCAAATTTTGCGGCTCACACGATATTTATTTTATGTATGATGATGGCTGTCGCGTAAATAAAGAATTGAATTGAATCGTAACTTTCCGAATCAAATCGAACGAGCACTGTCTCTAACATACATGTTGGATAATCTCCGCGAAGTTCATACCGAGATTCATTAGAAGCAATTTAATATGACGAGGAAAGTCTTTTAATTTTGGTTTATTAAATTAGGCACTCTCTTTAATGGGTTTATTATAGGAGAGTGCCCTTATTGTACGTGTAAACAAGTAAACACGGACTGACGTTTATATATCGGACAAATAGCGCTTATATGAGATTGTATAATGCGCACACACACATATCTCGAGACTACGTACGAAGGAAATTCTTACCCAACGATGTAACCGAAATTTTTTTATTGAATAAATCAGTGGAAATGATTGTGAAAATATTGTTACGTCATTCTATCAGAGTGATATTTAACCGAGATTTGCGTACAGTTGTATTTTAACCGTACAGAGAATACGTGAAATACAATAACACCAGTGAATACGTCTCGCGGGCCTCTCAGGCCCAACTCATTCTCTGTAGGGTTAAAGTTCTTCTTAAAATCACATCTAGAATATCGTCAGCGCCATCTATAATTTTTTTACTCCAATAATATTCAGTGATTATTCATTGACATTTGACAGGAAGCGAAAAATAACCTTGAAATGATATGTAGAATGTCGTCAGCGCCATCTATCATTTTTTTATTCTAATAAGTACATTCAGTGATTATTCATTGACATTTGACAGGAAGCGAAAAATAATATCTAGAATAATCGTCAACGCCATCTATCATTTTTTTTTAATTTCAATAAACGCATTCAGTAATTATTCATCACGAAAAATAATCTAAATCTTAATTACTTGATTTAGATAAACATATTATTTACATTCTTTTAACTGCCTTTAAATTGCCGAATGTAAAATAGAGAAACATATTATTTACTTTCCTTTAACTGCCTTGAAATTATCGAATGTAATTTTTTTTTAAATTTCATCTTCTCTTTGAAGGAATAAATTTTGAAGTTTTTTTTTAAATTTAGCGACCATATTATCGATTACCACGTAGTAACGGTCGCAACCATCATCACGGTATAATTACCGATGGTAAGATAAGGCCGAACCATATTATCATTGTCCCGTGGATAATTCCTTAAAGTGGAAAAAGTTGTAGGCATTCATGAATTTCCCCGATAAAACTGTTTTTTTATGTTGTGGTTCACAAATTAGGGGATGATACGAACGTGTAAAGCGTTTAAGCTCGGCGGAGGTCTTTGTTTGTGTTGTGAGTTGGGGTGTTTCGGTGTGGATTTATGGAAATATTTCACTCGAATGGTGGAATGGGAAGGAAGCACGCAATAAAGTCTTTTACCGAAAATTGATTATTATTATTATTACACAAAACGATAATTTTGTTTGATATTATTTTCAAAATCTGGTTGATTCTTCCAGAATATTGAAGGTGAATAGTTTATGAGTGTATTTAACAAAAATTGGAATCAGTAGCAATTGTTTTTCTATTTTTTTAATCAACCGGGAAACGCGCAATTTTTAAAATTCCCTCTTTTCAATTCACGCGTGATTATTTCAAAATCTAGGGATGGGGTGTTTTCTGATTTTTCCAGAATATTGAAGGGGAATAGTTTATGAGTGTATTTAAAAAAATTTCTAATCAGTAGCAATTGTTTTTCAATTTTTTTTTAATCAACCGTGAACGCGCATTTTTAAATTTTAAAATCCTCTCATTCTTTAAAATAAATTTGTCATTCCACCCCTACCGTTTGTATTGTTTTATAAATATAAATTCCCCACATAAATAATCTCCCCGAATGTACGGATCCAACATGTACGTAAATAACCCCGAAGTTGAAGCCATCTCTTCAGATGAATCGCAGATGCAGAACTGATTTGCATTCAGTAATTGGTATTCCGGACTGCAAATACCCGAAAACTTAATTAACACCTTTTATTAAACACTGATTGCCGTCTGAGTTTCATCGGGGTTCAGTTTTAGCACGTTCTGTGAATGTTTATCTAATTTAATTTACAAAAAGTACGATTGTTATTCCTCAAAGAACATTTTGGTGATATTTTTTTTAATATTATAATAAAACACTTTCAACTTTGTTTTGCATAACTTTATATTTATTTTTGTGACTCAAGTTTCGGTAATACAATTACCTTTTCAAACAAGAATTTTTTTATTTTTCACGATCGCAATACGTAAAAATTGTGTTTGAATTTTTTACAAATTTAATTAGAATAATTGCTTAAACTTCCTAAACGTATTAAGGTTAATAATAAATTGCGGAGTTATTTACCAATATCTCGATAATAACACCTACCACTCAAGGAGCGACATGGATTAATTAAGCCGAGATTAATTCCTGCGGTAAATTAATAACGATGAATAATTTATAGAGGGGCTTCTCTCTCCGCGAGATGTGGCACAGTAAATAAATTACGCCTCGAGCCACTAGACCCGATCAATCATTTTCAACTTTGTTTTCAAAACCTAATTGGAGCGTAAACTTAAGTTATAAAAAATTGATAGTGATTAAGAAAAGTAATACAGTTAAAAAAAGAGTCTTTTAATATCAAGTAATTGAAACGTAGAAAGCCAAGTCACTGAAATTATTACATTTTTTTCAAAAATTAATGTTCTGTTCTCATTAAATTATTCCAAAATTTTGGGATGAAGTGTTAATAATTTTGACGGAAACGTAATTCGGCATTAATTCTGAGCAAATTTGAGAAGTTTCAAGTCGATGGCAATTGTTTTTATATTTTTTCCAAGTCACTGAAATTATTACATTTTTTCAAAAATTAATGTTCTGTTCTCATTAAATTATTCCAAAATTTTGGGATGAAGTGTTACTAATTTTGACGGAAACGTAATTCGGCATTAATTCTGAGCAAATTGCAGAAATTTCAAGTTGATGGCAATTGTTTTTATATTTTTTCCAAGTCACTGAAATTATTACATTTTTTCAAAAATTAACGTTCTGCTGTCATTAAATTATTCCAAAATTTTGGGATGAAGTGTTAATAATTTTGACGGAAACGTAATTCAGCATTAATTTTGAGCAAATTTGAGAAGTTTCAAGTCGATGGCTATTGTTTTTATATTTTTTTCAAGTCACTGTAATTATTACATTTTTTCAAAAATTAACGTTCTGCTGTCATTAAATTATTCCAAAATTTTGGGATGAAGTGTTAATAATTTTGACAGAAACCTAATTCGGCATTCATTCTCAGCAAATTTAAGAAGTTTCAAGGTGATGGCTATTGTTTTTATATTTTTTGCAAGTCACTGAAATTATTACATTTTTTCAAAATTTTACAATAAATTATTCCAAAATTTTGGGATGAAGTGTTAATAATTTTGACAGAAATGTAATTCGGCATTAATTCTGAGCAAATTTGAGAAGTTTCTAGTCGATGGCAATTGTTTTTATATTTTTTCCAAGTCGCTGAAATTATTACATTTTTTCAAAATTTAACAATAAATTATTCCAAAATTTTGGGATGAAGTGTTAATAATTTTGACAGAAATGTAATTCGGCATTAATTCTGAGCAAATTTGAGAAGTTTCTAATCGATGGCAATCGTTTTTATATTTTTTCCAAGTCGCTGAAATTATTACATTTTTTCAAAATTTAACAATAAATTATTCCAAAATTTTGGAATGAAGTGTTAATAATTTTGACAGAAATGTAATTCGGCATTAATTCTGAGCAAATTTGAGAAGTTTCAAGTCGATGGCTATTGTTTTTATATTTTTTTCAAGTCACTGAGATTATTACATTTTTTCAAAAATTAACGTTCTGCTGTCATTAAATTATTCCAAAATTTTGGAATGAAGTGTTTATAATTTTGACAGAAACGTAATTCGGCATTAATTTTGAGCAAATTTGAGAAGTTTCAAGTCGATGGCTATTGTTTTTATATTTTTTTCAAGTCACTGAAATTATTACATTTTTTCAAAAATTAATGTTCTGTTCTCATTAAATTGTTCCAAAATTTTGGGATGAAGTGTTAATAATTTTGACGGAAACGTAATTCCGCATTAATTCTGAGCAAATTTGAGAAGTTTCAAGTCGATGGTAATTGTTTTTATATTTTTTTCAAGTCACTGAAATTATTACATTTTTTCAAAATTTAACAATAAATTATTCCAAAATTTTGGGATGAAGTGTTAATAATTTTGACAGAAATGTAATTCGGCATTAATTCTGAGCAAATTTGAGAAGTTTCTAGTCGATGGCAATTGTTTTTATATTTTTTCCAAGTCGCTGAAATTATTACATTTTTTCAAAATTTAACAATAAATTATTCCAAAATTTTGGGATGAAGTGTTAATAATTTTGACGGAAACGTAATTCGGCATTAATTCTGAGCAAATTTGAGAAGTTTAAAGTCGATGGCAATTGTTTTTATATTTTTTCCGAGTCACTAAAATTATTACATTTTTTCAAAATTTAACAATAAATTATTCCAAAATTTTGGGATGAAGTGTTAATAATTTTGACGGAAACGTAATTCGGCATTAATTCTGAGCAAATTTGAGAAGTTTAAAGTCGATGGCAATTGTTTTTATATTTTTTCCGAGTCACTAAAATTATTACATTTTTTCAAAATTTAACAATAAATTATTCCAAAATTTTGGGATGAAGTGTTAATAATTTTGACGGAAACGTAATTCGGCATTAATTCTGAGCAAATTTGAGAAGTTTCAAGTTGATGGCTATTGTTTTTATATTTTTTTCAAGTCACTAAATTTATTACATTTTTTCAAAAATTTACGTTCTGTTCACATTAAATTATTTCAAAATTTTGAAATGAACTAAACATGACTGATATGTTTCTCTCTCTCTCGGGCATGGCCAACTCAGCAATAAAATTTTGTGGCTCACGCCTTAGAATTTGTCGCTGTTGTAAATTTGAATATTTTTATTTTTCTGCTAAATTAACAATTGTACAATATTTTTTGCTGTATAGTCTGAACATTTTTATTTCTCCCCAAATCGAAAACTAGAATCGGAACTAGTCTGAATATTTAAGGGATATATTATGGAAGTTTGCGTGCAGGAATATGTGGAACGTGACTGGTTTACTATTTCCCAACTATTTTTTTTTTTTTTGTTAGCCTGAAATTCGGCAAATTGCTTTGACCTAATTATCGATTCTTATTATTACGAGGGTAAGAAATAGTGCACATATACTATTGAATAAAATTTCTTTAATAAAACTTGATTGATTCACAGTTACATTGTTTATAATTAAAAAAATGTTTCAGTCTCCTGATCATTATCAATGTATTTGCGAAACAGCCAAGTGCTGGTTGTTTTAATTTAATAGAATACATTTTTAATGAAAAAACTTGTAAAAAGTTATGAAGTATTGACAGAAGGCAAAAAATCAACAGCACGCCGTTTTTGTTTAATTTCATGGCAACCATTATTTTCGGGAAAATTATCATTTTTATTTTATGTTTTTGGGGTTTTTATGAATGCTAAAAAATAAATAATAGCATGTCTACATGCAGAATTTTTTACTCTACAAAACATTTATTTACATGTTTCCTCTAAAATGATCAGCGAAAATAATTATTACTAACATTGAAAATCCATGTTCCGTTTTGTTCCGCCACACCCTGTATATAATACTTACATTGCAATATATGACTTTAATTCTCTTATATATATATATATATATATATATATATATATATATATATATATATAATCGATATTTATTTAACGCTCGACATTTTAAGGCCGTAAATTTGTCTCGAGGATCAGACGATAATTGCAGCGTTAGCTAAAGATTACAGCCCTTGAAATACGCTCGACCTACAAAACCCTGAACCCTCTCTCTCGCCCTCGGATGATAGTGCATGCCTTCCATTATTTATCCACCTTTCTAAAACCCGAACAATACGAGTGCAACGTTTCAGTGAAATGTACGTTTTACATTACAGTGCACAAAGTGAATCCATGTTTCAGGAAAACTGTAATTTTTTATTTTTTCCAGATCATGTTTTCGATTATTTACAAACATAGGCTCCCTTACATTAAAACTGTAATTTTGTATATTTTTCTAGATCATTTTTTACAAACTTAGGCTCCCTTACATTAAATATATTATAAAATAGAAGTAATAAATTGTAATATGGGAAGTTTATACTTACTTTAACTTGGTCCTGTTCACCAGCGTATTCGATGCTTTGGAAGATCGTCCAGGTGTATCGCCTTCTCACCTCTATTCTCGCCAAGTACCTCCGGTACCATCGCTGTATCAACAGCGCAGCTTTCATTGCTGTAAATAAAAGAAAATATATTTTTTTAATTTAAAATCGCCAATTTGCGACAGCAAACGTCACTTTTTAGAACAAAATTAAATATCGGCCATTATGATTTCATGGCCAACCTTTCTTTTTAATTCAAAATAATAGTAAAAGTTTTTCGCAAATATCTCGGTAAATACTCTGCAGAAACTATTGAGTAAGGCACGCTTAAAGAGCTTTAGAAATAATGTAAGAAGACCGATACTGTCAAATAATTAGGAGAGCCAATATTAACACATTTAAAATTTTATGGCCCGCTTTGCAATAATCCACACAGCAAAATGTAAATATTTCCTAGGGCTGAAGGACTAAGCCGATGGCCCTTTCTAACACATGTATGTTAGAGTAAAGTTCATGTATAATGTAAATATTTTATAAACATTTAAATATCCCTAATTAATTATATAAATAATGGACGAAGATTCTCCACATATAGCTGAATCAAAAGTGTGAACATACCTCCGACAGGGATCGAACCTGCAACCTCCAGATCTCCGGTCTGGGATGCTACCTTGTCTGACAACAACCGAGAACCGGTTTAGACCTTATTATATCTCATCAACTCCGTCAGTGACAAATAAGTTGTTGTTTATTATAACCCTGCGTGCATCGTTTGAATAATAGATGTCGCCTCTACGTTTTATCTATCCCGTGAATACGTGATTATTCGCGAGTGATAATAATTTTCGAATCATTATCCTCGACTGTTTCTCCTCGGGGGATTCGCAACGCTATGCGAATTTTATGCGGGGGCGCGGAAGGTCGCGTAAATTATTCCTTTTATCTGGCGGGGGGGAGGAGGGTTGGGCGCGCGATTTGCAAACTGTATTTATTGTGAGCTACACGTGCATACTGAATATGTCCGCATTAGGGAAGTTCCGGGCGGGGGAATGTAAATCAAAGTAATGCAAATCGATGAGGAAGGATAATTTATTACCATCCCCATTATTATAATAGGATTTACGATGAAATAGTAATGCAATAAAATACACCGAGGTTCGTGGCACGTGTTAAAGTTTAAAGGTGCAGGTGCGTCACATTATTGATGTGCATATTTTTAAATAAATTCGACAACCTCACTTGTTGCAGAAATTTAATAGAATTAAATGTAGATGTTTTTATACAGGGTGAGTTTTTTTTTTCAATGTTTATCATGGGTATCTCGAAAACTAGCGGAGATAGAGAGACGATTAAATCGGGAAAGAATTGCAGTTTTTTAAACAGAGTAATAATGGTAACTAGATATTAAAAATTAAAAAAATTAAACGTGCTGATTTGTTTAAATCGATTTTTTCGATTGTTATAAAAAATAGAAAAAAAGCGGCAAAGTTTTAGATAATTTTAGACTAAATAATAAAATTTTATCAAAACGTTTTTTTCGATATTCAAAATGAAAAAAATTAAAGTGCTGATTTTTTAAATCAATTTTTTCGATTGTTATAAAAAATAGAAAAAAAGCGTAAAGGGCAAAGTTTTAGATAATTTTAGATTGAATAATAAAATTTTATCAAAACGTTTTTGTCAATATTCAAAATAAAAAAAATTAAATGTGCTGATTTTTTAAATCGATTTTTTCGATTCTTATAAAAAATAGAAAAAAGCGCAAAGGGCAAAGTTTTAGATAATTTTATACTAAATAATAAAATTTTATCAAAACGTTTTTATCGATATTCAAAATAAAAAAATTTAAAGTGCTGATTTTTTAAATCGATTTTTTTCGATTGTTATAAAAAATAGAAAAAAAGCGTAAAGGGCAAAGTTTTAGATAATTTTAGACTAAATAATAAAATTTTATCATAACGTTTCTATCGATACTAGTTTCTGAGATATAACACAAACTTACATATTTTTTAAATAGAAACCACAGTTGGCTATGGCTTCATTGGAAAGACATTTTCTTTCCCTTTAATCCAACATAGCACTCGACATACGTATTTATAAAAATAACTGAGTTATTATAAATTTTTCATTTTATTTAAAAAAAAAATCAGTCAGCCATGAAAAAATTATAACACTTTACTCTACTTTACTTCACTTTATTCGTGCTATACAAAATTGTTTACACAGATCATAAAATCAATTGATTTTACATTTCTGTTAAAATTATTAACACTTCATCCCAAAATTTTGGAATAATTTAATGAGAACAGAATATTAATTTTTGAAAAAAATGTAATAATTCAGTGACTTGAAAAAAATATAAAAACTATTTCCATTGACTTGAAACTTCTCAAATTTGCTCAGAATTAATGCCGAATTACGTTTCTGTCAAAATGATTAACACTTCATCCCAAAATTTTGGAATAATTTATTGTGAACAGAACATTAATTTTTGAAAAAATGTAATAATTTCAATGATTTGAAAAAAAATATAAAAACAATAGCCATCGACTTGAAACTTCTCAAATTTGCTTAGAATGACTGCCGAATTACGTTTCCGTCAAAATTATTAACACTTCATCCCAAAATTTTCGAATAATTGAATGAGAACACAACATTAATTTTTGAAAAAATGTAATAATTTCAGTGACTTGGAAAAAATATAAAAACAATAGCCATCGACTTGAAACTTCTCAAATTTGCTTAGAATGAATGCCGAATTACGTTTCTGTCAAAATTATTACCACTTCATCCCAAAATTTTGGAATAATTTAATGAGAACACAACATGAATTTTTGAAAAAATGTAATAATTTCAGTGACTTGAAAAAAATATAAAAACAATAGCCATCGACTTGAAACTTCTCAAATTTGCTTAGAATGAATGCCGAATTACGTTTCTGTCAAAATTATTAACACTTCATTCCAAAATTTTGGAATAATTTATTGTTAAATTTTGAAAAAATGTAATAATTTCAGTGACTAGAAAAAAATATAAAAACAATAGCCATCGCCTTGAAACTTCTCAAATTTGCTTAGAATGAATGCCGAATTACGTTTCTGTCAAAATTATTACCACTTCATCCCAAAATTTTGGAATAATTTAATGAGAACAAACATGAATTTTTGAAAAAATGTAATAATTTCAGTGACTTGAAAAAAATATAAAAACAATAGCCATCGACTTGAAACTTCTCAAATTTGCTTAGAATGAATGCCGAATTACGTTTCTGTCAAAATTATTAACACTTCATTCCAAAATTTTGGAATAATTTATTGTTAAATTTTGAAAAAATGTAATAATTTCAGTGACTTGAAAAAAATATAAAAACAATTGCCATCGACTTGAAACTTCTCAAATTTGCTTAGAATGAATGCCGAATTACGTTTCTGTCAAAATTATTAACACTTCATTCCAAAATTTTGGAATAATTTATTGTTAAATTTTGAAAAAATGTAATAATTTCAGTGACTTGAAAAAAATATAAAAACAATAGCCATCGACTTGAAACTTCTCAAATTTGGTTAGAATGAATGCCGAATTACATATACAGCTCACCCTGTATATGTAAAATCTACTGTGTTTATTCAATATAATAAGATTATTATTATGGCTGGATGATTTATTTTAATTGCATTTTCAGTGACCGTAATTAATACCGAAACCAATGTTTCGTAAATTATGTTGGAAACAATATCCACGGCGCGCCCGGCGCGTCCACCATTAATATTTCCGATAATTAAAACGTCATTTATTAATTTATTAATAATCCTTCATCATTTTAATTCAAGTTTTTTATTATTTTTATTATCGTATATCAAGTGAATTATTTACAGGATGTTTGTGGTAAGTAAGTTTACGGAGTTACCGTTGTATTAAAAATTTGAAAAAAAAATCGTCGTACGGTTGAATGAGTTCTCCTCGTGTGAAATATTTTCAACTTTCTATCACTAGTATAACATCCTGTATATTATTATATTTTTAAATTCCTCGTTTAAACTGCAACATATTTTGTATAAACGTTTGTACACTATCTCTTTTAGTTTAAAAAAAACCTTTATTTGACATAACCTCGTATAAGAACTCAAAAAAAACTGAAAACTTATAAACTTAACCTCCTCTTTTAGTTTTTTAAGAAAATTATTTATTTCAAAAATTTTGACCTTTAAAAAGTGGCTTGAAATCTGCCCGTAATTTTTCTTAAGAATATGTTGGAAATATGATTTATATCTCTAATTATGCTTAGAGAATGAGGTTTGACAATGAGTCAATATCTAAGTGCCCTCTTAAATACCTCGTAATTTTTTTTTTTTATAGAATGACCCATTTTTATTACATAACACGATTGGGAGGAAAATTCACTACTACAAACGGTTTAGCGTGGACACCCTGTACACACCCATAAATACAGAACGACTTTTTCATCGCATACATCCACGTTATCTTTTTTTTTCCAGTCAAAGCACATACGCCTTTCTATTTCCAAATATATGTTACAACGGCCCCCTTGTGAGCGTTGCCTTTTCCGTTACACTTTTTTTTTGTTGCGCCCGTTGTGTCCATTGAAGTTCCGATTCAGTGAGCGTGCCTCGAATAAATTCAAATATTTATAGAGCACGCCGAGTTTTCCCTTTTTTTTCAGTCTGGGCCGAAATTAACTTTATGGATTCGAAAATTCATAGGGCACACGTTAAGTCCTCCCGTTGCGCACTAAAATTTATCATCGGAGAGAAATTTTTATCGACGAACGTAACGTAATTTAAGGGCCCTTTTAAGATAAACAAGATGCACAGGCGAGTCACCCTCTAAAACATGAAAAGGTTGTGTTGTATAAAATAAGACGAGTAACTCGTTTGCTGTGTAAAGTGTTTCTACTTTGTGCTTTCAAAAGAAATTTCACGAAGGAGTAACTGAATATTATGTTTTAATCAATAGGTATAATTTTTTATTGAAAATCAAATACGTGGGGTACTTTTCTGCGAACAAAAAATAATTCTCACAGCGAACAAATTACGGAAAACAAAAAATACTACTACAAATCTGAATATAAAACTAACGGAAGTCTCCAATACCAGATCTTAAACTGTTGTTTAAGATCTGAAGGAGGCACACGCGATCAGATTATTCAGGAGAGTTACTTGAACCTTGAACCAACGCTCTTAAAAAAAAGAAAAAAAAAACTCTGAATAAAAATCTTGTGGCTCACACATTATAAACAACCAAGGAATTTGTCCCCATTTGATGAAATTCATGATATATCTGGTGAATCAAGTATCAATATTTCTTATAATTCTCCAACATGTTATTATTACAAACATAATAATAACATAATCATCATCATCATTGTTATTGTTATTAGTAATAATATGTTTAGTTTTAAATTACATTATATATATTTGTAGACCCTTTAATTGGACATAATGTCTGTTGGGTTTTTGTAACAAATAAATAAATAAATAAATAAATTACATTAATAATAATAAAAGGAGCAAGAATTATTCTGTGTGTGTAATATATTTGTACGAAAAATGGTTGCATTTATCTTTTCTCCTTAAACAAACTGAAAATTATATTCAACGCGCTTTCCGAAATTACGGCCGTTTTGTGTTATGAAATGTCGACGTAAACTTTCAGCGCGACGTAAATTCACTGTACATTTCAGCTCAAGTGTATCACGTGTTCGCATCGGGGATAAAAATGAGCGTACATAAATTTCGCTTGAGCGATACCATGGGAAAACAACCCGGCGCCGCCGCCATAATGAAAATTTCAAGCGTCTTTTATCTCCTCTCGGTTGCAGTTCGCCGTATCATCAAACAAAGCCCTTTCACTAATCCAACAAACACACGCGATGGTGGAGATAACGAATGCGCGCCAGTTTATACATGCAGAGAGAATTATCTCGAATTTTAAATGAATCATACAATTTAATTGATGGACTTTAATTATAAATTTTTTTTGACGCCAATCCGTTCAACACTTTCCTCTGATGAAAAAAAGGTATAACACAAACGTCTACGATGATTATTAAGAAAGTTGATTTTTTCGAGTTTTTTTGCTGACGTGTCACGGGCTTCAAATTGATATTTGTTCTCGTTCTTAAATCCCCAAAAAAATAGTTTCCATCACCCCCAGAAATCCAAAAATGTCTATTTTTGATAAAATTTGCAATCAGCAATAACTAAATAAAAATTCTTATCATTATCATAAATGTATGTATTTTAATAATAAAATGCAAAAAAATTGTTACGCGCACCCTTCCACCCCTAAAAAAATAATTTCTTCCATAACTCCCAAAAACCTCCACTTAGCAATTTAAAAGTAGATTTTTAACAAAATTTGCATTATACCAGAAATTAAAAAAAATCTTATCATCACCACTAATAAGTGTACTTGAGTTGGTGGATGTTTTTTCGAGTTGTACCCTCGGCCCTCTAATTATCAGTGGCCAGTTCGTGCGCCCCAATAACATTTCCAATTATATAACCCGTTGATCTGGATCGTTCCAACGTGAATTATTTCCTTTTGCAGCGCGGCTATAATCAAGAGAAAGCGCGCAGTTTTGTTCTATTTGTGTTTGTGTTTGTGTTGTGGAAACGTTCAAAGAATGCGCCGCCCGGGTTAAACTGCGAACGCGCCAGAATTAATTAATCTTAATTTGGAGTTTTGCGGATTAATTGTTTTTCCTCTTTGACAGAAAAGAAAACCGGTTTTAATTAATGGACTGCCGTTTAGTAATAAAAGAGGTTTTAAAGATAATAACGGAGAGAAGGGAGGGATTTTTTTTTTAAATACATCTTTATACTAACGTGAGTCCCAAAACTCTTGGAATCCACTCCTGCCATGAATTTAAAGAGGCAGGTCATTTATTAATTCACACACATAAAATTAAACAAACTATCAAATGTCATTTTTAGGCAGCTATCAGTCGTTGTTAATGTAAATTCATAACCTTGAATTATTTGGAGTGGTCTTGAGGTTATGTCAAATGTGACGTCCCCAAATAATTTAAGGTTATGAATTTACACTAACAACAACTGACAGCTACCTAAAAATGACATTTGATAATTTGTTTAATTCTATGTTTGTGAATTAAGAAATGACCTGCCTCTTCAAATTCATGGCAGGAGTCGATTCCAAGAGTTTTGGGACTCACGTTACATATAATTAACAGGCATATGATGAAATGATGTTAGTTTTTTAATTCTTGAATCTTGGAGGCGTTCACTTCGTGGTACATTTTCACTTAACTTTTTTATACCACTTTTATTTAATAAAAGTGGTATAAAAAAGTTAAGTATTTTAGTTTTTTAATCTGCCAAATGGCTATCGACCAGAGGCCTTTCTGCCCGTTAAAATAATATTACTCACTTTTTTTAATAAAATGTTGAAATATATATTAACTTTAAGGGAACGAATTCCGTCGTCCGAGCGCAATATTTTACGTTCCCGGCGCGTCCACCATAAGTACAATTTACAAATTAAATAAAAAATATATAAACGATATATACGGTACGATGTATACAGTACGATACAAACAAATAGAAAAATTTAAGGAAGTACAAATATCTCATATATATTTATAAATTAAAATTGTCTGTGAAACGATTGTGTGGTTTTTCTTAAATTTCGATTGTGTGGTTGCAATCGATTAAATCATACTATAGGTATGAAAAATACAATAGTCCTGAACATATTTACAAATTGTTAAGTTCGTTCCGTGGGAATTTAATTTTTTACAATTTTTTAAATCTCCGAGTGCATTTTTCCTCCTGCAAAGTTCAAGTTTTGAGTGTTGCTATTTTGTTTATGCTGAAGGCTTCTACTTCGTTATACATTTTAAATATTATAATAAAACACTTTTAACTTTGTTTTGTATAACTTATATATATATATATATATATATATATATATATATATATATATATATATGTCACAAAAATAAATATATAAGTTATACAAAACAAAGTTAAAAGTATTTTCTTATAATGTTGCTATTTTATTTCGTGCTGCGTTGCAGTAATAATTATCTTAAAATTGTTAGTTTAAATGTCATACATACATTTTCGATGTAATTTTATTTATCTAATCATAATTATGGTATCGAAACGAAGGAATACTCACTAATTTCCAATTTTGACATACTGATGTCCGGACTTTTGGTCAGCGCGCTGAGGATGCACGAAGGGACAACGCTGTACAGAAACCTGCAGGGCCTGATGCCCTGCAGTCTCGGCCTGCGGACGTGCACGTCCGCATCGGAAGACCTACAGCTGGAGGTCGAGTCGTCTTCGTAGCTGATCTTCCTCCTCTTTATCGACCGGCACAGTTTGGAGTTCTTGCAACCCATGCTTTACATTCCTTCTGAAAGAAAAGAGAGAGAGAGAATCATGTAATCGTTCGTGTCGACATATTAATTAAATACGAATTCAAGACTATTTTTCGTCGTTAATAAATGTCTTGTCTTGTGAAGCGATTTGAATTTTTGAGATTCAGTAAAAGATATGAATTTATGTGTCTGCTTGTGCCGAATAAATTCCACCTTATATACATACCAACCCTCCACCCTCTCTGGGCTGCTGGCTTTATGTCCCGCATTAAATATTCATATTGATAAATCAAAGGTGTCGAGTGTCGATGGTAAATATATATATGAATACGTGCAGAGTGGTAAATATTCAGATGTTGAGAATATATATTGCATATGAGATGCTGTAAAGTTTGTAATATAAAGGAGATGTCTTTATGGGACACATTCAGTCGTTTAATTGGTAGTTTTATATTATTAACAATGGTAAAAGAAATAAAGAAATGGAATTATGGTTTCTCCAAGATCACAGTGAATTTAAGTATTCTGATATGAATTTTGATCATTCTCGCACTTGTTACAGAATGAATATTCTCGCACAGTTTCGAATAAAACACTCCACACTTCATACTCCACGCTCCACACTCCACACTCCACACTTTACACTCCACACTCCAATCTTCACATTTCACACTCTGCTAGTAAGAATGAAAATTATGATGCTCCACTCGCATCGAATTGCCATTCTAACCTTTTAACAGAATATACTATTCAAATCACAAATTTATTTTGACACTTGCGATTGATAGCTTAAACAGCAAATAACTTTAGTTAAGTGTTATATAAACGTAATAAAAGTGTTTCATTATGTTATCTAACATGCATAATGAAGTCTAAACAGTATTTGTTACATTTCCTGTTGGAACATCAATGTGAACAATTTTATTAATCTCACGAAATCAAGCAATATTCCATAATCAATATTTGGATGTAGACACACAATAACCAACGCGACATTTAACACAAACTAAAACATATTTATGTCGGGCATAGTTTACCTTTCATTATTACCACCGATGGATAATTTCAGGACGGCTGAAACGGCCAGTGTTGGGCTGATCCATCAATGCCATCATCATTGCGGACGAATGCAAACAGGAAAATATGTGTGTTCAGTGTCGTGTTATAATTTTACAATCATTAGTTAATGGTCTACACACATTCGTTGACGTTATTTGAAAATGCTAATTATTGTAATATTATTTTAAAATTATCTTTTCGAGTTGATTAATGAAATTTGCCATTTAATATTATCACCCACTATGAGTTTAATTTCCGTCGGAATTTTCCTATTCATAACCGCAATATCGCTAGGGCAAAAAACAACATCTGATCCGCGGAGATTGCGGCGGCGGGATTTTCTGTCCCCTCGCTGAAATATTTGCATGCGATCGGCTTTATTAAAATTCATTAAATTAAATATTGGAAAATTCGCTGATAACACGACTGACGGATTAAAGCACATTTCCATAGAGCAATTACGCGGGAAAGGCCCTTCAAACGATTGATTTATCCCCGGACCGATGAGTATTTGGCAAAAAAATAAAAATAATATATCGATGGCATTTTGTAAAATCAATTTTCGAGCACCTGTAGAAATGTCTGTACACCCTACAGGGTGCAAAATGGGCCGTAGGGATTTACATGTACAATTTGAAATGTATTAATATTGGCTCCTCTAATTATTTAACAGTATCGGTCTTCTTACATTATTTTTAACGCTTTTTAAGCGTGCCTTACTCAATAGTTCCTGCAAAGTATTTACCGAGATATTTGCAAAAAACTTTACAACTATTTTTAATTACAAAAAAGGTTTGCCATGAAATCATAATGGCCGACATTTCATTTAGTTCTAAAAAGTGACAATAGATGGCACATTACGATTTACAATCGGTCCGTGTATTCCACATAAGAAAAAGTATTTATAATTAAATAGTTTTCCTCGGGTACTATTTAAGAACTGTGCGTGAATTACTTCACTTTCTAAATTTGAAATGTGTTACAATCGGCTCCCTTAATTATTTTATTATATCGGTCTACTTACCTTATTTTTAATACTCATTCAATAGGACCTCCGCTGGGTATTTGCCTGCTCCAGAAATTCAACACTCACCCACATTTCTTAAATGGTACCCGAGTACTACCATTTACTTATAAATACTTTTTCTTGTGTGGAATACACGGCCGGTTGTAAATCGTAATCTGACAGCAACTGTCACTTTTTTCAAACAACAACCAAATGAAATGTCGGCCATTATGATTTCATGGCAAACCTTTAAAATGGTTGTTAAGTTTTTTCCTATTGGAATTTTGAAAGGATTTGACGTTATCTAAATTGAGTAAAATTAATAGTTTTGCAGGTAAACACCATTACTGTATGTACCCTTTAAATTTAAATAACAGATTTAACAGAAACCGCACCTTCGTAATCCTCCTCCTCCTGGTAATATCATTTGAGTGCCGAAGTTTAAGTTTCATTTCAACTTGGCGAAAATTTATTAGGGGCTTCATTATATTCCCGCAGACGTGAAGGTGGCGTAAATAATTAACAAAATTTAATATTTAAGGGTATCCCAACTAAATACAGTTATGACTACATTCGTTCGCCTTCCGACTACGTAATTAAGTCTCGCACAATCAGAATCGGGTCTTATGAATAATTCATGGGGATGAAGATGTCTTGCGTCTAGAATGAAGCCGAAATTTTTATAATAACACTAAAAACAATAGAAATAAAACGACTCTTCAAATTTGAAGTGCGGAAACGAAAAATACAAGCGACGATTTGAAAAATTGTAAAAAATCAATCAAACGACAGAATTAGTTTCAAATACTCAAGATCTACGGAGAAACAATCAATTTTTGATTTCCTGTTAAAAAAAATTGTTCATTATAGGCGGAAACAAAACGACTCTTCAAATTTGAAGTGTGGAAACGAAAAATACAAGCGACGATTTGAAAAATTGTAAAAAATTAATCAAACGGTGGGATTAGTTTAAAATGCTCAAGATCTACGGAAAAACAATCAATTTTTGATTTCCTGTTACAAAAAATTGTTCATCATAGGCGGAAGCAAAACGACTCTTCAAATTTGAAGTACGGAAACGAAAAATGCTTTCGACGATTTGAAAAATTGTAAAAAATTAATCAAACGGTGGAATTCGTTTCAAATGGTCAAGATCTATGGAGAAACAATCAATTTTTGATTTCCCGTTAAAAAAAAAATTGTTCATCATAGGCGGAAACAAAACGACTCTTCAAGTTTGAAGTGCGGAAACGAAAAATGCATTCGACGATTTGAAAAATTGTAAAAAATTAATAAAACGGTGGAATTAGTTTGAAATGCTCAAGATCAACGGAGAAACAATCAATTTTTGATTTCCCGTTAAAAAAAATTGTTTTTCATAGGCGGAAACAAAACGACTTCAAATTTGAAGTGTGGAAACGAAAAATGCAATCGACGTTTTGAAAAATTGTAAAAAATTAATCAAACGGCGGAATTAGTTTCAAATGCTCAAGATCTACGGAAAAACAATCAATTTTTGATTTCCCGTTAAAAAAATTGTTCATCATAGGCGGAAACAAAACGACTCTTCAAATTTGAAGTGTGGAAACGAAAAATGCAATCGACGTTTTGAAAAATTCTAAAAAATTAATCAAACGGTGGAATTAGTTTGAAATGCTTAAGATCTACGGAAAAACAATCAATTTTTGATTTCCCGTTAAAAAAAATTGTTCATCATAGGCGTAAACAAAACGACTCTTCAAATTTGAAGTGTGGAATCGAAAAATGCAATCGACGATTTGAAAAATTGTAAAAAAATTAATCAAACGGTAGGAGTAGTTTCAAATGCTCAAAATTTACAAAAAACTAACAATTTTGGATTTACAATTAACAATTTATATTAGGTTAGCGATAGTAATGCCATGCGCATATTCGATTCACCCTTTTTCGATTTATGCCGGATATTTAAAAAAAAAAGGAAGGTAAATCGGACACGGGCCAGAATTGGGAAAGAAGTGAACAAGTTGCTTCCGCATCGCATGTCAATTCTTATTTGGTTTTAGCCGATTTAGTGCGGGTCTTGAGGGAGGTAGACGTGCCGGAGAATTCAATTTGTGCTTTTGCGGAATAAAACAAAATTAGAATTGCGAAAGCCACTGGGAATCATTTTAACGCTTGATTATGAAACGGAAAACCGTTTAAATTATTTTGGGATGTATGATGGGGTGTAAGGCCTGCACGTTTTGTTGCGAGAGGGTGTTAAAAAGGGGGCGCCGGAGGCGAATGACACACACGAGTGTATTAAATTTAATACACAAACATAAAGCCACATTATCGTCCTGATTTAACGAAAATACAATTAAAATTCGTGCGCGTAAAAATGATTTTAATTAAAATTAATGGGCAATTAAAATGATTTTTTTATTAAAAAAAAAACGGTGGTTCAATTAGAATTTATCTATGTTAATAAAAATTTAAAGGCAGATAGCCCTGGACGGTTCATCATAATTGGTTTATGTTAAATGAAATTATGTCAAATAAAAATTTGGATTATAATTGGTGACTGCGTCAGAAAAATGATAAAATTTTGGTGATTTTTGGCTACTACCTACAAAAATTGATGCTTAATTGCGCTTCAATTTTACGTCGAGATTTTTGTGTTTAACATTTAATCAATGACAAGTTAATGTTTTTTTTGTGACAAGTGGACACAATTACGTTTTATTTTTGTACGGATAATATCCTGGCGGCCATGATTTTTTGTTGAAATTTTAATCATTTCTTAGCGTGGATGATTTACGTAATAATAATAATAAATACAGTTTATTGAAACTCATAAGAGCTACAAAAGGCCATCGACCGAAGTCTTTCAGCCTTTATTTACGTATTATCTGAAATTTTCATAAAAATTGAGCGACGAATTTTTGGTGTTTTTTTACTTATTGGCTCTTATTGTAACTTTAGTATATTTTTGTAAATTCAAATATTGTTCTCTCGTAAAATTGGATAATTCATTATGAAATACACATGTATACGAGTTTGAATATTGCATACGCGAAACCTATAAAATAACATTAAATCGCGCGCGTTGTAAAGGGCATATCAAATAACGTTGCTACACGTGGATAATAAAAGTTTATTGTATTGGAGAACGTGGGATGGCGGAAGAGATCGGGAAATAAAATTAATTTTGTTTTTATTGGCCTCAAAAAAATATATATCTTTACATAGAAAATCTGGAAATATTTTAGATTTATTTGGATGAAATGAAATATATTCTCGGATTTAATGAATCCATCCTAATAAATATCAGGATACGTTATATTTGCCAGTAAAAGGCAACAGATTTTGACAGCCACGAATCCGGCGCCTCCACCATTTTCGCATTTACTAAATAATCTTCACAAATCGTTAATCGTTAAATTCGATCAAGATTCAGTTAGAATTCCAATAGAGAATTAATCCGATGAAGCTTCTCGTTTTTAAATTCGAATTGCCTAATTTTTTCCTATCTTTTTTCTTAAATTAAATCACGATCTCCTTGTCCTCTAAATTTCAATTTTCCTCATTTCTGTAATAATAAGTAGCAATAATTTGTTTGCAGTCTGTACACGAGTGCAGAAACATTACAAAGTCTCCGGAGTCTGAAAAACGCGACGAGTTACTCTTGTGCCGCCATCGTCGGTGGAAATTGATTGGACACGCTGTGTCGTCACAAATTGAGACGCAGAATAGAAATTTCAGACATGAGCGAGCGCTTCTCAAACAAACCGTGGTCGGGGTG
The DNA here is from genome assembly GCA_910593695.2 of Ocypus olens. Classification (NCBI taxonomy): domain Eukaryota; kingdom Metazoa; phylum Arthropoda; class Insecta; order Coleoptera; family Staphylinidae; genus Ocypus; species Ocypus olens. The sequence continues at coordinate 57,005,773 of OU343054.1, read as the reverse complement.
TGATGCTCAATTTAACGTCACCCTGTTTAGTAGGGGGATGGTATCAATATTCTCGACGTGAATTCGAGCTCGTAAGATAAGGAAGATAGCGGATTGCCTTTGTGCAGTTAATTTTAGTACTATACCGAGTGGTAGAACATATAGAATTTACATTACGTACAAATACCTTCTGCTTTATCTTGCAGCCAAAATCCAAAAATCAGAAATAATCGCACGAGAACAAAACTTATGCCAAATTGAAAGTTACACACTTTCCTACGCTTTGGAAAAAATATAAAAATAATCGCCACAGACTTGAAATTTTTCAGATTTACTCAAAATACATTCTGCTACATAATCCAAGCAAAATCCAAAAACATCCCTTAGCTAAATTCAGAAATAATCACACAAGAACACAACTTATGCCAAATTGAAAGTTACTCACTTTCCTACGCTTTGGAAAAAATATAAAAACAATTGCCACAGACTTGAAATTTTCCAGATTTACTCAAAATACATTCTGCTATATAATCCAAGCAAAATCCAAAAACATCCCTTAGCTAAATTCAGAAATAATCACACAAGAACACAACTTATGTGAAATTAAAAGTTACTCACTTTCCTACGCTTTGGAAAAAATATAAAAACAATTGCCACAGACTTGAAATTTTCCAGATTTACTCAAAATACATTCTGCTATATAATCCAAGCAAAATCCAAAAACATCCCTTAGCTAAATTCAGAAATAATCACACAAGAACACAACTTATGCCAAATTGAAAGTTACACACTTTCCTACGCTTTGAAAAAAATATAAAACAATCGCCACAGACTTGAAATTTTCCAGATTTACTCAAAATACATTCTGCTATATAATCCAAGCAAAATCCAAAAACATCCCTTAGCTAAATTCAGAAATAATCACACAAGAACACAACTTATGCCAAATTGAAAGTTACACACTTTCCTACGCTTTGGAAAAAATATAAAAACAATCGCCACAGACTTGAAATTTTCCAAATTTACTCAAAACACATTAAGAAATATAATTCTGCAAAAACCTGCAAACACTCCATCCCCAGATTTCGAGATAATTGCCTCACTTTCCATTCACTTGACATTATCCGAAAATCTAGGGATGGGGTGTTGTCAGTTTTTACAGAATCGCCTTCTTGGGTGTATTTTGAGTAATTTCGGAAAGTTTCAACACGATGGCAATTGTTTGAATATTTTTTTCGAGTCAACAAAATTTTTACAATTTTTCTAAAATACGCTTTCCATTCACTTGAAATTATGCGAAAATCTAGGGATGGGGTGTTGATAGTTTTTACAGAATCGCCTTTTTGAGTGTATTTTGAGTAATTTTGGAAAGTTTCAACACGATGGCAATTGTTTTAATATTTTTTTCGAGTCAACAAAATTTTTACAATTTTTCTAAAATACGCTTTCCATTCACTTGAAATTATCCGAAAATCTAGGGATGGGGTGTTGATAGTTTTTACGGAATCGCCATTTTGGGTGTATTTTGAGTAATTTCGGAAAGTTTCAACACGATGGAAATTGTTTTTGTATTTTTTTCAAATCACTAAAATTATTACATTTTTTCAAGCGCAAAAAAATACAAATTAAAATCACCACCAAAACATTTGAACAACTTAAGATTTTAATACCTTAAATACATAGAATTATACCTATAAAGCACTGCGAATATAATTACAGTATTTGTTGGACTAATATTAACCAATATGTCATGAAGGTCCGCATTGACAACTTATTGTCGTAATGTTGTATCTCAGTACGCATAATCTTTAATATTATACAAACAAAGGGCTGTGGCAGATGACCTATAATAATTTTAAAAAAAATATTAACCAGTAATCATCATCTCTATATTTTATTCGGTGAATTTTTATACATAAGTTTTCCCTGTAAGAAAATTCAAATTTTGTTGGGAAATAAATATGTTATTATTATTATCATCTCAATCGTAGTGGTTTGGACGTTTGGTTTGATTCTGCTATAAATTATAATCCCAATTCACAAATTTACAATCAAGAAAGCGCAGACAAGAAAACCTTGATTAGACTCAGAGTTAATTTATGTGTTTTTTTTTCAATTACCTCTTCTCTGTTGGCGGCAATAAAATCCTAAAAATAGACCCGCACGAAATAGCGTTTTTTTTATATAATAAAGGTAGGTAAATATTATAGCCCGCTAAAAAACATCCCTCAATGTAATGATCGCCCTGTACATAAACAGCATCCCACATTTAATTAAATCAGCAAAACTAAAAGATAATTAAATCGAAGATTAAATTAAAACGACGATGCGTGCGTGGGTGGGTGTGTGTTTAGGCTAAAAGCCTCGCACATCAATTCTCCCGTAATAGAAACCCCATTTAGCATCATCCCCGACGATGTAATTGGCGACTTGCAAAATTGGCCGAAGGGCTGCTGCTGGGGTGGTGGTTGCCGACAGGAAATAAACACGAATCGCCCGAAACGAAGTTGCCGTCGAAAGTTTTTTCTCATTTGATTGATTCTCCTTATGAAAGGGGGAAAGATTGTCGGAATACGCGAAAGTGCTCAATTGAGTTCGGATCGACTTTGAGTAAAAGAGAAGAAGAAGAAGAGGAAGAAGAAGGGCTGTCGGGAATGTATAATCCGTTTAAATTATCGATTACACCAGGAGTTGGGGTTGCTTATGAGGGGACTGTTATTTGATTAGCTTCTGTTCCTTTTTAATGAAATGTTGATGTGAATTAATGGGGGGGGGGGATGACTAAGACAATTTTAAGTATTTTTTTTTATATGTTGGCAGTAATTTAATTTATGAGGCATGTCCAAACTTCAAGAACCAGACATTTGAAGTTAAGAAAACGCCGTTTCAAATTTAAAGAAATCTTGATCGAAAAATAAATTTAACGCATTTGCGTTGTTTGACTTTGCCGATAAATCCAATCATCAGTTCACGGTTCGCCGCAGGACACTATATACGAGGCTTATCGTTTTTTAATTACGAAACCCTGAAATCCTGCAGTCATTATGCAGTCCTGCGGCTGTCTGGTAAATAACACCCCAGCATTTCAGCACGAGATTAATTTACGCTCCAGGGTTCACACCTTGTTCTACTACGTCGAGTAGCAAACTATTATATACTGCCGATGACGTCACGGATATACAGGGTGAGTCAAGAGGAAGTCCTAAACGTCAGTCCATTTTTTTGTATGCGCCAGCCGGTTAGAAGCGACCATGTTGCGGACGCGGATCAGTATTACTGTATTATCGATCGCGGAACATATGCCGACGCCCAGCTTGTTAAATAAGCGAAATCGCGTCGTAATAGCAAAGGAACTGTAAAAAGTAAATCACTATTGTGGAGGGGGGTGGAACCCCTAGAGCCAACGCTGACCACCATCTAGTCACACGAAACTAATATCGAGGTATAGGAGATCAAGTCGATAATTTTTTTTCTTTCTTTCATAAAATCGTCGCCGGGGCAAATAAAATTTAGATTAAATCCGGGGATGAAAGTGCGAGGGCGGCGGAGCGGTCACGGGTTTATAAAAGGTTAATTAATTGGATTCACTTCAGTCGGCCGAGGAGAATGCATCAAATCCTTTGGCTTTCATCTCTGCTAACGGGAGAAAAAATTGTATATCGGGAAATCAATATTTTCCACATGTATTACACCACCGAAATTCATCTCTATAAAAAATAATTCCACGAACCGACCCCTCTATTTGCGCTCGTTAAAATTCTAACAATAGGAATTGAATTAGAAAAAAATCGATGATACGCGTATTCAGATGGCTTCACTCAAAATTTGAACTGAAGAAAATAAAATCGCGTTCAGCGAATGGAAAAATTGTAAAAAATCAATCGTCGCTGGAATTAGTTTCAAATTTCCAAAATCCATTCACGATTAATATATCTTTGAAATCCTGCTAAAACAATCTACGTACCTGATGCAGAAACAAAATGGCTTCACTCAAAACTTGAACTGAAGAAAATAAAATTGCGTTCAGCGAATGGAAAAATTGTAAAAAATTAATAGTCGCTGGAATTAGCTTCAAATTACCAAAATCCATTCACGATGAATATATCTTTGAAATATCATTTTTATACTTCTTCCAAAGTATAGGAAAGTGACTAACTTTCAATTTAGCATAAGTTTTGTTCTTCTGCGATTATTTCTGAATTTAGGTAAGGGATGTTTTTGGATTTTGCTTGGATTATGTAGCAGAATGTGTTTTGAGTAAATTAGGAAAATTTCAATTCAGTGGTGATGGTTTTTACATTTTTTCCAAAAAATATAAAAACAAGTGCCAACGATTTGAAACTTTCCAAATTTACTTAAAACACAATCAGAATTATAATTCTGCAAAAATCTGCAAACACCCTATCCACAGATTTCGAGATAATTGCCCGCAAACGGAGCATGAGTTTGTAAAAAATTGAAAATTTTTCAATCACCAGGGAAAAATATAAAAACAATTGCCAGCGATTTAAAACTTTCCAAAATTACTCAAAACACACCCAAAAAGGCGATTCTATTAAAACTATCAGTTTTTCGCATAATTTCAAATGAACGGAAAGTGTATTTTAGAAAAATTGTAATAATTTTGTTGACTCGAAAAAAATATTAAAACAATTGCCATCGTATTGAAACTTTCCAAAATTACTCAAAATACACCCGAAAATACGATTCTATAAAAACTATCAACACCCCATCCCTAGATTTTCGCATAATTTCAAGTGAATGGAAAGTGTATTTTAGAAAAATTGTAAAAATTTTGTTGACTAAAAAAATTCATAACTCGACTGAAAATTGGTGGACCAAATTTATTTTGGAAGATGAACGTCTTGTGAAATGATTCGAATTTTTTTGGAATTTATTTTTTCGCGTTTCATATTAATTTTTAATTTTTTGCTATCAAGTGTTCGTCATTGAAAAAAAAATATATTTAAAAAAATTCACAACTCAAGTTAAAATTGCCGCACATTGAAAAACCAAAATTATTTTGAAAGATTAACGTCTTGTGGAGTGATTTGAATTTTTGTAAAAAAAAATTTAAGCGTTTCATATTAATTTTTAGTTTTTTTGCGCTCGAGTGTTCGTAAATATATTTAAAAAAATTCACAACTCAAGTTAAAATTGCCGCACATTCAAAAACCAAAATTATTTTGAAAGATTAACGTCTTGCGGAGTGATTTGAATTTTTGTAGAATTTTTTCCCCGCGTTTCATATTAATTTTTAATTTTTTGCGCTCGAGTGTTCGTCATTGAAAAAAATATATATTTTAAAAAATTCACAACTCAAGTTAAAATTGCGATATATTCAAAAACCAAAATTATTTTGAAAGAATAACGTCTTATGGAGTGATTTGAATTTTTGTAGAATTTTTTCCCCGCGTTTCATATTAATTTTTAATTTTTGCGCTCGAGTGTTCGTCATTGAAAAAAATATAAATTTTAAAAAATTCACAACTCAAGTTAAAATTGTCGCACATTCAAAAACCAAAATTATTTTGAAAGATTAACGTCTTGCGGAGTGATTTGAATTTTTGTAGAATTTTTTCCCCGCGTTTTATATTAATTTTTATTTTTTTGCGCTCGAGTGTTCGTCATTGAAAAAAATATATATTTTAAAAAATTCACAACTCAAGTTAAAATTGCGGTATATTCAAAAACCAAAATTATTTTGAAAGAATAACGTCTTGTGGAGTGATTTGAATTTTTGTAGAATTTTTTCCCCGCGTTTCATATTAATTTTTAATTTTTTGCGCTCGAGTAAAATATATTTAAAAAAATCACAACAAGTTAAAATTGCCGCACATTAAAAAACCAAAATTATTTTGAAAGATTAACGTCTTGTGAAGTGATTTGAATTTTTGTAGAATTTTTACCCCGCGTTTCATATTAATTTTTAATTTTTTGCGCTCGAGTGTTCGTCATTGAAAAAAATATAAATTTTAAAAAATTCACAACTCAAGTTAAAATTGTCGCACATTCAAAAACCAAAATTATTTTGAAAGATTAACTTCTTGTGAAGTGATTTGAATTTTTGTAGAATTTTTTTTAAGCGTTTGATATTAATTTTTAATTTTTAGCGCTCGAGTGTTCGTTATTGAAAAAAAAAATATATTTAAAAAAAATCACAACTCAAGTTAAAATTGCGGTATATTCAAAAACCAAAATTATTTTGAAAGATTAACGTCTTGTGGAGTGATTTTAATTTTTGTAGAATTTTTTCCCCGCGTTTCATATTAATTTTTAATTTTTTGCGCTCGAGTGTTCGTCATTGAAAAAAATAATATTTAAAAAAATTCACAACTCAAGTTAAAATTGCCGCACATTCAAAAACCAAAATTATTTTGAAAGATTAACGTCTTGCGGAGTGATTTGAATTTTTGTAGAATTTTTTCCCCGCGTTTCATATTAATTTTTAATTTTTTGCGCTCGAGTGTTCGTCATTGAAAAAAATAATATTTAAAAAAATTCACAACTCAAGTTAAAATTGCTGCACATTCAAAAACCAAAATTATTTTGAAAGATTAACGTCTTGTGGAGTGATTTTAATTTTTGTAGAATTTTTTCCCCGCGTTTCATATTAATTTTTAATTTTTAGCGCTCGAGTGTTTGAAAATTTACAACTCAATATATTCTTCTAAAATATGACCTTATATTTTAAAGTAATATTAAACATAAAAATCTAGTTACAACACTTCAATTTTGTTCGAAAACAAATTAATTGTGACCATTACCATATTTTCAACTTAAAAATATTCTCAATTGCTAAATCGATACGGATGAATATTAAATTGAGCGTAGAAAAAAAAAGTGTACCGTTTGCTCAATAAATAAACAATCCGGAAACGGAATCGATTCCCCGGTATATTCCTCTATTTCGTGAACGGCACACAATGGCGCGCTCTTGAGAAGTTCAGCGGAGTGCAAGAAAAGTGGCTCCGGCATTGTCGGAAGTCATCTCGATGTACAAATGTTTGAAAATCCCGACTAACTACCATTCAGACACGTTCACGGCCCCTCGCGGGGGGTAAATTTATCGCGAGTGTTAACAGGATAAGCTCCAAAGTTCCGCGAGGGAGCTCTCGTAAAATTTCATGTTATTAGAGAGCATTAGTTCGTGTGGATGAGGTATCGTATGAAGTAATTCGGAAAATGTTCTACAAAGATTTAGTGCGGGGGATAATGATTCAGTTTAATTTGTAAAGTAAACAAAAATTTAAAAAAATTCTTCATACATAATTAATTATTTACATAGATAAAAAAAATGTAAAGATAGTCTTCATTACCATGTCCAGAATTAATTCTGGACATGAAGGAGGCAAATTCAAAAATTAAAATCGGAGGAGGGTACTTCCTTGTTTTAGTTATATAAAACTAGGGAATTTCCCCAATGCCGAAAATGTTAAAAAAATACAATAAGTGAGACTGTCTCAAGCTAATTTATTAAACAAAAATAATTCTTAACAAAGATTTAGGTAAATAAATTGAACAAAAGCGATTCTAATTATCATTAAGATATTGGCGTGTGGAAGTAGAACTCCAACGTTAAGTTTGCTCAACTGATGGTCGTCGATTACATTAAGACTAACTTGCAAAACTATTCTAAAGCTAAGTTAACGATCTCTTTGTTCTACGAGGTGTATGCAAACTGGTTGCCAGAGGGATGGTCTGATGAAGACAGCACACGTCTAAAATTTTCGAAACAATGTGCGGGGAGTATATTGATTTTTGAAATAATATTTTTCCAGAAATATTCATTTTGAATTCATATTCGAATACAAAAACGATTGCAAATTGGGGATCGCGAAAAATTTTGAATTAATATTTTTCCAGAAATTTTCATTTTCAGGTCCTCGTGAAAATTCGAATACTTGCAGCGATTAAAATAAATACAAAATTCCAAAAATAATACTTTATACTTTACCCGTTATATATTTTCGTGTACTTATACTAAAGATAAACAATCACTCACTAATTTAGTAGATAAGAATGTTAATTCCAAATTTTGCACTTCGGTATTTACGTTGCCAACAGACGCACCTTCACAATTGTTGATTAAAAATGGCAGCAGTTTTTTTGTTTCGGTACATTTTTTCTATTTTCCGACGACGAAATCATCTCACTGGATTTATCTTCATGTTCAATTACGAGTAAATAAAATAATGTATCGGTGAACGATTTTGAATGGAATGATTTTTCGTCTCTCTAAACTGTCTAGATGTTAACCCGCGCGTGATTCTAATCTAAACTGACGGTAAATCCTTGCCGCTTGATTTGTTTGCCGTCGTGTCGTAAATTTACCCGAAACTAGCCGTTATTTTCCACGCGGAAAAACACCTTATCTATTTAGTTTATGCATACAATTCACCATAAATTATTTTGTAATTTATTGAAAAACACAAAGCTAACCAAATTTTTTTGAAAAGCTGAATCTTATTCGTTAAAACGTCGAAAGTTTTCATTTAAAGTTCTCATTAATAAATGACCAAAAATGCACTTTGGCCAGAAATTGCTCCGTAAATTCCAAATTTATGGCGACAGATGCTTGAAATTTTGACAGAATAACTATTAATAATGCGTCTTTGTATTTGCCTTAAAAAAATTACCGGAACTTTACACTGACAAAAATGGCTGCACTGGAAGACAAATTTAATTGACGAAAAATGCACTTTGGCCGGAAATTGCTCTGTAAATTCCAAATTTATGGCGACAGATGCTTGAAATTTTGACAGATTAACTATTAATAATGCGTCTTTATTTCTGCCTTAAAAAAATTACCGGAACTTTACAGTGACAAAAATGGCTGCACTGGAAGACAAATTTGAATGACCAAAAATGTACTTTGGCCTGAAATTGCTCTGTAAATTCCAAATTCATTGCGACAGATGCTTGAAATTTTAACAGATTAACTATTAATAATGCGTCTTTGTATTTGCCTTAAAAAAATTACCAGAACTTTACAGTGACAAAAATGGCTGCACTGGAAGACAAATTTGAATGACCAAAAATGCACTTTGGCGGAAATTGCTCTGTAAATTCCAAATTTATGGCGACAGATGCTTGAAATTTTGACAGATTAACTATTAATAATGCGCCTTTATATTTGCCTTAAAAAAATTACCGGAAGTTTACAGTGACAAAAATAGTTGCACTGGAAGACAAATTCAAATGACCAAAAATGCACTTTGGCCAGAAATTGCTCTGTAAATTCCAAATTTATGGCGACAGATGCTTGAAATTTTGACAGATTAACTATTAATAATGCGTCTTTATATCTGCCTTAAAAAAATTACCGGAACTTCACAGTGACAAAAATAGTTGCACTGGAAGACAAATTTGAATGACCAAAAATGCACTTTGGCCAGAAATTGCTCTGTGAATTCCAAATTCATGGCGACAGATGCTTGAAATTCTGACAGATTAACTATTAATAATGCGTCTTTGTATTTGCCTTAAAAAAATTACCGGAACTTTACAGTAACAGAAATTGTTGCGCTGAAATAGAAAAATTTGAATGACCAAAAATGCACTTTGGCCAGAAATTGCTCTGTAAATTCCAAATTCATTGCGACGGATGCTTGAAATTTTGACAGAATAACTATTAATAATGCGTCTTTGTATTTGCCTTAAAAAAATTACCGGAACTTTACAGTAACAGAAATTGTTGCGCTGAAATAGAAAAATTTGAATGACCAAAAATGCACTTTGGCCAGAAATTGCTCTGTAAATTCCAAATTCATTGCGACAGATACTTGAAATTTTGACAGATTAACTATTAATAATGCGTCTTTGTATTTGCCTTAAAAAAATTACCGGAACTTTACAGTAACAGAAATTGTTGCGCTGAAATAGAAAAATTTGAATGACCAAAAATGCACTTTGGCCAGAAATTGCTCTGTAAATTCCAAATTCATTGCGACGGATGCTTGAAATTTTGACAGAATAACTATTAATAATGCGTCTTTATATTTGTCTTAAAAAAATTACCGGAACTTTACACTGACAAAAATGGCTGCACTGGAAGACAAATTTGAATGACCAAATATGCACTTTGGCCAGAAATTGCTCTGTGAATTCCAAAATTATGGCGACAGATGCTTGAAATTTTGACAGATTAACTATTAATAATGCGTCTTTATATTTGCCTTAAAAAAATTACCGGAACTTTACAGTGACAAAAATGGCTGCACTGGAAGACAAATTTGAATGACCAAAAATGCAAATTCTAATGAAGCCTTACCCAGTTTTGGTTTCCATCGAAGATAATATTTTATTATTTAGTGTAAAATTATCTAAAACTTTTCCCTGTACAGTTTTTCTTTTTGTCTCTTACAGCAATCGAGTAAAATCGATTTAAAAAAATTTGCATTTTAAATATCTCGTTCCTATTGTTTTTTTATTATAAAATTTTACTTAATTAATGGATTAATTAATTTTTTTAGTGTCATTTTATTCGGCTCGTAAAACTGTAATTCTTTCGAAAAACCTCACCCTGTATAAACCTGCAATGTGTAAATATGAAAACCAATAATTGTTTAGCGGCAAATACAAATAGTTATATTATTATTTCGTGTTTAAATACATTAACAATAGTAAATTCAAAAATATTTATTTGTTACCAAATAATATCAATATCGCATGCACCTTCCAATTAATAATTCACGACGGATTATATTTATTTTATGGAACAGAATGGAATAATACCGTATTCTGCACACTCGCCGGTGTGGGAATCGATTTATTTGTACACGGTGTATGTGTGTGTGTGGGTGGGTGTACTCGTATCTGCTTAAACTGATGCACGCGAAAATATCTGTGGATTGGTCCGTTTTTTTTTTTTTTTTTAATATAACACTCACAGCGTGAACCTTAACCAGCAATTGGTTTTCATGTAAAAAAAAAATCCGTCCCTTTCAATTCAACTCTGGAATCCAGTATTGGAAAATTGATTGCGCGACTGCATAACCAAACTTTTAATTTTATTATCCGTGCTGTTTGATCTATGTCAATAAAAATTTCAGTTGATGTAATCAAGTTCTTTTTTTTGCAAGAATGTACAGCAATTGAATTTTGTTTGTCAGGTGTAAAATAGGCTTCTGATTTATTGGTAAATTATTCTTCTCTGCATTTGATGTCCTCTTAGAATATAATACTGAGCCAGTCGGTTCTAATTAATGAACTGATCAGTGACGGTTCGCGGGGTTTTTTTCTGGTACGGCCGAGGAACAAGAGGTAGTAATACAGATAGGTAGGGTCGGTTGCAGAGATCTGTATTACCAGTAAGCAGAGGTGGTAATACAGATAGGTAGGGTCAGTTGCAGTGACCGCACCTATCTGTATCACCACCTCTTGTTCCTCGGCCGTACCAGAAAAAACCGTCACTGGAACTAACCTTTGGATTGTTGCAATGGAGGGAGTTGGTCGATCGGGATAGTTGACTGCAAACATATCCCGCACTTCACGAAAACTGCTACCAGCATAACACCACTTCACAATTTGCACTTTTTCTTGAAAAGAATACACTTTTAATGAAAAAACTTGTAAACAGTTATGACAGAAGCCAACAAATCAACAGCGCGTCATTTTTTATTTAATTTCATGGCAACCGTTATTTTTTTTTTAAATTATCAATTTATTTAATAGTGTTTCTGTATGATTATTATTACTATCAATAGACATTTTGTCGATATTAATTAAATGTCGATGAATTCATCGGAACACTAAAACATTCCTATTATTATTATTATGAAATGTGTCGGGCGCAAATAGAGGCGAAAATCGTTTGGGAACAAACCGAATGAGACCGAATTTACTTGGATGTCGTCCAAAATAAAATTGAGCGGAATAAAATTGCTTAACGTGTCAATGATTTATTTATACATCCTGCACATTCTGGTATTTCCGATTTGCAAATAAATAAATATTACGCTATCGTTTACGCAATTATTGATGTTATTAACACGGACCTAATGATGTGATAAAACAACAAAAATACAAAAAACGGTGATGTGGCTATCATGTTACTTTCTCCGACTTGTTGATATCATTTATATTTACGCTTTCATGGTGCATTTTCAATTTAAATCATATTTAAAATGTACATCGAGTGGATGAAACTGACGTTTAAAACGTCAAAATTATGAAAGATGGAAAAATTATACTTCAAATTTAAAAACTCAATTTACTCAAAAACTAAAGCGATTTCGACAAATACTTATTCTTTATAAATTGTTCATCTTGGCATTCTCTGCAATTATTATTAACATAAATTTGCTGTAACTATTATCGTTTCATAATTATAACCTAAAAATGTAAAAAAGAAAATAAATGTTTTTCTCTAATAAAAATGATTTTATGAACAAAAAATGTGCATTTCTTTGTTGCCTTTAATATTCGTTTAATAGTTTTTGTGGTATTTTTCATATTTAAAAAAATATTGGAGAAAAACAAAAAACGGTTAAGGTAAACGCCCACTTCCGGTGTACGAAATTTTACCAAAAGCTTTTCAATTCTTCGGATTATCAAATAACACGTATGTTCAAAGTTTCATATCAATTGCTCTATTAGTTTTTGAGATACAGCGCGCACAGCCAGACACAATTTATTTTATAATTATAAAACGATAACAGTTACAGCAAATTTATGTTAATAATAATTGTAGATAATGCCAAGATGAACAACTTATAAAGAATAAGTTTTTTTCGAAATCCCTTTAGTTTTTGAGTAAACTGAGTTTTTGAATTTGAAGTGTAATTTTGCCATCTTTCATAATTTTGACGTTTTAAACGTCAGTTTCATCCGCTCGATGTACATTTAAAATATTATTTAAATTGCAAGCGTGAATATAAATGATACCATCAAGTCGGAGAAAGTAACACCATTTTTTATCGTATCTTAACATAAGAGCTTACTTTACTTTTATCTTCACTCTCTCTTAGAAGCATCTGCTTTTAATTGAAACGAATAACATGATTAAATTGGGATTCACCGGTGGGACATAATGCGAGCTAATCCGGTGAAGTTCCAATTTTCCGAATTAGTCTTAGGAACTCCTTAACTCCCCTCCATTACACGTGGAGCGGCGATTAAATGCTCTCGAAATCAGACGTGGACTAATTATCGTTACGTTTCACTCCTTGAGGCAATAATTGATTTATGTAACAGGAAAAATTCTATCATATTTAAAACAACACATAAAGCAATTATTCAAGAAAAATTTTAAAAAAAAATTGCATGCAATATCGAATGCCTCAGGATTATTACGAGAAGCCAACTTAACACTTAAATTTCCAAAAAAAAAAAAAATTGCATATAACATCGAATGCCTCAGGATTTTTACGAGAAACCAACTTAACACTTAAATTTAAAAAAAAAAATTGCATATGACATCGAATGCCTCAGGATTATTACGAGAAACCAACTTAACACTTAAATTTCCAAAGAAAAATGTTTTTACTAATAAATCTCAAGAGTCCTTAAAATTTCATTATACAAACTGTCCATCATTGGAAAGCTTTTCAAAAATGTCATGCATTAGTGGCAACCCACTGAGATGGTACATTAAAAGTATATGGAGTTGTGGACTTGAAATTAATGTATTGTAATGAGATTTTTAGCGTTTACATAATTGAGGGTACCCTTTTCAATGAAAATATTTTCTTAATAATAAACCAACTTCCTTATTTTAAATGGAGTGCTGTATTTTTTATTGCAAATTTGGATTACGCATAAAATTCCTTGAAAAAAATTATTAAGTAACATAACCTCAAAATTTAAGCGTTTTCGAAATATTTGACATTTAAAAAAAATTGCGTTTTTTCATAATTCACTTTAAAAATACATATCTCCGAGCAATACAAAATTGAAGGGATGTAATGTTGGCCATAAAAAGCCAATACCCGAAGGTACCCGGTGGTGATTTATTTTTGGAAAAATAAAATTGAGAGTATTCAAAATTTCATACCCTATTTAATCAACTTTGAAGCATTAAATCTCGTTTTTTTTTTAATGGAACACCCTGTATATTTTTACATATTCCGACGCGGAATTCAATTTTGCGTTGATCTATACCAGCATTCCCTATGCCCATCTTCTTTCGTTTCCAGGATATTAACATGTTTGTAAAAAACCACATTTAGTCAACTTTAACGCATTAAATCTCGATTTTTTTAAATGAAACACCCTGTATATTTTTACATATTCCGACGCGGAATTCAATTCTGCATTGATCTATACCAGCATTCCCTATGGCTATCTTCTTTCGTTTCCAGGATATTAACATGTTTTTGAAAAAACACATTTAGTCAACTTTAACGCATTCAATCTCGATTTTTTCAAATGGAACACCCTGTATATTTTTACATATTCCGACGCAGAATTCAATCTTGCATGGATCTATACCAGCATTCTCTATGCCTATCTTCTTTCGTTTCCGAGATATTAACATGTTTGTAAAAATACGTCAATTTTCTGTGCAATAGAAAAAAATGGTGATGTGGCCGCCATCATGTTACTTTCTTCGACTTGATAGTATCATAGCCATGTATATTTACGTTTTCATGGTTTATTTTCAATTGAAATCATATTTTAAATATACATCGAGCGGATGAAACTGACGTTTAAAATGTCAATGAAAAAATTATACTTCAAATTTAAAAACTAAGTTTATTCAAAAACTAACGAGATTTTGAAAAAAACTTATTCTTTAGAAGTTGTTCATTTTAGCATTCTCTATAATTATTGTTAACATAAATTTGCTGTAACTATTATCGTTTTATAATTATAAACTAAAAATTTAAAAAATAATTTTTTTCTCGAATACAAATGATTTTATGAAAAATGTTTTCAAGCAAAAGATCTCTTTGTTGTCTTCAAAGTTTGTTTAAATGTTTTTGTGATATTTTTCATATTTAAGAAAATATTGGCGAAAAACAAAAAACAGTTAAGGTAAACGCCCACTTCCGGTGAACGAAATTTTACCAAAAGCTTTTCAGTTCTTCAGATTATCAAATAAGACGTATGTTCAAAGTTTCATATCAATTGCTCTATTAGTTTTTGAGATACAGCACACATACACAGACACAAAAAAAAATCCAGAAATTGTTGAAACGGCATCTAGGGACCCCAAAACGGATATTTTCGTTAAGTCACGATCACAATACTTTCTCGTACTTCGTAACCGAGAAAGTAAAAATCTTAAGAAGGTTAAAAATAAAGTATAAAATATGGGGTGTTCCTTTAAAAAAAGAAACATAACTTTGTTCTGTTATTTATACTGGGACACCCTGTACAAAAACATACATATTTTTAAAATGTGTAGAACGGGTGTGGGTACCAGTTAATGAAAAATAAAAGTTAAGGGGCTTTTATAGGGCCACCCGGTATATTTTAATGAATTAATTATCAATTTCTACATCATCCTGACACAACATGTTTTTAATGAAGATAATTTTTACTATGTGGTAATCCATAATTAAACTGAAACATTCAGTCCAAAATATTTGAAATACGTCCTTAATTACATTCTTGTTAAACACGAGGTTGCAAAAATAATGTTTATTATTAACGCTACATCCCGAGAAAATGTTTTTAATGAAATTCTTTATTTTTACATTGACAAAAAAAAATAACATAAGCACCGCACCCGAAGAAAAGCCCTTCACCTCCACGACTCGATAGTTTGTTCAAACTTTTCGCCAGTGTGTTGGCCGTTCTCGCTCAGAAAAACTTCCGCTGCGGGTAAATGTTGTTAATTGATTGAGAAATTCTTACAATTCGTTTCGATTTTTGCTTGAATAAAAGTCCAACTTCTTGTACGCGCAAAGCGATGCGTTTTCGAGTTTTGATTTATTGATTTATTTTATTTTATTTCCAAGAAGATTGATTACAACATTCATGGGTTGATCAGATTGTGTTTAATGATAAAATTATAATTAATTAAATAATTGCCTCAATTTACAAAATGTATACAGATATGTAGGAGAAAAAGAGAAACAAAAAATCACATTAAACAATTTGGCATTGCTCGCAGATTGAGTTATGGCAAATATATTAAGAATTCAAATAATCCAGCTGAAGCTTCATGGGAACTTATTAATGAAAAAAAAAATGGTGATGTGGCCATCATACTTTCTCCGACTTGATGGTATCATTTATATTTACGCTTCTATGGTTTATTTTCAATTTAAATCATATTTTAAGGGTGCATCGAACGTTTCGTAGACTCGGATAAAACTGACGTTTAAAACGTCAAAATTATGAAAAAATACTGCAAATTTAAAAGCTGAGTTTACTCAAAAACTAAAGAGATTTCGAAAAAAACTTATTCTTTATAAGTTGTTCATTTTGGCATTCTCTACAATTATTATTAACATAAATTTGCTGTAACTATTATCGTTTTATAATTATAAACCAAAAATTTAGAAAATAATAATAAATTTTTTTCTCGAATAAAAATGATTTTATCAAAAATGTTTTTAAGCAAAAGATGTTCATTTATTTATTGTCGTTAAAGTTTGTTTAAATGTTTTTGTGATATTTTTCATATTTAAGAAAATATTGGCAAAAAACAAAAAACAGTTAAGGTAAACGCCCACTTCCGGTGTACGAAATTTTACCAAAAGCTTTTCAGTTCTTCAGATTATCAAATAAGACGTATGTTCAAAGTTTCATATCAATTGCTCTGTTAGTTTTTGAGATACAGCGCGCACAGACAGACACACACACACACACACACTGACACACAGGCAGTTTGAGTGTTGTCAATTTGTTCCCAGCTATAAAATGTCAATTGTTTTACCAGTATGTCAAAAATAAGTTAATTCTGGTTGGATTTTGAAATTTTGTTCCCAATTCCAGCAGAGTTAAATTTTTTACAATTTTTCAAATCGTCGAATGTAATTTTTTTCCGTAATTTAAGTTTTGAGTGTAATATGTCAATTATTTTAGCAGTATGCTATAAATAAATTCATTCCGAATAGATTTTAGAAGTTTGACGCTAATTCTAGCAGTGATAATTTTTTTACAATTTTTCTAATCGCTGAATGCAATTTTATTTTCCATCGTTCAAATTTTGATCTTATAATTATGAAACGATAATAGTTACAACAAATTTATATAAATAATAATTGTAGAGAATGCCAAAATGAACAACTTATGAAGAATAAGTTTTTTTCGAAATCTCTTTAGTTTTTGAGTAAACCGAGTTTTTGAATTTGAAGTATAATTTTTCCATCTTTGACGTTTTAAACGTCAGTTTCATCCGATTCAACGTGTACATTTAAAATATGATTTAAATTGAAAAAAAACACGAAAGTGTAAATATAAATGACACCATCAAATCGAAAATTTGTAATCTTAATGTATTCAAATTTTCGAGTTATTTTAAAAACGCCTAATAACAAGTTTGACCCATTGCGGCCGCCGGCTTTCATATATTTATAGAAATTCCTCCAATAAGCCGGCCTAAACTAACGGGATTTTCGTTTCGCCCCACGTTTACCTGTTTAATTGCATTAGCGGCGGCGGCGTCGCGACGACGTACCTTTGCGAGCGGGCGGTGAGCTTGACGGGCGGGTGGTTCTCTGCTGCCTCTGCTGGTCCGTACTGAACATGATCTATTTTCGAAAGAAACGCGACTTAAGCGGGACGCGAACTCGTGGCAAGAACCGGCTGCCTGCACTCACTGTGAAGCGGTGCGTCGCACTGGCGGCGTAGGACTCGGGAGCGTCGCGGCGCCTCGCGACTTTTAAGACGGTGCCTGCGCATTAGATCGCGTTCGGAAAACTTTTTTCTTTCCAATATCGCGTAAACGATTTTTGAATTAATTAATGGCGTTGTTGTAACGTGTGAGCGGCAAGGTTTTTTATTCTGAGTTGGCTGTGAGATAAATTGGGAATGTGTCGGATATTAAAAATGGTGATGTGGCCATCATGTTACTTTCTCCGACTTGATGGTATCATTTATATTTATTATATTTACGCTTTCATGGTTTATTTTCAATTGAAATCATATTTTAAATGTACATCGAGCGTCGCGTAAACTCGGATGAAACTGACGTTTAAAACGTCAAAATTATGAAAGATGGAAAAATTATACTTCAAATTCAAAAACTCGGTTTACTCAAAAACTAAAGGGATTTCGAAAAAAACTTATTCTTTATAAGTTGTTCATTTTAGCATTTCATACAATTATTATTCACATAAATTTGCTGTAACTGTTATCGTTTCGTAATTATAAACCAAAAATTTAAAAAAAAAAAAATTATTTTCTCGAATAGCAATGATTTTATGAAAAATATTTTCAAGCAAAAAGTGTTCATTTCTTTGATGTCTTTAATGTTTGTTTAAATGTTTTTGTGATATTTTTCATATTTAAGAAAATATTGACAAAAAACAAAAAACAGTTAAGGTAAACGCCCACTTCCGGTGTACGAAATTTTACTAAAAGCTTTTCAGTTCTTCAAATTATCAAATAAAACTTATGTTCAAAGTTTCATATCAATTGCTTTGTTAGTTTTTGAGATACAGCGCACACAGCCAGACACACACAGACACATCCTTGATGTCCGTTGGGTAATAAACATTATTATTATTATTATTATTATATCCTAGATCGTTGAATTAAGAATGCTTTAATTAAATGGCTTCAGAAATACCACGAGATAAATGGTGGATTGGGTCGAGCACTCCGAAACCAATCAATTTCTTTGTTGTTATTAATTAATTAAGGGTCTGAAGGGTCGGATCGTAATCAATCAAATTGATAAATGAAAAATGAAAAATTGGGATAACTCGCGCCGGAATATCGCTGAATTTTTTTCTCATGGAATCGATTTGGATTTATTGTTACTCAAGACAGATTGTCTGTTCGGATTGGGGGCGAAACGATTTACCAGAAGAAGAAGCAAAAAAATCAGACGCGAATCATAAATCACCCTTTTTTTACATTCAAATTAATTACCAGAAAATGAAATACATACAGTGCGCCAGGCTTTCTTAGCGCATTTCCCGTTTAAAAAAAAATTGTTTCCTACAAAAAGTTATTGGTTTAAAAATCCCTTTGCCGTAAAATTATTTTCAAATATACAGGATGTCCCAATTTTGCGGTATAACAAAAACAAACTTTTTTTTATGAAACGCTCAATATTTATTTAAGTTTTATGATTTATTAACTTATTAATTGGTGGAAATAGGGGCGCGCGGGTAACATGTTGGATTGTAGGATAGGGCCCACCCACCACCCCTAGAATCAACATTATTTTAAACTACAAAACTCTGTTTGGTTGAAGAAGTTTCTTTAACAATTTATTGATGTAAAGTTTAGAAATAATAAGGAACAAGATTTTGTCGTTGAAATAAAAGTGGAATAATGGGTGGTGGGTGGGTCCTATTCCACAATCCAACCTGTGGCCCATGCGTCCTTTTTTTCCAACAACTAATAAGTTAATAAAAAAAAATAACGTCTTTACTGTCTTTCTTAGTTATTTAACTTATTTATTAGTAAAAATCTGAATGCGTGAGCAACTAATTGGATTTTAGGATAGGGACCACCCACCTCCCATGGTTCCACTTTTATGTCAACCACAAAATCACGCTCCTTATTATTTTTAAACTTTAC
This sequence comes from Ocypus olens, assembly GCA_910593695.2. Taxonomy (NCBI): domain Eukaryota; kingdom Metazoa; phylum Arthropoda; class Insecta; order Coleoptera; family Staphylinidae; genus Ocypus; species Ocypus olens. The sequence continues at coordinate 56,986,144 of OU343054.1, read as the reverse complement.
ACCAATAAATTGTTAAAGAAATTTCTTCAACCAAACAGAATTTTGTAGTTTAAAATAATTTTGATTCGAAGGGTGGTGGGCGGTCCCTATCCTACAATCCAATCCGTTGCTGACGCGTCCAGGTTTTTACTAATAAATAAGTTAAACAACATAAAGATTTTTAAACCAATAACTTTTTGTAGGAAATATTTTCTATTTTTTTTTCCACGGGAAAGCTCGACGCTGTATTCAGCTGTGAAAAAAAATGTCTCTATCAGCTTAACTGTAAAAATCGCTTTAAAAATAATCTATCTTTAATATCCCGGAAGAACCAATAAAAAATCTTTTCTACAAACAAAATGGCGTCGATCGAAAGTCAAAAATTTGAATTGAAAATTGCACAAAATTAGTTTTAAATAGTGAAAAAAATGTATCTGTCATTGTAGTTAGTCTCAACTGTGGAAATCGCGTTAGAAATGATCAATCTTCAATATTATGAAAGAATCAATAATAAATCTTTGCTAAAAACAAAATGGCGTCGATCGAAAGTCAAAAATTTGAATTGAAAATTGCACAAAATTAGTTTTAAATAGTGAAAAAAATGTATCTGTCATTGTAGTTAGTCTCAACTGTGGAAATCGCGTTAGAAATGATCAATCTTCAATATTATGAAAGAATCAATAATAAATCTTTGCTAAAAACAAAATGGCGTCGATCGAAAGTAAAAAATTTGAATTGAAAATTGCACAAAATTAGTTACAGCTGTGAAAAAATTGTACCTGTCATTGTAGTTGAGCTCAACTGTAAAAATCGCTTTAAAAATAATCTTTCTTTAATATCCCGGAAGAACCAATAAGAAATATTTGCTACAAACAAAATGGCGTCGATCGAAAGTCAAAAATTTGAATTGAAAATTGCTCAAAATTAGTTTTAAATAGTGAAGAAAATGTATCTGTCATTGTAGTTAGTCTCAACTGTGGAAATCGCGTTAGAAATGATCAATCTTCAATATTATGAAAGAATCAATAATAAATCTTTGCTAAAAACAAAATGGCGTCGATCGAAAGTAAAAAATTTGAATTGAAAATTGCACAAAATTAGTTACAGCTGTGAAAAAATTGTACCTGTCATTGTAGTTGAGCTCAACTGTAAAAATCGCTTTAAAAATAATCTTTCTTTAATATCCCGGAAGAACCAATAAGAAATATTTGCTACAAACAAAATGGCGTCGATCGAAAGTCAAAAATTTGAATTGAAAATTGCTCAAAATTAGTTTTAAATAGTGAAGAAAATGTATCTGTCATTGTAGTTAGTCTCAACTGTGGAAATCGCGTTAGAAATGATCAATCTTCAATATTATGAAAGAATCAATAATAAATCTTTGCTAAAAACAAAATGGCGTCGATCGAAAGTAAAAAATTTGAATTGAAAATTGCACAAAATTAGTTACAGCTGTGAAAAAATTGTACCTGTCATTGTAGTTGAGCTCAACTGTAAAAATCGCTTTAAAAATAATCTATCTTTAATATCCCGGAAGAACCAATAAGAAATATGTGCTACAAACAAAATGGCGTCGATCGAAAGTCAAAAATTTGAATTGAAAATTGCACAAAATTAGTTTTAAATAGTGAAAAAAATGTAGCTGTCATTGTAGTTAGTCTCAACTGTGGAAATCGCGTTAGAAATGATCAATCTTCAATATTCCAAAAGAATGATTAATAAATCTTTGCTACAAACAAAATGGCGTCGATCGAAAGTTAAAAATTTGAATTGAAAATTGCACAAAATTAGTTACAGTTGTGAAAAAATTGTATCTGTCATTGTAGTTGAGCTCAACTGTAAAAATCACTTTAAAAATAATATATCTTTAATATCCCGGAAGAACCAACAAAAAATCTTTTCTACAAACAAAATGGCGTCGATCGAAAGTGAAAAATTTGTATTAAAAATTGTACAAAATTAGTTTTCAGGTGTGAAAAAAATGTATCCATCATTGTAACTGAGCTTAACTGTAATAATCACTTTAAAAATAATCTATCTTTAATATCCCGGAAGAACCAATAAAAAATCTTTTCTACAAACAAAATGGCGTTGATCGAAAGTCAAAAATTTGAATTGAAAATTGCACAAAATTAGTTTTAAATAGTGAAAAAAATGTATCTGTCATTGTAGTTAGACTCAACTGTGGAAATCGCGTTAGAAATGATCAGTCTTCAATATTATGAAAGAATCAATAATAAATCTTTGCTAAAAACAAAATGGCGTCGATCAAAAGTTAAAACTTTGAATTGAAAATTGCACAAAATTAGTTACAGCTGTGAAAAAATTGTATCTGTCATTGTAGTTGAGCTCAACTGTAAAGATCGCTTTAAAAATAATCTATCTTTAATATCCCGGAAGAACCAATAAGAAATATTTGCTACAAACAAAATGGCGTCGATCGAAAGTGAAAAATTTGAGTAAAAAATTGCACAAAATTAGTTTTCAGTTGTGAAAAAAATGTATCTGTCATTGTAGCTGGCCTTAACTCTCAAAATCGCTTTAAACATGATCAGTCTTTAATATTCCGGAAGATACAATAAGAGAGATTTGCTATAAACAAAATGGCGTCGATTGAAAATCAAAAATTTGAATTAAAAATTGCACGAAATTAGTTTTCTATAGTGAAAAAATTTTACCTGTCATTATAGCTAGTCTCAACGGTGGAAATTACGGTAGAAATGATCAATCTTAAATATTATGGAAGAATCAATAAAAAATCTTTACTACAAACAAAATGGCGTCGATCGAAAGCCAAAAATTTGAATTGAAAATTGCGCAAAATTAGTTTTCAGTTGTGAAAAAAATGTATCTGCCATTGTTGCTAGTCTCAACGGTGGAAATCGCGTTAGAAATGATCAGTCTTTAATACTCCAAAAGAATTATTAATAAATCTTTGCGTCGAGCTTTCCAAGGGCCTTTCCCGTGGAAAAAAAATAGAAAATATTTCCTACAAAAAGTTATTGGTTTAAAAATCTTTATGTTGTTTAACTTATTAAGGACCTTTTAAAGGTACGCATCGTTTGAATTAATTTTAAGTAATTAGATAATTTAAATGGAATTCATATGGTGCGCACATTATCTAATTAATTGATTGGAATGATAACGTTCTATAATAAAATATGTGTGTGTGTGCATGTGTGTGTGTCTGTGTGCCGATAGCATCTGAAAATGTAATGTTATTAGCATTAATTGCGTGCAATAAATTAGTGCAATTAGTGGCACAATAAAACTACGAGCCCATTTGGGAAACATTTTGTTGGGCGTGCGAGGGCCAACCTGGATGATGTAATGGAGCGTTATAATTGAAGCTTATGAATACTATGAAATTAAAAAATGGTGATGTGGCCATCATGTTACTTTCTCCGATTTGATGGTATCATTTATATTTACGCTTTCATGGTTTATTTTCAATTTAAATCATATTTTGAATGTATATCGAGCGTTCTATAGACTCGGATGAAACTGACGTTTAAAACGTCAAAATTGTGAAAGATGGCAAAATTATACTTCAAATTTAAAAATTCAGTTTACTCAAAAACTGAAGCGATTTCGAAGAAAACTTATTCTTTATAAGTTGTTCATTTTAGTATTCTCTACAATTATTATTTACATAAAGCTTTAACTATTATCACTTTATAATTATTAACCAAAAATTTAAAAAATAATAATAAATTTTTTTCTCGAATAAAAATGATTTTATGAAAAATGTTTTCAGACAAAATAAGCTCATTTCTTTGTTGTCTTCAAAGTTTGTTTAAATGTTTTTGTGATATTTTTCCTATTTAAGAAAATATTGGCAAAAAACAAAAAACAGTTAAGGTAAACGCCCACTTCCGGTGTACGAAATTTTACCAAAAGCTTTTCAGTTCTTCGGATTATCAAATACGACGTATGTTAAAAGTTTCATATCAATTGCTCTATTAATTTTTGAGATACAGCGCCCACAGCCCGACACACAATTTATATTTATAATTATGAAACGATAATAGTTACAGCAAATTTGTGTTAATAATAATTGTAGAGAATGCTAAAATGAACAACTTATAAAGAATAAGTTTTTTTCGAATAAACTGAGATTTTGAATGTGAAGTACAATTTTTCCATCTTTCATAATTTTGACGTTTTAAACGTCAGTTTCCTCCGAGTTTACAAAGCGCTCGATGTACATTTAAAATATGATTCAAATTGAAAATAAACCACGAAAGCGTAAAAATAAATGATACCACCAAGTCGGAGAAAGTAACATAATGGCCACATCACCATTTTTTTGTTATCGATTAATAAATTGATTTGGACATACGGTAAAACTGTACAGTTAATGGATTAAAAAAGGAGGAATAATTTACCATTTATCATCTCTTCGGTAATTAAAAATGAGTAATTGATTAATTCATAAACACTTTTATGGTACACATTAAACGTAATTGCGTCGCGTGTTCATAAAAATACGGTAATCAACGTGAATGTGGAAGGTCCATCCAGACGACCACTGGACATATTTTTTCCAATGCTCTAAAGTTTATTAAAGGAAATCGCGTATAAAGTTCATGATTTTTTAAGTGCAGTTCAGCGTAGCGTGTTGTTTCCTTATCGATCGCCTTAAATAAGTAATCCGGAGGTCATGGGTATGCTTTTAGTTCTTTTTCTTATAATTCTTATAACAAAAACAGTGGAACAACTGGCATTTCTTTAGAGTTCCTTTTCATTCAATGCTTAATCATCTTCCATTTGGTGGAGTAGTGTGAAGAATCAGAGATTTTGACGAAACGGGGTGAACATAAGGTTACTATATGTTACTCAGTCGATTAAGGTTATTGTAATTGTGAAAGTAAGAAGTGATTTGAATTTTTGTGCAATTTTTTTCTCGCGTTTCATATTGATTTTTAAATTTTTGCGCTCAATTGAAAAACAATTCATAACTCGACTGAAAATTGCTGCACATTCAAAAAACAAATTAATTTTTAAATATTGACGTCTTGTGAAGATTTGAATTTTTGTAGATTTTTTTTCCTGCGTTTCATATTATTTTTTAATTTTTTCCCTTGAGTGTTCGTCATTGGAAAAAGTTCATTTTCAAAAATGCATAACTCGACTGAAAATTATTGCACATTCAAAAGCCAAATTAATTTTTAAAGATTGACGTCTTGTGAAGTGATTTGAATTTTTGTAGAATTTTTGTCCGGCGTTTCATATTATTTTTTAATTTTTTTTTCCTTGAGTGTTCGTCATTGGAAGAAAGTTCATTTTCAAAAATGCATAACTCGACTCAAAATTATTGCACATTCAAAAACCAAAATGATTTTGAAAGATCGACATCTTGTGAAGTGGTTTGAATTTTTGTAGATGTTTTTTTCCTGCGTTTCAAATTTTTATTTTATTTTTTGCCCTCCAGTGTTCGTCATTGAAAAATAACATTTAAAAAAATCATAAGTCAGCTGAAAATTGTTGCACATTCGAAAACCAAAATGATTTTGAAAGATCGACGTCTTGTGAAGTGATTTGAATTTTTGTAGAATTTTTTTCCCGCGTTTCATATTTGTTTTTAATTTTTTGCACTCGAGAATTCGTCCTTGAAAAAAAAGATAAGTTTACATCAATCTTGGTTGAATTATACCGTACATTTGGATGTAGTTATTATTTATATTATATGTAAGAATTTGATTTTGAAAACTTAATGCAATTTTGTAAATTCGGTTGCATATCATCTGAATACTATTTGTAGAAATTGTAAACTTGGTTGCATACGATAAATATTTGTTTGCGTAGTTCGGAGCGAAGAAGTGAAAGTGATAAAATACTTGAACGATTCGCCGTTAGATGTCGCTACGGACGCGCCGTTATCTCGCAATCGGAACTCGGAAACGGCAACAATGGCAGAATGGCAGTGCTGATAGTTGAAACTACTAACATTGAAGGGATGAAAATAGTTCATTCGGGAACGGATGAGAGGGAAGATTAGGGATCGGCTAAAAGTACGTTGTCTTTTGTTCTAGTAAAGCTTGCGATCGAGCGTGCGTCGGCGGCGGTTCACTTGTTTTCCCCCCTTCAAAGAACGTCACGCACACACACACAAACGCAGTCCATCCGATCGGAGCAGCAGCAATGCTGTCCCGAAACAAATGAACGCGCGAATGCGAATTTGGGAAATTTCCGAAAATTCTCCGTGCGACCGCCAGGTAATACATTTGTCAGAAGGTAAACAAGTGCGAAACACGGGGACGGTTTCATATGTTTCCGGGGATATGTCAAAAAGAGGTATAGCTGTCATTTTAGTGTTATGAGGTTATTTTCTCATAAATCTCACTCGTTTTCCGTAGTAAAGTGAAAATTGTACGGCGTATACAGAACAGTTTGTCGTTGGCCAGCCGTTAATGTTGCCGTTGATGTGTTTTTTTAGACAAAAATTTGCATCAATGAGATTGTCGAATGAGAATGATACCGAGCTGCATCTAAACGCTAAGGAGGAGGACACGCTGTGGAAATTGAGCGAGTACGAGATAAAATTGGGCGAGGGCGGCGGCGGCGGTGGTGGCGGCGCTTCTAACACTAATGTTATTTGGGTGCAAAACCCGTGGACGCAATTGACCAACACGGAGAACGGGACTGCAATGCCAGCCGCCACCATCGGCAGCTCACAGCATCCCAACAATGAGGAGTGCGGCATACGGGACGTCTGGGCGCACAATCTCGAGGACGAATTTCGAACAATACGTCAAGTGAGTGCAGAGTAACCGTTTTATAACCTACAAAATCAACAGTGAATTGCCACAAATTTTTTTGACAATAATTATCCAACATTAAACACAGCACTCGAGGATTCGTTTTTAAGAGAATACGCACGACAATAATTTAGCCTTCAAAATTAACATCATTTTCTGACAACAACATTTACGATTCTTAATATACATTAAACTATAAATCTATAAACATTTTATCATAAGCTATTTCTTTGTCTTTATAATAAAGTAACGTATTCAGTGACTGCTGCAGTTAAATGCATCAATAAAAAACCGTTCGGAAAAGGAGAAAATGAAGTAACGACCGGGATTTATTTATTTAATTTTAAAATGAAGTTTACACGACAAAAATCGAGTTGTGATGATTTCTTGCACGGTTTCGTTTTCGTTGCAGATTGTTCAGAAATACCCGTACGTGGCGATGGACACGGAATTTCCGGGTGTGGTAGCGAGGCCGATCGGCGAGTTCAGAAGCACGGCGGAGTACCAGTACCAGCTGCTCAGGTGCAACGTCGACCTCCTCAGGATAATACAGCTCGGCCTCACCTTCCTCGATGAGAACGGCAAGACGCCGGGCGGGTCGTACACGACGTGGCAGTTTAACTTCAAGTTTAACCTATCGTAAGTCGAAAATTAAATGTGTTTCGCGTTTCGAATTTTTTTTGAGGTTATGTGCGGCAAAACTTGGATTAAGGTTAACATAATTATTTATTTATTTTGCTATATTTTGTCTTTCTGAGGTTGTTTCAAGTTTATTTATTTTGTTATTGCAAAGATATTTATTTATTTTGCTATATATTCAGGCTGTCTTTTGCCTTTCTGAGGTATTTATTTTGTTATTGCAGAGAAGATATGTACGCGCAGGATAGTATTGAGCTGTTACAGAACTCCGGCATCCAGTTCAAGAAGCACGAGGAGGAGGGCATCGAACCGTCGGAGTTTGCCGAGCTGCTGATGACGTCGGGCATCGTGCTGATGGACAACATCAAGTGGCTCTCCTTTCACTCCGGCTACGATTTCGGCTACCTAATAAAGCTGCTCACGGACACCAACCTGCCGATGGACGAGTCGGACTTTTTCGAGCTGCTCAAACTGTACTTCCCCACCATCTATGATGTCAAGGTAACAAAAAAAAAACTTCGCTATTTACAAATTTAATTTAATGAAAGTGCAAACAAACTTAAACTTGAAATTGAAAAATGTTGTATTTGAACGAATGGCTTCAAAAACCATTATACTATTTTAAAAACACCGAGTTGCTTAACCCATATCTGCCCGAGATTGAATTACAGGAAAGTAAATGATATTATTTGTTTAAATCGAGTAATTAAGATTTAGGTTAGTTTTCGTCTTACTGTCAAATGTCGATGAATAATCACTGCACGTACTTGGCTCGGAAGGGGTGTTTCCAGATTTTTGTATAATATTGAAGGGGGACATGTTTTGAATAAATTTAGAAAGTTTCGAATCGGTAGCAATTGTTAAAGATATAAAGTATTTCATATTAAAAAAAAAAAAAAAAGCAAATTTCATTCATGTTAAAGAAATAATAATTATAGATGGCGCTGACGATATTCTAGATATGATTTTAAGGTTTTTTTCCCTTCCTGTCAAATGTCAATGAATAATTATGAACTTACCTATTGGAATAGAAAAATGATAGATGGCGCTGACGATATTCTAGATATGATTTTAAGGTTATTTTTCGCTTCCTGTCAAATGTCTATGAATACTCACTGTATGTATTTATTGCAATAAAAAAATGATAGATGGCGCTGATGATATTCTAGATGTAACTTACTTAAATAGTCGTTCTACATATGTATTTGTTTAAATCAAGTAATTAAGATTTAGGTTAGTTTTCGTCTTACTGTCAAAATGTCGATGAATAATCTGAACGTACTCGGCTCGGAATGTATGTCTTCAGATTTTTAAAAAACGTTGATTTTGCGTGATTTTCTCAAAACAAGCATTGAGCGTTTTCAGATTTTTATAGAATCCCAAAACATAATCGGTTTGCACCGATTGTTTTTATAATTTTTATGTAAGGAAATTACGCCTTGGGAGTTTTAAAAAGCTTTGTTTTCACTTGGTTTTCTGGAAATTAGCGTTCGGGTCTTTTTAGAGTTTTATAGAGAGAAAAAAAATAATTGTAGATGGCGCTGACGATATTCTAGATATATTTGTAAGGTTATTTTTCGTTTCCTGTCAAATGTCAATGAATAATTACCGAACTTACCTATTGGAATAGAAAAATGATGGATGGCGCTGACGATATTCTAGATATGATTTTAAGGTTATTTTTCGCTTCCTGTCAAATGTCAGTGAATACTCACTGAATGTATTTATTGCAATAAAAAAATGATAGTTGGCGCTGGCGATATTCTAGATGTAACTTACTTAAATAGTCGTTCTACATACAGGGTGTTTCAGAGCTCTGGGAACGGTCAATCACGCGCTTATTTGTCAAAATTTCGAAAAATGTTTTATGCAAAAGTTGTGTACAATAGTGAGCTGCACGCCCTGAAAATATTTAAATTTATACAGGGTGTCTCATAACAAAGTTACAGACCAAACTTATGTTTTTTTAAATGGAACACCCTGTATTTTTTGTCGTTTTTGAATTATATGGAGCGAATAAAGGAATCCAATTATCTTTCAGATTATAATAATTATTCCTGATATGATAATCGCCGAATACAAGAAAACTATTGAGATTAGGAACAGGGAACCCTTATACAATCTGAAAGATAATTGGATTCTACTTGAGAATACGTCACTAAATACAGGGTGTGCCATTTGAAAAAACGAAGTTATTTAACTTTAAAAGTTCGATTTTTCTACCGCATTTTTTTTATCACCCTGTATAATTTTTTGTATGAAATCATGGTCGGCTCTATAGTTCGAACCTTTGGCCAAATAATAGAAATGATTTTAATCGTTCAACGTCAATCACTGGGGTAAAAATAAAATTTCACCCAGACCTTGCATTTCGATAAATCTTCAAATATTTCGAAAACGGCAAACAATAAGTATAGGGAGTATTAAAGAAACTCACCTTTATTTGCTCCATATAATTCAAAAACGACAAAAAATACAGGGTGTTCCATTTAAAAAAACATAAGTTTGGTCTGTAACTTTGTTATGAGACACCCTGTATAAATTTAAATATTTTTAGCGCGTGCAGCTCACTATTATGCACAACTTTTGTATAAAACATTTTTCGAAATTTTGACAAATAAGGACGTGATTGACCGTTCCCAGAGCTCTGAAACACCCTGTATTTGTTTAAATCAAGTAATTAAAATTTAGGTTAGTTTTCGTCTTACTGTCAAATGTCGATGAATAATCACTGAACGTACTTGGCTCGGAATGTATGTCCTCAGATTTTTAAAAAAACGTTGATTTGCGTGATTTTCTCAAAACAAGTATTGAGCGTTTTCAGATTTTTATAGAATCCCAAAATATAATCGGTTTGCACCGATTGTTTTTATAATTTTTATGTAAGGAAATTACGCCTTGGGAGTTTTAAAAAGCTTTGTTTTCACTTGATTTTCTAGAAATTAGCGTTCGGGTCTTTTTAGAGTTTTATAGAAAGAAAAAAAATAATTGTAGATGGCGCTGACGATATTCTAGATATATTTTTAAGGTTATTTTTCGTTTCCTGTCAAATGTCAATGAATATTACTGAACTTACCTATTGGAATAGAAAAATGATAGATGGCGCTGACAATATTCTAGACGTAACTTACTTAAATAGTCGTTCTACATATAAAACTGTGGGCTTATCTGGGTTAATACTCTTGGTAAAACGTGTTAAATGATCCGCCCACTATTATTTCATCACGATGCGTATTTTTTCTGTTCAAACAGTACCTAATGAAGTCATGTAAAAACCTGAAAGGGGGCCTCCAGGAGGTGGCGGAGCAGCTAGACTTAGAACGGATAGGTCCACAACACCAGGCGGGCTCAGACTCCCTGCTGACGGGCATGGCGTTCTTTAAAATGAAGGAGGTTAGTCAATTTTTAAGCGAAACGATAGCATTCATTAAGACGTGCACGCCGAACCTGTTCGGGCGCGTTTAATGAATGTTAGGCCGCGCGCACACACCCTATCTCTCTCTCTATCCCCGCATGAGGATACGTAGAACGGACTTTCTGTACTTAACATTGTATTTGCTGTTGTTGAAGATTGAATAAAGTTTGAGTTGACAGAAGTTGTATAAATATCGAGGTGTTGTGTCAAAGGGTTAAAAAACGGTGTTTGTAAATGTTTCAGATGTTTTTTGAGGACACAATCGACGATTCAAAGTTTTCCGGGCACTTATACGGGCTCGGCACGTCATTCGCAGTAAATGGGAACGCAAGCAGTTATGGCACTGATAATGGTGATAACAGTAACTCTTCATGAAAATCATGAGTACATTTAATATTATATTAATTAAGTAAATATTTTATCCGACACAACTTGATTAATTTTTACAAAATACAGTTGTTTTATATTTGAAAATAGCTGTCTGTATTTTGTTGTTTATAATTTTGTAAGATAGAACTTAGAACCTTTTTTTACTATTTACCGTACCGGATATATATATCTATCGTTTGTAGATTGTGCTAAATGTTCCGAAAAAAAAGATAATTTTATTAATAAAATTTACAAATTCAACCGTTAACGTTTACATCTTGATCTTTTGATTCATTTTCGATTTTTTCGGCACTCCTGGTAATTTTATTTTCTAAATTGTCATCGAGGAAATTAAATTGCATTTGTCTACAAAATAATGATGGTAAATTTTTCCAGTTGGACTTTCAACAGTGTTTTCTTTTTACTTTCTGTTTCTTTCAGCTTGCGTATGAACAAATTGTTAGCACCACGGCGACCGGACCGTTCCTACAACTGCGAAGGTAAAAACTGGAATGTACTTCCGGTATATTTATTTATTTAAATCTTTTTACTTTCTCTGTTACAAAGTACGAGAAAGTATTGTGATCGTGAAAAGTTTTTCAAAAATTTTTTGGGGTCCCTGGATGTCATTTTAACAATTTCTAAAAAAAAAAAATATTTGTGTGTGAGCGCGCTGTATCTCAAAAACTAATTGAGCAATCGATATGAAACTTTGAACATAAGTCTTATTTGTTAATCCGAAGAACTGAAAAGCTTTTGGTGAAATTTCGTACACCGGAAGTGGGTGTTTACCTAAACTGTTTTTTGTTTTTTGCCAATATTTTCTTAAATAAAAAAAAATCACAAAAATTTTTAAGCAAATATTGAAGACAACAAAGAAATGAACATGTTTTGCTTGAAAACATTTTTCATAAAATCATTTTCATTCGAGAAAAAAAATTATTTATTTTTTTTAATTTTTGGTTTATAATTATAAAACGATAACAGTTACAGCAAATTTTTGTTAATAATAATTGTAGAGAATGCTAAAATGAACAACTTATAAAGAATAAGTTTTTTTCGAAATCGCTTTAGTTTTTGAGTAAACTGAGTTTTTGTATTTGAACTGTAATTTTGACGTTTTAAACGTCAGTTTCGTCCGAGTCTACAAAACGCTCGATGTACATTTAAAATATGATTTCAATTGAAAATAAACCATGAAAGCGTTAATATAAATGGTACCATTAAGTCGGAGAAAGTAACATAATGGCCGTATCCCCAGTTTTTTTTGCAACTTGCGAATTTTAAATTGTACAGGTTTACCAATAATGGGTATCAGTTTGAAGTAAATTACGCTGTTAATAACATCATTAAGGGCCGCTTTTACAATCGCAGGATAAATGATGGTTAACTTATACCCTCTTTAACGAATCCCATCGTTTATCTCTCAGTTAACGCACGCTGCCTTTTACAAACGCTTGGATAGATTTTCTCCCGAAACGCCAACGTTGGCAGCATTGCGGATACATGCGGTTGCGCAGTTTATAGAATTGGCATTTTTCGTTTTGCTTGCGGAAAGGTTAGAAAGTTGTGTTTGTAATCATTGACCCCCTCGAGCTTCTTTTCAATATTCCACCTAGAAATATGCCAGAATGCACGTTTTTAAGAAACTAGTTTGCCGCCCTCTAACGGCCGCTGTATGTAACACCGATTGCAGATCGCTGTAATGCCGGTATGGTGCGTGTGCTTGCTCTGCGCATTGCCTGCGAGTTAATCGAGATTTATCTGCTGCTCCAAGCACCGGATAAGATAACTGCGAATTATCTGCTTCTTAACCCTAACCCTGCTTTAACTGGGCATTGTAAAAGCGTATTTTCGCATTTAATCCGGAGATAGTGTTAACCTTAATTTAAACGACTATTGTAAAAGCGACCCCTAAATTTAATGAGGACGAACTATAAATAAGTGAGGATGTTTCAAATTGATTAAATTCATAACTATTTGTGATATTTATTTGTTAGTAAGCCGTAATGAAATTAGAATCGACCCGAAACATTATTTACATACAGTGAGATCAGAAAGTAGAAAATAGTTGGCAGCACATTGAAAATCCCTGTAATAATTCAACCAAAATTATATTGGCCGTCTGGAAATCTCCAATGCAGTGCAGTGTGTACATTTTGTTAATTTTGACGTTAAGTTACTTGTTTTTAAAATTATTTTGTGCTTTTAACTGCCGATTTTGAACATTGGAACTGATCATCACTGTTAATAATACATTTCAGATTCATAATCCTGCTGTTTTATTTAAATTTCAGGGTCTTCCGCGCCAATATTCCCATCCTTAGCGGCGCCACTGAACTTCCGTTAGTTAGGTTATGTTTTAAGAGCTGACTATTTTCGACCTTTTGATCTCACCTAGGATTAGATTCTTTACCTGACTACATGATTCCGCAAGCGCACAAAACCGGTTATTAAAAGTAAGTCCGCCTATTTATAAATAAGCAAAAATTCTGTTAACTTAAAATTGACCATCTTGAAGAACATTCTATTATTTATTAATGTGCAAAAGTGCTTTACCATCTCAATTGTGTACTCTTTGAATATTCACAAAATGGTTGCCAACTCAAAGTTAAGAAAAATAATTGCAAGGATAACTCACAGAACACATACCTTATAACTAGTCCAGTTTATGGTACCAAGTGATGGATAACCCAAAAATTATCAGTAATTTGTTAACAATAACAAGCTAAAATTATTATAGTCGGGCCCCTCAGAGCTGCCTGTGACTCATCCCTTAAAATTGCATGAATCAAGATTTAAGTAAACGTATGTCCGTAAGAAAATTTGGTGCCGCGCTGATTTTCATTGGCGGGATATTTAAAAATTCTCGCGCAAACTTTTTACGGTTATGTTATTTGACGTAAGCGTGCCAATGCGATGCAAGAGTCATGCGTGAGCTTAGACCTACGTTCACGCTGCCCTATTCTTTAACACGCAGACACCCGTTTCGTCTTTTATTTCATTCTGTTTCGTACATGATAGAAAATACAAAGCAATTCTTAGTACGAAAATGCATGAGTCACCGTCAGCTCTCAACGGATGAACTATACCAAAATTCTGTTAACTTAAAATTGACCATCTTTAAAAGTAATCTATCAATTGAAGATCACGGGGGAAGAACGGTTTATGTCCATTTTTCACCAAAACGGCGATTGGAACGCCATCTGTTGCATTTTTAGGATTACTAAACATTTACGAGGAAAATTGGTTCTCCCCGAGAGTTATTAAACTATGAGGATGGACCGTGTATACTTGCCTCTGAAAGTTCTCAAATAATAAAATTCGTTTTTCTCAGAATCAGCTTTCATGGACATGTACCGATCTTCCCCCTTAATTTATAAATGTACAAAAGTACTTTATCATCTCGATCGTCTACTCTTTGAATATTCACAAAACGGTTGCCAACTTAAACTTTAGAAAAACAATTGCGAGCACATCTACGCCAGTTTATCTATAGTACCAAGTGACAGATAACCTTAAAATTATCAGTAATTTATTAACAATAATAAGCTTAAATTATTCTCAATTTGAAAGAAACCCACGATGTTAAGATTCCCGAACAATCTCACAGTGCACACGTTTAATTCCATCAGATTGCCGCAGCTGTCCAGACCGTTGAGCGTTGTCAACACGATCCACAATTATTGCACGGACTATAACCGTGCGGAAAAGAGAGAAAGCAAAAACTGGCGCAGATACTCGCATTATAAATGTAGCGATGTGATGGCCAGGCTGCAGGGTCATCAGGAAAACGAGCAGGGATCGCACAGGTGCTTCGACTGGATCACGAACCGCGGGCTGTGGCTGGTTTCTTTCGCGAGCGTCGGCGTTGGGGTCGTGTGCTGCGACGCTTACATAAACAACACGCACCACACGGAGAAGAGGTTCTTTCGGTCGGTTCAGTACGGAATCGAGCAGGAAGTGCACAAGTAATTGAATTAGATTTTTTATGTACCGCAGAACGTTGACATTGATTTTCGTTCCTTTTCTCGTTTAAGACTGCTGTCCGCAAAAGAGGTGGACATAAACGTTCGCCACCAGTTGGGCTGGACGGCCCTGATGTTGGCCGCCGTAAACGGTAAAACTGATGTCTGCAAAATACTTCTTGATAACGGCGCCGATACAAATTTGGGTGATCAATACGTAAATCCACAGAAGACCGCCCACGAATTAGGACTGCATTTCCTCGAAGGTACAGTTTTTATATTTTTTTCACGTTAATTTTTTTCTAAATTCTGCATTCATATTAAAATATTCTAAACTTTAAAATCAATGCATTTGCAATTTTTACGGAAATGTAGTTTCACATGTGTTGCGAGTTGGTTTCGAAAGTTTCAAATCGATGGCAAGTGTTTTTATATTTTTTTTATCGCTCGAAAAATGCGCAACTTCAGAATGACACTACTCAGTTCTCGTGCAATTATCTCGGAATCTAGTGAAGGGTATTTTCTAATTTTTACAGAATCATAAAATAGAATTCATTTTGAGTATATTTTGAAAATCTCAAGTTTGTGGCAATTGTTTTTATATTTTTTTTATCGCTCGAAAAATGCACAACTTCAGAATGACAATACACTCGGTTCTCGTGCAATTATCTCGGAATCTAGGAGGAGGGTATTTTCTAATTTTTACAGAATCATGAAATAGAATTAATTTTGAGTGTATTTTGAAAATCTCAAGTTTGTGGCAATTGTTTTTATATTTTTTTTATCGCCCGAAAAAATGCGCAACTTCAGAATGACTCTACACTCGGTTTTCGAGCAATTATTTCGGAATCTAGTAAAACGTTAGAAAAGGTTTCTATTTAATTTGTTGCAGTATTGATGACCAGAGATGAAGAATTTTGCAACAGGCTCAACAACAAGGCCACGTTTTTCGGCTTTACGGCGCTGCACTACGCGACCCTCTCCGATAATTTCGAAATAGTTAAGATGCTGCTGGAGGCGGGCGCCAATCCCCTTCAGGAGAACGACTCCGGGCACCGGGCCGAGGATTACACGAAGGACGGCAGCAAAGTGAAGAGCGTTCTGCAGGAGTACTCCTCGAAGTTCGAGAACATACGGAGGCAGAAGGAGCTGGAGGAACGGCGCCGGTTTCCCCTCGAGGACAGGATCAAGCAGTTCATCGTCGGGCAGGACGGTGCGATTACTACGGTGGCCGCAAGTAAGTCCTTTCGTTTATAAATAAATAAAAATGCGTGTGTCTTTGTTTTTGAAAATGTATTTTGACGAACACTCGAGCGTAAAAAATAAAAAATAAATATGAAACGCGGGGATAAAAATCTACAAAAATTCAAATCACTTCACAAGATGTCGATCTTTCAAAATAATTTTGGTTTTTGAATGTGCGGCAATTTTCAGTCGAGTTATGAATTTTTGAAAATGTATTTTTTGCACTTGAGCGCAAAAAATTAAAAATTAATATAAAGCGCGATAAAAAAATTCTACAAAAATTCAAATCACTTCACAAGACGTCGATCTTTCAAAATAATTTCGATTTTTGAATGTGCGGCAATTTTCAGTCGAGTTATGAATTTTTGAAAATGTATTTTTTGCACTTCAGCGCAAAAAATTAAAAATTAATATAAAGCGCGATAAAAAAATTCTACAAAAATTCAAATCACTTCACAAGACGTCGATCTTTCAAAATAATTTTTGTTTTTGAATGTGCGGCAATTTTCAGTCGAGTTATGAATTTTTGAAAATTTATTTTTTTCTAATTACGAACACTCAAGTGTAAAAAATTAAAAATAAATATAAAACGCGGGGATAAAATTCCACAAAAATTCAAATCACTTCACAAGACATCGATTTTTCAAAATAATTTTGGTTTTTGAATGTGCGGCAATTTTCAGTCGAGTTATGAATTTTTGAAAATGTATTTTTTTCTAATGACGAACACTCGAGCGTAAAAAATAAAAAATAAATATGAAACGCGGGGATAAAAATCTACAAAAACTCAAATCACTTCACAAGACGTCGATCTTTCAAAATAATTTTTGTTTTCGAATTGAATTCACGTATTTTGACGCGTTCTTTCAAACCTTTTGTTTCAATATTTGTTTAGCCATTCGTAGGAAAGAGAATGGTTGGTCTGACGATGACCACCCGTTGGTCTTTCTATTTTTGGGTTCTTCGGGGATTGGTAAGACTGAATTGGCTAAACAATTGGCGGCATACATCCACAGAGATAAGCAGTCGTCGTTTATCAGATTGGACATGTCGGAATACCAGGAAAAACATGAGGTAGGTGGTTAATATAATTGAATTGATTTGATAAATCGGCTTTATTTTTTGGCATGTTTGTAAATAATAGCGTGTTTCTCCCTGAAAATGGTTTAATGTTGGTGCATTCAAATTTTTGTCTTCGTTCGTTTTATCACTGTAGAACTTTTTCCGAAAATCTTATCCTCGCTTTACCAATGTGGAATTTTATATGGAATAAAACACTTTTAACTTTGTTTGTAGATTTCAAGTAGGTGGCGATTGTTTTTTCATTTTTTATCGAATGCCCAAAATTATTACAATTTTTCACAATTTTACGCTCTGATTGCATCAATTTATCCCAAAATCCAGTGATGGAATGTAAGTGGATTTTTTGGGAAACATCAGGTAGGATGTATTTTGAGTAATTTTGGAAGGTTTCAATTCGATGGCAATTGTTTTTCTATTTTTTTCGAATGCCCAAAATTATTACAATTTTTCACAATTTTACGCTCTGATTGCATCAATTTATCCCAAAATCCAGTAATGGAATGTAAGTGGATTTTTTGGGAAACATCAGGTAGGATGTATTTTAAGTAATTTTGGAAGGTTTCAAGTCGATGGAAATTGTTTTTCTATTTTTTTCTAATGCCCAAAATTATTACAATTTTTCACAATTTTACGCTCTGATTGCATCAATTTATCCCAAAATCCAGTGATGGAATGTAAGTGGATTTTTTGGGAAACATCAGGTAGGATGTATTTTGAGTAATTTTGGAAGGTTTCAAGTCGATGGGAATTGTTTTTCTATTTTTTTCTAATGCCCAGAATTTTTACAATTTTTCACAATTTTACGCTCTGATTGCATCAATTTATCCCAAAATCCAGTGATGGAATGTAAGTGGATTTTTTGGGAAACATCAGGTGGAATGTATTTTGAGTAATTTTGGAAGGTTTCAAGTCGATGGGAATTGTTTTTCTATTTTTTTTGAATCGCCAAAAATATTACACTTTAGTTAGCTTAGTTGTCGAAACTGCAATCAAACGAATAAATCAAAGCATGTATAACAAAGTAGAAGCTTCCTAGAATTTCATCCGCGCATTTTGTGTTCGCTTTATTACTGTAGAACTTCATTCGCACATTGTGTTGAAAAAAAAAGTGGTCATATTACACCAGGTCGCGAAATTGATCGGCGCTCCGCCCGGTTACGTCGGCCACGACGAGGGCGGCCAGCTGACCAAGAAGCTGAAAAAGTGTCCGGACGCGGTGGTCCTCTTCGACGAGGTGGACAAAGCCCACCCGGACGTCCTGACGGTGTTACTGCAGCTGTTCGACGAGGGCCGGCTGACCGACGGCCAGGGAAAGACTATCGAGTGCAAGGACGCCATCTTCGTCATGACCTCGAACCTGGCCAGCAACGAGATCGCCCAGCACGCCCTCGACATCCGCAAAGAGGTGGAGACGATGAGAAAGGAGCGGCTGAAAAATTCCACGGGTAAACGAACGGTTCTGCAACGGTTGCGCGAGACGACGGTTGATGTTTTCAGATGATAGCGTGAGCGAGGTCACCATTTCCAGGCAGTTCAAGGACAACGTGGTCAAGCCGATCTTGAAGAAGCACTTCAAGAGGGACGAGTTTCTCGGCCGGATCAACGAGGTCGTTTACTTCCTGCCGTTCTCCAGGCCGGAACTGATTCAGCTCGTCGATAAGGAGCTGCAGATTTGGGCGAAAAGAGTGAGTAGTTTCGAAATGGAAAAGTAGTAACCATCATTCATTTTTATTGGAATTTCTATACAAAAAAAAACACCTTTATTGGCATGTAACCTTACATATTTATCTATATTATACTTTTCCTCATCTCCCCCTCCCTACCTCTACCCTCCTTTTCCCAACCCACCTTCTCCAGCGTCTTCACTCCCGCCCCATCCTCGCTCATCCATTCCGTCACCTTTCTATTCCCTGGTATTTCTATAATCGGCGTCATTGCACTCCATTTTTTGCTTCTACGGTATTTCTGCTTTTATCTCGTCCTTCCTCTCGTTTTTGCTGCTTGTGATTCCTTCCCAGACGCATTTTCCGGCCTTTCTTCATTCATCCAACCACCTGAGCTGTTGATTTTCGATTCTTTTGGTGATTGGTTCGACTTCCAGTTCCTCGTTTCTAATTCTGTCCCTTCGTTCTTCTCAAATAATTTAATTTCCACTGCTTGGATCGTATTTTAACATTTTGTTTTCCTGCTTGTCTCCTCGTTTCCTGCGAAGTCTCTGTTGAGTGCTGTCTGTCCTTCATTCCTTCTTCATGCATTATCACTCCTAGAATAGAGTACTAGTAATTTCCTAATGCAGGCGAAGGATAAGCACAAAATCGAACTGAAATGGGACCGAAGCGTAGAATCGGCGTTGGTCGAAGGCTACGACATAAACTACGGCGCGCGGTCCATCAAGCACGAGGTGGAGCGACGCGTGGTGAACCAGTTGGCTCTTGCGCACGAGAACGGCATGATAGAGTGTGAGTGTACGGTCCGTCTGACGGCGTTTTGGCCCGAAAACTCCGAATCCCCGCAAATAAAATTGAGCGTAAAAAAGAAGGGCGTCAAAAACTTCATGGACATAGAACAAATCAAGATCCCTCTAAAGAACGCTAGCTTCGGGTAAATAATTCCACTGAAACGTAACATTTATTATGTATATTTGTTCTTTTGTAAATAAAAATAAAATTGTACACGAATTACATTTATTTGATCACAAACAGTTTTTTTTTTTTTGTTTATACATATACTTGAGTCCATGTATCCAGCTTGTTAACATCGATTTACGCCGCCTTTTCTAACTTAATAAAAATATTTATTTTTTTGATTATTTCTAGAGATATATACACATTTATAAAATATATATGTATTATTTTAATAATGGGGTCACTTTGGGGTAACAGTACACGTGTTTTTGAATCACTTTACATCCAACATTTACGGTTACATAGGGACTTGAATGTTGCGTGATTTTTTTTGAGTTGAGTGAAGTGCGCGTGCAAAAATTTTTTAACATTAGTGAAGGCTTTTCGGCGTTTTTCTTTTTAATTTTTGGGCCGTCGTTTTAGTTAGTGCCATCTAGTGAATTGATAGAGTTACAGTCGGAGCGTAAACAGTCGTCGTTTAAGATGCTAAATGATAATTAATTGATACAATAAAACGAAATGTCAAATTTTCGAGTCGTAGTTCGTTTGATTCGTAGGTTTTTTGACGCGTAGCCCGTTTGATTCGTAGGTCTTTTGACGCGTAGCCCGTTTGATTCGTAGGTCTTTTGACGCGTAGCCCGTTTGATTCGTAGGTCTTTTGACGCGTAGCCCGTTTGATTCGTAGGTCTTTTGACGCGTAGTTCGTTCGACTCGTAGGTCTTTTAACTCGCAGTTCGTTTGATTCGTAGGTCTGTTGACTCGTAGTTGTTTTTAATCGTAGGTACTTTAAACTTGTAAATACGTGCCGTATAAGATCATAAACCATGAAAGTAATACCCTAGGCACACGGAGCTATTTAATGATCATTAACTTCGCCGTGTGTCACATCAACATAATACTAATCATCATTAATAACGTCATGATCATAAGAATCGGCGACGACGTTTAAAACAGGTCATCGCCGGTAATCGTGTAACATCGCCAGTCATATCGCTGTTATGAATGACAGTTCGCGATCAGCTGATATTACTTTTAGAAATATGCGTGGAAACGTGGAAACTTTTTCTTTGCTGTTTCTGTATATTGTACCCGTGAGTTCCCCGTAGTTTTCTTATTTTTTAGAACAAGAAATTTTTGGTCACTTGATGATTTTCAACATTATTTCCAGGAAAAAAATTTTGGGTCTTGGAAAAATTTGAAAAAATTCATGGCGGTTCTTAATGAAGCGTGTAAAGTCAATATGTTTCCGAAAAAAAAAATTCGGAACTTTGATGATAGTATTACTCCGGAAAAAATCCATGCAAAATATATTGGGTTTCAGAAAAAATTGAAAAAAATCATGACGATTTTAATGACGGAGAAGCGTGTAAAGTTTTCTCAGCCTCATATTTTGCGCAATTATGCTAAAAAAAAATTGTATATATGTCAATTCTTGATTATTTTTTTTTGTAATTTACATTTTAAATTAATTTCTGCTCACTGTACTATTTTGATGATTTTTTTTTTCATGTATTTGTACTAATGAGCATGTCCAGTAATAAACTACCATTATTATTATTATTATTATTAAAGTAATTATTTTTCCGAAAAAACTTTTTTTTCGGTTATTTGATGTTTTTATCATTTCATGATTTTCGTAATTTTTTTCCATAGTATTACTCAGGAAAAAAGTGCTTGCAAAAAATGTTCGGTCGCAGAAAAATTTGAAAACATTTAATGACGGTTCTTAATGACAGCGAAAAGCGTGTAAAGTGGCTGTGAAATAAAGGAATAATTCAATTATCGGTCATCACCAGTTTTTTCCGGATTTTCCATCAAAATCAGTGTTTTGAAAAAAGTAAACTTTCGCCCAGATTTTCTTAATTTTCCCGAAAACCTTTCAATGAATTTTGATGAAATTTACAGGAAATATTCTACATTCATGTGGCTGTGAAATCAAGTAAAAATCCAATTATCGGTCATCACCAGTTTTTCCGGGTTTTCCATCAAAATCGGTGTTTTGCAAAAAAGCAAACTTTCGCCCAGATTTTCTTAATTTTCCCGAAAACCTTTCAATGAATTTTGATGAAATTTACAGGAAATATTCTACATTCATGTGGCTGTGAAATCAAGTAAAAATCCAATTATCGGTCATCACCAGTTTTTTCAGATTTTCCATCAAAATCGGTGTTTTGCAAAAAAGTAAACTTTCGCCCAGATTTTCTTAATTTTCCCGAAAACCTTTCAATGAATTTTGATGAAATTTACAGGAAATATTCTACATTCATGTGGCTGTGAAATCAAGTAAAAATCCAATTATCGGTCATCACCAGTTTTTCTGGATTTTCCATCAAAATCAGTGTTTTGAAAAAAGTAAACTTTCGCCTAGATTTTCTTAATTTTCCCGAAAACCTTTCAATGAATTTTGATGAAATTTACAGGAAATATTCTACATTCATGTGGCTGTGAAATCAAGTAAAAATCCAATTATCGTTCATCACCAGTTTTTTCAGATTTTCCATCAAAATCGGTGTTTTGCAAAAAAGTAAACTTTCGCCCAGATTTTCTTAATTTTCCCGAAAACCTTTCAATGAATTTTGATGAAATTTACAGGAAATATTCTACATTCATGTGGCTGTGAAATCAAGTAAAAATCCAATTATCGGTCATCACCAGTTTTTCCGGGTTTTCCATCAAAATCGGTGTTTTGCAAAAAAGCAAACTTTCGCCCAGATTTTCTTAATTTTCCCGAAAACCTTTCAATGAATTTTGATGAAATTCTCAGGAAATATTCTACACTCATGTAGGTGTGAAATACAGTAAAAATCCAATTATCGGTCATCACCGGTTTTTCCGGATTTTCCATCAAAATCGGTGTTTTGCAAAAAAGCAAACTTTCGCCCAGATTTTCTTGATTTTCCCGAAAACCTTTCAATGAATTTTGATGAAATTTATAGAAAATATTCTACACTCATGTAGCTATGAAATACAGTAAAAATCCAATTATCGGTCACCACCAGTTTTTCCGGATATTCCATCAAAATCGGTGTTTTGTAAAATACAAACTTTCTCCCAGATTTTCTTAATTTTCCCGAAAACCCTTCGTTAAATTTTATTGAAATTTTTAGGAAATATTCCACACTCATGTGGCTGTAAAATGAAATAAAAATCCAATTAACAGTCATCACCAGTTTTTCCGGATTTTCTATCAAAATCGTTGTTTTGCAAAATGCAAACTTTCGCCCAGATTTTCTTAATTTTCCCGAAAACCTTTCAATGAATTTTGATGAAATTTACAGGAAATATTCTACACTCATGTGGCTGTGAAATAAAGTAAAAATCCAATTATCGGTCATCACCAGTTTTTCCGGATTTTTCATCAAAAACGTTGTTTAAAAAAATGCAAATTCTCGCCTAGATTTCCTTAATTTTCCCGAAAACCTTTCAATGAATTTTGATGAAATTTTCAGCAACTATTCTACACTCGTGTGGCTGTAGAATAGAGTGAAAATTCAATTATCGGTCATCACCGATAAATATATAAGTTATACAAAACAAAGTTAAAAGTGTTTTATTATAACTTTTTCTTTCCTTATAACTGTTTGTTGTGAAATCACATACATTTGGGAAAATGTAATTAATTAATTAATGTATTCGAGAAAAAAATGTATCAATTTTTTTTAAATTTTTGGTATACAATTATGAAACGCTAATAGTTACAGCAAATTTATGTGAATAATAATTGTACAGAATGCCAAAATGAACAATTTATGAAGAATAAGTTTTTTCTAAATCTCTTTAGTTTTTAAGTAAACTGAGTTTTTGAATTTGAAGTATAATTTTTCCATCATTCATGGTTTTGACGTTTTAAACGTCAGTTTTATCCGAGTTTACACAACGCTCGACGTACATTTAAAATATGATTTCAATTGAAAATAAACCATGGAAGCGTAAATATAAATGATCAAGTCGGAGAAAGTAACATGATAACCACATCACCATTTTTCTATTTTTTTTTTTAATCACCAAGTTTCAAGTTTAACGCTCAAGAAATAAATTATTTAGCAACTTAAACAGACGCATGTTGAAGAAAACGAAAACCGAACACGAGCATGAATGTAGTAAGAAATGACATTTAGTATACAGTTATATCATAAGTGTAAGTAATCACGTATATAAACATCCCTGTCGGAATAATTTTCCTAATAAGCGTTTTTTTTTTTTTTTTTATTTTGTAAACGTGATATCAAATTTATATCTCATATATTTGTATATATATTTGTAAAGCGGAAAACAATTTCTCTTCGTTATCCCCTCGCCTTCTCAAATATTTATATACTTAAAACAATGATTGTCTAAAATACATTCAAAAAGGACACGACAGTCATAAGTGATTTTCCGCTCTCTCTCTCTCTCGCCGCTTTTATTCGTCTTCCGTTGCTGATTTTTTGAGGCCGTGAAGAAGAATCTGCGTGCGTGTGTGTGCTTGCCTTGATTTTTAATACTTGTCTTGAGCACGATTTTTTTTGCGGGCGTGTGCGGGGTTTACCGAAGGGTGTGCCAGCAGGCGACCGTGTTGCGGGGGCTCTTCGTGAACTCGATCCAGTGGTCCCTCTCGGAGCCGGACTCCTTGGGGCCGATGATTACCGTCCCCAGGACCGGACTGGTGCCGATCAGGTCGGTACTTTGATCCATCACGCAAATCTGGCAACAAATTAATAACAACATTAAAAGTATATTCCAAGAGTCGTGAAATCCAAATAATTCAAAATGAAGAAAACAATCACTAATTAATCATGGTGATGGTTGCGACCGTTACTACGTGGTAATTCATTATAGAAACACTAAATAAAACACTTACTAAATTTTTTACCATAGTAATTTTTTTTTTCAATAGAAACACTGAATAAAACACTTACTAAGTTGGTAACAATTATTATTTTTTTTTTTGCATAGGTTTGACCAGTCAGCCACTAACGATGATTAAAAAAAAACTTAGTAAATGTTTTATTCAGTGTTTCTAATCACTAATTAAATTTAATGAATACAATAATCAAATATTAACCACGTGGTCTATCAACGTCGTTATCAGTGTTACATCTTTCCTCGACTTTCGTGTTCAAACCCAAACAGTTTTTAATCCGCCCCGGGCGATTGAAAATAATAAAAACATTCGTTTTTTTTTGTCGCATTTCGAAACGAGATTAAATTCTTATCACTAATCCACGGCGCGCGCGATGTACCTGTTGATATCAACTCAGTCTGAGGTCGCCCGCCCGAAGAACGCGTGTGTGTGTGCGGTTCGGAATATTTATTATTTTTCGAAAGTTTTACCGCCCGTTGTGTTGTGCTATATCTTCGCGATTTGTGTGTGTGTTGCTCTTTGTGTTTTTCCACTCAATTCCGCCCCATCAATCCGAGGGAAGCAAAGGTTACATCTTAACCGCCAAGATGCCTTTTATGTAAGTTTGAATTTTCTTGCATACTGCCAGTTACACCGAAAATGCAGTAGGGTATTGTTTGACTAGCTTTAGAAAATTTCAAGTGTCTGATAATTATTTTTATATTATTTCCTGGTGATTGAAAAATTTTCAATTTTTCACAAACTTACGCTCCGTTTGCGCAATTATCTCGAAATCTAGGGAAGGGGTGTTTGCGGGTTTTTGCAGAATTATAATTCTGAATGTGTTTTGAGTAAATTTGGAAAGTTTCAAATCGTTGGCAATTGTTTTTATATTTTTTCCCGGTGATTGAAAAATTTTCAATTTTTCACAAACTTACGCTCCGTTTGCGCAATTATCTCGAAATCTAGGGAAGGGGTGTTTGCGGATTTTTGCAGAATTATAATTCTGAATGTGTTTTGAGTAAATTTGGAAAGTTTCAAATCGTTGGCAATTGTTTTTATATTTTTTCCCGGTGATTGAAAAATTTTCAATTTTTCACAAACTTACGCTCCGTTTGCGCAATTATCTCGAAATCTAGGGAAGGGGTGTTTGCGGGTTTTTGCAGAATTATAATTCTGAATGTGTTTTGAGTAAATTTGGAAAGTTTCAAATCGTTGGCAATTGTTTTTATATTTTTTCCCGGTGATTGAAAAATTTTCAATTTTTCACAAACTTACGCTCCGTTTGCGCAATTATCTCGAAATCTAGGGAAGGGGTGTTTGCGGATTTTTGCAGAATTATAATTCTGAATGTGTTTTGAGTAAATTTGGAAAGTTTCAAATCGTTGGCAATTGTTTTTATATTTTTTCCCGGTGATTGAAAAATTTTCAATTTTTCACAAACTTACGCTCCGTTTGCGCAATTATCTCGAAATCTAGGGAAGGGGTGTTTGCGGGTTTTTGCAGAATTATAATTCTGAATGTGTTTTGAGTAAATTTGGAAAGTTTCAAATCGTTGGCAATTGTTTTTATATTTTTTCCCGGTGATTGAAAAATTTTCAATTTTTCACAAACTTACGCTCCGTTTGCGCAATTATCTCGAAATCTAGGGAAGGGGTGTTTGCGGATTTTTGCAGAATTATAATTCTGAATGTGTTTTGAGTAAATTTGGAAAGTTTCAAATCGTTGGCAATTGTTTTTATATTTTTTCCTGGTGATTGAAAAATTTTCATTTTTTTACAAACTTACGCTCCGTTTGCGCAATTATCTCGAAATCTAGGGAAGGGGTGTTTGCGGGTTTTTGCAGAATTACAATTCTGAATGTGTTTTGAGTAAATTTGGAAAGTTTTAAATCGTTGGCAATTGTTTTTATATTTTTTCCCGGTGATTGAAAAATTTTCAATTTTTTACAAACTTACGCTCCGTTTGCGCAATTATCTCGAAATCTAGGGATGGGGTGTTTGCGGGATTTTGCAGAATTATAATTCTGAATGTGTTTTGAGTAAATTTGGAAAGTTTCAAATCGCTGGCAATTGTTTTTATATTTCTTCCCCGTGATTGAAAAATTTTCAATTTTTCACAAACTTACGCTCCGTTTGCGCAATTATCTCGAAATCTAGGGAAGGGGTGTTTGCGGGTTTTTGCAGAATTATAATTCTGAACGTGTTTTGAGTAAATTTGGAGAGTTTCAAGTCGGTGGCAATTGTTTTTATAGTGTAAGTTTCGAATTGATTTATACAGCATAAATTAATGAGCAATCGTGGACATGATTTTAGTTGTGCAGCGGACATATTCATTAGCCCGCACGGTTCAAGTCGTCCAATTGTGGTCGGTTTGAGCGCCGGTAATTAACGGCACAGCACAGCACGCAGACATGCACGAAATTGATTATAATTATTTATACTTCCAGGATTTTACATTCGCGGCGTTTTCTTATTAGTCGGCCGGTTAAATTAGTAATTACTTTTAAAATTGGGTCACGGTGTGTATTCTTATTTGAAAGAGAATCATCAGAATTCATCGCGCTCAAGAAATTCAATTGTTTCGCCTGATGAGGTTGGTTTGAATAAATAAACGAAAAAAGCGGCGCGTAAAAATTTTGACATGATTTAATGTTATATCGATTTTAAACTGTGCGTCTTTAAAAATGACGTGCGCGTGGAATGTGGAGCGTGGATTATTAAGCCAGGAACGTAGAACGTGGAGTGTGGAACGTGGAGCGTGGAATGTTGAGACTGGAACGCGGAGCGTGGAGTGTGGAATGTTGTGATTGGAACGCGAAGCGTGGAGCGTTGAATGTTCAGAGCGTGGAACGTGGAGTGTGGAACGTTGAATGTTCAGAGCATGGAACGTGGAGTGTGAAATGTTGAGACTGGAACGCGGAGCATGGAGTGTGGAATGTTGTGATTGGAACGCGAAGCGTGGAGCGTTGAATGTTCAGAGCGTGGAACGTAATTATAATTGAGACGTTGGGGATACGAAGGGCGAATTCAAAATTGGGCGAAAATTCTTTTGTGCCACATTTCGGTTTATCGGACATTTGTGAATTTCGAATTTTTCTTTCCATTTGAAATGGCTTCTACAAGAGATTTGGTTGAGATACAATCTCAGACAGATGCTCGACATTTTGACACACACATCCTTAATAACATATCTTTAGATCTGTTTAAAGAAAATTATCCGAACAAAACTGAAAGACAAATTTTGAAGACAAAATTGCACCTTTTCCAGAAATCGTTCTGTAATTCCACAATTTTGTCGACAGATTCTTGAAATTTTGACAAATACATCTTAAATAATATATGTTTAGATATTTTTTAAAAAATTATCCAAACTTTCTTCTAACAAAAATGGCAGCACCAGAAGACAAATTTTGAAGACCGAAAATGCACTTTTTCCAGAAATCGTCCTGTAAATTCCAGATTTTTGTTGACAGATCTTTCAAATTTTGACAGATACATCCTAAATAACATACGTTTAAAACTGTTCAAGGAAAATTATCCGAATTTTGCTCTAACAAATCTGGAAGACAAATTCTGAAGACAAAACTTGCACTTTTTCCAGAAATGGCCCTTTAATTTCCACAATTTTGTCGACAGATGCTTGAAATTTTGACAAATACATCATATATAAAATATCTTTAGAACCAAATTATCCAAACTTTGCGGTGACAAAAATGGCAGCGTTTAAAGGCAAATTTTGAAGACCGAAAATTCACTTTTTCCAGAAATCGTCTTGTAAATTCCAGACGTTTGTTGACAGATGCTTGAAATGTTGACAGATACATTCAAAGTAACATATCTTTAAAACTGTGAAAAAAAAATTATCCGAACTTTGCTCTAACAAAACTGTAAAACAAATATTGAAGACAAAAATTGCACTTTTTCCAAAAATCGCCCTATAAATTCTACAATTTTGTCGACAAATTCTTGAAATTTTGACAGAGACATCCTAAATAACATACCTTTAGATCTGCTTAAAAAAATTATCCGAACTTTGCTCTAACAAAACTGTAAAACAAATTTTGAAGACAAAAATTGCACTTTTTCCAGAAATCGCCCTATAAATTCTACAATTTTGTCGACAAATGCTTGAAATTTTGATAGAGACATCCTAAATAACATACCTTTAGATCTGGTTAAAAAATTTATCCGAACTTTGCTCTAACAAAACTGTAAAACAAATTTTGAAGATAAAAATTGCACTTTTTCCAGAAATCGCCCTATGAATTCTACAATTTTGTCAACAAATGCTTGAAATTTTGACAGAGACATCCTAAATAACATACCTTTAGATCTGCTTAAAAAATTTATCCGAACTTTGCTCTAACAAAACTGTAAAACAAATTTTGAAGACAAAAATTGCACTTTTTCCAGAAATCGCCCTATAAATTCTACAATTTTGCCGACAAATGCTTGAAATTTTGATAGAGACATCCTAAATAACATACCTTTAGATCTGCTTAAAAAATTTATCCGAACTTTGCTCTAACAAAACTGTAAAACAAATTTTGAAGACAAAAATTGCACTTTTTCCAGAAATCGCCCTATAAATTCTACAATTTTGTCGACGAATGCTTGAAATTTTGATAGAGACATCCTAAATAACATTCCTTTAAATCTGCTTAAAAAAATTATCCGAACTTTGCTTTAACAAAACTGGAAGACTAATTTCGATTACAATAATTGCACTTTTTCCAGAAATCGCCCTGTAAATTCCACAATTTTGTAGACAGATGCTTGAAATTTTGACAGATACATTCCAAATAAAACATCTTTAGAATTATCGAAATAAAATTATCCAAACTTTCTTCTAACAAAAATGGCAGCACCAGAAGACAAATTTTTAAGACTGAAAATGCACTTTTTCCAGAAAACGTCCTGCAAGTTGCACAAACAGATGCTTAAAATTTTGACAGATACATCCTAAATAAAATATCTTTAGGATCGTCGAAATAAAATTATCCAAATTTTGCGGTGATAAAATAGACAGCGTTTAAGGACAAATTTTGAAAACCGAAAATGCACTTTTTCCAGAAATATGATTTAAATTGAAAATAAACCATGATAGCGTAAATACAAATATTACCATCAAGTCGGAGAAAGTAACATGATGGCCACATCACCATTTTTTTCATTAATGCTCCAAAATCTCTGTCATTCGGAAGAAATGAATGAAAGTCCGACGCATTGTTGCAGGGCGTACATAAGTAGGACTGACAGTAGCTCTAATATATTTGCATTTAAATGCGTTTTTCTTGAGTTATCGCGTCGTATTCGCAACGCCTCAATCATTCTTCATGTTTTTGCTCAAAAATTTCCAATCGCCAATTTTGATTGAATCAAATTGCAAGAATGCTCCCGGCGCATTCACCATAAGATCGAAATACAAAAATTTAGGATGCAATGGATGGTAAATTTTACTTACCTCCACAGCAGCATTGGGCAGATTCGAAGTGGACAAAGTGAACGTGAGCGCTTCGTTCCACGTGGGGTTGCAACACTTCTTCACAGCCGTCTTCTTCTTCTTCGTCCTTTTACCGTTCACCAGCAGATATACTTTTACGAATGGATCTGCGAATGTTTAGACTCTCAACGTTAATTTTTTTAAGGAATTCTGGTCTAGAAAACGAGTGTTTGACATCCTGGTAAAATAATTGACGTACCACAGCTTAAAATGCTGGCAAGATATTGTTGTCTAACGTGTCAATTTCCAAAATATGTTTGCAATTCCAAGAATGGTTACACTGAAAGACATTTTGATGACCAAGAGTGCTCTATTTCAAAAGTTTCACTGGAAATTCCACTTTTATTTTGACAAAACTTTTGGCAGATTATTCTTGAATTGCCCAGAGAAAGTTAGCAGAAAAATGCATGCTCTGCGGATTTAGTATTTATTTTGAAATTTTGATAAATGATTCTGGAATGACGTATCTTTACAATTGCCTAAAGAAAATTGTCCAAACTTTACAGTAAATATTTTAATGACCAAAAGTCTATCAAATGCTTTCAAAATTTTATTTTTTAATTTGATTAATCTTGAATAACGTGTTTTAAGAATAGCTTACAGAAAATTATCTGAACTGTGCAATAACATAAGAGGCATTTTGATGACATTTTTTTTTAAATTTGACTCTTACTTACCTACGCTATCTTTATCTTCATGCTGGAATAAATTCCTCGCCCGCAACAAAACGACGGTGAGCCTCTCTGCCGAGGGCAGGTAACTCAGGCTGATGAGCACCTCCTGGAAGTCCTCCGGCGGTTTTTTGATCCGCGAAATCTCGCCCCAGACCTCTATACTCGAGGTAACGTCGAACTCGTCCATGCTCATCCTCACCTCCCCAATAACATCGTTCCTCGAGAACCTATCGAAATCGAAGACCTGCAACACCAGCGTCTTGGACTGGAGCTCCTCGTGCGAGACGGGAAACTTGAAATGCTGATCGAAGTACGGGTTCGCATCGTTGCGATGTATCACCGTCTGCCGTTTCCGGGAGTCTATTTCCGGCATTATCGACACCCGGACGAACGGGTCGTTGAAACCGCCGCGGTCGCTTCCTGCCAAATCATGGGCTGAAATTTAATTGAAAAACGACGTTATCCTCAACACACACAACCGATGATGCGCGTTTACCTTCGATTAGATGGACGATGAGGTCGCTGCGATCGAAATCGTACTTTAACCTGAAGTGCAGCCTCCCCAGGTCCGTGCCGTAGGTGGGTATTTTCGGGATGAAGAGCGGGCCGTCTTTTCTTGTGTAGAGGTCGGGTTGTATTGCACCTAGGGGACTGGCCGGTGGTAGAGGGCCGGTGGTGTCGGGGGTGTTGGTTCTGGAGGGTATCAACAGGGGGGAGAGACACCTGGCGGTGTTCGCGGACTTGGGGGAAATGTTGTTGGGGGAGCTGCAATTCGACGAGGTCATGGACACCAGGCTGGCTTGCGATGGCGACGGCGTTCGCATTTCACTTAGCGAGTTCCCGGGGGAGGTGGTGCGGATGTCCAAGGAGGCGGCGCGCAGCGGCGACGGGGAACGGCTCGAGTTCCTCTTGGGTGAGGAACATTGCGTGCCCTCGTGGATGACGGTGCGGCCGTCCGGAGCGAACGTGCGGATTTGGGGCGATGATCCTCGGTGACCCTAAACGTATTATCATGTAAGAAGCGCGCTGAGCTTTCTTATGTTATTGATACTTAAGTGTCAGAAATCTTAAGAGTCTAAAGTTTCGTTTAGAACGACTTAACCCTTTCGGCCCTGGTGGTGGCAATTGCCACCGCAACATTTACTATGACAATCCATATTTTTGCTGTTTATCACTAGATGTCACTTCAACAAAACCTCACTAATTAATTAATATATACTAAAGCCAAAATCACGTTTTTTTCAAATATTTTCTAAACCCTTATAGATATCGATTTGAATTTTTTATGAAAAATCAAAAAAAAATTCAAGACAAATACTATTAAAATTTAAACCCCCTCAAAAAAGTGTTGCCAACGCCACAAAAAAATTTTTTTTTGCAATATTTATTTTTTTCCTGAAAGCCGAAAACGTCCTCTAGGGTCCCGTGAAAACCGCAATTTTCCAACTTACCCCTAGACTCGGGGGTGAATTTTTTTTAAATCGATTTTTCGCGATGCAGAGGTTTACGCCAAATGCTAAGGCTTTTTGGGTTTCCGAGTTGGAAGGTTTGGATGTGGCTCAAAAAATCCCCAAATACATGGGGGCACAACGACCACTTCTGTGTTGGAAGTGCTCCTCTCCGTTCGCGAGCTGCAACGCTTTCTCTGCAGAGGTCGCTTTTTTCGTGCTTCAGCGAGCGGGGCCGCGCCCCCTTTACAGTAGCGACTTTATTTTCATGGATTTTTATAGAACAAAGGCTCCTCTATATTTTATGTCTCTTACGAATTTTTGATATCTCCAACCCTTGAAGAGGTATTAAAAAAAAACCACCCCAGACTTCAATAAAAAAATTCTAGAGCGGCCATTTTTAATCCCACGCGAAAAATTTAAACGGCATGCCATTCGGAATTTTATTTTGCGTCGAAAAGGTTGGAACCATATTTTTCGTGGGGCTCAGCGTTTACGATCTACGGCCAATTTTCGATTGTTTTCTGGAAATTTTTCGAAGAATTTTTTTTTTTTTAGAAAATTAAAAAACGGCAAATCGTTCGTCACTAGTTAATTTTCTTAATTTTATATTTCACTATTTCACATAAAGAACACAATTTCACATACACCAACTTAAGCTTGAAAAACTAGTTCCTATACTAATTAATAAAATCAGTTCAAATTTGGTATTTATGGTCTTAAGAAGCTCCCCATCAATAATAATTAACAAAAATAATATTTTTTTTTTTATTTAAAAATCCCGGGCTGAAAGGGTTAAATATTTTTTATTTCACTGAGTTTTCTTAAATTATTGAAAGTGTCAGAAATTTCCTTTAGATGTTCTTTAATATTCTTGAATGTCTATTTGAATTTTGAATTTCGATAATGCTCAAATAAGGCACTTGGTTTGATCAATACCGAATATAACACCATGTGTTTGATGAGAAAATATTTATAGTGCTTTTGGCTTTTAGATATTTTGACCCGTAAAACATTTGATCCATAAAATTTCTGACTTGTAGTTCGTTTGATTCGTAGGTCTTTTGACTCGTCGTTCTATTTAATCGTAGATATTTTAAATTTGATAATGTGCGCCGCGTGAAAATGTCAGCGTGACATTTTGATAACCTAAAATTAATTATGTGGTAATCTGGTAAAATGACGTTTAAAAATCATTAAAAATTTAAATAAGAAGTAAATTCAACTACAAAAAAAAAGGTGATGTGGCCATCATGTTACTTTCTCCGACTTGATCATAGCTATTTATATTTACGCTTTCATGGTTAGTTTTCAATTTAAATCATATTTTAAATGTACATCGAGCGTTTCGTAGACTCGGATGAAACTGACGTTTAAAACGTCAAAATTATAAAAGATGGAAAATTGTACTTTAAATTCAAAAACTCAGTTTACTCAAAAACTAAAGGGATTTCGATAAAAACTTATTCTTTATATGTTGTTCATTTTGGCATTCTCTACAATTATTATTCACATAAATTTGCTATAACTATTATCGTTTCATAATTATAAACCAAAAATTAAAAAAAAAATCATAAATTTTTTTCTCGAAAAACAATGATTTTATGAAAAATACATACGTACACATGTTTATTTAACTTATTAAATACATACATAAATAATTCATTTTTACAAGTATATTCTATATTGGAAGCCAAATAGGCTATCGACCAGTGGTCTTTCGGCCCATGAAAAATATTTTCAAGCAAAAGATGTTCATTTCTTCGATGTCTTCAATATTTGTTTAAATGTTTTTGTAATATTTTTCATATTTAAGAAAATATTGGCAAAAAACGGTTAAGGTAAACACCCACTTCCGGTGTACGAAATTTTACCAAAAGCTTTTCAGTTCTTCGGATTCTCAAATAAGACTTATGTTCAAAGTTTCATATCAATTGCTCTATTAGTTTTTAAGATACAGCGCATACAGACAGACACAGACACACACATACACAATTTTTTTTTCCAGAAATTGTTGAAATGGCATCCAGGAACCCCAAAACGGATATTTCCGTAAAAAAAAATTTTGAAAAAAAAATCACGATCACGATACTTTCTCTTACTTCGTAACGGAGAAAGTAAAAATATATTTTGAATGCTTTTGGCTTTTAGATATTTTGACCCGTAGGATTTGCCACCACTCAAAACAACAATTGTATGTTGGCCTAAAAAATCTATGTTCAAAACCCAAAAGTTTATAAAGAATTACAAGAGTAATTTATTTTCTACATAACAATTTGATCCATAAAAATTTTGTGACTCGTAGTTCGTTTGATTCGTAGGTCTTTTGAATCGTCGTTCTATTTAATCGTAGACATTTTAAACTTGATAATGTGCGCCGCGTAGTTAGTTGTCAGCGTGACATTTTGATAACCTAAAATTAATTATGTGGTAATCTGGTAAAATGACATCGTTTAAAAATCATTGAAAATTTAGATAAGAACTAAATTCAACTATAAAAAATATCAAGCCTTTTTTATGCTTATTACTTTCTCCGTTACGAAGTACGAGAAAGTATTATGATCGTGATTTTTTTTTCAACATTTTTTTTGCGGAAATATCCGTTTTGGGGTCCCTAGATGCCATTTCAACAATTTCTGGAAAAAAAAAAATGTGTGTCTGTGTGTGTGTGCCTGCCTGTACGCGCTGTATCTCAAAAACTAATAGAGCAATTGATATGAAACTTTGAACATCCGTCTTATTTGATAATCTAAAGAACTGAAAAGCTTTTGGTAAAATTTCGTACACCGGAAGTGGGCGTTTACCTTAACTGTTTTTTGTTTTTTTGCCAATATTTTCTTAAATATGAAAAATATCACAAAAACATTTAAACAAACATTTAAGACAACAACGAAATGAACATCTTTTGCTTGAAAACATTTTGCATAAAATCATTTTTATTCGAGCAAAAAATTTATTTATTTTTTTAAATTTTTGGTTTGTAATTATAAAACGATAATAGTTACAGCAAATTTATGTGAATAATAACTGTAGAGAATGCTAAAATGAACAACTTATAAAGAATAAGTTTTTTTCGAAATCCCTTTAGTTTTTGAGTAAACTGAGTATAGTATAATTTTTCCATCTTTCATAAATTTGACGTTTTAAACGTCAGTTTCATCCGCTCGATGTACATTTAAAATATGATTTCAATTGAAAGCGTAAATATAAATGTTATCATCAAGTCGAAGAAAGTAACATGATGGCCACATTACCATTTATTATGCTTATTTTTAATTATGTATTAATACGCCACGGTGCGTCCTTTTACCATAAATAAAAGCATGAAAAAACGTTGGAGACAAATTCGAAAAACCCGACGGAAGCGACTAGAAATTCGTTGTCGACGCCGCAGCGCAATATTTAAATTGTAATTACAAGTGTACCGAGGCAACTCTTTAATTGAATCCCGCGGGTACGACCGGAGAAAGGGGAGAAACACCGGTCGCCCCCATAGGAGGAGAAAAAGGGGACACGGAAATGAATTGAAATCGCGCTGATCGATATTTATTCAGGCCCCGATGTTATTGCGAGGAGCGCGCCTACATTATTGTTCCTCTTGGCTTTGTGTGTTTCATCCGCAGATTCCTCAAATTGTTGTGGAATATTTTACATAATAGATTTGATTGATAAAAGGGAATTAAATTACTCGGAGTAAATTATACCAAAATGCGTATTTTTCCATCACAAGTTTAATGGTTATTTATCCGGACAAATTATAACCTCACGTGGTATTACCCCCGCGCGATAATCAACGCGGATATAAATATTACTGCCTGAAATGAGCACGTAAAAGTCTATTTTATGTAAAAAAGAGTTTTCGCAATATAAATAACTTGCAAAAGTCTGTTTAATTGTTTCGTATTAATCCCAAAGTTGCGTGATTGCCGAGGCGCCCCCGCGGGGGATTTAATTATAATGAAAAATTCCGGGGGTAATTGTTATTGTGGCCGACCGGACGATGTTACGAGATCAGAAAGTAATCTTCCGGAACGATGATAAATATCAAGGGTGGTATTTATTAAAGGCTGCGGCCGCAACAATGGAATTAATCACAGAAAACTTTCTCCGAGACCGGACAGGAATTGTATTTCTTCGTAATTCGTTATTTAGAGATACAACGCATGTATAGGATGCATATAGTGACTTTAAGTAACCGTGATTTTAAGTAGCAATGATTTTAAATAACCATAATTTTAAGTAACAGTTATTTTAAGTAACCATGATATTAAGTAGCAATGATTTTAAATAGCAGTAATTTTAAGTAAAAGTGAAATTTGCCCATTAGTAACAGTAACGACTTGTAATTTTGCAATACCAATACGTGAAATATCACCCATCCCCAGTAGGGTCGATTGCAGACATCTGTATTACCACCTATTTCATCCGTACCATGAGTCATCCCGCGAGCCGCCACCGATAGGACATTTGATCCATCAAATTTTTGACTCGTGGTTCGTTTAGTGCGTGGGTCTTTTGACTCGTAGTTCGTTTGATTCGTAGGTCTTTTTAACCGTAGCTCGTTTGATTCGTGGGTCTTTTGACTCGTAGTTCGTTTGATTCGTAGCTCTTTTGAATCGTAGATATTTTAAACCTGAAAATACGTGCCGCGTATTTCAGTGTCAGCCTGACATTTGGATAACCTAAAATTAACTCGTGTGTATTTTCCGCAAGAATCAACTGCTAAAAAGGTAATTCGCGTACATGTCTTGAAGGCGCACTCTCCACACTACTAGACGATGTAACGCTCGGCGTCCGGCAGAGGGCGGGATGTCCCCCGGGGTACGACTTCGACTGGTGCTGAAGGGGAGGCACCTGAGAGGAAGCGTTGCACACGTCCAGCGGACCCTTCATGATGGCCGAAATGTGCGTTTGCGAGGCGGCGTTTCTCGGCGGTTGTACTATTTGCTCTTTCGCCACGTTGAATTCCTGTAAAAAAAAAAAAAAAAAAACGGATTGATCAAAATTAGTTTAATTAGCGGAGGCAATTACGAGTGTTACACGAGAGAGGATAGTGCAGCTTCTTGTATCCAAGCAACGCGACGGAAGGAAGGTAGGAAGACGGAGCGTATTGATTCAAGTTTTGAGTGATTATTTTGGCTCTTTATCCAATAATTATTGGATATGCTGTATCCGTATAAGACTAGACAATGCTGAAAAGATTACCTTTTGTGTATGACAAGCGGTTACTTGTATTGACAGGATTCTCCATTTGATATTTTTGAATGTTAAAAATGGTCATTTTTGACAGTTAGAAATGTTCATTTATTGCAGTTGAAAATAGTCAATTTTGCCACTTAAAAAATGTCATTTATCGCAGGTGAAAATTGTCATTTTTGACAGTTAGAAATGTTTATTTTTTGCAGTTGAAAATAGTCAATTTTGCCACTTAAAAATTGTCATTTGTCGTAGGTGAAAATTGTCATTTTTGGGAGTTAAAAATGGTCATTTTGACACTTAGAAATGTTCATTTATTGCAGTTGAAAATAGTCAATATTGCCACTTAAAAAATGTCATTTATCGCAGTTGAAAATTATCATTTTTAGGAGTTAAAAATGGTCATTTTTGACACTTAGAAATGTTGATTTATTGCAGTTGAAAATAGTCAATATTGCCACTTAAAAAATGCCATTTATCGCAGTTGAAAATTATCATTTTTAGGAGTTAAAAATGGTCATTTTTGACACTTAGAAATGTTGATTTATTGCAGTTGAAAATAGTCAATATTGCCACTTAAAAAATGTCATTTATCGCAGTTGAAAATTATCATTTTTAGGAGTTAAAAATGGTCATTTTTGACACTTAGAAATGTTGATTTATTGCAGTTGAAAATAGTCAATATTGCCACTTAAAAAATGTCATTTATCGCAGTTGAAAATTATCATTTTTAGGAGTTAAAAATGGTCATTTTGACACTTAGAAATGTTCATTTATTGCAGTTGAAAATAGTCAATATTGCCACTTAAAAAATGTCATTTATCGCAGTTGAAAATTATCATTTTTAGGAGTTAAAAATGGTCATTTTTGACACTTAGAAATGTTCATTTATTGCAGTTGAAAATAGTCAATATTGCTACTTAAAAATTGCCATTTGTCTTCGTTGAAAATTGATATTTTTGGCGGTTAAAAATGGTTATTTTTGACAGTTATAAATGGTCATTTTTGAAGGTTAAAAATGTTCATTTCTTGCAGTTGAAAATAATGAATTTTGCCACTTAAAAATTGCCATTTGTCGTCGTTGAAAATTGAAATTTTTGGCAGTTAAAAATGGTTATTTTTGACAGTTACAAATGGTCATTTTTGACAGTTAGAATGTTCATTTCTT
Source organism: Ocypus olens (assembly GCA_910593695.2). Classification (NCBI taxonomy): domain Eukaryota; kingdom Metazoa; phylum Arthropoda; class Insecta; order Coleoptera; family Staphylinidae; genus Ocypus; species Ocypus olens. Next base: position 56,947,248 of record OU343054.1, on the reverse strand, counting down.
GCAGTTGAAAATAATCAATTTTGCCACTTAAAAATTGCCATTTGTCGTCGTTGAAAATTGATATTTTTGGCAGTTCAAAATGATTATTTTTGACAGTTATAAATGGTCATTTTTGACAGTTAGAAATGTTCATTTCTTGCAGTTGAAAATAATAAATTTTACCACTTAAAAATTGCCATTTGTCGTCGTTAAAAATTGATATTTTTGGCAGTTAAAAATGGTTATTTTTGACGGTTATAAATAGTCATTTTTGACAGTTAGAAATGTTCATTTATTGCAGTTGAAAATAGTCAGTTTTGCAACTTAAAAATTGTCATTTGTAGTCGTTGAAAATTGTCATTTTTGGCAGTTAAAAATGGTCATTTTTGACAGTTGAAAATGGTCATTTTTGACAGTTAGAAATGTTCATTTATTGCAGTTGAAAATAGTCAATTTTGCCACTTAAAAATTGCCATTTGTCGTCGTTGAAAATTGATATTTTTGGCGGTTAAAAATGGTTATTTTTTACAGTTATAAATGGTCATTTTTGACAGTTAGAATGTTCATTTCTTGCAGTTGAAAATAATCAATTTTGCCACTTAAAAATTGCCATTTGTCGTCGTTGAAAATTGTCATTTTTGGCAGTTAAAAATGGTCATTTTTGACAGTTGAAAATGGTCATTTTTGACAGTTAGAAATGTCCATTTCTTGCAGTTGAAAATAGTCAATTATGACACTTAAAAATTGCCATTTGTCGTCGTTGAAAATTGTCGTTTTTGACAGTTAAAAATGGTTATTTTTGACAGTTATAAATGGTCATTTTTGATAGTTAGAAATGTTCATTTATTGCAGTTGAAAATAGTCAATTTTGCCACTTGAAAATTGCCATTTGAAGTCGTTGAAAATTGTCATTTTTGGCAGTTAAAAATGGTCATTTTTGGCAGTTGAAAATGGTCATTTTTGACAGTTACAAATGGTCATTTTTGACAGTTAGAAATGTTCATTTATTGCAGTTGAAAATAGTCAATTTTGCCTCTTGAAAATTGCCATTTGTCGTCGTTGAAAATTGTCTTTTTGGCAGTTAAAAATGGTCATTTTTGGCAGTTAAAAATTGTCATTTTTGGCAGTTAAAAATGGTCATTTTTGGCAGTTGAAAATGGTCATTTTTGACAGTTACAAATGTTCATTTTTGACAGTTGTAAATGTTCATTTATTGCAGTTGAAAATAGTTAATTATGACACTTAAAAATTTCCATTTGTAGTCGTTGAAAATGATCATTTTTGACAGTTAAAAATGGTCATTTTTGGGAATTAAAAATGGTCATTTTTGGCAGTTACAAATGGTCATTTTTGACAGTTAGAAATGTTCATTTCTTGCAGTTGAAAATAATCAATTTTGCCACTTAAAAATTGTCATTTGTAGTCCTTGAAAATTGTCATTTTTGGCAGTTAAAAATGTTCATTAGTGACAGTTGGAAATTTCCATTTGTTGTTTGAAAATAGCATTGACATCCATGTACTTATTGTAGTTAACTTTTTAAGTAAAAATTAAGAGGCACCAAATCAATATTTCAGTACGTGAAAAGTGCCTTTTAATTTTTACTTAAAATAATCCAATGATTATCTCAAGTCAAATACGGCAAAAAATAAACGAAAACGTGCTTGCAATGTAATACATTAGTTCAGGATTAAAAGTGCCCCTCTCGTATAATCGATAAGGCACGAATCGATACACACACACACACTTTAGGAAAATTACCGCCCCAGTTTTTAAACAAGTCGAGACCGTTGTTTTCCCTTTATTTTTATTTTTTTTAGGGCGGCAACCGCGCAATGAAACAGGTTAATAATTTTATAAATCGAGCGCGATCTTGTATGAGTCTCTAATCTAATCGACCTTGTTATCCTCTCCGGCCGGAGAAAACGTGAAATGTTATCTTTACTTTCTGGCCTTTTAATAAATAAATATTTACACGAGAGTGAAAGAGATTATTAACATGGAATCGAACAAATAAGTTTTTTTTAATTTTTAATACGTTCCACGCTCTACATTCCACGTTCCCCATTCCACGTTCCATGCTCCACGTTCCACGCTCTACATTCCACACTCCACATTCCACGTTCCACATTCCACGTTCCCCATTCCACGTTCCATGCTCCACGCTCTACATTCCACGTTCCACGCTCTACATTCCACGCTCCCCATTCCACGTTCCATGCTCCACGTTCCACGCTCTACATTCCACACTCCCCATTCCACGTTCCACATTCCACGCTCCCCATTCCACGTTCCATGCACCACGCTCCACGTCCAACGCTCCACGTTCCACGCCCAACGCTCCACGTTTCACGCTCCACGTTCAACACTCCATGTTCCACGCTTTAAACTCCCATGTTCTACGTTCCACGCCAAGTTGTAAATACTTTTAGGATTGCTTTGCATTATTTTATCATTTTTGTTTCTTCACTTCGATTTCCTTATTCAAGAATTATCATCGATAACACGATGAATAGCTTCTTCGTGATGAATTAAGCTAATGAGCTTTTTTTGATACAGAAAAGAAAATGTATCATTATTCTATCAAGTCGGAGAGTCTTAAATATCAATTGATAACTTTGTTTCATCTTCACTTTAATTACATAAACTATATTAATTTATCATTTAAATTTGCGAGAAAATAATTACGAGCGCATTCCATCATTCGAAATTTATTCGAGTGACCGCGCCGTGAAAGGCTGGCACGTTTTACATTGACGCGATGAAGATTTATCTTTTGCAATAACCGAGTTTCTGTCAATTGTCAAGTTTCCGACCCGAACTAATAACTGGAACGTTGTTACGCGAGCAAGAAGGCCTCAGATTAATTGACAAAGGGGAGGTGGGCGTGCTCTTTATGTTCCGTTTTATTTGTACATTACGTACAGCCACTGTCTCCCGGTAATAATATTTTGTTTGTTTCGTATTCAATTGTCTGCGCTTAATTGCCAAGGCCGTTAAATTCTCCATTTTGGCCCGGCGCATTCACCATTTTTATCAACAATAAAATTACGAGTATAATGAGTCTTAAATGTCTTGTTTACTCTTGTGTTATTATTTAATTTCGGCATGTTAAGTCTTGTTTATCATTCGTAAATTGGAGGGTGGGACAGGGCCCACCCGCCCACCCCTCGTTCCGCTGGAATTCAAACTACAAAATCGCGTTTATGTAAAGTTTCAACTTTTACAATTATTTACCGAAGAAGTTTCTTCAACCGGGTTTGTAGGTTAAAGTAAAGTTGATACGGCGGGTGGTGGGTGGGCCCTATCCTACAATCCAACCTGTAGCCCACGCGCTGACATTTCCACCAATAAATAAGTGAATCACAAAAACGTAGTTTTAAATATTTTTCTCACTCTTGTAGTTTTAATTAATTTCGGAATAAATTCTTGTTTATCATCCGTAAATGAAGGGCGGGACAGGCATCGCCCACCCACCCTTCGTTCCGTTTGGATTTAAGCTACAAAATTGCGTTTTGTGTATTTTTAACTTTTTCAATTATTTGTCAAATAAGTTCCTTTAACCCAACAAGATTTGTAGGTTAAAATAAGGTGGATACGGTGGGTGGTGGGTGGGCCCTATCCTACAATCCAACCTGTAGCCCACGCTCCGACATTTCCACCAATAAATAAGTAAATCACAAAAACATAAAGTCTTAAATATTTTTCTTACTCTTGTAGTTTTAATTAATTTCGGAATAAATTCTTGTTTATCATCCGTAAATGAAGGGTGGGACAGGCAACGCCCACCCACCCTTCGTTCCGTTTGGATTTAAGCTACAAAATTGCGTTTTGTGTATTTTCAACTTTTTCAATTATTCGCCAAATAAGTTCCTTCAACCCAACAAGATTTGTAGGTTAAAATAAGGTGGTACGGCGGGTGGTGGGTGGGCCCTATCCTACAATCCAACCTGTAGTCCACGCTCAGACATTTCCACCAATAAATAAATAAATCACAAAAACGTAAAGTCTTAAATATTTTTCTTACTCTTGTGGTATTAATTAATTTCGGAATGTAAACTCTTGTTTATCATCCGTAAATTGAAGGGTGGGACAGGCACCACCCACCCACCCCTCGTTCCATTTGGATTTACGCTACAAAATTGCGTTTTGTATATTTTCAACTTTTTCAATTATTTGCCGAAGAAGTTTCTTCAACCTAACGGGGTTTGTAGGTTAAAGTAAAGTTGATACGGCGGGTGGTGGGTGGGCCCTATCCTACAATCCAACCTGTAGTCCACGCTCCGACATTTCCACTAATAAATAAGTAAATCACAAAAACAGTCTTAAATATTTTTCTTACTCTTGTAGTTTTAATTAATTTCGGAATGTAAACTATAGTTTATCATCCGTAAATTGAAGGGTGGGACAGGCGCCACCCACCCACCCCTCGTTCCATTTGGATTTAAGCTACAAAATTGCGTTTTGTGTATTGTCAACTTTTTCAATTATTTGCCAAATAAGTTCCTTTAACCCAACAAGATTTGTAGGTTAAAATAAGGTGAATACGGTGGGTGGGCCCTATCCTACAATCCAACCTGTTGCCCACGCTCCAACATTTCCACCAATAAATAAATAAATCACAAAAACGTAAAGTCTTGAATATTTTTCTTACTCTTGTAGTTTTAATAAATTTCGGAATGTAAACTCCTGTTTATCATCCGTTAATTGAAGGGTGGGACAGGCACCGCCCACCCACCCTTCGTTCCATTTGGATTTAAGCTACAAAATTGCGTTTTGTATATTTTCAACTTTTTCAATTATTTGCCAAATAAGTTCCTTTAACCCAATAGGATTTGTAGATTAAAATAAGGTGGATACGGTGGGTGGTGGGTGGGCCCTATCATACAATCCAACCTGTAGTCCACGCTCCGACATTTTCACCAATAAATAAGTGAAAACACAAAAACGTAAAGCCTTAAATATTTTTCTTACTCTTGTAGTTTTAATTAATTTCGGAATGTTAACTCTTGTTTATCATCCGTACATTGAAGGGTGGGACAGGCACCGCCCACCCACCCTTCGTTCCATTTGGATTTAAGCTACAAAATTGCGTTTTGTGTATTTTCAACTTTTTCCTTCAACCCAACAACATTTGTAGGTTAAAATAAGGTGGATACGGCGGGTGGTGGGTGGGCCCTATCCTACAATCCAACCTGTTGCCCACGCTCCGACATTTCCACCAATAAATAAGTGAAAACACAAAAACATAAAGTCAAATATTTTTCTTACTCTTGTGTTATTAATTAATTTCGGAATGTAAATTATTGTTTATCATCCGTAAATTGAAGGGTGGGACAGGCACCGCCCACCCATCCCTCGTTCCATTTGGATTTAAGCTACAAAATTGCGTTTTGGGTATTTTCAACTTTTTCAATTATTCGCGGAACGTGAGTTATGGAACGTGTGGCATGGAACGTGGAGTCTGGAACTTGGAGAGTGGATCGTGAAGCATGGAATGTGGAGCGTGAAACATGGAGGGTGGAACGTAGAGCGTAGAGCTCGATTTTAAAGCAAATTTGCTTATTAACTTTATTTTAATTTACTTTTACCACTTTTGCTCCGGAATTATAACGAAAAATAGACCGCGTTCTAGCATTTGCAAGGGAGGTGTACATAATTTAGAGAGGTGCATTATTTAGCGATCAGATCTGGAACGTATGCAGTTATATGACCATTGTCTAGTATTGATTATTTGATTACCGGTAGTTATAGTTTATGCATGGGGTTAATTTGAGACTCACCGAGATTACAATGTAAACACGGGATGTAAGCATTAATTAGGTTACGGTGAAAATTTGCGATACTAAAATTTGTATCGATTTATTTACGATAACTCGATCCGAAAAACACTGAATAAAGAACGCTCCACGGTCTTTGTTCCATGCTATAGTTTTAACATGAAATATACTGAAAAACTGTAGTAGTTTGGACTTCTATCCGAACTTCAAACTCTACGCTCTACATTCCACGATCCACACTCCACGTTCAATGGACTTTCCACCCCGACTTTGTAGCGAGATAGTGAAACAGGAAGCGTTCAACGTGAAACACGGAACGTGAAGCGTGGAACAAGGATGGTGAAACGTGGAGCGTGGAACTTGGAGCGAAGAACATGAGGCATGGAGCATGGAACGTGGAGCGCGGAATGTGAGGCATGGAACGTAGAGCGTGGAACGTGTGGCATGGAACGTGGAGCATAGAACTTGGAGCGTGGAACGTAAGGCATGGAATGTAGAGCGTGGAAAATGTGGCATGGAACGTGGAGTATGGGACTTGGAGCGTGGATCGTGAAGCATGGAACTTGGAGCGAAGGACGTGAGGCATGAAACGTGGAACGTAAGGCATGGAGCGTGGAGCATGGAACCTGGAGCATGGAACTTGGAGCGTGGATCGTGAACGTGAAACATGGAACGTAGAGCGTAGAGCTTGGAGTCCGCAACAAACCACTACAGTTTTCCAGGAGGTTTCACGTTAAAGGCGTTAACTTCACAGTAAATCTACATTGTAATATACATTTTGAATAATTTTTTCGTTACTTTGACTTAAAAAAAAGTTGCAAGGTCATTTATTAACTCCTTAACTAATCACCCTACGCTAATGCAATCGCAAACTGTTGAATGCACGTCCCGGCAAGTGGTCGATTACATCAAAACGGCGACGGCTCAAGGAAATTGCACTTAATCCGAGTTAGATGTTATCGACCGCCCCCTTCTTAAATTCGATTAAGGCCAAGAATTGTTCCCGATGACGTCAGCCGACAGACGGGGAGCGGAGACACGAAATCACTATAAACAAAAAGGGCTTATACAAAAATTTTTTGGGAGGGAAATTTTCGGCCCGCCGTTATCGATCCCCCCGCACCGCGCGAGGTCGAGGACGCAAACTCCTGAATATAAACAAAGCGTACCTCGAGACTGTTGTTGCTGCTGTTGCTGTTGCTGCCGTTGTTGTCGACGTGCTTCGGGGACGTCGTGCCCAGGGCCCTTTCTTTGGCGGCGCGAGCCCACGACTCTAACCTTTTGTGCGTCACCCAACAACCGGCCGGACCCATTCCAGACATATTTTTTTTTCAAATCGAATTAATTTATCATCACCATTTCTTTGCGGGATTGCAGTCCGCGCCGTTTCAGGCCTGAAAACTAACTGAGGGATCTCTGTGTGTGTGTGTAAGTGTGTGAGAGTAGTGGGGGGAATCCTGCGTTTTCCAGGGCTCAACAGGTTGGGGTCCGTTCTGCGCACTTACTTCGAAATCACAACATGCATCTCTACTCGACACTACATAAATTATAGATGCCGCCTACGTACAATGTGTCTTTGATTGATTCGCACGGCGCTCGCCCTCTCTGTCTGTGTAGCGATGCGTCGCTGAACTGGCGGCATCTCACCTTGGCCCAAGCCCCAACACCTTTTCACCACTTTCCCATTAAAATCGTACCAACATTTCGGAATCTTGAAGTTTGCATTCAATGATTTAATAAATCCTTACAAGAAATTATTGAATGATTCGTTGATTATTAAATTGTTCATGGTGACTTGCTAACTTTTTTGCAATGTTCTCTGGATGAAATTTTTTAACGCCGATCGTTCTATCTCGTTCTTCTGATGAAAAAAAAAGGTATTACATAAAGGCCTACGATGATTTTTAAGAAAGTTGATTTTTTCGATTTTTTCCATTTTCGAGTTTTCCTTGCTGACGTGTCACGGGCTTCAAATTGACATTTGTTCCTGCGAAAGTACATTTTCTGAAGCGTCTTGAAGCGATCTTTCGAGTGACGTCGAGAAACCAAGGATCCAACCAGTGGTTTCTTCAGGAAATGATTTTTAATGCAATTTTTGTTAAAAAGTAAGAAGGGGGGACCCTTGGATAGAATTTCGGGTTTTTGTCAAAAATAAAAAATCGCCAATTTTAATCAAATCCGACTAATTGGCTCACGAGGAACACAGATTTGCAATCCGCGTTTAAATTGGATTCTTCGTTCAGTCGGTACAGCCGTTCAAAGTTTCAAAAAATCGACTTTTTCCAAAAAGTTCATGGTGACTGGTCAACTTTTTTGCTATTTTTTCTGGATGAAATTTTTCAACGCCAATTGATTGATTTCATTCTTTTGATGAAGAAAATGGTATTACATAAAGGTCTACGGTGATTATTAAGAAAATTGATTTTTTCGATTTTTTCCATTTTCAAGTTTTCTTTGCCGACACATCACAGGCTTCAAATTGACATTTGTTCTTGCGAAAGTAGATTTTCTGAAGCGTCTTGAAGCGATCTTTCGATTGACGTCAAGAAACCCCGGATCCAACCAGTGGTTTCTTCAGGAAATCATTTTTAATGCAATTTTTGTTAAAAAGTAAGAAGAGGGGACCCTTGGATAGAATTTCGGTTTTTTGTCAAAAATAAAAAATCGCCAATTTTAATCAAATCCGACTAATTGGCTCACGAGGAACACAGATTTGCAATCCGCGCTCAAATTGGATTCTTCGTTCAGTCGGTACAGCCGTTCAAAGTTTCAAAAAATCGACTTTTTCCAAAAAGTTCATGGTGACTGGTCAACTTTTTTGCTATTTTTTCTGGATGAAATTTTTCAACGCCAATTGATTGATTTCATTCTTTTGATGAAGAAAATGGTATTACATAAAGGTCTACGGTGATTATTAAGAAAATTGATTTTTTCGATTTTTTCCATTTTCAAGTTTTCTTTGCCGACACATCACAGGCTTCAAATTGACATTTGTTCTTGCGAAAGTAGATTTTCTGAAGCGTCTTGAAGCGATCTTTCGATTGACGTCAAGAAACCCCGGATCCAACCAGTGGTTTCTTCAGGAAATCATTTTTAATGCAATTTTTGTTAAAAAGTAAGAAGGGGGGACCCTTGGATAGAATTTCGGGTTTTTGTCAAAAATAAAAAATCGCCAATTTTAATCAAATCCGACTAATTGGCTCACGAGGAACACAGATTTGCAATCCGCGTTCAAATTGGATTCTTCGTTCAGTCGGTACAGCCGTTCAAAGTTTCAAAAAATCGACTTTTTCCAAAAAGTTCATGGTGACTGGTCAACTTTTTTGCTATTTTTTCTGGATGAAATTTTTCAACGCCAATTGATTGATTTCATTCTTTTGATGAAGAAAATGGTATTACATAAAGGTCTACGGTGATTATTAAGAAAATTGATTTTTTCGATTTTTTCCATTTTCAAGTTTTCTTTGCCGACACATCACAGGCTTCAAATTGACATTTGTTCTTGCGAAAGTAGATTTTCTGAAGCGTCTTGAAGCGATCTTTCGATTGACGTCAAGAAACCCCGGATCCAACCAGTGGTTTCTTCAGGAAATCATTTTTAATGCAATTTTTGTTAAAAAGTAAGAAGGGGGGACCCTTGGATAGAATTTCGGTTTTTTGTCAAAAATAAAAAATCGCCAATTTTAACCAAATCCGACTAATTGACACACGGATTTGCAATCCGCGTTCAAATTGGATTCTTCGTTCCACCGTTACAGCCGTTCAAAGTTTGAAAAAATCGACTTTTTTCAAAATTTCTCATGGTGACTTGCTAACTTTTTTGCAATTTTCTCTGGATGAAATTTTTCAACGCCAATTGACTGATTTCATTATTCTGATGAATAATGGTATTACATAAAGGTCTACGGTGATTATTAAGAAAGTTGATTTTTTCGATTTTTTCCATTTTTGAGTTTTCTTTGCTGACGCGTCACGGGCTTCAAATTGGCTTTTGTTTTTGCGAAAGTACATTTTCTGAAGCGTCTTGAAGCGATCTTTGGAGTGACGTCAAGAAACCCCGGATCCAACCGGTGGTTTCTTCAGGAAATCATTTTTAATGCAATTTTTGTTCAAAATCCCTTGGATAGAATTTCGGTTTTTTGTCAAAAATAAAAAATCGCCAATTTTAATCAAATCCGACTAATTGGCTCACGAGGAACACAGATTTGCAATCCGCGCTCAAATTGGATTCTTCGTTCGGCCGTTACAGCCGTTCAAAGTTTGAAAAAATCGACTTCGTGGTGACTGGCTAACTTTTTTGAAATTTTCTCTGGATGAAATCTCGTTCTTCTGATAAAAAAAAGGTATTACATAAAGGTCTACTATGATTTTTAAGAATTTTTTTTAGCAAACGAATCCTTCCGTTGGATTACAAAGGCAATATTATGTGTTCCCGGCGCATTCACCATAACTACAATTAATAAATGTATTAATTTTCGCTGTTTCTAAAGCGATGGTTACAACTATAACAAACTGAAACTTAAACTAAAGATTAAGTATTTCGTTATTTTATAATTATTGCACAAAATTACATTACAAATATTTTATTATAATGACTTGTTTAACCGCAAATTTGAAAAGCAACCGAAAGCAAAAGTGGTCGACTGATTTTCAGATATCATGGTATAGATAGATCTCTAAGACACATTAATTTCAATTAGAAAGAGAGAGAGAGAGATAGAGGCAGTGAGAGAGGGAAAATTGTAGGGATCATTCCCATCCACGAAAAAGCTTGAACTTTGACCTTTACACGCTAACTTGCACATCAATCGTAACAGTTATATAATGACGTACATATATATATATATCCTATTGTGAAATATAATTGAATTGCTCGGTAAATAGTCCTGACGAACTTTCACATAAATTCGCACCTGGAGAGAACACATCCAGATTTTGTTATTAATTATGGATAAATAATATCCATCTTGACCTTGTATTATATACACGGTGATATAATCTCTGCACGTCATCACCTGGAGTGTCTCACCTATGACATTCGGTCCATCTGTTGATTTATTAACGTCGCAGAATAAGTGGATATTTGCATTATTGGCGACATGATAAATTACTCTTTGCATAATTCAATATACATACCGTGCGACATTAACCGCACATTAGGATTTGTTATCATTTTTCAATCTTTTAATTAAATTTCCAATTTTTTCCATTTTCGAGTTTTCTTTGCCGACGCATCACGGGCTTCAAATTGACATTTGTTCTTGCGAAAGGACATTTTCTGAAGCGTCTTGAAGCGATCTTTCGAGTGACGTCAAGAAACCCCGGATCCAACCGGTGGTTTCTTCAGGAAATCATTTTTAACGCAATTTTTGTTAAAAAGTAAGAAGGGGGGACCCTTGTATAGAATTTCGGGTTTTCGTCAAAAATAAAAAATCGCCAATTTTAATCAAATCCTACTAATTGACACACGAGGAACACAGATTTGCAATCCGCGTTCAAATTGGATTCTTCGTTTAACCACAACAGCCGTTCAAAGTCTGCAAAAATGAGTTTATCCGAAAAAAAATTTTTTTTTTAACGCAAATCGATTTCCATTATTTCGTTGTATTATTAAATAATAACCTAGTTCGTCTCCAGTTATTATTTCTCGTAAAGAGAATTGGAAGCAGGTTGATGGGGGGAAATTAATCAAAGTGGAAATCAATAAAATTAATCAGAAACCGGCGTGCGCTCCGGTTGATGTCAAATATGAAGTAAAGCGAACACAAAGAAGAACGATATGTATTCGTTGGGAAAACGCAACAAAGAAATATTAATATATAACGTTCTATTTGTCATTACTCTCGATGTAACCGTTACTAATTTATCTTTTAAATTATTCGTATTAAATGCGAGAAATAAAACAATTAGAGCTTAGATAAATACAATAAATAATTTGTTAATTAGAACTTACTTTATATAATTAATTATATTTAATGCCTAAAAGTTAAAATTTAAAACTTAGAAATCTACAACTAATTTATAATAAAGTTTGCGTAAACAAGACTGTATACAAATTAAAAAACTGCATTTTGATGAAGAATCTATTTACCGTATATTGTCTGCTTTAATCAAAATGAAGGACGAATATATCATAAACTACAAAGAATGAATTTACGCTTTTTCAAATACAAGAAGCGAAAATATATAATTTTTTTTAAATTTGTTTATCATTTGAATTTTTTTTGTTACTATTATTTAATGTTACGTACGGTTTTCGGTGCTGTAATGTTGCATTTTGTGGTATCGGGAATCGGCGGACTCGCAGACCTCTTCAGCAAATATTCCCATTCCATGGTTTTTCTGCGTCGATAATAGTACTTGTAGATAACGACTGATAGCCCCAAAAAGAGGGCGATTCCGGAGCCCGCTGCGGCTCCCAATACTGCGGCACCGACCATTTTTCTTGTTTTGTTGATTTCCTGAAGGAAAAACATAATTGAAAACAATTATTATCTACACTATACCAACCTAAGCCATTTTTTCCATTTTCGAGTTTTCTTTGCTGACGCGTCACGCGCTTCAAATTGACATTTGTTTTTGCGAAAGTACATTTTCTGTAGCGCCTTGAAGCGATCTTTCGTGTGACGTGAAGAAACCCCGGATCCAACCAGTGGTTTCTTCAGGAAATCATTTTTAATGCATTTTTTGTTAAAAAGTTAGAAGGGGGGACCCTTGGATAAAATTTCGGGTTTTCGTCAAAAATAAAAAATCGCCAATTCTAATCAAATCCGACTAATTGACACACGAGGAACACAGATTTGCAATCCGCGTTCGAATTGGATTATTCGTTCGGCCGCTACAGCCGTTCAAAGTTTGAAAAAATCGACTTTTTCCAAAAATTTCATGGTGACTGGTCAACTTTTTTCCAATTTTTTCTAGATGAAATTTTTCAACGCCAATCCATTTATTTCATTCTTCTGATGAAGGAAATGGTATTACATGTAGGTCTACGATGATTATTAAGAAAGTTGATTTTTTCCATTTTCGAGTTTTCTTTGCTGACGCGTCACGGGCTTCAAATTGACATTTGTTTTTGCGAAAGTACATTTTCTGTAGCGCCTTGAAGCGATCTTTCGTGTGACGTGAAGAAACCCCGGATCCAACCAGTGGTTTCTTCAGGAAATCATTTTTAATGCATTTTTTGTTAAAAAGTAAGAAGGGGGGACCCTTGGATAGAATTTCGGGTTTTTGTCAAAAATTAAAAATCGCCAATTTTAATCAAATCCGACTAATTGACACACGAGGAACACAGATTTGCAATCCGCGTTCAAATTGGATTCTTCGTTCGGCCGCTACAGTCGTTCAAAGTTAAAAAAAATCGATTTTTTTCAAAAAGTTCATGGTGACTGGTCAACTTTTTTCCAATTTTTTCTAGATGAAATTTTTCAACGCCAATCGATTTATTTCATTCTTCTGATGAAGAAAATGGTATTACATAAAGGTCTACGATGATTTTTAAGAAAGTTGATTTTTTTCGATTTTTTCCGTTTTCGATTTTTTTTGCTGACGTATCACGGGCTTTAAATTGATATTTGTTTTTGCGAAAGTACATTTTCTGAAGCGTCTTCAAGCGATCTTTCGAGTGACGTCAAGAAACCCCGGATCCAACCAGTGGTTTCTTCAGGAAATCATTTTTAATGCATTTTTTGTTAAAAAGTAAGAAGGGGGGACCCTTGGATAGAATTTCGGGTTTTTGTCAAAAATAAAAAATCGCCAATTTTAATTAAATCAGACTAATTGACACACGAGGAACACAGATTTTCAATTCGCGTTAAAATTGGATTCTTCGTTCGGCCGCTACAGCCCTTCAAAGTTTGAAAATATCGATTTTTTTCAAAAAGTTCATGGTGACTGGTCAACTTTTTTGCTACTTTTTCTGGATGAAATTTTTTAACGCCAATCAATTTATTTCACTCTTCTGATGAAGGAAATGGTATTACATAAAGGTCTGCGATGATTATTAAGAAAGTTGTTTTTTTCGATTTTTTCCATTTTCGAGTTTTCTTTGCTGGCGCGTCACGGGCTTCAAATTAACATTTGTTCTTGCGAAAGTACATTTTCTGAAGCGCCTTGAAGCGATATTTCGAGTGACGTCAAGAAACCCCGGATCCAACCAGTGGTTTCTTCAGGAAATCATTTTGAATGCAATTTTTGTTAAAAAGTAAGAAGGGGGGACCCTTGGATAGAATTTCGGGTTTTTGTCAAAAATTAAAAATCGCCAATTTTAATCAAATCCGACTAATTGACACACGAGGAACACAGATTTGCTATCCGCGTTCAAATTGGATTCTTCTTTTAGCCGCTACAGCCGTTCAAAGTTTGAAAAAATCGACTTTTTTCAAAAAGTTCATGGTGACTGGTCAACTTTTTTCCAATTTTTTCTAGATGAAATTTTTCAACGCCAATCGATTTATTTCATTCTTCTGATGAAGAAAATGGTATTACATAAAGATCTACGGTGATTATTAAGAAAGTTGATTTTTTCGATTTTTTCCATTTTCGAGTTTTCTTTGCTGACGCGTCACGGGCTTTAAATTGACATTTGTTCTTGCGAAAGTACATTTTCTGAAGCGTCTTGAAGCGATCTTTCGAGTGACGTCAAGAAACCCTGGATCCAACCAGTGGTTTCTTCAGGAAATCATTTTTAATGCAATTTTTGTTAAAAAGTAAGAAGGGGGGACCCTTGGATAGAATTTCGGGTTTTTGTCAAAAATAAAAAAATCGCCAGTTTTAATCAAATCCGACTAATTGACACACGAGGAACACAGATTTTCAATTCGCGTTAAAATTGGATTCTTCGTTCGGCCGCTACAGCCCTTCAAAGTTTGAAAATATCGATTTTTTTCAAAAAGTTCATGGTGACTGGTCAACTTTTTTGCTACTTTTTCTGGATGAAATTTTTTAACGCCAATCAATTTATTTCACTCTTCTGATGAAGGAAATGGTATTACATAAAGGTCTGCGATGATTATTAAGAAAGTTGTTTTTTTCGATTTTTTCCATTTTCGAGTTTTCTTTGCTGGCGCGTCACGGGCTTCAAATTAACATTTGTTCTTGCGAAAGTACATTTTCTGAAGCGCCTTGAAGCGATATTTCGAGTGACGTCAAGAAACCCCGGATCCAACCAGTGGTTTCTTCAGGAAATCATTTTGAATGCAATTTTTGTTAAAAAGTAAGAAGGGGGGACCCTTGGATAGAATTTCGGGTTTTTGTCAAAAATAAAAAAATCGCCAGTTTTAATCAAATCCGACTAATTGACACACGAGGAACACAGATTTTCAATTCGCGTTAAAATTGGATTCTTCGTTCGGCCGCTACAGTCGTTCAAAGTTAGAAAAAATCGATTTTTTTCAAAAAGTTCATGGTGACTGGTCAACTTTTTTCCAATTTTTTCTAGATGAAATTTTTCAACGCCAATCGATTTATTTCACTCTTCTGATGAAGGAAATGGTATTACATAAAGGTTTACGATGATTTTTAAGAAAGTTGGTTTTTTCGATTTTTTCCATTTTTGAGTTTTCTTTGCTGACGCGTCACGTGCTTCAAATTGACATTTGTTTCTGCGAAAGTGCATTTTCTGAAGCGTCTTGAAGCGATCTTTCGAGTGACGTCAAGAAACCCCGGATCCAACCAGTGGTTTCTTCAGGAAATCATTTTGAATGCAATTTTTGTTAAAAAGTAAGAAGGGGGGACCCTTGGATAGAATTTCGGGTTTTTGTCAAAAATAAAAAATCGCCAATTTTAATCAAATCCGACTAATTGACACACGAGAAACACAGATTTGCAATCCGCGTTCGAATTGGATTCTTCGTTCGGCCGTTACAGCCGTTCAAAGTTTGAAAAAATCGACTTTTTCTAAAAAGTTCATGGTGACTGATCAACTTTTTTGCTATTTTTTCTAGATGAAATTTTTTAACGACAATCGATTTATTTCATTCTTCTGATGAAGAAAATGGTATTACATAAATGTCTACGGTGATTTTTAAGAAAGTTGATTTTTTCGATTCTTTCCATTATCGAATTTTCTTTGCTAACGCGTAACGCGCTTCAAATTGACATTTGTTGCTGCGAAAGTACATTTTCTGAAGCGTCTTGAAGCGATCTTTCGAGTGACGTTAAGAAACCCCGTATCCAACCAGTGGTTTCGCCAGGAAATCATTTTTAATGCAATTTTTGTTAAAAAGTAAGAAGGGGGGACCCTTGGATGGAATTTCGGGTTTTTGTCAAAAATAAAAAATCGCCAATTTTAATCAAATCCGACTAATTGACACACGAGAAACACAGATTTGCAATCCGCGTTCAAATTGGATTCTTCGTTTAACCGCTACAGGTTTTCAAAGTCTGAAAAAATCGACTTTTTCCAAAAAGTTCATGGTGACTGATCAACTTTTTTGCTATTTTTTCTAGATGAAATTTTTTAACGCCAATTGATTTGTTTCACTCTTCTGATGAAGGAAATGGTATTACACAAAGGTCTACGGTGATTAATAAGAAAGTTGATTTTTTCGATTTTTTCCATTTTCGAGTTTTCTTTGCTGACGCGTCACGGGCTTCAAATTGACATTTGTTTTTGCGAAAGTACATTTTCTGAAGCGCCTTGAAGCGATCTTTCGAGTGACGTCAAGAAACCCCGGATCCAACCGGTGGTTTCTTCAGGAAATCATTTTTAGTGCAATTTTTGTTAAAAAGTAAGAAGGGGGGACCCTTGGATAGAATTTCGGGTTTTTGTCAAAAATAAAAAATCGTCAATTTTAATCAAATCCGACTAATTGACACACCAGGAACACAGATTTTCAATCCGCGTTCAAATTGGATTCTTCGTTCGGCCGCTTCAGCCGTTCAAAGTTTGAAAAAATCGACTTTTTCCAAAAATTTCATGGTGACTGGTCAACTTTTTTCCAATTTTTTCTGGATGAAAATTTTTAACGCAAATCAATTTATTTTGTTCTTCTGATGAAGAAAATGGTATTACATAAAGGTCTACGATGATTTTTAAGAAAGTTGATTTTTTCGATTTTTTCCATTTTCGAGTTTTCTTTGCTGACGCGTCACGGGCTTCAAATTGACATTTGTTTTTGTGAAAGTACATTTTCTGGAGGGTCTTGAAGGGATCTTTCCAGTGATGTGTAGAAACCCCGAATCGAACCAGAGGTTTTTCCAGGAAATCATTTTGCAATTTTTGAGCAGTAATTATTTGAAAATCGTATCGGTATTGGATGTCCTTGAAAATATCGTGTACGTTTCTAATATACCCACTTTATTGATGTGGCTCTTGCGAACGTTCTTTTCACGAAGAAAACGGAACGATCGACTGGGAGATGATCAAAGGCGGCGTCGTCGGCCGCTTCTCCACTCCGTCATCCCCTAATGGGAATTCATTTATTCAGGGATACAGTAGTGTAGGTCGTTTAATCACACTCGGCGCGTGTTCGATACACGTGGCGTTATTTCGTTTAATTATTTGAGTAATTTTTGTTCACAACAAACAAATCAACCGGGCCGTATTTATTTCCATTAAACATTAAACCCATAGATGCAGAGGCAACGAAAACAACTCTGGATGGGGTGACTTGTGAAATTCGAAAAAATCACCCTCGCATCTCCATAATTGACCCGAATGTGTCACGGTGACGGATCCGTCGATACAAATTACACGCACAACCCGGATGTTAATGTCGACTATATCATTTCCGATATGACAAATTATCATTCGAAATTCAGCCACAGAAAGAAAATAACAATTAATTCGGTATAAGGATACATCTAGTTCTAGTCAAAATGCTAGAAGGAATTTGATTTATTTTTCAATAATTTCAAGACATAAGTTTATATGTTCTACTTCAGATGGATATATTTAGTTGCCTGACACGCGTTTCTACAATTTTTACGAATAGTCGATGACAAACGGAGCAACAAAGTGGCATTATCCAGATAAGTAGTTGTTTCAATGAGTTGTTTCTGTTTGGAATTAACAATAATGTGGTTTGGCACTTATTTTTTAGTTAGTTACTAAACCTTTATTAAAACCTGGTTCTATACAGGGTTTTAAAGGGCAATTGACTAAAGTCTTTCAGCCCTTTTATTTTTTAATTATTCAGTTATTTGTAAAGGGTACTTAGTACCCGAAATGTACATCTAGCGACAAAAATAAATTGTAAAGACAGGAATATAACTGTTTTATTAGAATAAACAACAAAAATAAATTTCTGAAGCAAAATAAAATTTAATCGTTTTTCGGCATTTCCAGCCCATGTATCCACGAAAAAAGAAATTTTGCTTGTCTCGACTTAATTTTAATAATTTTTTTGACAGGTTGAATATTCATATATTCATGTTATTTAATTTATCTAAGAAAAACAATTAAATTCCTTCACGAAATCAACATGCGAAAACATATGTTTCCACAATAATTCCCACTTTATTCGTATTGTCGATTTATTTATCGAAACATATGTTTTTACAAATCAACGCAAACACTTACGTACTTCACGTGCGATGTAAATATCCTGTGCAAACAGGGTGTGTGTGTGTTGGGGGGATGGAAGGTAACAGCTGTTGAAGTTTGAGCTATTTGAAATGGTGAAATGGGGGCGCAGACTGCCTCCTCCTCCGCACTTCAAACTGATATCAGTCTGATGGAGACGTATATATAGATGGATACTGGGGGGACTCGAGTCGCGAATTCTCGGATAGTGTCGCCGGTTGGAATGATGTTATCTCTTGGTTATCTGCATTATGTTGTTGTCGAATGTGTGCGTGTGTAAGTGAGCGGCGGTGGTGGTGGTGGATCAGGACGAGTGCATATCCTTGGGGAGGAGAGGGCATAAAAAGTGAATTAAATCATGATTTACTTTTTATGGCTGCCTCTCCCTTCCTCCGATGCCCGGGGATGGATTATTGCGTAGTAGCAGCAGGGTGATGTGTGCTGAATTTATTTTACGGTTTTTTAATGGCAAAGGAAATTATTTCGCTATTTTATTTTGTGTACATGTTTTCAAATGTTTACCTTGAAAGTAAATGTACCCGGATATTTTATTCAGAATTTAAATCGGTGCGGTGGCTCAAGATCCACGCTCGACGTTCCACACTTCACGTTCCACGGACTTTGTGAAACTTGGAGGACAGAGCGTACAACGTGAAGTGTGAAACGTCGAGCGTAGAATGTGGAGCGTCGAACGTGGAGCGTAGAACGTGGAGCGTTGAACGTGCAGCGTGGAGAGTGGAACGTAGAGCGTTGAACGTGGCGCGTGGAAAGTGGAGCGTTGAACGTGCAGCGTGGAGAGTGGAACGTAGAGCGTTGAACGTGGCGCGTGGAAAGTGGAGCGTTGATTTTTTCGTTTTTTTCATTTTCGAGTTTTCTTTGTCGACGCGTCACGGACTTCACATTAACATTTGTGGTTACGCAAATACATTTCCTGAGGGGTTTTGAAGGGATCCTTACAGTGACGTATAGAATCTCCAAATCGAGCCAATAGTTTCTTCAGGAAATCATTTCAAAGCCAATTTTGAGTTTTCTATGCAAACGCGTCACGAGATTAAAATTAACTTTAAATTGGAACGTGGAGCGTTGAACACGGCGCGAGGAGCGTGCCTGGAGCGTGGAATGTGGAACGAGAAACGTGGATCGTGAAGCCTAGAACGTGGAGCGTGGAACGTCGAACGTGGAAT
Source organism: Ocypus olens (assembly GCA_910593695.2). Lineage (NCBI taxonomy): Eukaryota > Metazoa > Arthropoda > Insecta > Coleoptera > Staphylinidae > Ocypus > Ocypus olens. The sequence continues at coordinate 56,927,781 of OU343054.1, read as the reverse complement.
GTGTAGCGTAAAACGTGGAACGTGGAGAGTGGAGCTTGGAACGTAGAACGTTGAACGTGGAGCGTAGAACATAGAGCGTGGAACGTGGAACGAGGAGCGTCGAACGTGGATCGTGATCCCAATTTGCTAGCGGTAGTTAATTTCAACATTCCCAGATTTTGCAGTAGATATGCGGTGACGGTTATTTCCAATCGTAGCCTTACAAACATATATTGTAACTCACCTATAAACACTATGTTTCGGTTATACAACGGCATCCAAAATTCAGTGGATATCTTTAATTGTAGCTGGAGACAATATTCAGCGGATATATTAGAATTGCTATAAATTTAGTTTATTATTATTTACGATGAGTCTTCTACTATTGCTTTAATTGTACTTTAATTTAATTTTGTTTTGTTATATATATGTTGTTCTTGTTTTTAAATTAGTTCACAATCTGTATTTACTGTACATTATATAATTTTTCCCTGTAATTTGAATACTCTGTTGGGAAATAAATTTATTATTATTATTATTATTATCGTGGAAAGTGGAGCGTTAAATGTGGAGCTCGGAGCGTGTAACCAGGAGCGTGTGGAACGTAGAGTCGGAGTACTCTCGATCTTCTGATGAAAAAAAGGTAAGAAAAAGGTCGATAATTATTAAAAGAGTTGATTTTTCGTTTTTTTCATTTTCGAGTTTTCTTTGTCGACGCGTCGCGGACTTCACATTAACATTTGTGGTTGCGCTAATACATTTTCTGAAGGGTTTTGAAGGGATCTTTACAATGACGTATAGAATCTGCAAATCGAGCCAGTAGTTTCTTCAGGAAATCGTTTCAAAGCCAATTTTGAGTTTTCTTTGCAAACGCGTCGCGGGCTTAAAATTAACTTTAAATTGGAACGTGGAGCGTTGAACGCGGAAGGAGGAGCGTGGATCGTAGTGCCTGGTACGTGGAGCGTGGAACGAGAAACGTGGATCGTGAAGCCTAGAACGTGGAACGTCGAATGAGGAATGTGTAGCGTCGAACGAGGAGCGTGGATCGTGGTGCCTGGAACATGGAGCGTGGAACGTGGAATGTGGAGCAGAATCTTGAAGTCTGAAACGTCGAGCGTGGAATGTGTAGCGTCGAACGAGGAGCGTGGATCGTGGTGCCTGGAACATGGAGCGTGGAACGTGGAATGTGGAGCAGAATCTTGAAGTCTGAAACGTCGAGCGTGGAATGTGTAGCGTCGAACGAGGAGCGTGGATCGTGGTGCCTGGAATATGGAGCGTGGAACGTCGAACGTGGAATGTGGAGCAGAATTTTGAAGCTTGAAACGTCGAGTGTGGAATGTGTAGCGTCGAACGAGGAGCGTGGATCGTGGTGCCTGGAATATGGAGCGTGGAACGTCGAACGTGGAATGTGGAGCAGAATTTTGAAGCTTGAAACGTCGAGTGTGGAATGTGTAGCGTCGAACGAGGAGCGTGGATCGTGGTGGTTGGAATATGGAGCGTGGAACATCGAACGTGGAATGTGGAGCGTGGATCTTGAAGCCTGAAACGTCGAGCGTGGAATGTGTAGCGTCGAACGAGGTGCCTGGAACATGGAGCGTCGAACGTGGAATGTGGAGCAGAATCTTGAAGCCTGAAACGTCGAACGTGGAATGTGTAGCGTCGAACGAGGAGCGTGGATCGTGGTGCCTGGAACTTGGAGCGTGGAATGTGGAACGAAAAACGTGGATCGTGAAGCCTGGAACGTGGAACGTTGAACGTGGAGCGTTGAACACGGAAGGAGGAGCGTAGATCGTGGTGCCTATAACGTGGAGCGTGGTATGTGGAACATGAAGCGTTGAACGTCGAGCGTGGAACGTGGATCGTGGAGCGTTGAACGTGGAGCCCAGATACGCCCAATCGATTACTCTCCTTCCGATGGACAAAAAGGTAAGATTTAATGGTCCACAATGATTATTAAAAATGCGTATTTTCTCGATTTTCTCCATTTTCACTCATTTACTCCATAATTACTTAACACCACCCATGAACACATTAATTATATCTCCACGATTCCCTACGTTATTGTAGGAAAAGTTTCTCAAAGTTTTAATTTGTTCGACAAAGAGGAGAGGTTTTAGTTGGTACACTCCGCGCCCTTCAGGGGGAGGAATCCAACACTACCTCACTATAGGGGTGTCTATAAAAGATTCCCTCTCCTCTCATCAAAAAAACAAAAAAAAAAAAAAAACAATCAGCTCTCCACTGCCGACTCCAGCTCCACTATGAGATGAACAGCTCACCGCAGAAGAAGACCGAACTACCAACTTCACTCGCCAACCGCTGATTGACGCACCGAAGCCGCAATCCAAAGTCGAAATGTCGATGACCAATCAGGAACGGCCGGTCACCCATCCAAGTACAGCTAGGTATGATTTTAGACTTATATTATGCTTTTATTTACTTTCCCGCCAAATTACTCTTTTAATTTCTGCGATCCTGTTACTCCTGATCCAAATTTTCGAGCAAAAATTGTGCGAAAAATTCATTAAAATTTTATTTAATTTTCCCGCCAAATTACTCTTTTCATTTCTGCGATCCTGTTACTCCTGGTTGGAAATTTTTCGAGCAAAAATTGTGCGAAAAATTCATTAAAATTTTATTCAATTTTCCCGCCAAATTACTCTTTTCATTTCTGCGATCCTGTTACTCCTGATCCAAATTTTCGAGCAAAAATTGTGCGAAAAATTCATTAAAATTTTATTTAATTTTCCCGCCAAATTACTCTTTTCATTTCTGCGATCCTGTTACTCCTGATCCAAATTTTCGAGCAAAAATTGTGCGAAAAATTCATTAAAATTTTATTCAATTTTCCCGCCAAATTACTCTTTTCATTTCTGCGATCCTGTTACTCCTGGTTGGAAATTTTTCGAGCAAAAATTGTGCGAAAAATTCATTAAAATTTTATTCAATTTTCCCGCCAAATTACTCTTTTCATTTCTGCGATCCTGTTACTCCTGATCCAAATTTTCGAGCAAAAATTGTGCGAAAAATTCATTAAAATTTTATTTAATTTTCCCGCCAAATTACTCTTTTCATTTCTGCGATCCTGTTACTCCTGATCCAAATTTTCGAGCAAAAATTGTGCGAAAAATTCATTAAAATTTTATTCAATTTTCCCGCCAAATTACTCTTTTCATTTCTGCGATCCTGTTACTCCTGGTTGGAAATTTTTCGAGCAAAAATTGTGCGAAAAATTCATTAAAATTTTATTCAATTTTCCCGCCAAATTACTCTTTTCATTTCTGCGATCCTGTTACTCCTGGTTGGAAATTTTTCGAGCAAAAATTGTGCGAAAAATTCATTAAAATTTTATTCAATTTTCCCGCCAAATTACTCTTTTCATTTCTGCGATCCTGTTACTCCTGATCCAAATTTTCGAGCAAAAATTGTGCGAAAAATTCATTAAAATTTTATTTAATTTTCCCGCCAAATTACTCTTTTCATTTCTGCGATCCTGTTACTCCTGGTTGGAAATTTTTCGAGCAAAAATTGTGCGAAAAATTCATTAAAATTTTATTTAATTTTCCCGCCAAATTACTCTTTTCATTTCTGCGATCCTGTTACTCCTGATCCAAATTTTCGAGCAAAAATTGTGCGAAAAATTCATTAAAATTTTATTCAATTTTCCCGCCAAATTACTCTTTTCATTTCTGCGATCCTGTTACTCCTGATCCAAATTTTCGAGCAAAAATTGTGCGAAAAATTCATTAAAATTTTATTTAATTTTCCCGCCAAATTACTCTTTTCATTTCTGCGATCCTGTTCTCTCTTATTATTTAAATACATGCATTCATTCATTCATACTTTGACAATGAAGAATCTTTGAATTATATTGTTATTTGTGGCCCTTTAAAGGGCCGTTTGCGACAATGACGAATCTTTGAATTATTTTTTTGTGGCCCTTAAAAGGGCCGTTTTTTTTGAAGAAGGGACCCACAATTTTCTGCTCCGACGTTGGCGGTTGTCGACTGCATTTTCTTGCGAGATGGTTTCTTCGCGACGGCACAAACACTGCAGGGAAATATAATATCGGAATTGTAGGTGAAATAAAAGAACATGTTTTAAAATAAATGAGATTTAATTAACAAAAAAAAACATATAAACAATTACAATATGTATGTACATAGCAACAGAATAAAAGTACTTAATGTTACACATACAAGACGCAAAAATTATTATTATTATTATTATCTATGATAATACGTAATGAATAATAATTTATTTATTACAAACTGCAAAAGCGGAATAAATGACGCGAGAGGATGATTGCGACCGGTACTAGTTGTGAATTTTTCAATTCAGTTCAGAATATAAACGACACTTGAACGTTTTTTTTTGCCGCATTCGAAAAGGAACAAATCAATATCCTGAAAATATTTTCAGTGCTTCCATCTATATAATATACACCTACACTTAAGAAGACTACGATACACTTAACGCCATCTATTGTTCAATATTTTACATTACATCATGGCGTCTGTAATTTTCTGGAACTAAAGTTATTTAAAAAATGTACGCCATCTATGAACGCTTTTGAGATTTACTATGGAATTACAGAAATCTATTTACCATTCGTTCCTCTAGCGCCATCTATTTCAAATCGAACCTAATTCCGTTGCATTTGCCGTTTAATCCCCCCCGATTATAACAAATTGCAATTTTCTCCGCGCGAAACGGTTTGCGAGATTATACGGTGATCCCTGTAACGTCGCATTGTAAACCGATCCATTTTTAAAGCTCGCCGGGAGCTCGAGTCTGCGTGCGCAGATTGGCGGGTCGTGGCAGTGGGAGAAATGAGTGGTATTCGCAATCATCGGAAGGGACGCAGGGTAAAAGCTCGCGCTTTCGCGTACAAGATGTGTCCGCGGCCCTTCTCCTTCAGGTGTGCATGCCCTTAGGCGGGGATGAGACCGTCCGCGGAAGAAAAGCCCAGCGTCCGGGGACTTAACTCGACCGAGTGATGGCACGGCCTGGTGTTGTTTTCATCTTAACAAAGATCGCGAGTGTTTAGTGTGTAATTGCCCGTAACCTTTGTGGATATTAAAAGGTACATCTGGTATAATTTAAATATTTTATGTTTGTTGTAATCTGATGAAAACATTTTACAAAATATGCAACATATTTTTGTGAATGGAAAGAATATGTCTTTATGATTAATATTGTCCAAATGGTTCTACATAGAAATCCTCTTCTAAGATGAATACAACCAAAATACGTTAAATTAATTAATCACCTATGTGATGAGACCGCTGTTTGACCATACACTGGGATGATTTAAAAAAAAGTCAATTTTCAATTTTTTTTTGCGAGCGCCTCTCGCGCTTAAATTTGACATTAGTTCTTGTACAAGTACTTTTTCTGATGCGTCTCAACGAGATCTTTCCAATGACGTCAAGAAACCCCGGATCCAACCAGTGGTTTCTTCAGGAAATCATTTTTAGTGCAATTTTTGTTAAAAAGTAAGAAGGGGGGACCCTTGGATAGAATTTCGGGTTTTTGTCAAAAATAAAAAATCGCCAATTTTAATCAAATCCGACTAATTGACACACGAGGAACACAGATTTGCAATCCGCGTTCAAATTGGATTCTTCGTTCGGCCGCTACAGCCGTTCAAAGTTTGAAAAAATCGACTTTTTTCAAAATTTCTCATGGTGACTTGCTAACTTTTTTGCAATTTTCTCTGGATGAAATTTTTTAATGCCAATCGTTTTATCTCGGTCTTCTGGTGAAAAAAAAGGTATTACATAAAGGTCTACGATGATTTTTAAGAAAGTTGATTTTTTCGATTTTTTCCATTTTCGAGTTTTTTTTGCTGACGTCTCACGAGCTTCAAATTAACATTTGTTCCTGCGAAAGTACATTTTCTGAAGCGTCTTGAAGCGATCTTTCGAGTGACGTCAAGAAACCCCGGATCCAACCAGTGGTTTCTTCAGGAAATCATTTTTAATGCAATTTTTGTTAAAAAGTAAGAAGGGGGGACCCTTGGATAGAATTTCGGGTTTTTGTCAAAAATAAAAAATCGCCAATTTTAATCAAATCCGACTAATTGACACACGAGGAACACAGATTTGCAATCCGCGTTCAAATTTGATTCTTCGTTCGGCCGCTACAGCCGTTCAAAGTTTGAAAAAATCGACTTTTTTCAAAATTTCTCATGGTGACTTGCTAACTTTTTTGCAATTTTCTCTGGATGAATTTTTTTAACGCCAATCGTTTTATCTCGTTGTTCTGATGAAAAAAACGGTATTACATAAGGGTCTACGATGATTTTTAAGAAAGTTGATTTTTTCGATTTTTTCCATTTTCGAGTTTTTTTGCTGACGCGTCACGGCCTTAAAATTGACATTTGTTCCTGCGAAAGTACATTTTCTGAAGCGTCTCAACGAGATCTTTCCAATGACGTCAAGAAACCCCGGATCCAACCAGTGGTTTCTGCAGGAAATCATTTTTAGTGCAATTTTTGTTAAAAAGTAAGAAGGGGGGACCCTTGGATAGAATTTCGGGTTTTTGTCAAAAATAAAAAATCGCCAATTTTAATCAAATCCGACTAATTGACACACGAGGAACACAGATTTGCAATCCGCGTTCAAATTTGATTCTTCGTTCGGCCGCTACAGCCGTTCAAAGTTTGAAAAAATCGACTTTTTTCAAAATTTCTCATGGTGACTTGCTAACTTTTTTGCAATTTTCTCTGGATGAAATTTTTTAATGCCAATCGTTTTATCTCGGTCTTCTGGTGAAAAAAAAGGTATTACATAAAGGTCTACGATGATTTTTAAGAAAGTTGATTTTTTCGATTTTTTCCATTTTCGAGTTTTTTTTGCTGACGTCTCACGAGCTTCAAATTAACATTTGTTCCTGCGAAAGTACATTTTCTGAAGCGTCTTGAAGCGATCTTTCGAGTGACGTCAAGAAACCCCGGATCCAACCAGTGGTTTCTTCAGGAAATCATTTTTAATGCAATTTTTGTTAAAAAGTAAGAAGGGGGGACCCTTGGATAGAATTGCGGGTTTTAGTCAAAAATAAAAAATCGCTAATTTTAATCAAATCCTACTAATTGACACACGAGGAACACAGATTTGCAATCCGCGTTCAAATTGGATTCTTCGTTCGGCCGCTACAGCCGTTCAAAGTTTGAAAAAATCGACTTTTTTCAAAATTTCTCATGGTGACTTGCTAATTTTTTTGCAATTTTCTCTGGATGAAATTTTTTAACGCCAATCGTTTTATCTCGTTGTTCTGATGAAAAAAACGGTATTACATAAAGGTCCACGATGATTTTTAAGAAAGTTGATTTTTTCGATTTTTTCCATTTTCGAGTTTTTTTGCTGACGCGTCACGGCCTTAAAATTGACATTTGTTCCTGCGAAAGTACATTTTCTGAAGCGTCTTGAAGCGATCTTTCGAGTGACGTCAAGAAACCCCGGATCCAACCAGTGGTTTTTTCAGGAAATCATTTTTAATGCAATTTTTGTTAAAAAGTAAGAAGGGGGGACCCTTGGATAGAATTTCGGGTTTTTGTCAAAAATAAAAAATCGCCAATTTTAATCAAATCCGACTAATTGACACACGAGGAACACAGATTTGCAATCCGCGTTCAAATCGGATTCTTCGTTCGGCCGCTACAGCCATTCAAAGTTTGAAAAAATCGACTTTTTTCAAAAAATTTCATGGTGACTAGCTAACTTTTTTGCAATTTTCTCTGGATGAAATTTTTTAACGCCAATCGTTTTATCTCGTTGTTCTGATGAAAAAAACGGTATTACATGAAGGTCTACGATGATTTTTAAGAAAGTTGATTTTTTAGATTTTTTCCATTTTCGAGTTTTTTTGCTGACGCGTCACGGCCTTAAAATTGACATTTGTTCCTGCGAAAGTACATTTTCTGAAGCGTCTTGAAGCGATCTTTCGAGTGACGTCAAGAAACCCCGGATCCAACCAGTGGTTTCTTCAGGAAATCATTTTGAATGCAATTTTGCAAGGGACTGTGTTAATAATATTTATCGTACTGCACTTTTGCCGATTGAATATTTTTTTAAAGATCGGGTGTATACCCACGTATGTGCACAGCAATTAATATTAAGTGCAAATAATTTCAATGATATTTCATATCCAGTGGATTTTAATTAGTGAGTTTATCGCGTTTCCCCGAAAACCATTAAAATTGATTGCATCTTTGTTGATTTTAATTGATGTCCGAAAACCGCGAAACGATCAATTAAAAATATCGACGCCAATTAGGCCTGATTAATCTCCGTAATTTCCACGGCTCGTTCGTCTTTTTCCGGGGAAACATTTCCACCCACAAGGCAACAGTGTTTCAGAAGAAGAAAAAAAAACACTCGATGGACCCTCGTCAAATTTGAACGCACGGAAAGTCTAAAACTATTTAACCAATAATTTTTTTTTAAGTTTATTCATCTCTTAGTTTTAAATAAATAACCAAAGCTGTCTATATGTACCGTGGAATAGTATGTGGGTTGGAGAAATATTTAATTATTAATTTTTATGTTTATTCATTTTTACTTTCTCCGTTACGAAGTACGAGAAAGTATAGTGATCGTGATTTTTTTTCAAAATTTTTTTTACGGAAATATCCGTTTTGGGGTCCCTAGTTGCCATTTCAACAATTTTTGGAAAAACAATTTTTGTGTCTGCGTGTGTATGTGTCTGTATCTCAAAAACTAATAGAGCAATTGATATGAAACTTTCAACATACGTCTTATTTGATAATCTGAAGAACTGGAAAGCTTTTGGTAAAATTTCGTTCACCGGAAGTGGGTGTTTACCTTAACTGTTTTTTGTTTTTTGCCAATATTTTGCTAAATATGGAAAATATCAGAAAAACATTTAAACAAACTTTAAAGACAACAAAGAAATGAACATATTTTGCTTGAAAATATTTTTCATTAAATCATTGCTATTCGAGAAAAAAATTATTAATTTTTTTTCAATTTTTGGTTTATAATTATGAAACGATTATAGTTACAGCAAATTTATGTGAATAATAATTGTAGAGAATACCAAAATGAACAACTTATAAAGAATAAGTTTTTTTCGAAATCTCGTTAGTTTTTGAGTAAACCGAGTTTTTGAATTTGAAGTATAATTTTTCCATGTTTCATAATTTTGACGTTTTAAACGTCAGTTTCATTCACTCGATGTACATTTAAAATATGATTCAAATTGAAAATAAACCGTGAAAGCGTAAATATAAATGACGCCATCAAGTCGGAGAAAGAAACATGATGGCCACATCACCATTTTTTTAATTGTGAATAAATAACCAAAGTTAAATTCATTGTTCGTTTACATAATTACTGATTATTCCATTATACTGTGTAATTCTTGGCTGAAGGACTCCGGTCGATGGCCATTGTATTTATTATTTATTATGTATTTAATAAGTATAATAAACGTTTATTATTATTATTATTAATCAAAGTTGTCTTTATTTATTATGAAACAGTATTTGTATCATTTTGCTAAAATTTTTGCTTGATGATAGAACTACTTCTATGTTATTCGATATTGTACAAACTGTTTGTATTGTATTGTAGTTTTGTAAGACAGATTCAATAATAATTAAAATATTTTAATGATTGCATGCGTTCATATCCAAATTAAGCAGAAATTTATTAAAATGCATTGTTTTCAAAAGCGGGTCAAATGTGTGCGGGTTATTAAAGATTCCTCGAATGCTTCATCCAATCAGGTATAATTGCGCCGAAGTAATTTAAATGAATAAATGAACGACCTGGTTATATTTCCAACGTAATTAATTTATATATAGAGTGGAGAAACTTTTAATAAATCATAATGATTTCGTGGTATTCGTATATTTTTATTAATTAAAAAAAGATATAAATTCTAGTTTTCTTTCGAGGGAAATCTGATGGATACATATTTAAATGTATCCAAAATTATTGCGTTCCCGGCGCATTCACCATTTTTGTCATCATATTTAAAAAGCAATAGAACTTTTTGAGTTTGCCGATTGCGGTGTCGAAATTATTCAATTAAATAAACGCTTTAATTCACGTCGCCCTTTAAAAACCCGTGCGGAATTTTAATGCGATTTTAAAGCTAATGTTGGTCCAATCGATCGAGAATTCTGAATTTCTGTGTGTGCTCCGCGAAGTCCAGTGTGGGCGAGGCGCTCTGTGTGGGCTTTCGGATAATTTACTTTTTTTTCGGGCGTTCAGCACAAAAAAAATTAATTAAACCTAAAGCTATCGAAATCACACACCCCGAACGTGCAGAAAAAAAAATAGGAAACGACGATTTAATCATCGTATCGTAATGAATATACGATTGAATGGATTAATGTTCTGAATGCAAACAATTATAATTCGTGAAGGGTTTAGTGATGCAGTTTTATCATGTGAGGAAAAAATGCTTTTTGAAGTCACGTCTCGGATGTCGGGGAAGCCTTCGCCGCATTAAGGCCGACCCGAATATCCCAAACAGACGTATTGTTGGAAACATTCCAAGCGAGTTACAACGAGGATAATTCACCAACTATTGAAGATTTCAATAATTTTCGAACTGAACTGAAAAATTCGCTGCGTAAAATGCTTGTCAAATTTGACGAATGAGGTAATTATGTTGCAGGTGTTTGAACTAATCCAACGAATCCGTCGCAATATCCATCCGCCTATGCGGCAGTCAATTCGGAGGAGTAATTCAATTACCAACGGTGTTCGTGACGAGATACATCTTAATTACACACTCGAGCAACTAATTTTCTTCTTGCATCACATCATCGGTAATCACTCTTATTCCACTAATTAATACATCCGTCCGATATTGCTTTATCCACACATCAAAAAGCATTCGTTTAATTTACTCTTCCATTGTTGCAAACTGATCAGTCTGTGTAGGAATCTTTATTTCAAGGCCAACTTTGCTACATTCAAAGCTTTCAAATTACTTTTCTTTAGTGGCAATTTCAGTAACGATGAAAACCTCTCCATTATCTTTTCAATCTTTATTGGGATGTTTTAAAATGCGAAAAAACTGCCGTGGGATTTAAAACGCGTGCTGAATTATAACAAACGACTTGAGTGCAGTAATTAAATTGCAGGTTTCAGACCGCAATGAGGTCGCGAAGCTCTTCGCGAACGCATTTAATGAAACGGTAAACATTCACCGCTCCCAACTGTGGTGAATACAGTAATTGATGTGTGGGATTTTTCGAGCTCAAAAATGGACAGGTTAAATTATATCAAGATACATACGGTGGTGGTGGTGGCAGATGATCTCGCAGTCGACGCCAAAAAAAAAAACAAACAAAAAAAAATTATATCAAAGTAGTGTGTTTTTTTGCAAGTGGATAAACTATTAGAAGGATTAGAGATCAACATAATTATTCCGGTCGATGCCAAGTTCGAGTTATAATGCATCCTTTATCCTCTTTATATTCCCCCAACAACAATTCCTCTTTAAAACGTAACAGGCGGGCGATTGTGTTTCGTTCGATCGCCCGCTTTTTAAAAGTCGTTGCGCATGCATCGCAATTCCCGCAATAACTCCCGGCACAATATAAATTACCTGCAACATCGACTCTCGCCAATAAATCAAATTTTCTTTGTCGGAGTAGACGAGCTCGCGGAAAATACAATTAAATTGCGCTAAAACACAAACGGAAGAATTGAACGTATTTGTAGCATCTAAACCAATAATCCAATTTGAACGCGGTTTGCAAATATGTGTACCTCGGGTGCTAATTAAAATTGGCAATTTAAAATTTTTGACGAAATCCTGAAAAACTATCCTTCTTACTTTTGCTCAAAAATTGCATTAAAAATGATTTCCTGGAAAAACCACTGGTTGGATGCGGAGTTTCTATACATCATTGGAAAGATCTCGTTAAAACCCATCGGAAAAAGTACTTGTGCAGCAACAAATGCCAATTACAAGCGCGTGACGCGTTCGCAAAGAAAACTTGAAAATTATAAAAATCGATAAAATCAACTTTTTTTAATAACTTTCTCAGATCGTTAAAGTGCACTTTTTCTTCACCAGAAGAATGACACAAATCGATTGGAATTATCAAATTTCAGCTAGTTCAAATAGGAAAAAATTTGAGAATTTGAAAATTCTTAATTTTGCTCTAAAATTGCATTCAAAATAATTTCCTGTAAAAACCACCGGTTCGATTCGGAGTTTCTATACGTCATTGGAAAGATCTCGTGAAAATACATCAGAAAAAGTACTTGTGCAGCAACAAATGCCAATTACAAGCGCATGACGCGTTCGCAAAGAAAACTTGAAAATCATAAAAATCGAAAAAATCAACTTTTTTAAAAATCATGTTAAAATTAGCAAATATTGCTTATTATCATATCAGATCGTGCGCATTTTCTTCACCAGAAGAACAAGATACATTGATTAGCGTTATCAAATTTTAGCTGGCTAGGAAAAAAGTTGAAGATTTTAAAATTATTACAAGGTCGATTCAAATAGGATTATATCAGAATCTAGACATGGGATTTTCTAAAATTTTACACAATTCTAAAAGAGAAAGTGCTTTCAACCATTTTGTACATTTTTTTCATCGGTAGCACTTGTTTTTATATTTTTTTTTGCCGAGTGAAAATAATTGCAACTTAAAAAATGAACTAAACTTAGTTTAAATAGGATTGTACCAAAATATAGACATGGGGTTTTCTAAATTTTTACACAATTCTGAAGGAGAATGTACTTTCAACCATTTTGTACATTTTTGAATCGGTAGCACTTGTTTTTCATTTTTTTAGAGAAGCGGGAATAATTACAATTTTAAAAATTAACTCAACTTGGTTCAAATTGGTTTATAGCAAAATCTAGATATGGGATTTTCTATTTTTTATAGAATTCTAAAGGAGACAGTACTTTCAACCATTTTGTATATTTTTTCATCGGTAGCACTTGTTTTTATATTTTTTTTGCCGAGTGGAAATAATTGCAACTTAAGAAATGAACTAAACTTAGTTTAAATAGGATTGTACCAAAATATAGACATGGGGTTTTCTAAATTTTTACACAATTCTGAAGGAGACTGAACTTTCAACCATTTTGTACATTTTTCATCGATGGCACTTGTTTTTCATTTTTTTTAGCGAAGCGAGAATAATTACAATTTTAAAAATTAATTCAACTTGGTTTATAGCAAAATCTAGACATGGGATTATCTAAATTTTTATACAATTCTGAAGGGGAAAGTACTTTCAATCATTTTGTATATTTTTTAACCGATAGCACTTGTTTTTCATTTTTTTTTTGCCAAGTGGAAATAATTGTAACTTGAATCATGAACTCAGCTTGGTTCAAATGGGATTATACCCTAAATCTATGCCAGGATTTTTTTAATTTTTTATACAATTCTGAAGGAGAAAGCACTTTCAACAATTTTGTACATTTTTTTCATCGGTAGCACTTGTTGTTAATTTTTTTGCCGAGTGGAAATAATTGCAACTTAAAAAAATAACTCAACTTGGTTCAAATGGGATTATACCAAAATCTAGACATGGTATTTTTTAAAATTTATATACAATACTGAAGGAGAACATGCTTTCAACCGTTTCGTACATTTTCTGATCGGTAGCACTTGTTTTTAATTTTTTTTTCGCCAAGTGGGAAAATACGGAATTTCAAACATTCATTCAGCTCAATTTAGTTAATATTCAGAGTTTCTATACATCATTGGAAAGATCTTGTTAAGACACATCAGAAAATGTACTTGCGCAAGAATAAATGTCAATTACAAGCGCGTGACGTGCTCGCAAAGAAAACTTGAAAATGATAAAAATCGAAAAAATAAACTTTTTTTAATAAATTCCCAAATCGTTGAAGTGCACTTTTTCTTCGCCAGAAGAACTAGACAAATCGATTAGAGTTATCAAATTTCAGCTAGCTCCAATAGGAAAAAAGTTGAAATTTTGAAAACTTCTTAATTTTGCTCAAAAATTGCATTCAAAATGATTTCCTGTAAAAACCACCAGTTCGATTCGGAATTTCTGTACGTCATTGAAAAGATCTCGTTAGGACACATCAGAAAATGTACTTTCGCAAGAACAAATGCCAATTACAAGCACGTAACGTGATCGCAAAGAAAACTTGAAAATGATAAAAATCAACTTTTTTAAAAATCATGTTAAAATTGGCAAATATTGCTTATTATCATATCAGATCGTTAAAGTGCACTTTTTCTTCATCAGAAGAACGAGATAAATTTCAGCTGGCTCCAAGTTGAATATTTTAAAATTTTCACAAAGTCGATTCAAATACGATTATATCAGAATCTAGACATGGGATTTTCTAAAATTTTATGCTATTCTAAAGGAGAAAGTACTTTCAGCAATTTTGTACATTTTTTCATCGGTAGCACTTGTTTTTAATTTTTAACTTCTTAATTTTTCTCTAAAATTGCATTCAAAATAATTTCCTAAAAACACCGGTTTTATTCGGAGTTTCTGCACGTCATTGGAAAGATCTCATTAAGACGCTTCAGAAAATGTATTTTCGCAAAAACTAATGTCAATTTCAAGCGCGTGACGCGTTCGCAAAAAAACTTGTAAATCATAAAAATCGAAAAAATATTTTTTTTTAATAATCATTGTATACCTTTTTTCAATAGAAGAACGAGGTAAATCGATTGGCGTTAAAAAATTTCAGATTTAAATATTAATAAAGTTGGCTGGTCATTTTGAAAAAGTTAAAAAAATTGAAAAAGTCGATTTTTTCAGACTTTGAACATAATTCTATTTCTAGATAATGATATAAAAATCGAAACTAGTCGAAATAAATTGTAAAAAATTGTGCCTAATTTCAACAACCTTTAATTTAAAAAAAATGTTTCACCACGTGATAAACGAGAACCAAATTCAACAACAAAAAAAAAGTAATTTTATTAGGTGTTATTGTCAATCAATTACTTTTTATCATTTAATAAAACACTAACATTATTTATTTATCCTATATTTTACTTTTACTTTTACACCATTTTAACTTATATTTATACAATATTTACTATTTATTAATGTATTTTATGCATAAATGTGATTGTTGTTCTGTCCTTATAGTAATGTATTATATTTTAACTGTATTACTATCTCTTAGCGTATCTTATTGACTTGTGTAAAACTATTGTTAAAACATGAATAAATTGAATTTGAATTTGAATTAACACAGTGCATGGTTTCAAATTAATTTTATTGTTCTACGACAATAGTTTCAATTACTTTTGTTATCCTTTTGTTATCACTTGTAATAACAATAAGGGATTTATTATTAGTGATTAATATTTTAATTTTCCGTTTTTTTTTTTCATTTCAGATGGGGGATGCAGTGTTCGGCCTATTAACGTTATTCGTGGTGGCCCTCGGATTGACCATAGTTTTATTCCTGTGCCACAAATTCGATCTCCTCACGTGGATACTCACGTGGGTGTACTCGACGAGGGAGGAAAAGGTCGGCCTAACGAGGCTCAAAGGGCACTTCAACGCAAACGGTTACCTTGTAAGTATTTTCACGACGAACACATTCCCGATCGCGAACGCTCGAGGGCGTAGAGGCGAAAATAGAACCATTCAAACTTTCCAGCACGTCAACATATCAATAATAAGGAGCGAGCCACAGAATTTTCTGAGTTGGCCATGCCTGAGAGGGAGAAACATGGCGGTCATGTCTGAGATTAATTCATTTTTTTAAATCTGGTTCAATTGAACTAATAATAATATGCGGTAACCTCATTTATCTCACAGCCAACTCTGAAACAAAATTTTGAGACTCACACGATATAATATATAGAAAATAATTATATGAATTAAGTCTTAGTAAGACTTAATTTTTGCTTGCAGATTAACGAACAGGTTGAATATTCATATATTCAGGCTACATTTCGTTTTATTGTATTTATTTGTTTAAAACTTCGTCTACTCTCGATTTATTTTTATTTTTGTTGTACTCTATTAAAACATAAAGACATTATTATTATTATTATTATTATTATTAAACATTCCTTTTAAATCTAAGTTTCAATACGTATTGTATAAGGTTATAAGTATCGTTTATTATACTTATTTTTAATCTAAGTATCAACTATCATGAAGGAAAAGTTAAAAAATGTTATTTTTGGGTGGATAATGTTTTTTGTATAATTTTTACAGGTGCATTCAGATTCGGATATCCAGATAGGCCACAGTGGCAGTTTCAAGAGGTTCGACTCGATAGACAAGGACATAAAAATAGCGACGACGAGCTTCCTGGGGGAGTGGAGCGGGGACGCGGACGAGGGCATCCCGCCGCAGCCCTTGAGGCCCGCGCCGGTCGTGCCCGTTTCGCCGCAGCCTCCGCCATCCATCAGGGAGGATGGCGTCGTCCCATGCTGCGCGACGCCCACGACGATACTCCCCACGATACAGCAGGGGTGAGTGGTGTGGGTGGGAACCGGTGACATCCAGAAATGCAAATACAGCAAGTTTGCTGATTGATTTTTTCGATTTTTTCCATTCTCGAGTTTTCTTTGCTGACGCGTCACGGGCTTCAAATTGACATTTGTTTTTGCGAAAGTACATTTTCTGAAGCGTCTTGAAGCGATCTTTCGAGTGACGTCAAGAAACCCCGGATCCAACCAGTGGTTTCTTCAGGAAATCATTTTTAATGCAATTTTTGTTAAAAAGTAAGAAGGGGGGACCCTTGGATAGAATTTCGGGTTTTTGTCAAAAATAAAAAATCGCCAATTTTAATCAAATTCGACTTATTGACACACGAGGAACACAGATTTGCAATCCGCGTTCAAATTGGATACTTCGTTCGGCCGCTACAGCCGTTCAAAGTTTGAAAAAATCGACTTTTTCCAAAAGTTCATGGTGACTTGCTAACTTTTTTGCAATTTTCTCTGGTTGAAATTTTTTAACGCGAATCGTTTTATCTCGTTCTTCTGATGAAGAAAAAGGTATAACATAAAGGTCTACGATGATTATTAAGAAAGTTGATTTTTTCGATTTTTTCCATTTTCGAGTTTTTTTGCTGACGCGTCACAGCCTTAAAATTGACATTTGTTCCTGCGAAAGTACATTTTCTGAAGCGTCTTGAAGCGATCTTTCGAGTGACGTCAAGAAACCCCGGATCCAACCAGTGGTTTCTTCAGGAAATCATTTTTAATGCAATTTTTGTTAAAAAGTGGATAGAATTTCGGATAGAATTTCGGGTTTTTGTCAAAAATAAGAAACCGCCGATTTTAATCAAATCAGACTAATTGACACACGAGGAACACAGATTTGCAATCCGCGTTCAAATTGGATGCTTCGTTCGGCCGCTACAGCCGTTCAAAGTTTGAAAAAATCGACTTTTTTCAAAATCTTCCATGGTGACTTGCTAACTTTTTCGAAATTTTCTCTAGATGAAATTTTTTAACGCCAATCGTTTTATCTCGTTCTTCTGATGAAAAAACAGGTAAAACACAAGCGTCTACGATGATTATTAAGAAAGTTGATTTTTTCGATTTTTTCCATTTTCGAGTTTTCTTTGCTGGCATGTCACGGGGTTTAAATTGACATTTGTTCCTGCGAAAGTACATTTTCTGAAGCGTCTTGAAGCGATCTTTCGAGTGACGTCAAGAAACCCCGGATCCAACCAGTGGTTTCTTCAGGAAATCATTTTTAATGCAATTTTTGTTAAAAAGTAAGAAGGGGGGACCCTTGGATAGAATTTCGGGTTTTTGTCAAAAATAAAAAATCGCCAATTTTAATCAAATTCGACTTATTGACACACGAGGAACACAGATTTGCAATCCGCGTTCAAATTGGATACTTCGTTCGGCCGCTACAGCCGTTCAAAGTTTGAAAAAATCGACTTTTTCCAAAAGTTCATGGTGACTTGCTAACTTTTTTGCAATTTTCTCTGGTTGAAATTTTTTAACGCGAATCGTTTTATCTCGTTCTTCTGATGAAGAAAAAGGTATAACATAAAGGTCTACGATGATTATTAAGAAAGTTGATTTTTTCGATTTTTTCCATTTTCGAGTTTTTTTGCTGACGCGTCACAGCCTTAAAATTGACATTTGTTCCTGCGAAAGTACATTTTCTGAAGCGTCTTGAAGCGATCTTTCGAGTGACGTCAAGAAACCCCGGATCCAACCAGTGGTTTCTTCAGGAAATCATTTTTAATGTGATTTTTTGTTAAAAAATTAGAAGGGGGACCCTTGGATAGAATTTCGGGTTTTTGTTAAAAATAAAAAATCACCAATTTTAATCAAATCCGACTAATTGACAGACGAGGAACACAGATTTGCAATCCGCGCTCAAATTGGATTCTTCGTTCGGCCGCTACAGCCGTTCAAAGTTTGAAAAAATCGACTTTTTTCAAAAAATTTCATGGTGACTAGCTAACTTTTTTGCAATTTTCTCTGGATGAAATTTTTTAATGCCAATCGTTTTATCTCGTTCTTCTGATGAAAAAAAAGGTAAAACACAAGCGTCTACGATGATTATTAAGAAAGTTGATTTTTTCGATTTTTTTCATTTTCGAGTTTTCTTTGCTGACGCGTCACAGCCTTAAAATTGACATTTGTTCCTGCGAAAGTACATTTTCTGAAGCGTCTTGAAGCGATCTTTCGAGTGACGTCAAGAAACCCCGGATCCAACCAGTGGTTTCGCCAGGAAATCATTTTTAATGCAATTTTTGTTAAAAAGTAAGAAGTGATTATTAAGAAAGTTGATTTTTTCGCTACCTAAAATCGTAAAAAAGTTGAAAATTAGAAAAACTTACTTTTGCTTAAAAATTGCATTTGAAATGATTTCCTGAAGAAATTACAATTACGTCACTGTAAGAAAAAGTGCGCGAATTCCCCGATTATTTTTTTTCGTAGAATTTTTAAAACCGTTGTTGTGAAATTCTCCTCGCAATTCATAGTAACCATCAGAGGGAGCGCCGCACGGCGACTTCCGACTTCCGAACGGGAAGTTTAATAATAAATACTTCAACTTGAAGAGGTCGTAATTGTCTCCGGCGGAGACATGCATATTTCAACAAATGATAATTTTTTTAAATTCGTACAGAATTAAGTTATATTAGCGCGCTCTGAGTAAACATCCTACGCACGAGTAATCCTACCGACTGCGCCGTTTACGAATTAACACCGTAGATCACGTACCAACATAAAATATTAGCGGAGACATGCATATTTCCGCGAATGATAAATTTTTCGAATTTGTACAGAATTAAGGGGGTAAGTGCCTCGCGCCAAAGAAAATGATAATCGCCATAATTTTGGGCCTGAAATTTTACCGAGTACGTAAATTTGTTTCTACACACCTCCAGGGTTGATACAAAATGTTTCATACAGGTGGCGTTCTTTACAACGGCGAAAATGAAGCAAATTCGTGTTTGTAGAGGTGCAGTTCTTACGTTTTTGCGACTTTATTTGATAACTAATGACAATTTTATTGTTTTCAAAGGTATAAACTATTTTTGTGTAGCATTACATTTTTAGTTGTTTGCAGAGAAAAGCTTCAGATATCCATCCAATATTTGTAATTTTCAGGATAAATTATACAGTTGGTCTGATGATTTAAAAAAAATCAAATTCTATAGGCGAATAGTTTAATCCCTTCTCTCTAAATGTGCAAAAAATAATTTCTTAATTTTTGATATTAACTTTAGAATTATGTATATGCTGACCATCAAAAATGCATCGATTTTCGACGCGGCACTTACCCCCTTAACTTACATTAGGAGTAAACGTCCTACGCACGTATAATCCTACCGACTGCTCCGTTTACGAATGAACACCATAAATCACGTACCAACATCAAATATTAGCGGAGACATGCATATTTCGTAAATGATAAATTTTTTGAATTTGTACAGAATTAACTTACTTTAGCGGGCTCTGGGCAAACATCCTACGCACGAGTAATCCTACCGACTGCTCCGTTTACGAATGAACACCATAAATTACGCACCAACATCCAATTTCAGCGGAGACATGCATATTTCCTCAAATGATAATTTTTTTGAATTTGTACAGAATTAACTTACGTTAGCGCGCTCTGAGTAAACATCATACGCAGGAATAATCCTACCGACTGCGCCGTTTACGAATTAACACCATAAATCACGTACCAACATCAAATATTAGCGGAGACATGCATATTTCCGCAAATGATAATTTTTTCGAATTTGTACAGAATTAACTAACTTCAGCGCGCTCTGAGTAAACATCATACGCACGAATAATCCTACCGACTGCGTCGTTTACGAATGAACACCTTAAATCACGTACCAACATCCAATTTCAGCGGAGACATGCATATTTCCGCGAATGATAAATTTTTTGAATTTGTACAGAATTAACTTACTTTAGCGCGCTCTGGGTAAACATCCTACGCACGAGTAATCCTAACGACTGCGCCGTATATGAATTAACACCATAAATCACGTACCAACATCCAATTTCGGCGGAGACATGCACATTTCCGCGAATGATAAATTTTTTGAATTTGTGCAGAATTAACTTACATTAGCGCGCTCTGAGTAAACATCATATGCAGGAATAATTCTACCGACTGCGCCGTTTACGAATTAACACCATAAATCACGTACCAACATCCAATTTCAGCGGAGACATGCATATTTCCGCAAATGATAATTTTTTCGAATTTGTACAGAATTAACTAACTTCAGCGCGCTCTGAGTAAACATCATACGCAGGAATAATTCTACCGACTGCGCCGTTTACGAATTAACACCATAAATCACGTACACAACATCAAATTTCGGCGGAGACAAGCATATTTCCGCAAATGATAATTTTTTTGAATTTGTATTAGCGCGCTCTGAGTAAACATCCTAAGCACGTATAATCCTACCGACTGCGCCGTTTACAAATTAACACCATATATTACGTGCCGACAACCAATTTACGATTTTCCAGTAAAGAGACATCAATCAAACCTCTGCCGCGTCCAGTGTCGTCCGTCAACATGTCGATGCTGCAGCAGTCCAACTCCCAATTCATCACGCCTCCGCCCGTCCAGCAGGCGATGACGGCGCCGCCGACGGCGAAAAATAACAGCGAGGGCGCCTCGCATCCGGAAGATCTGGAGGCGATATCTTCGTCCGCGCTGAAGAGGGCGCTTTCCTGTGAGAGCGTCTGCTCGGACACGTCGGTGGCCCTCGGCGATCTCGAGGCCAGCAATATCACCGGATACCTCTGCATAGCGCTCGAGTACGACAGGTGAGTGGTCAATATTTGGCGGTTTTCTAATAACTGCACGTAAATCGTTCGTACAAACGATTAAATTTAATTTTTCTTCAAAAATTAATTTTTGTATTTTTTCAAGTCTAAGATTCGTTTGCAGATTGTATTATTTTGTACAAATTTTACTTAATTTTTTTTTATGTAGATTGCAAAGTAACGTGCGGTGTTTACTAATAACCGCAGATTGGTTTACAGACATTATTTTGTTCAAATTTTGCTTAAAAAAATGTTGATTCGAAAGCAGCATGCGGAATTTATCATAAAATATTTTTCACTCTGGATCACGTTGCTGCTCTTCCAAGTGTACTCTCACTTAAATTTTTTTTAAAATGTATAATCTTACAAGAATTTCTCTTCCTAGTGCACTCTCACTTAATTTTTTTTTTTTTAATATATAATTTTACAAGAATTTAGACTCCAAAGTAACGTTGCTGCTCTTTCTAGAGCACTCTCATTCAATGGGCTATTTTTTTTTCAATTTGAGCTTCTAGTAGCGATTAATAGTAATTATTGATTAGTTAAACTTGCAAAAAGTGGTAAAACTTTTAACCGATGTGAACATAGCCACGGATTTCCCGGCGCCTCCACTACCAAATAAAAATTTCTTCAATTTTAATGATTTATGATAAATCAAACGCTGAGATAATAAGATAATATAGCATATATGTCCGATATGGCCCTTTTGACGCATTTCAAATTGAATTTATCATATTGGACTTTGAAAGTTTGCTATATTATATATAAAGTTCGGGTGGACCCGAGAAAAAAAATTCATAAAAAAGTTATAAACAATTTTACCCAAAATTTAATGCTTTAAATCGCTTAAGTAGACTCTTATCTACACGTTTTTGTTAAAAAATTAAATTCAAAACGCGTCAAACAGACTCATATTGAACTTTGAAAGTTTGCTGAATTATATGTACAGTTCGGGTGGACCCGAGAAAAAAAATTCATAAAAAAGTTATAAACAATTTTACCCAAAATTTAATGCGTTAAATCGTTTAAGTAGACTCTTATCTACACGTTGTTGTTAAAAAATTAAATTTAAAACGCGTCAAACAGTGCCATATTGGACTTTGAAAGTTTGCTAAATTATATGTACAGTTCGGGTGGACCCGACAAAAAAAAAATTCATAAAAAAGTTATAAACAATTTTACCCAAAATTGAATGCGTTAAATCGTTTAAGTAGACTCTTATCTACACGTTGTTGTTAAAAAATTAAATTCAAAACGCGTCAAACAGTGCCATATTGCATTTTGAAAGTTTGCTAAATTATATGTACAGTTATACTCTAATTTTTGTAGAAAGCTGCTTTTAATTTAAACAGCAGTTCCAGCTTGTTGATTGACAGGTATTAGTAAACAACTCCAACGTACTAAGGCGACCTTCTGACCGACTTTGGCAACTAAGCACAACACTGCTTTTTTCTGGACTGTTTGGGTGGATAGAGGCAAAGCGTTCGCGGCAACGCACCTCATAAATTAGCACCCGGATGATCGATCAAACAGTTTCGCAATTGTTGCACTTACTCGAGCCCCAGTGCCACGTCAAGGCATCGGTCACTGACTGGGGTTAGCCGGCGGATAACGGTATCACGCCGGTGGGGTCAATCGGCGGATAACGGGATCATGCCGGTGGGGTCAATCGGCGAATAACGTTAAGTCCGATGTTACGCATACGACACTGAAGCACTGAGTATTCATACCTGGGTTATTTATCAGCTCTGAATATTTATTGACCTAATCGTCACGGCTATAATTCAGATACGGTATTCAGAAATTGCGATGAAGTCGCGAATTATTTTTTAAATAAAATACTTCGCAGCAGCGACGAGCGGCGTATTGAAATTCCCCTGAAATTATATTAGAAACCGGAGTGCCGCTCGAGATTTTGTTGCCAGCATTTCCGGAATGCATAATATTCCACGTTCGACGGGAATCCGGGACTCGCCTCTTCCCGTCGTCGATATTCCCATAAAACGCAGTTTTGCCATCGCGCTCAGATCTATATTGCATCGACGGGTTGAACAATACGGATAACATTTATCAAATAAAAGTAATACACGAAGAGAAACAGGATAGCAGTAAAATATGCACTTGGCCAAATCCTCGTGATTGAATCGCAAATAATAATGCGATAATAAAAATTTCAATTCCACTCGTGAAGAGATTTCTTGATGCAGTTTTTTGAGCATGTATTGTCTGTGATAATTGTTGATAGCACACAAAATTTGTCCGCCCTGCTTTGATGAAACAGGCAGTTATCGCACCGACGAGAAGTTAGCCATAAAAATTCCAGCCATAGGTTTCCCGGCGCATTCACCATTTCGGTGCGATTTTCTGTTAATGTTAAATAAAAAATATAAGAAAAATTCATCACGGTTTTTTGACGATTTGTAATTGTTAACTGTACTTGCAGAAAGGCATTGCGAAAATAAAATATTTTTTTTGCAATGCCCTCTTTGAGTTACATCATCGAACTTTGAAAAAAACTTCAGCTAATGTGACGGCGCATACATTTTCGGAGAGTGTGTCGGATTGTTAATTTTTTTTAAAGTGATTTAGGGGCCTGAATGTTTATTTTTATTTTTTGTATTAGTAGGTCTAAGTATGTAGAATAATTACATGTTTTCATCATTTTCTTATCGGTCATCGAAGTTAGCGAAAAAGGAGATTTTTTTTATATATTGTGAAAAATTGTAGAGGGTTGAAATTTTGGGATGGGAGAAGTTCATGTGTATTCTTTAGTAGTAACCCCACCCTGCTTATAGAAGGTTTTTGGAAAATGTACATTTTTATGGCAAAAAAATGAATTATAAAATCTATTGCTAACTTCACACCAGTCTGGAATTTTTAAGGCCAAGTTCTCGTCGGTAGTTATCGCGATGAATTGATCGACTGGACCAAGGCCAAAAAATGTTCACCATCAGAGGACGAAACCGCGGCTCATGAATAGCAAAAGCAACACCAGAACGGCATCAACAAAACAATGTACGAAATCGAAAATCGATTCGAGCGTGTGAAATGAGGTGCGCAATAATCGCCGATGGCATAACGATAATGCCCATCAACTACAGAATGGGTCGTTAATATTCTCACTATCGGCCTGACCTTTATTCAATCATAAGGTCTGAGCCACAGATTTTTTTCCTGAGAGAGAAAAACATAGCACTCATGTCTGAGATTAATTCATTTTTTTTAAATCTAATTCAATTGAACTAATCTAGTCTCATGATGTTATAATATCTTTGGTTGTAGTTGGACATAAAAAACATGTGTTACAATTGTCAAATGCAGAACATATTAAAAGTGAAGATAAAAGTAAAGTAACTAAAATTAGGTCAACATGGTATGTGGTGGTTCATTAAGATAATCTTCGATAGTGTAATAGGCCTTATTTATTAAAAAGGATTTAAGTTTTGTTTTACGTACCTCATTTATCTCACAGCCAACTCTTAATCAAAATTTTGTGACTCACACGATAGTTCATTCAATTTAAGACACGAATTGTTATTGTTGACTCTTGAATAATATTATTGCGCGGATATTTCTTAATTTTAAGCAATTAAAATTATTTCATCTGCATAACGTGGATGCGTTGATAATTTCCTACGTAAATGGAACATTCCGTCTGATTAAGAATTTCCCTTGATTGGTCAGTACTAATGTTTCCCGACCGCACTATATGCGGCGGTAATTGGGTCCAATGAAAATTGCACACGTGTATCGACCCATCGACCCATCGGAGGGTGGTTTAAAGATGATCGGAAATCGATGCACGCTTCTATCACTATTCTTACCGAATGTTGATATTTCTTGTCGAACACAGCAAGCTTTTACTTTTATCTCCGAGGGATTACCGCCGAAACTTTGGTGTCCATAAAATTCACTCACGACTTCTATTCGAATAAACTTTTCCCGTTTTGGCTCAATCAAGTCGAAATCCGGGATTTACCTCTAATTCTGATGAAATAAAAAGTTATTCTGCCGTTGTAGGTATTTTTTTAATCTGAGATTAAATTTTTAGAAGATTGTAATAATTTTAATGGCTTGAAAAAAATTGAAAAACAATTACCGACGACTTGAAACTTTCTAAATTTACTCAAAATTAATTCAAGATTAATTTCATTAAACGCTACAGATTGTGTATCACTAGATTTCAGGATTAAAGTTGTTAAAAATTGTAATCATTTTGGTCACTATATTTCAGGATTAAAGTTGTAATGATTTTGGTGAAAATTGTAATAATTTTGGTGGCCTGAACCGAAACCATTGTTCAATTTTGGCCGAAACGCCGCGCATTTCAATTCGCCGCGCCGTGAAAAACAACCGGGGAGGAATCAATCAAAGTGAACGTATTCAACTCACTTCATTATTCAGAAGGATTTTATATTGATTGCGGCACTCGGTCGCCCGTGAAGTTTACTGAAATTGTTCTATCAATCACGCCCGGATCGCACACGTAACCATAAAGAGAATGAGAACTCAATACGTACGTGTTTAGAACGTTTAGAATGTTTTTTTTGGCGACAGAATTAGATATTCAAATTTCCACAAACGTATGTCGTGGATATATTAATTTTGTAGTTCTGCTGCTTAGTCGGCCGAATATTTAGTAGCGCCAATGTTCCGTTGGATTTAATACATTACGATCGCGTTTAATTCATAAATCCTTGTGGGAATTCATTAAAACTAGTTTTTCCTAGGCTTAAGTTTGATGTATGTGAAATTGTGTTCTTTATGTGAAATTGTGAAATGTAAAAATGTAAGAAAAGTAACTGGTGACGAACGACGGCTCCGCTGCGCTGCGCCGTCGTCAATCAAAATTAAATTGGTAACGGACGACGGCACAGCGTGTCCCATTCAAATCATATTTTGGCCGCCTACAGATGTTGATTTGCGTCTAATAGCAACTATTATAATGAATTAAGCAAAGTAATTAGTGAAGATCGACAGATCCGCTGCGCTGCGCCATTAATAAAAAACACAATTTTTTTCTAAATTAATTTAATTTTTCGTTTTTTATTTTTCATTTTTAATTTTCATTTTCAATTTTTAATTTTTAATTTTTCATTTTCATTTTTTATTTTCTATTTTTCATTTTTCATTTTTATTTTAAATTTTTTATTTTTTATTTTTATTTTTATTTCTTTTATTTTTTTTTGAAAGCCAGTTGTATCCTCTGCGATCCCTGCAAATTTCAGCTTTCCGACTTGAAAAGAAAAATGTCCTTAAAAGAAGGAAAACGAACCTAGGGGATGCAAATGGCGCGTAGGGGTAGTTTCAAAAATTTTAAAAATCTTCTGCCATCCCTGAAAATATCAGTTTTTCGACTTTAAAAGAAAAAAAACCGTCCTTAAAAGAAAAACGAACCCAGGGGTGCAAATAGAGCGTAGGGGTAGTTCAAAAAATTTTGACAAAATATCTTCTGTCATCCCTGAAAGTTTCAGTTTTCCGACTTTAAATGAAAAAAATACGTCCTTAAAAAAAGAAAAACGAACCCAGAGGGTGCAAATGGCGCGTAGGGGTGGTTCCAAAATTTTTGAAAAAATCCCAATGAACGCCAGTCAAGCGTAATGGTTCCAAAAATTTTGAAAAAGTTTCTACTGCCATCTCCGAAAATTTCAGCTTTTTGACTTTAAAAGAAAAAAAACACGTCTTTAAAAGAAGAGAAACGAACCCAGAGGGTGCAAATGGCGCATAGGGGTGGTCCCAAAAATTTTGAAAAAATTCTCAATGAAAGCCAGTCATCCCTGAAAGTTTCAGCTTTTCGACTTGAAGGGAGGAAAATACGTCCTTAAAAGAAGAAAACCGAAACACCCCCTGGGTTGGTGGCGTTGGTGGCGCGTAGGGGTGGTTCCAAAATTTAAAAAAAAATCCCAATGAAAGCTAGTTATTCCTTCTGCCATCCCTGAAGGTTTCAGCTTTTCTACTTGAAAAGAAAAAAATACGTCCTTAAAAAAAGAAAAAAAAATTATTTTTTTACCCGGTTTTTAAAAAATCATATTTCAGAAACGGGGCAAAAATTCAAAAAATGGCTCGATCAATTTTAGATATTTTCTTTAAGATTATTTTAAGACATACCGGGATCGTCCAGTTCCGGCGGTTACGGAGGAGTTATTTTTTTTTTTTTTAAACGTGCAAAAAACGAAAATCTGCGTTTGAAAAATCTCCCCCGGGGGTGGGGGTGAAACGAAATGACGGGACAGGTTTTAAAAGCTTGTCCGGTTATCTGGGCGTCGATCTTCGCGCAAAAACTAACAAAATTGTACCGAATAAGGCCCCGATAAGGGGTGAGATTTAACCCAACCCCCCCGTTTTAAGGGTGAGTTTCGGGGGACGCGTTTTTCAAAATCCTCATATTTTTGGGCGAATTTTTTGTGCCGGTTTTTAGGTTATCCAAATGTCACAATGACATGCTAAGAATGAACTACACGGATATTTTCACCGCCGTAGTCGGTCCAATATTTAGTAGCGCTAATACCTCCGCATTCAAAATAAATGAAATTTCATAGAAAACATTTTTAGGTTATCCAAATGTCACGATGACATGCTAAGAATGAACTACACGGGCATTTTGACCGCCGTAGTCGGTTTGATTTCTAGTAGCGCTAATACTTCCGCATTAAAAATAAATGAGTTTTTCATCGAAATCATTTTTAGGTTATCCAAATGTCACGATGACATTCTAAGAATGAACTACACGGGCATTTTGACCGCCGTAGTCGGTTTGATTTCTAGTAGCGCTAATACCTCCGCATTAAAAATAAATGAGTTTTTCATCGAAATCATTTTTAGGTTATCCAAATGTCACGATGACATGCTAAGAATGAACAAAATTTGACAATAATTAATATAATAAAATTAATAATAGAAAACCAAAACAATTGGGACAAATTTGAAGAATTTATAAAAGACATTTTAATTAAAAAAGAAGAAAAGTATCAAGAAATACAAACGGAAGAATAGAAAAAAAAAGGAAAAGAAGAAAAGAAGTGACACAAAAATAGAAAAGTAGAAAAGAAGAAAAGAAAACAAAAAAGAGGGATTATGAAAATTAAAAAATTTGTAAATTATGTAATTATAATTAAAATAAAGTAATTTAAATAAAAGATAAAGGGGAACTTGGAGAAGAAATGCCAATGGCGGTGCCTCCAAGTTCCTAATTCATGAGGGCCTCTTGTTCTGGTTAGCTCACGCGCCAGCAACGTCCTTATTAAAAAAAAAAAAGGTTATCCAAATGTCACGATGACATGCTGAGAATGAACTACACGGACATTTTCACCGCCGTAGTCGGTCTAATATTTAGTAGCGCTAATACCTCCGCATGAGTTTTTCATAGAATTTATTTTTAGGTTATCCAATTGTCACGATGACATGCTAAGAATGAACTACAAGGACATTTTCACCGCCGTAGTCGGTCTAATATTTAGTAGCGCTAACACCTCCGCATTATAAATAAATGGGTTTTTTATCGAAATCATTTTTAGGTTATCCAAATGTCATGATGACATGCTAAGAATGAACTACACGGACATTTTCACCGCCGTAGTTGGTCTAATTTTTAGTAGCGCTAACACTTCCGCATTAAAAATAAATTAGTTTTTAAATACAATAAAACGAAATGTAGCCTGAATATATGAATATTCAACCTGTTCGTTAATCTGCAAGCAAAAATTAAGTCTTACTAAGACTATAAACAAATAACTTATTGAAACAAAATTAGAAATCATTTTTAGGTTATCCAAACGTCACGATGACATGCTAAAAATGAACTACACTGGCATTTTCACCGCCATAGTCGGTCTAATATTTAGTAGCGCTAATACCTCCGCATGAGTTTTTCATAGAAATTATTTTTAGGATATCCAAATGTCATGATGACATGCTAAGAATGAACTACAGGGACATTTTCACCGCCGTAGTCGGTCTAATATTTAGTAGCGCTAATACCTCCGCATGAGTTTTTGATAGAAATTATTTTTAGGTTATCCAAATATCACGATGACATGCTAAGAATGAACTACACGGACATTTTCACCGCCGTAGTCGGTCTAATTTTTAGTAGCACTAATACCTCCGCATTTTTGAGCGGCCATTTTTGGTTATCCAAATGTCACGCTGACAGATGCTAAGAATTAACTACGCGGACATTTAATTTAAAACGCACAGTCACCCCTTTCATCCAAGCATTTTAAATTGTGCGAAATACAATCCTTTAGAATGAATCAGAACACACCTCTCGTTATTATCATTGTTATTATTAGAACACCCAACGCCATAAGAGATACAGCACGATCCCGGCTGGTCGAGTTGTTGGAGATAAGTTAATCTAACAGATATTCCTGCGGTGAATTGAATTATATAAAGCAATTTCGCCCTTCGGCAGTTTTACAGTTTGATCGATGCCGAAGGAAAAAAAAATTCGAAGCCGCCGAAGTCTATAAATAACTTTTGTATTGTTGCAGCGAGAACGGGGAGATGATTGCGAACGTGTTGGAGGCGAAGGATCTGATAGGGCCCTGTAGTAACGAGGAGCCGATCGACTCGTACGTGAAAATATTCCTGCTGCCGGATAAAAACGTAAACGTGCAAACGAGGGTCTACAGGAATTCCAACAGTCCCAGCTATCAGGAGAGGGTCATCTTCTCCCTGCATCCCAGGGACCAGATGAACACCGCCCTCCTGTTCCACATCTACGCCACCGATATGCTCTCGCACACCTTGATAGGCGAGGGAGAACTTAGACTGAGCGACGTCAGCTTGAGGCAGCCGGTCACCACGTGGGTGACCTTGACGGATACTGGACAGGTAAGGCGAGTGGAGATGTTGAATGAATGATGAGGGTCAAATTTGAAGTCTTGAAGGGTCGTGTAACATGAAGTCCAGGAGACAAATTTTAAGTCCACGGGGGCGTCTAACATGACATTCAGGATACTTGAACAAATTTTAAGTCTACAGGCTCGTGTTGTTAAGAATTTGGGACAAGACTCATCCAACACCTTCTGGTTTTATTATCACCCAAGCTACGAAGGTTTCAAAATGTGCAATTGCAATTCCGCACGCTACAGCTAACAAAAGATGAAATAAATTTCCTGCGCGTAAAGAAATGCGAGTCTTTTTTTCACGTTGAAATATTACATTGCTGACAGATGTGGTGAGTTTTTTTTTTTGTTTTGTTTGCTTTTTTATATATTTCAGAGAGGGACCGAGTTCGGGGAATTAATGTTCTCTTTGAGCTACCTGCCGACGGCGGAGCGGCTGACGGTGGTCGTCGTCAAAGCGAGGAATCTTCGGTTTCAGAACGACAAGGAGGCCGGAGATCCCTTTGTCAAGGTGGGTTGGTGTGTAAGCATCATAATCATAATCTCGATTTCATCCCCTATTGTTGCCGCGTGCCCGCAGGTCTACGTTCTGCAGTACGGGAAGAAGATCCACAAGAAGAAGACGTCGGTGAAGAGGGGCGAGCGCAGTCCCATTTTTAACGAGTCGATGATGTTCAGCATACCCGCGCACACACTACAGGTACGTGAATACATGCAGCATAATGGTCTTGTAATATGTCGGACGTTTGACTCACCGACTGGTGAAAATATCGAACCTAAACTACGCCTAACGATGACTTTTGATTTTTTGAAAATTGACGAAATTTCGTAAAAGTGTCTGGGTAAATAATTATTTAAACAAAAATCAAGAATATGTGTCATTTTTTTAAACTTAAATATTGTAAACAAAGCCCTGTAGAACATTTGTGGCTGAAAATATCGAACCTAAACTACGCCTAACGAGGAGTTTTGATTTTTTGAAAATTGACGAAATTTCGTAAAAGTGTCTGGGTAAATAATTATTTAAACAAAAATGAAGAATATGTGTCATTTTTTTAAACTTAAATATTGTAAACAAAGCCCTGTAGAACATTTGTGGCTGAAAATATCGAACCTAAACTACGCCTAACGATGACTTTTGATTTTTTGAAAATTGACGAAATTTCGTAAAAGTGTCTGGGTAAATAATTATTTACACAAAAATGAAGAATATGTGTCATTTTTTTAAACGTAAATATTGTAGACAAAGCCCTATAGAACATTTGTGGCCGAAAATTACGAACCTAAACTACGCCTGACGATGACTTTTGATTTTTTGAAAATTGGCCATGTTTCGATAGATCGTCGAAAAATCGGGGTAAATCCTAAGTTAAAAGCTTATTGTTATTACTATTGATTAATTATAAATTTTAATCTATTTAAAGTCAAAAATGGATGGAGGCGCCGGATTCGTGGCTGAAATTTATGGCTAACTTCCAGTCGGTGTTTGACTCTTAGCTCTTTTGATTCGTAGGTCTGTCGGACTTTTGAGTCTTTGCTCTTTTTTTGATTCATAGGTTTATCGGACTTTTGACTCTTAGTTCTTTTGATTCGTAGGTCTCCTGATATGTCGCGACAATTAATCCTTAGTTCAATTTATCCGTAGGCAGTTTGACTCATACGTTTTAGTATCTGTCATCGTGATATTTAATAACCTAAAATTGATTCGCCCGTGACAATCCAATCCTTAGTTCATTTGATCCGTAGGCTTGGCTCGTCATACATGTTGGTACCTGTCAGCGTGACATTTGTATAACCTAAAATTGATTCGCCCATGACAATACAATGCCGGACTATTAATCCTTAGTTCATTTGCTCCGTAGGCTTGGCTCGTCATACATATTAGCATCAATCTAGTAAAATAACTCCTTAATTATTTTTGAACGCACATGCGAACCGTACGTTCCGTAACATTGAGTCATAAGATGTCTCTGTTTGTTACAACTTTAAACAGAATGAATGAAGAAATGCCATGCATAATAATAATTATAAACTCTTGGACGTAAATCTATTCCGAAGTTAATGGATGTTATTTACGTGTGTACCCTTAACTTTGGCAAACTTTCGGACCATCAATTTTTGTGAGAACTGGGAGGGGGAAGAGTTTGTTATTGGCTTTGTGAGGATTTGGAGTCCACCGAGGGTCTGCTGTATTTTTCACTCGCTAAATGAAATAAATGGCTGAAAATTTTAAATCATTTTTGAACTAGGTGATAATGGAAATTACTGCACTGGTTATTTGTTTTTGACTGAAAACAATCTTTCATTTTATTAGCTGTAATTTTTATTGGTTAGTTGAACACTTTGTATATTTTCTCATGGAACAGGGGATTCCGTAAATAAATAAATAAATCTGTTAATGGATGCAAAGTATACCTGTAAAGTAATATTTATTACGATAGTAATTAAATAACGGTTATTCCCTTTAACAAAGCAACTAGGTTAACCGGGTGATGTGAAATTATGAATAAGAAACTATTCAGAAGTCGAGAGCAACAATTACACACGAAACTGTATTCCGTTCCCGAGTTCTGCTGCCTGGGGACGAGAGGACTCGAGAGATCGATAGCCCACTTTTCTTAGAACATGCTTCACTCCGTCCTTAACGTTTCAATGTCATGGCTGATGTCGTCACATCCGCCCCCACATTATTCTGCATTCACAATACCACACCGCAAATTACAAAGTTACTTATGGAAATGTTTAATAGAAAAAGCGTATGCAGTCACACAAAAATCCGTTGAACACCAACAAGTATATCAGTAAGGTGTGAGCCACTGAATTTTTCTGCTGAGATGACCATGCATGAGAGAGAGAAAGAGAGAAAGAGAAACATGGCAGTCATGTCTGAGATTATTATTTTTAATTCAACTGAACTAATCTAATCTTCTATGATGCAGAGAGAGAGAGAAACATAACAGTAATGTCTGAGATTATTTTTTTAAATTCAACTAAACTAATCTAATCTTCTATGATGTGAAAAGTCAAATTAAAATCAAACTTACAAGTCGAGACAATTTGTGTTATTCATTGAACCCTTTTTTGTAGATATTATTTCCAATATCCTGTAGGCTTAATGCCCTGCGACATTCCTAATTTATCTCAGAGACAACTCCGAATGAAAATCTTGTGGCTCACGCGTTATCATTCCCATCGTTTCGTATGCAGAGAAACTGTGTGTAAGTTTTCTTCGAAATCTCTGAGTTTTTGTATTTGAAGTATAATTTTTCCATCTTTCATAATTTTGATGTTTTAAACGTCAGTTTCATCCGCTCGATGTACATTTAAAATATGATTTAAATTGAAATTAAACCATGAAAGTGACATCACCATTTTTTTATGCAACTTAATTAACAAGCTGAATTTGTAGCGAACTTTAATTTATCATCTTCACCTTTTCAGACAATCCAACTTAGGCTGACGGTGGCGGAAACCTCGAACGTCGAAAACACGAAAGCCTTCTCGATAGGACACGCCATCATCGGCGCCCAAGCCACCGGAAGATCTCTGAGCCACTGGAACCAGATGCTGGCGGCCCTGAGGAAGCCCGTGGCCATGTGGCACCCGCTCCGCAAATAATCCCCCCCTCCCCCTGACCACCACACTCTACCACAACACGAAATTCTCTTGGAAATTCCCCCTCAAATTTCCATATAATCAAATGCCTTTCTGGTATTTAAATGTTTCAAAGCAACAAACTCACCTGATCCGAAAGTGTTTGCTTCCATTATTGTGATATATGGCCTTCATTCTGTTAGACATGAGAATCTAAGAGTTGTTACCCAAAACCAAAAAAAAAAAACATGTTTCTACTAGTTGTTAAATGTTTAATGTACCTAAAAAAGAAAAAGCCGAATGTCCAACCAAAAAAAAAAAGAATTTTATCGACGACAATAATGTTATATTTCAATCCTGATAGATATATATATATATAGCGTTTTAGATTGATAATTTCAAATTTGTAATTAAAAGAAAAACCCCGATGATCGGCATAAATCAGGTTTATCTCTACGTACGTTCGCTAGATTTCATCATATAGATTTCGAGTACTTTTAATAATACTTAAAACGTATTTGATTATATGTCATAGCATATATATATACTGTGATATATTGGGCACATTCCCTACTAAAGAAAAGAAAAATTTACTATTTCATATCTACATTACGTTTTTAATACTATTGTATATCAAATTGTGTTCCGCATCTATCGTAAAATTTAAACACTCTAATCATGTTATTGAATTACTTAAATGAAAAGAAATGTAAACTCCTAACTAAACCTTTGTAATAATTGTAATCACAAAACCAGATATTTAGACACTAAGCCAGGTACAAATAAACAGACAATTGTATGCATGTTTTCACTTTCATTTTCCTTTTTAATAGAAATAAGTAAATATATACGTGCATATCAACACCACCACTACTTCACTATGGCAAGATCAGACATTAATAAAGACTAAATATATATGTTAATCACTGTTGGCGATGTTTGAATAAATTCTTTTGTTTTTTACGTTTCTTGTATTTTCTGTTGTGATAATATGCATTGCCTATAGTCGCCTGATAAAATTATGCATCAATTGCTTTCAGTTGAGTATTCGGTTGCCTATAGTCGCCTAATAAAATTATGCATCAATTGCTTTCAGTTGCGTATTCGGTTGCCTATAGTCGCCTGATAAAATTATGCATCAATTGCTTTCAGTTGCGTATTCGGTTGCCTATAATCGCCTGATAAAATTATGCATCAATTGCTTTCAGTTGCGTATTCGGTTGCCTATAGTCGCCTGATAAAATTATGCATCAATTGCTCTCAGTTGCCTATTCGGTTGCCTACAGTTAAACTCCGTTCTTCCGATAAAACGTGCCATCTAGCGGCGAGTATTCGCAACAACTGCGTTCTGATGTTCTCGCCGTAAACAAAATTCATTATCTGTCCGCGACAAAAAACGCCAATCTTTTTTGATCCCAAAACGAATGGCTTCAGCGATGGACGTCGATGAAGAAGAGGTCGAATTGCCCTCGAGCAGCTCCAAGGGCGAAAAGAAGCGTTTCGAGGTGAAAAAGGTACGTCTCTCGCCACATAACCTTCAAGCGCGATGATTTGTCAGTGTGAAAATTTCGTTGTTTCTGTTGCAGTGGAACGCGGTGGCGTTGTGGGCCTGGGGTGAGTGCTTTTTTTTTTGTTTGGTTATGATCGGGTGAAACGATGCTTGGAAGGTTTATTTTAACGACGTGACTCAACATTTTTTTCTCTCCGGAAACATTGTTTAGTGTGTATTATCATTGAATTTCGTGTTTTGGTGCGTAAGGAATAATCGCACTTTTTTCGTTTGACATGTCATTCACTACAATGGAGGCTCATGTATTGTTGTAGAGGAGGTTAAAGAGAACCGGAAGAAAGTCACTGTTCCCGGGTTGGTGTGAAGCGACCTTTATAACTAATTTCCGGTGACGGGAACGAGAATCTTATATTTTTGTTCTCGTTAACGTTCCCGGGTTATTGTGAAGCTGCCTTAAGGAAAAGACGTTAGCACTTCCCCATAATAACCTCATTGGATTTTATTTATAGATATCGTCGTCGATAACTGCGCCATCTGCCGTAATCACATTATGGATCTTTGCATCGAATGCCAGGCGAATCAGGCTTCTGCCACCAGTGAAGAATGTACGGTCGCGTGGGGCGTTTGTAATGTAAGTTTATTTTGTAATTATTTATACTCATAAAATTAAACATAACCTATGAATATTTGACATTTAACTGACATTTAGAGTTGGTCCCAAACAAAGAGGTTGCATGAATAGAGACGGCATGAATCGATTTGTTTCGATGCCAACGTTCGATGGGCGGGGGGCTTTGTTGTACTCTCCACACCTGATTTCTGTCATTCCGAACGTAAACAAATATTCGGCTAGTTTACATTGTTTCTTAAGTTAGTCTTTAATGCTTAACATATTCACTGCCACCGACGCGCTAGTGCATCCGACTTTATATTTGCGTAAATGCATCGAATGTTGGCATCAAAACAAACCTATCCTTACCATTGTAAATTCAACGTATTACTTGTCTATATTATATCTGAGGTCCCAAAAGTTTTATGAATTCGATCTTCAGACTAAACATAACCTATGAATACTTGTCATTCAACTGACATTTGAAATCGGTCCCGAAAGTTTTTTTTATTAATTCGATCTTCGGATTAAACATAACCTATGAGTACTTGTCATTCAACTGATATTTAGAATCGGTCCCGAAAGTTTTTTTATAAATTCGATCTTCATATTAAACATATCCTATGAATACTCGTCATTCAACCGACATTTAGAATCGGTCCCAAAAGTTTTTTTTTTACGAATTTGATCTTCGGATTAAACATAACCTATGAACACTTGTCATTCAACTGACATTTAGAATCGGTCCCGAAAGTTTTTTTATGAATTCGATCTTCAGACTAAAAATACTTGTCATTCAATTGACATTTAGAGTCGGTCCCAAAGTTTTATTGTTAATTTTTTAATTGTGTTAAAATGTAATATTTTTTCAGCACGCTTTTCACTTCCACTGCATTTCTCGTTGGTTGAAGACCAGACAGGTGTGCCCTTTGGATAACAGAGAATGGGAATTCCAAAAGTGAGTGCGATCTAAAATTCAATTCCTTGATGTGTTCCAAAACTCGCAAATACTGATTTTATTTTATTTTTTCTTGCAGGTATGGTCATTAGAGATGTTCCGTTATTTTGTTTCTGTATAATAAAATATGTCATCTAATACAATACTTATTTAAACTTTTCCGTGCTGTTTTTTTAATGTAACGTACATTTGAATAAAGCCTTTTTTTCTATAATTACTGTTTGATTTAATTGCCAGGCTAAACGGCCAAACGGTGGTGGCGAATGGCCTCGGTGTCGACGCCAGAAACAATAATTAAAAAAAGGTAAATAAACTGGTGCTTCCGTTCTCATACAATTGTTCCGTAAAATCTCCCTATCCCTAATTTACCGGTTATATTATTTGTTCGGAATATGCAATATCGATAATTACGTTACGAAGTACGAGAAAGTATTATGATCGTGCTTTTTTTTCAATTTTTTTTTTTACGGAAATATCCGTTTTGGAGTCCCTAGATGCCATTTCAACAATTTCTGGAAGAAAAAAATTTGTGTGTCTGTGTGTTTATGCGCGCTGTATCTCAAAAACTAATAGACCAATTGATATGAAACTTTGAACATAAGTTTTATTTGATACTCCAAAGAACTGAAAAGCTTTTGGTAAAATTTCGTACACCGGAAGTGGGCGTTCACCTTAACGGTTTTTTGTTTTTTTCCAATATTTTCTTAAATATGAAAAATATCACAAAAATATTTAAGCAAATATTGAAGACAACAAAGAAATGAACATCTTTGATTTGAAAATATTTTTCATAAAATCATTGTTATTTGAGAAAAAAAAATATTTTTGGTATACAATTATGAAACACTAATAGTTACAGCAAATTTATATTAATAATAATTGTAGAGAATGCCAAAATGAACAACTTCTAAAGAATAAGTTTTTTTCGAAATCCCTTTAGTTTTTGAGTAAACTGAGTTTTTTTTAATTTGAAGTCCATTTTTCCATCTCATAATTTTGACGTTTTAAACGTCAGTTTCATCCACTCGATGTACATTTAAAATATGATTTAAATTGAAAATAAACCATGGAAGCGTAAATATAAATGATACCATCAAGTCGGAGAAAGTAACATGATGGCCACATCACCATTTTTAACAATAAAAATTGATTAGTGAAAAGTTCGTTTCTGATCTCACTGTACGAGACGCTCCTTACGTTAGGGACATTAATTTTTCAGGAATTCCAGGTTGGCGGCATTTTTGCGGCCACCCATAGAACTGTATTTCAAGATCGAAATAATAGATTATAAATCAAGAGAGAGGACTTGCGAGATTTTTCCCGAGGTGCAAAATATCCCCAGGCTGAAAGCCCGAGGGGTACGATGCATCGCGGGAAAAATTGCATTCTCAGAGGAGATATACATGCTATCCTTATCACAAACGGGGTAAAATGTTCGCTTCTAAAACCTAACCTATAACGGTTAAGACTAGCTAACCGGCTAGTCAGCCGTGACTAGGGTTGTCCCGATATATAGGGAACGTCACCGTTACGGACCTTTTTGTCCCGACGATACCCAAATCTGTTCCGATTTTGCAAAATACTGTTACGACCTTGGCTGCCCAAGTACTGAGGTAACGCCATCTGTTGGAGCAACATGTAAATGACTTGCTGAAAAAGGTGAAATCTTCCGAAAAATATGGTGTACCAACTACTTCTGACACAACAAGCCCCATGTAATTGAATTGAATAAACTTTTTACTTCATTTCTACAACCCATCTCAGTGTCCCCACAAGGTCCCATCTAGATATAGTCGGGCCGCTGAGAGCTGCCGGGGACTCATCGCTTAAAATCGCATGAATCAAGATTTAAGTAAACGTATGTCCGTAAGAAAATTTGGTGCCGCGCTGATTTTCATTAGCGGGAGATTTAAAAATTCTGGCGCACCACCTTATATATTTTCAGACCGGTTTATCATTTGGCGATTTGCGTTCAAAATAATTAAACATGTTACATACTACCGTGGACAAAAAAAATGACACCCCTAATTTTATTAATGTAAATATGACTTTTCATTTGACAAACGGGCAAATGTCAATCTAAGCTCTGGCACAAAATCAAAGCATGTTGGGAGGCAATACCTTTTTAGATTTACTGTATTGCTAGTTATAACTGTCACTGTCAAATATTAAGGTTACATAAGTCAAATTCACAACACTAAAAAATACGAAATAATAGACACATGACAAATTAGGGGTGTCATTTTTTTTGTCCACGGTAGTATGTTGAGACTGACTTTTTAGCATGATGAATTAATTAAGTATTAACTCGATCGAAATAAAATCTAAAGTGCAAACAAACTTTTTACGGTTATGTTATTTGACGTAGCGCTCGCGTGTTTTGTGTGCCAATGCGATGCAAGAGTCATGCGCGAGCTTAGACCTACGTTAACGCTGCCCTATTCATTCAACGTGCAGACACACGTTTCGTCTTTTATTTCATACTGTTTCGTACATGATAGAAAACTATAGATATAAAATGCAAAGCAATTCTTAGTACGAAAATGCGTGAGTCACCGTCAGCTCTCAACGGATGAACTATAGGTTTGTTCCAACCCGCGATTCTCGTATCGCCCCATGACCGTCACAGAACTGTTCGGATCGCTTTTATACGCATGCGTAAGCTTTGCACCGTCCCGTTGCCATTTACAAATATGCATGGGTTGGAACGGTTTTGGGATTGTTTTGCACATCGGTTATAACCCTACTCTTGATTGATCGTCAGTAAACAGACAGTGGTTTTAAAATTCAAGAAAATGTTGTGGCAAATTCCTAATCATCTCCACTACTTTCATCAGATTTAAAGTCACTATCTCTTTTGTCACTCATAATTCGTGTAACAATTAATAAACGCGACAAATCGCCGTTCGTTCACCAGAAAAATACAGTGCGCATGTCAGTCCAAACAGTTTCTACTCCGGACCATGTACTGAAATGATCGTACGGGAACCGATCCGTGAACGATCCCAAGTTCGGTTGGAACAGAAAAATTATCGTCCGGCGTACGGTCCTTTCACGGTTGGAACACTTTATTTCTACTGCGCATGACGACGACCGTACAGTGAACGGTTTTCTATGGGGTTGGAACAAACCTTATATGGCAAGCCTACCCGTAACAGTTAAAATAAATAATGGAACCTCGTAGCGAGAGAAATGATTACTTTTCTCCCTAAGAAGAGAAATAATTACTTCCCTCCCTAACGAGAGAAATAATTACTACTTTCCTCCCTGACGAGAGAAATGATTACTTCTCTCCCTGGGAAGAGAAATGTTATTTCTCTCCCGAGAAAGAGAAAAGCCGTTTCTCTCGCCATTTTGACAGCTAGGAACTCGAT
Source organism: Ocypus olens (assembly GCA_910593695.2). Taxonomy (NCBI): domain Eukaryota; kingdom Metazoa; phylum Arthropoda; class Insecta; order Coleoptera; family Staphylinidae; genus Ocypus; species Ocypus olens. Next base: position 56,887,645 of record OU343054.1, on the reverse strand, counting down.
TTTCTCTCCAGTTCGTGGAAAAATATTATTTCTCTCGCGATTTCAACATCTAAAACCTCGAATTTCTCTCGCGTTCGCAAAAAAATAAATTGAAAATTTCACTTCGGCCGTCACAATCAATACCCGATAAAACAGGAAACTGCCAAAGAACGAAAACACGCACAGCTGATCGGTGTTTGATAGGCGGTCTCAAATATCTATATACAGTACAGAAAAATTGTTTGTGTGTGTGTGTGTGTGGGTGCTTATCGCACTGACATTTAATGATAATTATCTGTTATTGTATCCGACAGGATAATAACAACCTTGATCAGATGTTAACTCTCCAATTATCATGAGCTGATAACAATCGGGGGGGATTTAAATGATATGTAAGTGCGAATGAGTTTTTCTGCCTTCAACAGATTGTTGTTCATTAAAAGAAGTTTACCACTTATGGTTTTCCCTGGAAATACCCAAAATAATGGGAAGTTTGCTATTGATTATTGCTGCTTGTAATAAGTGTAACTGTGATGTTGTAAGGATTACGTATAAGGTTAGAAATTTAAATTATTTTTCATTGGTACATACAGGACGGCAAACGTAACTTGCCGTTTACTTATTACAGAGACTGTACTCGGCCGGCTGTAGAGAGAGAGAGGTCTCGCTTGCTCTCTGCGCGTCTGGCCAACTTAAATTTGCCGTCCTGTACCCTTGGTGGAATATTTGAAATGATTCTTTTACAAAATAATAGAGAATGGGTGAGATTGAAAGTCCTCTCGGCAATTGCCTGTTGAGGTCATTTGTAAAAGTGTCTCAATCAATGTATTGTCTGGAGAATAATGCCATTTTCGAAGCAGAAAGACTTTCGGTCTAAAGAGGGTTGAGGGCATTTGTAAAAGTATCTCTTTCTGGAGAATAATGTCATTTTTGAAGCAGAAAGACCTTTGGTCTAAAAAGTTGAGGGCATTTGTAAAAGTATCTCTTTCTGGAGAATGGGCAATAATGTCATTTTTGAAGCAGAAAGACCGACGGTCTTAAAAGGCCAACGATAGCATTAATTTAGTAAAAATTCATTTTTGTAACTACAAAATTGTATGACAAACGCTAATGAGAGAAATTTTCAGGATGCAAAAAAGGGCAATAGCTTTATCGGTTATTGTGGCATGCGTAAGCTTAACGGTCGTCTCTCAGTTCTGCTTGGCCCTCTCGCTGATCAACGTACTAACAGTTACGACGGCCATCCTCGGAGTCCTGTTTGTCATTTGGGTGCACGTCCTGCTTTCGCTGAACCACAAAACCGGCACCGGCATCGAGCATGTCCAGAAGGAAATCGACGTGTTCCGCAACAAGCTTATGGTAAAATTTAGGCCTGCTCTTGTGGTGTTTTAACTTTAATTACAATTTTGTCTCTTTTAATAATAACAATATCAATTATACAGTGAGATCAAAAAGTCGAAAATAGTTGGCGGCACATTTTCCGAAAATCCCTGTAATAATTCAAGCCGTCTGGAATTCTCCAGTGTACCTTTTGTTAATTTTGACATCTTGTGATTTTTCAAGGTTAACACGTTAACTGCCGGAGTGCTTTTTATTATATTGTACGTTAGGGCCGGGCGGTATATTTCATATTGGACAAAAATTTCATTTTTTGGGCCATATTGCGCTATTGTAGATATCCACGAATATTGAAGTCTTACGAAAGAAATTTTACAATATTTATCACCTATGCGAAGAAAATCGTGGAAATGTGTCTCGGTCATATTAACCGAGCTGGCAGCCAATGTGTTAACAGTTTTTTGAGTTTTATCTGTCGTTATTTCTAGAACTTATCATAATACATTTAGGATTAATATTCTAGCTGTTTTACTTAAATTTCAGGGTTTTCCATGCCAAAATTCCCGTTCTTGGTGACGCCACTGAATTTCTGTTAGTTGGGTTATGTTTTAATGGCCGACAACTATTTTCGACTTTTTGTTCTTACGGCATAAACACAAAACAATTTTTAAGAGAAGTGACCACAAAAAGCAAACACAAGATGTCAATGCACGGCACTGGAGAACTCCAGACAGCCAACATAATATTATGTGAAGTATTATCCGTATTTTCAGAAAATGTGCTGCCAACTATTTTCAACTTTTTGATCTCAAGGTTGTTATTGTTTTCTTTATAGTTTACTATCGTGTGAGCCACAAAATGTTGTTTCAGAGTTGGCTGTGAGATAAATGAGGTATGTCATGAGACTAGATTACCAGTGACGGTTCGCGGGGTTTTTTCTGGTACGGCCGAGGAACAAGAGGTGGTAATACGCAGTCACGCAGCCAGCCGTCTCTGCAACTGACCCTACCTATCTTGTTCTTCGGCCGTACCAGAAGAAACCCCGCGAACCGTCACTGTGGATTAGTTCAATTGAATTAGATTTAAAAATCTATGTTTCTTTCTCTCAGGCATGGCCTACTCAGAAACAAAATTCTGTGTCTCACACTTTACAAACACACAAAATCGGAATATTTTTTTACCACAATTTTTGACTTTTTCACGAACTGGAAATAATTAGAAAATCACCAAAATTCAATAAATGCAAGACCTCTAGTTGTGGTCATTTGTAAAAGTGTCTCAATAAATGCACTCTCTCTCTCTCACTCTCTTTCAATAAACGGACACCACACGAGCAGTTACATAAATAAAATCCGAATCTTAAAGTCACCATTCACGTGATAAAATTTTAGCACGATTATGATTCCTCGCCAAAACCCCAGCAAGACCACTTACCGGTCGTTCTGGGCAGAACGTTGGACAACCTGCTGCAGCAGCTCATCAATTACTTCATAAGGGACTTCATCGAGTTCTACCTGAAGCAATATGCCTACAAGACGGCAAGCTTATCTGAGAATATCAAGTGAGCATTTTTTTTTTTAAATAAGTAATTGTGGAGGCTTTCACTTCGTTGATACATTTTGAATAATTCACTAACAAAGTGATACCAACAAAGTTATTCGTTTCATTTGAATTTTTTTTTGTTTCCCTCGGAGTTTGTTTGTAACCGGGGTGATTGTTGTTGCAGGGAAGACGTTTGGGGAGCCGTGCAGAACGTGCACGAGAGGCTCGCCAGGATGGATCACGTGGCCCTGATCGCGTCCGATATGGTCACGAAAATCACCACGCACTTCGAGAAGATCCGAGAGGCCAAGACACTTGCGTGAGTACGCATGTCAAATACTGTAAATTGATTGTTTCGGCGCTGTTCATCAAGCAGGCTACACTTCAATAAAAAAAAATCGAAAAAAAATGTATACAACCTTTAAACATTTCGCGCCCATGCTGCTTTGATTTAACCCCAGGTTTGATGAAAACTTACTTCTTTGTTGTTGTTAACTTTTTCTACGAAATATGATTTCACTGTCACAAACTTTCCCATTTATGCAAAAAAATATGAAAAAAATATTCCAAAGAAGTAATTTTTTTTGTACAATGTTTTTGTTTTCATTTTTTGCTTGTTGCCACATGTGGCAAACCTGGGCGTGAAGAGGTTATGGTTAATTAAATTTTTTGAAAATTAGCGAATTATGAATTTTTGAAAATTAAAACTGTTTCACATCGACAGGTCCGAAAGTATTCACAGGCCTCTGTTCACCCTATCCACACAAGTGATGACTCAAGAGAGGGAAATCGACTATTTGCGCCAAATCTCCGAGTTGTTCATCATGTTCCTGCTACCCAGGACTTATTCACTATCGCCCGCCAAGTATTTTCTAAGAGAAATATTAGCCTGTAAAGGTGAATTTATTATCTGGACTTTATTTCCAAAAAAATAAACATCTGTAAAATTTCAGTGATGTTCACTGTAATCGACAATATTACGGATCCGGACTTTTTCAACCAGTACGTAATCACCTACATCGAATCGCAAAAGGTGGCCAACCAGATGCACAGGAAGACGTTCGAGTACGCCAACACGTTCGAGGAGTTCCTGCGAACTATACAGAAGACGGACGACCTTGAAATGTTGAAAAGATTCAGGTGAGAGCGCGCAAGCAATGAACGGAATTTTGCTGCCAAAATGGCCATGCATGAGAGAGAGAGAGAAACGTATCAGTATGTCTGAGATTATTTTTTTTAATTCAGCTGAACTAATCTAGTCTTCTATGACGTGCATTGTTAAAATAAAATGCCATGCATGAGAGAGAGAGAGAGAGAGAGAAACATAGTAGTCATGTCTGAGATTATTTTTCAATTCAACTGAATCTAGTTTTCCATGTTTATTCACTGTTATTCATTGGAAATATCCCTTCTTTTCGCAGAAATTAGTTCCAATATCCTGTAGGCTGAATGTCCTGCGACATTCCTAATTTATCTCACAGCCGACTCTGAATCAAAATCTCGTGAAACATTTTCAGATACGACATAGTGACGAAAATAATGCAAGCCACCACGATCCAGAACATGAAACGGGCCAAGGGCATAGACCCCGACACCGACAAGAATTCCTCAACGGGCGTCACCAAGTCCGAGATTAACGAGGCCAAAAAACTGAAGAGGTACATCGAGCAGCTGCAGTCGGCCAAGAAGGAGTGCGAGAAGAGATTGATCAATTTGGGATGGGACGCCGGGGTTCAGTATCACGTAAGTGTCGAGAAAATATTCACCGATTTTTGGTTTGGCTTTGTCACGTGACTTGAGAAAATATTCCCCGATTATCGTTTATTTTGATTGGTTGTAAGGTTTTGCCGCTGAATTCAATATTGGATCACGTGCTGGGCAGGAAGTACCTGACGCAGTTCCTGGAAACGATGGCGAGCCAGGGTCTGGTGGGCTACTGGATGGCCGTCGAGGATTTGAAGATTGCGCACAGGAAAAATTGGCACCAGGTCGGCGCCGAGATATTTTACACGTACATTAGGAATCCCGTCGGGGAGATTAAGGTGGATAAGAATACTAGGAAGAGGATGGAATCGTTTTTATTAGGTAAGTAATTCCACGATAATGTCAAAATCTGCAAACATCTCTTAACAACATTTCAAGCTAATTCCACGAGAAAAAAATTTGTAGTTATGCAAAGTTGCACTTTTTCTCGAGCCCTTAAAAAAATATAAAAACAATTGGCAGTCACTTGAAATTTTCTAAATTTACTCAAACAACATAGTACTCCATGAAACTGTCAAAATCTGCAAACAACCCTTCACTACATTTCGAGATAATTCCACGGGAACAAAATTTGTAATTATTTAAAATTGCACTTTTTCTCGAGCGCTTAAAAAAATATAAAAACAATTGGCGGTCACTTGAAATTTTCAAAATTTACTCAAACAACATAGTACTCCATGATAGTCAAAATCTGCAAACATCCCTTCACTACATTTCGAGATAATTCCACGGGAACAAAATTTGTAATAATTTAAAATTGCACTTTTTCTCGAGCGCTTAAAAAAAATATAAAAACAATTGGCAGTCACTTGAAATTTTCTAAATTTACTCAAACAACATAGTACTCCGCGATACCATCAAAATCTGCAAACATCCCTTCACTACATTTTGAGATAATTCCACGAGAACAAAATTTGTAATTCTCTAAAATTGCACTTTTTCTCGAGCGCTTAAAAAAAATATAAAAACAATTGGCAGACACTTGAAATTTTCTAAATTTACTCAAACAACATAGTACTCCACGATACCATCAAAATCTGCAAACATCCCTTCACTACATTTCGAGATAATTCCACGGGAACAAAATTCGTAATTATCTAAAGTTGCACATTTTCTCGAGCGCTTAAAAAAACATTAAAACAATTGTCAGACACATGACATTTTCTAAAACTACTCAAACAGCACTATTGTCGGTGAAAGAGGCAGTATGCAAGAAAATTCAAACTTACAAAAAAGATTTGGCGGTTAAGATGTAACCTTTGCTTCCCTCGTATTGATGTGGCGGAATGGAGTGGACAAACACAAACACCAACACACACACACAAATCCTGAAGATGTGTCGCAACATTCACAACACGACGGGCACTAAGACTTTCAAAAAATTAGTATTCCGAACCGGAACACGTCCGTTCTTCACGATCGCGAACTGCAAACTGATTGAAACCGGCGGGAACGCCGCGTATTCAGTGTCGCCAACCTGTGTTTAGTAATTGTATGTATGTGTTCTGTGGTAATTGCCGGTCTAACTTTCATCGAAATGTCGGTAGATGTCGGTAGTTTTTAAAATAGACAGATAGGGAAATTCTTTACTATTTAGACAAAATTATTTGATCCGTTATTCCTTGTTATTGAATATTAAGGGCGATACCAAGAAAGTTAATTATTTTTATTCGAATTATATTCAAAGTACTAGAACATTTTGAACATTTCTAGTTTGTTTTACAATTTTTTTAATCAACCTAAAAAAATGATGAACTTGAGAATTAAAATAAGTTCCGTTCAAGTGTGATTATTTCAAAATCTCAAGAAAGAGCATTTATAATTTTAATGGAATTGTTTATGCTGGAGGCTTCTACTTCGTTATACATTTTAAATATTATAATAAAACACTTTTAACTTTGTTTTGTATAACTTATATATTTATTTTTGTGACTTAAGTTTCGGTAATACAATTACCATTTTCAAACAAGAAGTCTTGTTTGAAAACAAGAAGTCTTCTTGTTTGAAAATGGTAATTGTATTACCGAAACTTAAGTCACAAAAATAAATATATAAGTTATACAAAACAAAGTTAAAAGTGTTTTATTATAATATTTAATGGAATTGTAAAGCAGAATCAATTTCGAGTAAATTTTGAAAATTTCAAGTTTGTTGCAACTGTTTAACAATTTTTTTAATCAACCTAAAAAAATGATGAACTTGAGAATTAAAATAAGTTCCGTTCAAGCATGAATATTTCAAAATCTGAACAAAGAGCATGTATAATTTTTGAAAAGGTGAGTCCTCGAAAATTTCATCTATTGCCATCTATTGTATCTAGATGGCACTAGTAGTTCTATATTATGCATTTGTCTTTGAGTGAAATTCAAGTGATTCGACCCTTTTTTCTCTATTCTTTCTCACCACGTGATTTATTTTTTGTTTTCATTTTCAAAAATTTTTAATTTTCCTTTTTGTCTGTAGGTCATAAGGGACTAGAAGTATTTTTTCTCGATTCTTTCTCATTACGTGATGATTTATTTTTTGTTTTTATTTTCAAAATTTTTTAATTTTTCCGTCCACAGGTGATAAGGGACCAGAAGTATTTTATGAGGTGCAGCAGCAAGTGGTGAAGACGTTAGAGGATAAGTATTATCAAACTTTTGTAAACGGTAAATATTATAACGAAATGGTTTCCGCCATCGATAACGACGAGGGTGTGACGGAGGTGGACAAGGGAAACATGGACGAAAGGCAGAATTCCTCGGACTCGAACAACAGCGCCGAGAACAATTTGAACGTGGGCGAACATTCGAACTACTCGCGCCGGAAACTGGACGAACTACAAGAGAAATTGAACAATAAAAGCCAAGTAGGTGTTTTGATTTTGATTTTAAATTAGTGGAGACTCGAATGTAAAAATTGTTCATAAATATAAAACGCGACACTAAAATTCAAAAAAAATTAAAAATTCAACTCATAAAGTGTTGTTTTTTCGAAATAAGTTTTGTTTTTGAAAATCCAATATGTTTCCTGTGAATTGTGAATTTTTGAAAATTTCGATTTTAAATTAGTGGAAACTCGAGCGTAAAAATTGATCATAAATATAAAACGCGACAGTAAAATTCTAAAAAAATTAAATTCAACTCGGAGAGCGTTGTTTCTTCGATATAAGTTTTGTTTTTGAAAATCCAATATGTTTCCCGTGAATTGTGGACTTTTGAAAATTTTGATTTTAAATTAGTGGAGCGTAAAAATTGATAATAAATATAAAACATTCAAAAATGTATTCGATGACTGTCAAGGACATATAACGTTTACACAGCTGAAAATATAATACCGGCTTACGAAAAACATAGCTTAAATAAATGTTTGTTCGTGGGTAATTTTATTATAAGGGTTTAACACACGCTCCGACATATTGAAATAATTCCAGGCATTACAAGCGCTGCAATCTTCTTTAAAACCCGAATCCAGGGTTCTAAAAATGTTGGAGAAAGAAGTGGAATGGCTCCAAGGGGAGAAAAGGCAGCTGGAGGCCCATTTGTCGCGCACTGAAATTTGGGGTGAAAATTTGGGCAAGTGGAGGGCAATCGTACAAAGTGCAGATGTAAGTTTAAACAGAAAAAAAAGTACACCAGTTGCGATAGTTTTCGGTAGTGCTTAGTTGTACTTTTAACAATTTCCGAGTTTTGTACTCACCTACACGCTAGTTTAGTCAGGGGTAATACCACAAGAGATTATAATTTGCCCGTATAAATAAATTGATACAAATTTCGAGAATGATTTGAGATGGAATAATTTTTCATTCGAGAAATTTGCGATCAAATGATGAGCGCTTAAAATAAAATTTATCCTGCAGAATTTATACACCGCGAGTGATATAATTTATCGAATAAAGCAAAACCGTATGTAATTTTAAACCGTTCAGATCGTTGTCATAATGAAGGTACAGGAAATGTATCTACTTGTAAACTTGTGTCTATCTTTTTATCCGCTTGCAAACTCGTACCTTGCAAATTGTATCTACCCTTTTAGCTATTTTATACAGTTGTAATATCGGTTTTATACAGTTTTATCGATTTTATACAGTTGTAATATTGGTGAAAAAATTGTTTGTTCAAAGATACCCGACGAGAAAGAACCTCCGACGTTCGTGATCGTGGTCCACATGATGGAATCGGACAACAGCGACGAGGAAGAAACGAGCAGCGGCTGGGTGGTGTCGCGCACTCTCACGCAATTCCAGGAACTGCACAGGAAACTGAGGCCCCTGTGCTCGGAGATTAAGGGCCTCGAACTGCCCTCGCAATCCTTCAAATTCCTCTTCGGGAAATCCGACAGGAACAGCTTGGAGAAGGCCAAAGTACAAATACAAAAATATCTTGAAGTAAGAAATCGTTGCTGAATTCAGTAGGGACTCGCGGGGTGGCTCATGGTACGGCAGAGGTGGTAATACAGATCTCTGCAACCGACCCTACAATATATTAACAATAATAATAAGTAGAGAGAGTTAGTGGGTATGGGATCAAGAAGTATTCCCGGAAGTAAATGTGGCAACACTGTACGTGCAAAATGGCTGCCAACCCAACAAATCTAGGGATTTCAGGGGTGGGAAATTCAAAATCTGGGGGATTAGGTCTGTTATTCGAAAACAGGTCTGCTATTTGGAAACGGGTCTGTTGTTGGGTTGGCAGCCATTTTGCATGTACAGTGTTGCCACGTTTACTTCCGGGAAGACTTCCTGATGCCGTACCCGCTAACTCTACTATAATATCTTTATTGACGGTGAATCACCTATTTACAATAAAATAATTTTTTTATTTAAAAACTAAGATAAACCTCAATGTCTGAATGAACAGCTGTGCTACATATTAAACTTATTATTATTATTATATTGCCACCTTTGTTACCGCAGATAGGTTGGGTCGGTTGCAGAGATCTGTATTACCACTTCTGCTACCTCGGCCGTACCATGAGTCAACTCCTAGTACTTCCGAGGTTGCAGAGATCTGTATTACTACCTCTGCTACCTCGGCCGTACCATAAGTCACCCTGTGGTACGGCCAAGGTTGCAGAAAACTGTGTTACCACCTCTCCTACCTCGGCCGCACCATAAGTCACCTCGAGGTTGCAGAAATCTGTATTACCACCTCTGCTATCTCGGTCGTACCATGAGTCACCCCACCGAGAGCCGTCACTGGTTGAATTTAAAAAATGTGTCATTAATGGAACGCCGTTTTAGTTTATTTTAGATGACGATCGGTTGAACCAAAGCGAAGCAATATACTCGTTCCTCAGTCCGAGTTCGGAGCACCTGAAGCACACGGCACAATCGCCGAAAAAATCGAAGTTTTCGTTTTCTACACTATTTAAAAGGTAATTTTCTTACATTACACGCAATCATATCATCCCCGACAATTTAAGAATTAAAAACTCGACCTTGGATGGCGCTCAACAAATCACAATCAATCTTGAGTTGTCATAGAAACATATCAAAACAAGCGTTGTAATCTAAAATTACAGTTTTACATTCAAATTCTGTTCCATTTTTATTTTTAACTATGTTGGCTGTTAGGCTAAACTCAGACGTACCACTTTCCAACCACATTTGAACCACAAAAAAGTGGTCGTAATGGCTGCCAACCCAACAACAGACCCGTTTCCAAATAGCAGACCTGTTTTCGAATAACAGTCCTAAACTCCATCCATTTCCAAGTGGCAGTGGAAATAAACAAACTCGGCTGCGTGATAGCCACGTGCGTACAGGATGGCAAATGTAAGTTGGCCAGACGTTGAGAGTACTCAATTATATGGAATGTCGTGAAAGCACTAAGAAGGACGACAAGCTGTGGTCGGTTGTCGTCAGTGGGTGATATCACCCACAAAACTGTCGCAGCAGTCAACCGAACCCGACTCACACGTGCAACTCGCCGACCACAAACCGACCACAGACGAACCACCGTCTTCTGCGGCGTAACAAAAGCCACAAATCAAAATCCATTATTGTTTACAGTCTGTTTTGTGTGGTTCATTTGTGATTTAATACAACCACTCTGCGCGCCAACAAGCGCCCACAAAACTGTTGTTGGAAAGTGGGCGATACGGTCGATAGTTCAGCCACATTACAACCACTGTTCTGTGTTTGGAAAGTGGTCTATACGGTCGATAGTTCAGCCGCATTACGACCACTGTTCTGTGGTTGGAAAGTGGTCGATACGGTCGATAGTTCAGCCTCATTACGACCACTGTTCTGTGGTTGGAAAGTGGTACGTCTGAGTTTAGCCTTACAGTTTTGTTGGCCAATATAAAAAGTCACTAGACTTGAGAAAATGGGTTATATCATATTTAAAAAAAATGAGGTTGTATTTTATGACAGTGGCCAATGTTGCCATCACTTTAAGTATCGTCATTGTAGAGGTAATTCATAATTTGAATTAGGCAACGTTGTTAGAAATCTGACATTTGATAATGTTTCCACTGTCGGATCATTTTTGTTGGTGTAAAACTTTATAAAATGAAACCACAGCCTTCTTAGTTAAAAATAAAAAATGGAACAGAGTAATACTATACCTCATTTAATAACCAGGCGGACTAATGGCGAGTCACATTTAAGCGGGCCATACACGTTAAGGTTTGCCGGAAGGCAAGCCGTCCGGCCGCTAATCCGTAAGGCAAACCGTAGCGTTAGTGGTTAGATCGGCCGGAAGGCAAGGCCTGAACTCTCGGCCTCCCAAAAATCTGTCAGCGTTTGATTTCTGCCGGCCGGCCGCGCCGGAACCCATACGAATCGTAACGTTAAGCCTGGTTTACACGGGTATAGTTATCAGTAGAGTAGAGTAACTCTACCAGTAGAAACCCCCACAAACTGTGCGGGTAGAGTAGAGTAGCGAGTAGCTGGTAAAGTAGAGTACTATACCGCGTGCAGTAAAGTGGACTCTACTCTACTTACCCCCACCACAACTCTCACTCTACTAGCCTCTCCACTCTACCCGTGTAAACATGTTCGGATACGTACAGCAGCAAGTATCAAGTAGAGTAGAGTTTAGTTGCAGTGTACAAGTTGTTGTACCTCAGCTTTTTATAGCTCTCATCGTCGTATTTTCGCGTTGAATTTTGTCTTTCACCATGCTCAACAGCTGTTCAAAATTTTCTGGTGTCATTCTGAGACACCGTTTATATTCTAACTGATCCTCTAAGGCTAACTCTTTTAGTAGAAGCGATGTTGCTCCGAGTGAATCTCTTCTTTTGAGCCATTCTCTCACCCACACTCTTTCTACTCTTTTTATCTCCTCATCAATCGCTTCCGCAAACTCCCTAACCAGAGCTGTTAAAACTCTAGGCAAATAATTGTGCTTCAATTTCTTAAACACCATTTCACTTCATATAGTATAGAACTACTGTACTCTACTCTACTATGTGTAAACGAACAAAAATCAAAAGTGGTAGAGTAGCTAGTAGAGTTCACTCCACTAACTACTCTACTCTCCTGTTTACTATACCCGTGTAAACCAGGCTTTAGTGGCCGGAGAAAGAGAGTACAGGCCCAGAGTAGCACGTGCTAGCGCAATAATGGCTGATATGAGAAATTGGTCTCACGAATATACAGAGAAGTTTATTGATATATACAGATCACTCCCTTGCTTGTACAATATAAAAAGCAAGGATTATACAAATAATCCATTAAAATTAGCTGCCTATGCGCAATTAGTAGAAAAATTGAAAACCATAGATCCCAAAGCAACGAAAGATACGGTTGTTAAAAAAAATGAATAATATGCGCAGCACATATAGAAAAGAGCTGAAAAAAATTAATAAAAGCAAAAGCAGTAGTGCTTGTGGAGACGTCTATGAACCATGTTTGTGGTATTTTCATCTTTCATCCCTCCTGCAAAAACGTAGTATGTATGTCTAACACGAGAGTACAGGTTTAGCCTCCCGGTTTAATGGCCGGAAGGATGGCCCTCCGGCAAACCTTAACGTGTATGCCCACCCTTACACTATAAAAAGTTACCAGAATGTTTTGGCGGTAAAAATTAAATTATTTCGAATTCGTTTACCCATAGCATTTATTCAACAATTATATCAACACATGAATTAATTCTAATGAAAATGACACCAAACTTGTGCTGGGTATGCATCGATAGTTAAAAATAAAATAAAATAACTATTTGCACGAAAATCGCGGGATGAAAAGAATCGATTCTTACACTATCAACGGGAGAAATACCTGACTAAAAACACAAAAACTGAGTAGAAACACATGGAACCGGTGAGAGACAAGTAACGGTGACAGATCAGCTGATCATAAGAACGGCCATTACTGTTTTAAGCAGTTTGGGCCAATCACAACAACGTATTTTCGCGGCTAAAATTTGATTTATTCCGCCAGGTTATTAAATGAGGTATAACAATAAATTATTGTTTCCCAGTTTCGATCATCATCACACTACGTTCACTGACGGGTTAGCGGTAGTTACTTTGAATTTACAATCTCCAAATGGTGTACCTATCCGCACTAACATTGATTAACAATTTCCAGTAATAATAACAACAACTCCGATTTGTACACCAAAGACGTGAACTTGATACGCGACAGCGAAGAGGACGACATATCCCAGTACCTGGACGCGCCGGGCGGCGGCGATTTCCCCGACGCGGCCAAGACGAACGGCGCCGCGGGGAAAATCGGCGGCGAGGACTCGAAGGACACCGTCGCCGAGCCGCTCTACTCCCTCATGAGCGAGATCTTCGACATGCGCGGCCTGTTCAAGTACCTGAGGAAGACGCTGATAGCGTTCGTCCAGATCACCTACGGACGGACGATAAACCGCCAGATTTACGACACCATCACGTGGTACTTCTCGGAGAAGATGCTGCACTACTACGTCACGCTGGCGACGAAGACGTTCTGGCCGCAGGGCGACCTGGCCCCGAGGGCGGACGAAAGGAGCGAGCTGGAGAAGCGGGTGACCGCCAACGAGGCCAGGAAACTGTTCGTCAGCAACGTGCCGGAGATTCTGATCACGCTGGTCGGCGCGAACGCCGCCAGAAACGGGGCGAAGAAGGTGTTCAACAATCTGCAGAATAAGGATATGAACAAGCAGCTGTTTTACGTAAGTAATTTGTGACGTGTGAGCCACAAGATTTTTATTCGGAGATGGCTGTGAGAAGAATTAGGAATGACGCGACATTTAGCCTACAGGCTATTGGAACTACAAAAATAAAGTTCAAAAATTGTCAAATTGCCCAAGAGTAGTGATATTTACGAAATCATTATGGTATTTACTTTGACTATATACTAATGGACTGCTATTCCCCCTCCATTTCCCATATGATCAGTTGTCCACGAGCTGGAGCCCGATATAAGTCACTCCCCTGAGCCGAAATTGGAGCGTAATTTAAAAACCGGAAAGCAAAAAAAATATTTCTCAATGTATTCATTAGCAACGTGGAGAATGCAAATGCGAGCATATTTCGGGAACTCGGGTCCACTTTCCTGCCTGTTCTTTACAAGCAAAGCATCAACCCATCATTTGCGAAGTTCCAGATTTGAAGGAAATCTAATACAGAATTTTAGGTTATAAGTCAAAAGTCAACTGACGTGTACATCAGCTGACGAGTATTATAACCGCGTTGGCATATATACATGGACGTATTGCAGCCTTTCGCATAGCAATATTTTGACATAGTTTTAATATTTGACGATATAAATGTTTATATATTCAAAGGTGTGAATAAATTGCAGGGTATCACAATATGCAATGCGAGCTCATAGAGTCATATGTCATAGACACAAAATAGCTACCAATTTAGTAACATACCAACCATTTACTATCCGTTCCAAAAAGGGAGTCTCCTGTGTTTCAGCAAGTATATTTCAAAAACTAGTGCACTCTAAAATTATATAAAATTGGTCACCATTCTTTGTAGTATTATCTACAATCTGCTATAGAATTAAGTGTTTACGTTTGTTATTTGTCGAGATAATACTGAAAAAGTGTAAAAAAGTACCCGAAATTAAGCAAATTTTAAGATGTACGAAATTCAACAGCTTGTAGAAAGTAAGCTACTGTTTATAAAAATCTGAAAAAATTACATGAGATCAATTGTACCTTTACCTATTATGTGGTGTAATGTGAATTTTTTTTTTAAATAAGTTTTGTTGTAATTTGGTAAAATGCGGAGCATTGTTTTTTCAGTTATGAATGAATAAATGTATAAGCATTTTTCAGATTACGTACTTCATATAAATCTGATGCAAAATATATCATTTAATCGTAAATAAATATAGTTTTGTTAATTACATAAATTAAAAACCTTTTAATGAAATAGAGAATATTTACGCTCACAGCAGTGGCGCGGGGCGAAGCGGGCGGAATATCGTGTCAGTATATTTACGATGCGTTCACGCCGCTTCTAATGACTGTGCATGATTTTCTGCCTGGATCTGTTGCTTACCGTCAAACTGAACCGTACTAACGTCGAACGAACGCCTGAGTCACATATTTGCATCTCTCTCGCTGATCTAAAATAATCATCGACGGGAAAATTACTCAATTTTGACAAAAGTTCTACTCTTTTCTTGAAATTTATTTGCAATTATTTCCTAAATAATATTAATCCATCTATAAGCGAAAGCCGCATTTCAATTCGTTGTATAATTATCGAGATAGCAGATATTTCGATTATAGGCCTGAACTCTTAAAATAAAAACAACAAAAATATTTTCTTTCGTTCTACGCCTTCAGAATAGAATAGCATTAGATATATATTTTTTTCATAATATTCAAGTGATTAATAACAATGTTATATGCACACAAAGATGAGAGTTTCGAAAATTGTCGTTCAAAACAGTACATTTTCAAACAAATACATCGGAAAAAAGGCGTATTTATCAAAATATTTCCATACAAATTAATATACATATAGAAAAATGATACATCTTTATATGGTATAAATTTCAGAATATTCGTGTCCTCTAAATCATAAATATGAGGTTTTGAAGTGAGGAGACTCCCTTTTTGGAACGGATAGTAGGGTCCCGCCGCGCCACCGTTGCTTGGAGACACACATGAAGCGGCGCTAGCAGTCCAATAGTATATAGTCAAAGGGCTCTACCATCAACATGTTCCACGAGCCGCCACTGACATGACGTATAATAAGCTAACTTCATTGGTATTCCATAACGGTCGGAAATAATCACGAATATAGTTCATCCGTTGACGGTGACTCATGTATTTTCGTACTAAGAATTGCTTTGCATTTTATATCTATCTTTTTCTATCATATACGAAACGTGTGTCTGCGTGTTAAAGAATAGGGCAGCGTAAACGTAGGTCTGAGCTCACGCATGACTCCTGCATCGCATTGGCACGCTTCATATAAACACACAAAACACGCGATCGCTACGTCAAATAACATAACCGTAAAAAGTTTGCGCGAGAATTTTTAAATATCCCGCCAATGAAAATCAGCGCGGCACCAAATTTTCTTACGGACATACGTTTACTTAAATCTTGATTCATGCGATTTTAAGCGATGAGTCACAGGCAGCTCTCAGTGGCCCGACTTTAACACAAATTATTTCGACTTGTCAGTTTGATTTTAATTTGAAAATTCACGCCATAGAAGACCGGATTAGTTCAGTTGAATTAAAACAAAAATTAATCTCAGACATGACTCTTTCGTGCATGGCCATCTCAGCAGCAAAATTCAGTGGCTCACACCTTACGGTATTGTATGGGCATGACATTATTTATTAGATGCTGAGTGAATATCTTTACAGGAGTTATTAGAGGTGTTCATGATCAAGGCTTTCCCCGAATTGAACGTAGAGAAAGTTTAGCGCGCCAAAGATTCGTAGTGTTTATTTTTATGTTTAAAACTTCACTGCTCAATCAACACAATTTTTTATATAAGATTTATTACGTAATGTTAACGAGATTAGTGGCAGCCCGCCCGCAACAATCAAAACGAAGATGTGAAATGGTGTACCAGAAATAACAGATGAGAATTTGCACATTTGAAAACAATACGTATGCAAATGTTTGTTTATTTAAATTTTAAAAAAATATGCCATCTAATTGTCTACTTAAATCAAGTCAGCTAAAAATGCTTCATCATACTGTGTAAGCTTTTTAAATCACTTTTGTCTGGTGTATAGAGTGAGATCAGAAAGTTGAAAATAGTTGGCAGCACATTTTCTGGAAATAGGGATAATAATTCACGTGATATTATGTTGGCTGCCTGGATCAGTGCAGTATACAAGAATTTTGTCTATTTTGACGTCCTGTGTTTTTTGAGGTTACTTGATTTTAGTAACCTCAAAAAACACAAGACGTCAAAATAGACAAAATTCTTAAGCCAGGCCCACACGATGCTACGAACACCTTCCAACGTTGGAAGCTGGATGGTTGGGCGCTGGATGGTTGGGCGCATCGTGTGGAAGATCCACGAACTATGAGTGGCCAGCTTTCAGTATCAAACGTTCGTGTTGGAAGGTGTTCGCCCGGCTGTCGGTCTTTTAGTCTGCTTCAAAGGGTTTTATCTGCCATTGGTTGGCATACTTGGTGGCATTGGATACATTCCCACACGACATGCACAAACATTTGTACGAATGACAACCGTGTATCATAAGTAACGGTCTTTTTAGTATTTATTTTACGTGCTTATAAATATAAATAAAAATTGCAGTAGGTAGGTACAAGTTCAGCCACTGGCAATAATATTTTATTAATTAGTAAATCATGACAATTATAAAAAATAAATATAAAATTAACTGAACCTAAGGGTTTAATACTTAATTAAATGATTAAAAAAAGTAAAAACAATTAAGTAACTATCATAACATAAATAAATAATAACCTCTACTATACGTACTGTCACCCTAGCGGTGACTCTGAGAACTAATAAGGGGGTGAACCTCCTTCAGACAAACATTGGAACCAACTGTTTGTCTATCGTGTGGGAGCGCATGTGTCAAGACGTTCGTCCAACGTTTGACTCATCACTTGGAAGCAAATATTTAAGGCAAACGTTCGTAGCATCGTGTAGGCCCGGCTTTACGTACTGTACTGATCCAGACAGCCAACACAAATCAAGTAACGTCAAAATAAATAAAATGCACTGAAATAATTCAGGCAGCCGATATCAGATGACTTAAATTATTGTAGGGATTTTCAGAAAGTGTGCTGCCATCTATTTTCGCCTTTCTGATCTCATTGTATTGCCAAAACAGTGGGAAGAGATTTTAGAATTTTCTTAATATCATTTCTTAAGGAATTGACTGAGCAATGAAGAACAAAACCGAAACAACTCAAGCATTAACAAACTATAGGTTTAATTTCATTCGGCCTAAGTGAATATAGTGCCGAAAATCCTGTTTAATTGAACTACAACACCACGGGCTTGTTTATTTTTTTTTCGACTGAGACAATCGCAAGTGTCGCTCGTTTAGGTTTGGTAGGAGAATACAGTTAAAGCTTTATAAATGTTTCCGTTTGTAGGAGGCGGCGGCGGCTCGTGGATCTTCGCAGAGGAGGCTAAGACAGAGCCACTGTTGTTTCAGTCAAATTTTCTTCCGTAGCCCCCTCGCCGGACATCCACGAGCCGCCGCTGGTAGGAGGATAATTGTAATGTATTGTTTTAACACGCCGACTGTCATTTAAGTTAAATACAATTCCGTTTTATTGTATTTATCTAATGCTTTCTGCAACAAGTAAGGTTAATCCCAATTTGTTTAAATACATTTGATAAATACAAATACAAGTAAAGTTGTTTCTAATTTATTTAAATACATTTGTTTGAGTTGCCGTGTATTTGGTTTTCCGAAGCATTTAAAAAGTGATGTGGCTAGACAGTCGACGTGTTGAAATTGCGTATAAATCGTCAGTATTTTTTTATCGTTGCATTTGTAGAAAGTTAATCTAGTTTTTGATATTGTATATAACACGAAAAATTGGTTTGACTAAAGAAATTGTTTCGGACTTTCAGAGTTTCGTCCTTATTAGGACTTGCCAGTTCAAGATATTTAAAATGTGTAAAGAACCGTACTTAATGAACATTTTTTTTCTTGTGAGACCGCGCCAATTATATCCCAAAATCGACCGAAATTTCTGCCCAATTTTCGAGAGAGAGAAACGAGAAAACTGCAAGTACGATTCGGCTGAAAATTTAACCACACATTCTCCGAGCTTTTGTGAACATTTTGATGTATATTACAAGTCATTTGGCCGTTTCATGATTTTCGCCCATTTTTCCAAACCATTAGTCAGGAAAAAATCTTGGGTATTGGAAAAATCTGAAAAAAATCATGACGGTAACAATGATGAGTTTCACTGACGTTTTTTGTACAACAAAACAAACTGTCGCTATAACAACCATTCCACAGCTCTCTTGGAATATATTCTCGTCAAAATTTTATATATATTATTTCAATATTTAATTCGATTACACCCGAGGATAACTTCAAGTGGTATTTTTCACGTTTTCACTCGTCTTCCCCCACGTACGTTTTTTTTTTTTACAACAAAACAAACTGTCACCATGAAGACCAATTTCACAGCTCCCTTGGAATATTTTCTTGTCAAAATTTTATTAATATTATTCCAATATTTAATTCAATTACACACGATTTTGGATAAAATTTTATGTGGAATTACTCATTAGTCTCTTAAAAAATGTACCCATGAGCTCGAAGAACTTTTCTTGCGTAATTAATTACGTACATTCCACACCTGTATAATAAATAACTATTAGTGCTTTTGGCTTTTAGATATTTTGACCCGTAGAACAAATTTTTGACTTGTTCTTTTGATTCGTGGATCGTTTGACACGTAGTTCGTTTGATTCGTGGGTCTTTTGACGCATAGAGTACGTTTGAATAGAGAAGAACCTTGCGCACGAACGAAAACTGTTTTTTAGCCATTAGTCGAGTCTATTATGCAGAATAGGGTGTGGCAGTATTTCATTAGCGTAGTTGCTTCCTAGTTCCGAGTGTCATTCTGCTTTTTATTGTTCGTTGTTTTGCTATGATTCGTTTTTCCTGTGTTTATAAAAGTCAGTTCTTTTTTAGAACTTATTAGTTAGTGAACTGTACGATAAGTTGTTTCATTTTTGATTAAATCATTCATTGCTGCATTCCGATGGCCGTGGAAAGGAAGTGTTTGTTGGGGAAACGTGGACAAGTAATTCACTCTCAATCTCGTGACATTATCTGTACAGAGTTTATGGAATACGAAACAATATAGATGCTTTTGGAGGCGGCACCTATATTGGGATTTTCACGCATTATTTTCTGCCCTCCCAAATATATTTACTTGAATTGCGCACGCCACTGCCACAAGCGACCGTTGAAATCTCGCGCAACCTTGGGCTCTTCTCTATTCAAACGTACTGTACCTTGTTCGATTCGTAGTTCGTTTGATCGTAGGTCTTTTGACGCGTAGCTCGTTTGATTCGTGGGTCTTTTGACTCGTAGTTCGTTTGATTCGTGGATCTTTTGAACCGTAGTTCTTTTTAATCGTATGTATTTCAAACTGGAAAATGTGTGCCGCGTAATTCAGCAAGTGTCAGCGTGACATTTAGATAACTTAAAATTGACTTTTTCTAGCGGAACTAATTACGTACATTCCACACTCGTATAATAAATAACTATTATTCAAACTCGTGTGTAATAGCAGAATTAAGGGATGTAATGTTGATCATTACCCACTGAGTGAGAGAATAACTCGGACTCACGGAATACATAGATCCTTCATACGATTTTTGAAATTATTCAAATTGACACCATGTATGTCAAAGTTTCTTGTCAAAAAACATTATTTCAATATTTAATACATTTACAGAGGATTTTGGATAAAATGTTATATTATATAATAAAACACTTTTACTTCAACAATAAAATAAAATTTGTGTTATACCAACAATAAACTTTATGTTTTGTTAATGGCAAGTTGAGTTGCCGAAACTATAGTCAACAATAAAATAAAATTTGTGTTATACCAACCAAGTAAAAGTGTTTTATTATATTTACAACAAGTATAACGAAGTAGAAGCCTCCACCATAAACAATGTTATATTATACTCATGTGGAATTACTCATAAGTCCCTTAAGAAAATTTCTTACGTAATTACGTACATTCTACACTCGTATTATTTATTATTATTATGCATAATAAATAACTATTTTACTTTCCATTTAATTATGGAAACGATATTTACTTCACAAAGTTAAAGTAACGAAGCGATTTTTAATCAAACCAATTTTTTTCTAGCTTTAATGTATCACACGCTATTAGTAGTAATTAAAAAATAAAAAAAACAATCTAAAATCTAAAACAGACTGACGGGAATAATTTAAAATGTCCACATTTACTTTTGTTAGAACTGTAATATATTTTATGTCTATTTTTGAAAAGAAACAAAAAAAAAATATGTACGAAATCGTTTATATAATAATAAATGTCAATTTCTTGTTACTGCAGTATTATGTAAATAAAAAAAACACAAACTCTTCCATGGGATGTAGAAGATAAAAAAAAACAATACAATAAAAGGCGGTGTAACAATCTTAAAATTTATTACGTATTATAGCAAATCCTCAAAATAACTAAGGAAAGGGAATGGGTGTGATTGTGAGTGAAGTCGGCTGGGAAATCAAATTAATTGTAACTTTGAATGTAGCAGCGAATTGGGCGGAGATTAAACAACAACAGCACTAGACTGTGGATTGCGATTGTAAGATAACTATTTTTCGGAATCGTGTGCGGGGAAGGAGAGGGAATGGGTGTCTGATTGTGAGTGAAGTCAGCTTGGAAAGCAAATTAATTGTAACTTTAAATGTAGCAGCAAATTTGGGGGAGATTAAACAACAGCAACCAGACTGTGGATTGCGATTGTAAGAAACGTTGCACGATTTATGATAAGTCATTTTGCGTATCTCCGTTCCTGGAAGTCCCACAAAAAAATTGATGGAGAAATAGTGTTCAGAATGAGCTCTTGGGGTTAAAAAAAATTGAAGAAAACTTTTTGTAATCGTTCGTTAGACGTTTCCGGTAGATTTAAATTTTTGAAGAAAAATTCCGTATGAGGAACGACACAGTGTTCGAATTGTTGATGGAGTGTTCGAAGGAAGACAGGCAGAATTACCGCAGGACTTTTATGGACCAAATTGTGGGCCAGGTTGTGTTGACTGGTTATGTGGGAAGTTCCACAAATTTTTTTTATAGACAAATAGAGTTCGGAATGAGCTCTTGGACTTGAAAAAAATAATTTGAACAAAATGTTTAATGTTGGCGGCGTTTACTTCGTGGTACATCTTGATTGTAGATTGGAATAAAACACTTTAACTTTTTTAAATATCGTGGTATAAAAAAGTTAAAATGTTTTTAATTGTTTTTTAAGCGTTTCCAGTTGAGTTAAGCACTATTTACAAAAAAGTAATTTTGTGTACCTCCGTTCCTGGATCGCACTTTAAAGTGGTGGGGGCATCTACCCAAGTAACAAGTTAACAAACTCAATAACCCAGAGGGTTGAAAGGTCTTGAGAACAATGAATAGTTCAGCAAAAGGCCTCGCAAGCACCATCATGAGGAAATTTTTTTTTCATTTGAAATAGAAGACATTGCAAATAGAAAATATTCTTGTTGTTACAGACTCGTTATATTCACAAATTAAACAGTTATTGTATCAAGTTTTGGTGTTTTCACCTTTCACCAAGTAAATAAAA
Organism: Ocypus olens; assembly: GCA_910593695.2. Lineage (NCBI taxonomy): Eukaryota > Metazoa > Arthropoda > Insecta > Coleoptera > Staphylinidae > Ocypus > Ocypus olens. The sequence continues at coordinate 56,865,313 of OU343054.1, read as the reverse complement.
GATCGTAGTAAAAAATTATGTAGTTCGACAAGTTTTTTTGTTTTGAAATTTTTTTATTACATTCATCACGTGATACAGGAATAAAATCGAGAAAATGAAAAACCCTAGGAACTCGAGCCTTATGGAAATGTGTTTTTGATGAGTGTTAGAGAGAGAAAAAGTCCAACGATGAAAGTGATATAAACGATGTATATTAATGCATTTAATACACATGAATTGTATATACAAGCCTTATCGAAATTTATACTTAAATTCTTAAATATCCTACGAAAAATTTCAACAGTAATAATTTTCAATAACAGTTTTTTTCTCCTTTTATTTTAATATTTATATAATACAATAAAGAGGCTTTATTTTTATTAAAAAATTGAGGTATCATTAGATCTCTATGCAATTATATAAAGTAAAAGAAATAATACAAAAATAATACATGTAAATGCACTCTATGTAATGTATAAGTTTTTTTTTTTTTTTTGATAAAGTCCAGGAAATAAATAATGTACTATTTACAAAATACGCTATGTTTTATAAAAACTATTCCATTTTTTTTTCAGAAAAAATATTTCTCATTATTTTCAAAAAAAAACCACCCAGTAACATTTAACATTTATCGAAGATTGAAATGATAACGCTCTAGTTGTTGCTAGTGGACGGGATGTCGATGGTGTGACTCTCGTTGCCGAAGATCAGCCGGAGGCGCTTCATCGGCGGGTTGATCAGGACGTCCTCGTGCTTTAACCGGCGCTCCCGCTTCCGGTCCTTCGATTTGTGCCGCTTTTTCCTGTGCGAGTACGGCGTGCTGCTGTACGGATTGTCCACCCCCTCCAGGGACAGCACCTCGTACTCGGGCTCGAAGTTGTCCTCGCTCAGGCTGTTCCCGGACTCGATGATCTCGTCCAGGACGGGGCTCCTCTTCATACGCAGGGTCAGCTTCAGACGGCCGCACTTCTCCGGCGTCTTTTCCGGGGGGGCCGGCGGCGCCTGCTGGACCTCCCTCTCCGGCGTCCTCCGCGCCTCCTCTTCGTCCGTGGCAGTTGTGTCGTTTTCAGCCTTATCTCTCGATTCGATACCGTCCTTAACATCACTATTTATCACATTTTCACTAATTTTATTTTTCCTCAGGTGCTGCACCGGGTCCGATTTGTTCTCCTCGTCGTTGAACTCGTAAACGTCACTTTTCACGTCCGAGGAGAGCTCCTCGGAGACGGCGCCGCTGCTGCGCCGGGTGAGGCGCGTCGACGAACGCACGGGGAGCCGCGTTTGGCGCTTGGGAGGTTCTCTGTTTTTCGGTTCACTCGCGACACAGTCTTTTCCGTTGTGGTTGCAGTCGGTCTCCTCGGGCAGTTCGGTGGTGATGGTGGGGGCGGTTGCTGGCGGCGGAGGAGGGGATGATTCTTCGAACGCGGGCGGTTCCAGAGGGGGTTCCGGTTGTTCGTTTTGCGAGGACACCTTCTGACTCCTCAGCGCCCGAACGAAGGAATTTGCGGTTGTTGTTGTTGTTGTTGCTGCTTCGGTTGCGGCTGGAAGTGAAAAATAATTACCAACGTCCCGTGCTGATTTTTCGGAACTGGAAACTGTCGCCGGAGATTCCTTCCGGTCTACCGTCTCGGCTACAAAAAAAAAAAAAAAATGGTAGCACATTCTGCCAGGGGTGTGGAGTCGGAGTCGGTGTCGGGAGAAGTGGAGTCGGTGAATATTTGGAGTCGGAGTCGGAGTCTGCAAATTTGAAGGGTCGGAGTCGGAACAAAAAAAAAACAGGAATCGGAGTCGGAGTCGCTACATTTTTTCACGACGCCACACCCCTGCATTCTGCACATGTCTTCGGGTTCAGCTGTCTAAGCGCCTTAACCCCAAAATTCAAAGTGTCGAATACACTATCCTACAATTAAGTGAACTTCACATATCACATCGGTAGAACAGCTCATAATGTTCAAGCGTTACCATTAAATTTCTCGTCCGTAAAGGAGTAAAACCGACCGAATTTCTGCGAAGATGACGGCACAAGGCCTCACGTGTTTGTCTTGCATGGAAAGTTCATGGTAAGCCGTGAAGTGATCTAAAATGGGAGCCACAATCGTCACGGACGAGCATTGCAGAGCAGACCTCGACGTTTTCCGAAAATTCTTCTGAAGCTTGAATAAGTTATGGGGGCACTCAAATCATCAATGTGTTTGCCCGGCGTAAAAAGTTCATGGTAAGCCGTGAAGAGGTCTAAATTAGGAGCCACAATCATTGCAGAAAAAAAACATTCACGTCGCAAGAGCGATCGATTTTTGACGTTTCCTGAAATTTCTTGAAAGTTGAAATAAGTTATTGCAGCACTCGAATCATCATCACAAAGTACCCAGGGTTCTGTAATGTGTATTCACGAAGAGTCCCTCATCTCTTTGACAGAAGTTGAGACGTTCGTGAAAAAATTGTTTTTATTTTTTACGACTTTATTACTGCTTATTTTGAAAAACCTAGAGAAAAGTTTTGTACCGCAACAAAGGGAATAAAATACTGTGCTACTTCTTATGCGAACCATTTTTTCATATGTCTTGCACTTTAGCAGAAAGGACCCCGCACAAACCTTATGGAAAATGGGTCTAGGTGGATTTGGGTATTTGTAGTTTACGGCATCCCGATGAAAAGTTCTCATGGTTGCAACTTGATTCGTTGAGCCGTTTGAGTACTAAAAGCAGTCGATAGGAAGAAATAGACAACTGCCGCTGCCACACTGTAGGCACTTAAACATCTGTTAATTAATTTCTCCCCTATTCCTCCTCTACCCTGACTTGACCTTCCACCCCCCACCCCTTCTATTTCTTATCTTCTTCGACTAGTTTTCGTTTGTGGAATACGCATGCTAATAGCTGCGAATAGGCCACCACAAGAAAATCTTGATAATATACCAAATGTTATTGACGTTTGAATATTTGTTGGGTATGCGCTTTATACCTTTGTAAATAGAAGATAATAAATCCGATAATTTAATAGGTAAGAAAAAACGTAAAACAAAAGATTCAGTATTCATTTTCCTTCCATCACCGAACTGTACATATTCCACAAACAAAAACTAGTCGAAGAAGAGAAGAAATGGAAGGAAAGGGGGGGGGGGTCAAGTCAGGATAGAGGAGGGTTGAATTAACCGATGTTTCATTGCCTACCTAGTGGCAGCGGCAGTTGTCTATTTCTTACTTTCGAGTGTTTTTAGTACTCAAACGGCTCAACGAATCAAGTTGCAACCATGAGAACTTTTCATCAGGATGCCGTAAACTACAAATACCCAAATCCACCTAGACCCATTTTCCATAAGATTTGTGCGGGGTCCTTTGCTAAAAAAAAAAAGAAAAAATGTTGATTTTCTTCGAGGAGCGGTTTCACCCCCTCGGACTGAAATTCCGCAGAAACTGGAAATGGTTTCGTGCTACGGATGAATTACTTTACTTCCACGCACAATGTTTCATTTTTTTTTTTTTTAATTTGCAGCGCATCAAAATCTTGATCACTACCTTACCTGGGCCTACCGTGGCTTACTCTGGTGCAACCATCATCTCGGATGGCCCTATTTTGGCCTTCCCAGTAAATAAAAGGCTACAAATTGAGGACCTATTTGTAGATATGTTACCAACAATAATTTTTATTTTCTCCGTTATGACGTACGAGAAAGTATTGTGATGGTGAATTCTTTTTTTACGGAAATATCCGTTTTGAATATCCTAGAGGCGAATTCAAAGATTTCTGAAAAAATCGTGTCTCTGTGTGTGTGTGTGTGCGTGTGTACGAGAAAATATTGTGATCGTGAATTTAAAAAAAAAAAATGTTTTTAACACGTTCGCTGCCGCCGCAATTGGGATTGCATTTACGCAGGTTCGGTTATTTGAATAGGGAGAATTGGAAACGCGACATCCACGCCATCTCACAGTCATCTGGCCCAACTAACGCAATGCAACGCTGCCAAATCTTTGTAAGCAAGCAATATGGTCATATTTTTGTTGGTTAAATTTATTTTAGGTATTTAAGAACATCCAAATATCTGGTAATATTCAAAGTCCACTAGTGTTAATTGTTTGTTTAAGTCTATTTGATAAATTTTAAAGCAAAATAGACTTTTGAATAATTTCACAAATGAGATATGCCTTAACCGGCATACATAACCTCATTAACGTCACGTTATTATTCGGCCAGATATTTATAGTTCAAATTTAAATTAATATTCTTAAACCTAAAAGAGTGTGCAATGAGTAAATTAAGTACTCTTAAGTAAATTGCAGTAACATTTATACCTGCGATTCAAATATTAAAAATAAAGTTTTCTTTACATTTCCGAAATGTCCTAATCGCGGAGAAGAATGGATTAATTCCATTGAATGTATTACTCTAAAAAAAAAAATGCCACTTTCAAAAGTTATGCACATTTGCGAGGACCACTTTTTAAGTATTTATTAATTCCTGTAGAAAATATTTAAAGTGGAATGCAATTCTGACAATTTTTAATATACCTTCTTGTAGTACTTCTTCCAGTACAATTCCTGCAAAATCTTTTTTAAAAGAATGTAGCTCACTTCATGATCTAACATCTGCCCCAAAGAGAATCCGTTTGGAAAAAAAATTCAAGGGAATTCCCTTCAACATCATTTAGAGCTTTAGTTTTTGCGTTTGATTAAGTGTAAGCTCTTTGTAAAGCGAGTGCCTGCGATTTCCGCTTTTATTTGGATGCGTCGCACTGATTGAAACACTTGCAAAAATGAATTGTAAAGACGCAATTTTAAATTTCCCGCTGGCTCGATGTGTTTGGCCAGATGACTCACAGACGGCGCTGAAGGCGTTTCCAAAAGTTAACATTGAACTGTCCCTCTTTATCCTTAATGCTCTGTGCATTTACGCAAGTGTACAGTTGGACGCAGCGAACGTGTTAACAGAAATATCTGTTTTGAGGTTATAAATTTTGACGTTTTAAACGTCAGTTTCATCCGACTGCGCAACGCTCGACGGACATTTAAAAAAAATGATTTCAATTGAAAATATACCATGAAAACATAAATATTTGACCAGCAAATCGGAGAAAGTAACACGATGGCCACAACGCAATGTTTTCATGCTGTTTTAACTTCTTGTTGTTTTAGAAGTATTTTACAATTTCAAATCAAATCAATAATTATAAAACAATCATCAAGAAAAAAAAAACTAATGCAAATAATATAGAAATCGTCAAAACTAATTTTACTTTATAATTAAATTGTTTTTGTCAATTTGTGATGATATTCTCCCAAGAAAAATGAAAATATTCTAGAATTGAAGAGAAAAATGAACTTAACCTCTTCAGGGACAAATTAATTGTGAAGTTTCAAATCCTTTAAGAAACAATTGATATCTCGCCAGTAGAACCGGACAGGGGGTATCTGCATGGAAATGCGCAACTGTGGCAGCTTTCAGAGCTTAACCAGAGATGGCAGTATTGAGCTAAATCAAATTTGTTTGAAATGTTTTCGTCATTTTTTAAAACATACACAAATGTTGGGTAAAGTAAAACGCTTGTTTTGTTCCATAATTTTATTTTCAGTTGCCTGACACGTGTTTCGATCATTTTGGAAATGATCCTAACCGATCGAAACACGTGTCAGGCAACTGGAACAAAACAAGCATTTTACTTTACCCAACTTGAAAATATGGTTCCATCAAGAAAGTAGCACAATAAGTATTCAATACATACACAAATGTGTTTCTGTCCCTGAAGAGGTTAAACCAGAAGACTTTATAATTAAATTGTTTGTATCAAGAAAATTGAAAATATTTTAAAATCGGAGAAAAAAAAAATAATAAAGAGAAAAATGAACTTAAACCACAAGACTTTAGAATGAAATCGTTTTTATCAAAAAAAATGAATTGGAGAAAAAAATAATAAAAAAAAACTTAAACCAGAAGATATTTCCTTGCATAATTACCATTCGTAGAAACGCCGCGCCCGCTCTCGTGGCTATCATTGAAATTTTTGTTCTGCTGGGTGGCATCACTGACCAAATCGTGATCGCTGTAACCGGCGCTGGTGCTGCTCGCGTTGCTCTGCAGATCGTCGAGCAGGTTGGATTTGGAGAGCTCGGGCTTCGGATTGGAGGTCTGCAGGAGCTCCTGGTACGCCTGCCGCGCTTGCCTCCGCTGCAGCCTCGACGCCCGCGTACTCACACTGTTATTAGGTTTAGTACTGTTGTTGTTGTTGTTATTATTATTATTACTATTAACTACACCATTGATCACAGTTTTCCTCTCGGGCTGTTTTTTGCCGTCGCGTTCGCGCATGGAACTACTGTTCGTGTTGCCCGCGCGCCTCTGGAACTCCCCGATGTCCGAGAACTTGCACCCCTGAGCGATCAGCATTTCCGCGTCGTACTTCGTCAGTCCCTTCTGCCGGAGCTCGCGCATGCTCAGCGGCGCCACGATTTTGTTGTTCTCGTGCCCGTCGCTTTGTTCCAGAGGCTTACCCTGAGATTTCTTGGTTCTGTTTATCCGATTGTCCGTCTCCCGCAACCTGTAGCCGTTCTCCTCCTTCTTCTCCGCGGGCTTGGTGAAGGCGCCGGTGGCCCGCCGCTCGCACGTCTCGCACTCGCAGTAGCAGTTCTTGTCGCCGAAAAAGTCCTCCCCGTAGAAACAGTGGATCTCCTCGCCGACCTCGATGTCGCGGAGGACCTTGACGCACGCCGTGTCCCTGCCCGTGGCGACGAACTTGCAGTTCGCGCGGCAGTCGTGGTTGATGTAGGCGGCGGGGCCCAGCCAGAGCTGCGCGCAGTTCTTCCTGCAGCTGTACATCACGGAGAAGTCGTTCTTTCCGGGATGCAGGAGCATGCGCTCCTCCTCCTCGGTCAGTTCCGCTATGCAGCCGACCAGACACTCGATCTTGTCGTTTTTGTTCCATTTCCGCGTCGACGATATTTTCGCCCCCTTCTGCCCCTCCAGGGAGTACCGGAAGCAGGGCTCTATTACGAAGCCCGAGTCCTTGTCGAACACCCTCAGGTACCGGTACACCTGCAAGTAATTATTGGTGTTAAATTAACCCACATGGGGGGCAAAGTAACTAAGATTTAAAAACACAGAGAGGTTATTTTTCGCATCCTGTCAAACGTCAATGAATCACCGAACGTACCTAGTGGGATAAAAAAATGATAGATGGCGCTGACGATATCCTGGATATAATTTTGAGGCCATTTTTGGCATCCTGTCAAACTTCAATGAATCACCGAACGTACCTAGTGGGATAAAAAATGGTAGATGGCGCTGGCGATATTCTAGATGTAATTTTAAGGTTATTTTTGGCATCCTGTCAAACGTCAATGAATCACTGAACGTACCTAGTTGGATAAAAAAAATGATAGATGGCGCTGACGATATCCCGGATATAATTTTGAGGCTATTTTTGGCATCCTGTCAAACGTCAGTGAATCACCGAACGTACCTAGTGGGATAAAAAAATGATAGATGGCGCTGACGATATCCTGGATGTAATTTTGAGGCCATTTTTGGCATCCTGTCAAACTTCAATGAATCACCGAACGTACCTAGTGGGATAAAAAATGGTAGATGGCGCTGGCGATATTCTAGATGTAATTTTAAGGTTATTTTTGGCATCCTGTCAAACGTCAATGAATCACTGAACGTACCTAGTGGAATAAAAAAATTATAGATGGCGCTAACGATATTCTAGATGTAATTTTGAGGCTATTTTTGGCATCCTGTCAAACGTCAATGAATCACCGAACGTACCTAGTGGGATAAAAAAAATGATAGATGGCGCTGACGATATCCTGGATATAATTTCAAGGCTATTTGTGGCATCCTGTCAAACATCAATGAATCACTGAACGTACCTAGCGGAATAAAAAAAATGATAGATGGCGCTGACGATATCCTGGATATAATTTTAAGGCTATTTTTGGCATCCTGTCAAACGTCAATGAATCACCGAACGTACCTAGTGAGATAAAAAAATGATAGATGGCGCTGACGATATTCTAGATGTAATTTCAAGGTTATTTTTTGCTTCCTGTCAAACATAAATGAATCACTGAACGATAGATATTCTGGATGTGATTTTAAGAGGAACTTTAAAATAGAATTGTAGGCATATCTGGGTTAACACTTTCACTGGTGCACAAGAAAAGCGACACAAGTACAGGTCGGCAAACATAACTGGCCGTTGCGCAGTGGCAAAATAGTGGACGGTACCTTCGAAGGGCGCTTTCGATGGATTTCGTGAAGAGTTCGCGCGCCTCTTACGTTCATTTTCAAAAGTGACAGTGCAACGGTTTTCCAAAGTGAATTAACTCGTAGCCGTGTTCTTGCCAGTCAATCTCGTGAGATAATTCTCATATACAGGGTGTTTCAGAGCTCTGGGAACGGTCAATAACGAGCTCATTTTTCAAAATTTCGAAGAAAGTTTTATATAAAACTTGTGCATAATAGTGAGCTGCACGCCCTAAAAATATTTAAATTTATACAGGGTGTCTCATAACAAAGTTACAGACAAAACTTATATTTTTTTAAATGGAACACCCTGTATTTTGAAATATATGGAGCAAATAATAATTATTCCAGATATGATAATCGCCGAATACAAGAAAACTATTGAAATTAGGAACAGGGAACCCCTATACAATCTGAAAGATTATTGCATTCTACTTAAGAATACGTTACTAAATACAGGGTGTGCCATATGAAAAAACGAAGTTACTCAACTTTATAAGTTCGGTTTTTCTACCGCATTTTTTTATCACCCTGTATAATTTTTTGTACGAAATCATGGTTGGCTCTATAGTTCGAACCTTCAACCAAATAATAGAAATAATTTTAATCGTTCAACGTCAATCACTGAGGCAGAAATAAAATTTCACCCGGACCATGCATTTCAACAAATCTTCAAATATTTCGAAAACGGCAAACAATAGGTATAGGGAGTATTGAAATAACTCACCTTTATTTGCTCCATATAATTCAAAAATGACAAAAAATACAGGGCGTTCCATTTAAAAAAACATAAGTTTGGTCTGTAACTTTGTTATGAGACACCCTGTATAACTTTAAATATTTTTAGGGCGTGCAGCTTACTATTATGCACAACTTTTGTATAAAACATTTTTCGAAATTTTGAAAAATAAGCACGTCATTGACCGTTGCCAGAGCTCCGAAACAACCTGTATAATTATGTGGAGAGCGCCCGATTGAGTTTTCGAGAGAGAGCTTTCACTTCCTCTCTGCGCGTCTGGCCAGCTTACATTTGCTGTCCTATAATCTTGTGGAAAGTGCGCAAATCACGAGGATACGTTTACGCAGTTGCCAGATTTACTTCTTTACAATGCCGCCCTCTGTAGTCAAGAAATTTCCCTAGACAAAACTGGTTGCCAACCTTTAGCCAAATAAAAGGCTGTTGGTAACCCCACCTGTCATCGATTTCTTAGTTTAAAATAATGTTGTTTGAGGTTATGTCATTCTGGCATTAAAACAGTGCAGATGTAACAATTCAATTACCTGCAAAAATAAACCATCCGCACATTGCAAATAATTCACATGTTCTTCGAGTCTCTTTTGGTGCACCCTGGACCACCGTTTTGAGGTTATGTTACTCTAACTACACATGTAGCATTAATACAACACTAGCGAATGGATGTAACAAATCATTGCGATTAACTGCAACAATAAACCGTCCACAAAAATTCCTCGCATGTTCTCCAATCCTCTTTTGGAGCACCTTGAACAACCTTTTTGAGGTTATGTTATTCTAACCAAACAAATAGCATTAATACAATGCTGGCGAATGGATGTAATAAATCATTGCAATTAACCGCAACAATAAACCATCCACAAAAATTCCTCACACGTTCTCCAAGTCTCTTTTGGAGCACCTTGGACCACCTTTTTGAGGTTATGTTATTCTAACCAAACATGTACCCTTAATACAACACTAGCGAATGGATGTAATAAATCATTGCAATTAACCGCAACAATAAACCATCCATAAAAATTCCTCACACGTTCTCCAAGTCTGTTTTGGAACACCTTGGACCACTTTTTTGAGGTTATGTTATTCTAACCACACGTATAGCATTGATACAACGCTGGCGTATGGATGTAATAAATCACTGCAATCAAACCATCCGCGCATATTACTCACATGTTCTTCGAGCCTCTTCTGGTGCACCTTGGACTTGGGCCGGGGCATCCACTCCCCCTTGCAGATGCGGGAGTATGCCTCCGCGTAGTTCTGCGTCCGGATGAAGTCGCCGACGATGCCCTTGAGCTCGGCGTTGTTGATCTTCAGCGGGCGGCTGCGGATGTTCATCTTGTGCGTGGTGAACCCCAGATGGGGGTCGAGGACGAGCGACGTGGCCAGGTCATCGTTCTCGGACAGTTCCCTGGGATTCATGCCCGCGGGCTGCATCTTGTTGGAGAATGGTCTCGGCGCCACATCAACAACCATTCTGACTCACTGCAAAGAGGGCTTCGTTTTTGTTTTTTTCGGCATCGGCAAAAAATTGTTTTGCTAAGGGTAAGATTGACGGTGAAGGTTTTGTAATCTTTGGTAAGATAAGATTGACACCTAACAAAGCTGCAGTAGAGGTTTAGTAATACAAATACATTATTTTAAAAATGCTAGGGCAGACAGACCCACAATCAAGAAATGTTCCTAAATGGTCGAATAATGCATTTGTAAATACAAGATAATTTGATGTTTATTTCATACCACACTGAAGAATGGATCATAGTAGAGTGTTAAAAGAACCACTATTTTGATCTCATTAAAGTAAACATTCATACAAGGATTGTTAGGTCAACGATACTTTGACACTTGTTAAGGATTTGCAATAGTTATGAATGAAAACAATAAAATTTAAGCATATGCCCAAGCAACAAAGAGGTTATGTTGTGGGAAACAAAAGAATACAGCAGGTAAACAAATCCAGTGGGATTATGTCAAATGGACGTGTAGGGATGGAGGTTATGTCACATAAAAAAAATTAGAAAATCAAGGTTAACGTACAGACTGACAACAAAGAATAAAACTTTTTTTTAAATGTCAAATTTGACACTCCCACCACCCATGTGATCGAAGGGTCTTCACGGAAACGGGCGATAAGCACCAGTTCCCTGAAGATCAACGCGAATCGCCCCAAAAACACACAAATCGGGGCAAAAATGCCGGACGGAAATCTGACGGCGGCGAGAGACCCAATGGCGAAGGCATCCGAGCAGCCATTGAACCTTTCGCGTCGACGGACGTTTTCGGGGGTCGCATGACTTAGAAACTCCGGCACGTTTCCGGAAACGCGTCCGGAGCGGGTTATTACGCAAATGCATTACCACTTCTTGGAGTACCGGTGCCCACAAAATCCACATTATCACAAAACTTCGGCGCGTTCCGAGAGAGCGAGGTGACGCTTAAAATCAATCATGGCAGAACGCGACGGCGGTCTCTCGGGCCGCGCTCGGTCACCGGACGTTCCGACTTCAGTCCGGGTACATTTTGGGGGCCTTTTTCGGTCCGGGTCCATTCAATATGTACATACGGCGGCCGTTTTACTAATCTAACGCTGTGATAATACTAATTTCTCGTGTCGGCTGATTACTGACAGCTCAGCACGGACGCGAACCGATCTATCTGGTGGCGGTTGTTTGCGTTGGCGGGAAATTTGAAAATTTACTGTTATTTTGGTACGATTTGAAAAAAAAAATCATTAAATCGAGGGTTGTAACGGTGGGTGGGCTCTTACCCCTCAAAATAACAGTAATTATTTTTTAATAATATGTGAAAGGACTGCAAGAACTTGATGGTTTTGGGTTTTGGCTCTTAAGAAATAATGAAAGAGAGTTATTCAATTGCCGGTCTGTTAAAGCAATTAACTGATTAATTGGAATGATCTAGATTCAAATAAGAGCGAATTAAATTGCGTTATGTGACGCGCGAGAGTGTAATTAATTTATGGTTTAACTGTTGATGCTTTATAATATTATCAAGATGTCACATATTTATTTTTTCAAAATCAGACGTGCTTAAAGAATAGTTGTTCAAGTTTTCCAAAGCACACTTTGCGAATTAGCGAATAATTGCGCACTAACAGTAAATGTGAATAAAATTTTGTAATACTTCGCGGGAACCCTGTGAAGGAAGCACACTTTGGGAACAACTGGGGGTTTAGAATGTGAGTAATCTCTAGATCTTCAATTGAAACAAAGCCGGTGTAATTTTTTCGCGCCAAATTAAAAGCTAGGTTAATTGGGTTGCCTACCTTGCTGACACATCCGGTAGTTCACCAACATCTTACTCATATTAAAAATTGACAAAGTCGGCGGATATTAACATAGAACCATTTTTAAAGCAAGTAAACACAAGATGTCGAAATAAACAGAATGCACTGCACTGGAGAATTCCAGACGGCCAACATAATATTACTTATTAATTATTATCAGCGTTGCCAATTTTTGAAAATGTGTCAGTTGTGAATTTTTGAAACTGATTATTAAGCGTTAATATTTGACGCTTTCTCTTAAGGTGAGTATAGACTAGAGTATTTACTAGTAACAGAACAACGAGCCGATCTATGATATGTTCTAGTGTATCACCCTCACGAAGCAGACGTCTTTTGACAACAGCTTTTGAAACTGAACATTTTCCTGTATTGTACCATTCGTTAGAACGTTACATTACATAGAAATGCTTGAGAAAATGCTCTAGTGTATATCCACCCTTAGATACAATGCCTCCGTATTGCGTGACGTTGGTATTATCAATATGTATGCATTCGGATTAAGCGTCGCGACGGGGCAAACAAATTACTCGATATTGATTGCGCACATATGCATAATTACATAATCTTTGGAAATGCATCTAATCCGACAAGGGGGTGGAGATATCATTCTCATTTCTCATCTGAACACACAATGCTTAAGCCTACAACAGCGATCCTGCACGCGTCTACTTAAATTCTGAAATTAATAAAAACCCAACCAGACAGGCGACTCCATCGATAAACATTATCCTCCTTCGGAAACGGATCAGCTGGGACACACTTCGAATTCTACCAAGTGATACATGGACAAAAATAGTAAAACCATTTACTTATAAATACTTTTTCTTGTGTAGAATCGTAATGTGACATCTACTGTCAGTTTTTAGAACTAAATGAAATATCGGCCATTACGATTTCATGGCAAGCCTTTCTTTTTAATTCAAAATAGTCGTAAAGTTTTTTGCAAATATCTCGGTGAATACTCTGCAGAAACCATTGAGTAACGTACCAACTAATTTAGCTTAAAAAGCTTTAAAAATGATAAGAAGACCGATGCTGTTAAATAATTAGGGGAGCCAATATTAACACATTTCAAATTTTACATGTAAATCCCTCTGGCCCGTTTCGCAATTCAACACCCTGTATAATAATAAAGAAATTAAATTAATGTATCTAAACCTTCAATCCAAATCAATGCGAAACTGTGTAAACGAACTAGAAACTTTTTTAACGTCAGTATTGTATGTTTATCAGAGCACAGGTTAAAGAAGGATCAAATTAATATAATTAACATTTCAAATTACAATTTAAGTTCACATTCCTGCAGCGATACTAAAATTCACGAAGGAGTGGCTATTCATTGAAATAAACATTTATTGTACTCCGAACGAGCTGATATAAATTAATTATCTATGAATAAAACGTAAGAAAAAATTATCCACGGTTGGATTTGCTTCTAAACTTCGGTATGCTTTTGTAATTTATCGATCTTCAACATTTCTTGAAAATAGGTAATTGTAAAGGCACGGCATTCGAGATGAATCTGTCAAAATTTCAAGCATTTTACTAAATAAATGTAGAAATTACAGGACAATTTCTGGAAGAAGTTCATTTTTGGTCATCAAAATTTGCATTCTGGTGCAGCCATTTTTGTTTTTGCAGATTTTGGTTAATTTTCTTTAGGCAATTTTAAAGGCACGTTATTCGAGATGAATCTGTCAAAATTTCAAGCATTTTTTTTAAATAAATCTGGAAATTACAGGACAATTTCTGGAAGAAGTTAATTTTTGGTCATCAAAATTTGCATACCAGCGCAGCCATTTTTGTTTTTGTAGAGTTTGGTTAATTTTCTTTAGGCAATTGTAAAGGCACGTTATTCGTGATGAATCTGTCAAAATTTCAAGCATGTTACTAAATAAATGTGGAAATTACAGAACAATTTCTGGTAGAAGTTCATTTTTGGTCATCAAAATTTACCTCCTAGCGCAGCCATTTTTGTTTCTGTAAAGTTTGGTTAATTTTCTTTAGGCAATTTTAAAGGCACATTATTCGAGATGAATCTGTCAAAATTTCAAGCATTTTTTTAAATAAATCTGGAAATTACGGGACAATTTCTGGAAGAAGTTCATTTTTGGTCATCAAAATTTGCATTCTGGTGCAGCCATTTTTGTTCCTGCAGAGTTTGGTTAATTTTCTTTAGGCAATTGTAAAGGCACGTTATTCGTGATGAATCTGTCAAAATTTCAAGCATTTGTCTGAATAAATATGGAAATTACAGGACAATTTCTGGAAGAAGTTTATTTTTGGTCAACAAAATTTGCATTCCAGCGCAGCCATTTTTGTTCCCGCAGAGTTTGGTTAATTTTCTTTAGGCAATTGTAAAGGCACGTTATTCGTGATGAATCTGTCAAAATTTCAAGCATTTAACTAAATAAATGTGGAAATTGTAGAACAATTTCTGGAAGAAGTTCATTTTTGGTCATCAAAATTTGCCTTCTGGTGCAGCCATTTTTGTTTCTGCAGAATTTGGTTAATTTTCTTTATGCGATTTTAAAGGCACGTTATTCGAGATGAATCTGTCAAAATTTCAAGCATTTTACTGAATAAATGTGAAATTACAGGACAATTTCTGGAAGAAGTTCATTTTTGGTCATCAAAATTTGTGTTCTAGCGCAGCCATTTTTGTTCCTGCAGAGTTTGATTAATTTTCTTTAGGCAATTTTAAAGGCACGTTATTCGTGATGAATCTGTCAAAATTTCAAGCACTTTTCTAAATAAATCTGGAATTTACAGAACAATTTCTGGAAGAAGTTTTTTTCGGTCATCAAAATTTTATTTTTTGGACATACGTAGCAGACATTTTAAAAATATTTTATCATAATCGCAGTGCTAAAGGATGTACCTAACACAAAAATAAAAACCATTTTTATACCTCACTCGAAACATCCCCATTTCACACTGGAACAAACGAACTACTTTAGAAAATAAATACATGCACCACTTACCTGGTATTGTATTAATTTAGTTGGATGTAAACAATAGTACATTGGTAATAGGCAAGTAATAATTTATTGAATCAAGCGAATGGCATCGATCACATTGAGAAAATTGGATTAAGGCCGTGTGGGGCGGATGCGTGTGTGTGTGTGGACATGGGGAATGCCGGTCGGCATTTTAGCGGAGAAAATGGAAATTAATCGCGTCGGCGGGTAATCTAGTGGCTTAGGGTATGTAAAGGAGGGTCGCCCCATTTGAAATCTTCCTGGTACATGTAATACACCAGCCAGTATATTATATTCAGAAGGGTGAACGACGTGGGGAACAGAACCCTAGCCGCTTGGTCGATGTACGACACGCTGTTCACGTGCCTGGCTCCGTGATCATTATGGCCTGGAGCAATTAAAACAAAAATTATTTATGCAATCACTGTAATCAAAAAAGGGTTTGATTATTCGAGCGGTAGAACACCAGAAATACGTAAATCTTGTAAGGTGTGAGCCGCTTAGAATTAATCCAATCTTCTATGACGTGAAATGTCAAATTAACATCAAACTGACATAACCTGTATCAGTTGTTATTTGTTTGCAGTTTATTCCGTGATCGTGTTTTTAGTTGAATTATCCCTTTATACTAACAAAATGGGCCAGAAGTCAGTGACGGTTCGCGGGGTTTTTTCTGGTACACCTTCATTTTCGTAGATATTAGTTCCAATAGCCCGTAGGTTTAATGTCTAACTTATCTCACAGCCAACTTTGAATAAAATTCTTACCCCTCGGAAGTTACACCTTTATTTTCGTAGATATTAGTTCCAATAGCCCGTAGGTTTAATGTCTAACTTATCTCACAGCCAACTTTGAATAAAATTCTTACCCCTCGGAAGTTACACCTTCATTTTCGTAGATATTAGTTCCAATAGCCCGTAGGTTTAATGTCTAATTTATCTCACAGCCAACTTTGAATAAAATCCTTGCGGCTCGCACGTTACAAAGATTACGAACCTGCAGCCTCTCGCTGCCTCTGCTTCCTGAACTTATCATCGCCGATCAAACAGTACCAAAACTGCTTCCATTTCGGCAGCCTAAACTCGGTCTGCGTGGTCCTCTCCATCGTCAGCCTGACCGGAGGAGGAGGCGGCAGCGCGCTCGCCGTCAGCGACATCCTCCTGTTGCCGTAATGCAACGACGCGTCCTAAAACCCAATACCTTCAGCAATTACCGCGCGGTGTCGACTTACGCCGAAGAAATAATCACGTTATAAATTGGACAAATGATCGAGCTCCTCCGCCTCCCCGTCGCCGTAGTCGTCGTCGTCGTCGTCGTCGTCGTCGCAACCTGCCCGCCCCCGTTCTCCGTAACCAGATCCGCGACGGTCTCCTCCTCGCAGTCCTCCCATTCCTCCTCGTCGACGGGGATTTCCCCGCTGCCTACTTTCGTGAAGTAATGGACGCCCGCGAACTCCAGGAGGGTGGCTATGCAGTAGAAGAAGCTCATGAGGAGGAACCAGTCGAGGGCGGTGGCGTAGCGGACTTTCGGTAGATCGGTGCGCGAGTCCAAACTTATGGTGGAGAGGGTGAGGACGGTGGTGATGCCCAGGCCGACGCGGTCGCTGGTCGCCTCCCGGTGGATCCAGAAGGACACCCAAGAGAGGACGACGATCAGGATGCAGGGGACGTAGACTTGGATTAGGAAGTAGCCGGTGTGTCGTTGCAGGTTGAACGAGACTTGAAGTACAGAGAAATCGCCTGAGATCAAAAGATTTTTCTAATCAAATATTGTATTATATTTCCCGCCGCTGGCAATCTCCATATCTTGTCGGTGTTAAAGCCTCCCGGATTTGGTTCAGTACAGCATTTAGGCAATAGATTCCGCCACTTTGGCGTTTCTACATTTTTTTAATCACTTGAAAAATTAAAATTTTTAAAATGGCAATAAGATCTTTTTTTATGTGATCATCTTTTGTGCACAACCCATAAACGGCCCCGCGTGTACACAAAACTATTTTCAATTTAGTTTCATTACACCTTCGTAAATAGTCATCCGAGTTCTAATTGCAAACTAAACAAATAACATAAAGGAACCGAAAATATCCACGGAAATGACCGTCCCGAGAATGTTAATGGCGCAATCAATTCCGGTGATTGTGTCTGGCGGCGAGGGATTACCTTGCAGTTCCATCAAAACCGAGAAAGCTTCAATTCTCATTACAAAATTCCAAGAATAATGGGCGAATAACTTAACAATTGAAAATTCTTACTTGTTGTAGATGCACCGATATTTAAACAGAATTGGCACATTATGTTATTATTATTATTATTTTTGACGATTCTAAAAACCAGTAGAAACACTCAATTTCGGTCATGTGTGTGCGTTTCAGCTTTATTCTTATGGCTCCTTGGTTCTATATAACGAGCCGTCCCTGGTTATAACATATTAAAAAAATTATTGGAATTGAAGAAGTTGCTTGTATTCTTAAAATATAATTATTAAAGAGTTGTATAGAATTATTTCAGAATTTTTAAATAATTTTTAATATTTTTTATTTATTTTAGAAAATGCTCAATTTTGAACGCAATTAAAAAATGCATGCAATTATAACTCATTAAAAAATGAATGGAATTTAAAACGTTGATTATATTCTGAAAATATAGTCATTTGGGAGTTGCATGGAATTATTTCAGAATTTTTAAACAATTTCTACTATTTTTTATTTATTTTAGAAAATGCTCAATTTTGAACGCAATTAAAAAATGCACGTTTAACTAAGAACAGTTATAACCCATTAAAAAATTATTGGAATTTAAAAAGTTGATTATATTGTTAAAATATAACAATTTGGGAGTTGTGTAGAATTATTTCAGAATTTTTAAACGATTTCTACTATTTTTTATTTATTTTATAAAATGCTCAATTTTGAACGCAATTAAAATATGCTTGTTTAACAACAAACAATTATAACTCATTAATAAATTATTGGAAATTAAAAAGTTGATTATATTCTTAAATATAATAATTTGGGAGTTGTGTAGAATTATTTCAGAATTTTTAAAGAATTTCTACTATTTTTTATTTATTTTAGAAAATGTTCAATTTTGAACGCAATTAAAAAATGCACGTTTAACTAAGAATAGTTATAATTCATTAAAAAATTATTGGAATTTAAAAAGTTGATTATATTATTAAAATATAACAATTTGGGAGTTGTGTAGAATTATTTCAGAATTTTTAATCAATTTCTACTATTTTTTATTTATTTTAGAAAATGCTCAATTTTGAACGCAATTAAAAAATGCATGTTTAACTAAGAATAGTTATAACCCATTAAAAAATTATTGGAATTTAAAAAGTTGATTATATTGTTAAAATATAACAATTAAGGAGTTGTGTAGAATTATTTCAGAATTTTTAAACAATTTCTACTATTTTTTATTTATTTTAGAAAATGCTCAATTTTGAACGCAATTAAAAAATGCACGTTTAAGTAAGAACAGTTATAACCCATTAAAAAATTATTGTAATTTAAAAAGTTGATTATATTGTTAAAATATAACAATTTGGGAGTTGCGTAGAATTATTTCAGAATTTTTAAACAATTTCTACTATTTTTTATTTATTTTAGAAAATGCTCAATTTTGAACGCAATTAAAAAATGCACGTTTAACTAAGAACAGTTATAACCCATTAAAAAATTATTGGAATTTAAAAAGTTGATTATATTGTTAAAATATAACAATTTGGGAGTTGTGTAGAATTATTTCAGAATTTTTAAACGATTTCTACTATTTTTTATTTATTTTATAAAATGCTCAATTTTGAACGCAATTAAAAAATGCATGTTTAACTAAGAATAGTTATAACCCATTAAAAAATTATTGGAATTTAAAAAGTTGATTATATTGTTAAAATATAACAATTAAGGAGTTGTGTAGAATTATTTCAGAATTTTTAAACAATTTCTACTATTTTTTATTTATTTTAGAAAATGCTCAATTTTGAACGCAATTAAAAAATGCACGTTTAAGTAAGAACAGTTATAACCCATTAAAAAATTATTGTAATTTAAAAAGTTGATTATATTGTTAAAATATAACAATTTGGGAGTTGCGTAGAATTATTTCAGAATTTTTAAACAATTTCTACTATTTTTTATTTATTTTAGAAAATGCTCAATTTTGAACGCAATTAAAAAATGCACGTTTAACTAAGAACAGTTATAACCCATTAAAAAATTATTGGAATTTAAAAAGTTGATTATATTGTTAAAATATAACAATTTGGGAGTTGTGTAGAATTATTTCAGAATTTTTAAACGATTTCTACTATTTTTTATTTATTTTATAAAATGCTCAATTTTGAACGCAATTAAAATATGCTTGTTTAACAACAAACAATTATAACTCATTAATAAATTATTGGAAATTAAAAAGTTGATTATATTCTTAAATATAATAATTTGGGAGTTGTGTAGAATTATTTCAGAATTTTTAAAGAATTTCTACTATTTTTTATTTATTTTAGAAAATGTTCAATTTTGAACGCAATTAAAAAATGCACGTTTAACTAAGAATAGTTATAATTCATTAAAAAATTATTGGAATTTAAAAAGTTGATTATATTATTAAAATATAACAATTTGGGAGTTGTGTAGAATTATTTCAGAATTTTTAAACAATTTCTACTATTTTTTATTTATTTTAGAAAATACTCAATTTTGAATGCAATTAAAAAATGCATGTTTAACAACAAACAATTATAACTCATTAATAAATTATTGGAATTTAAGAAGTTGATTATATTCTTAAAATATAACAATTTGGGAGTTGGGTAGAATTATTTCAGAATTTTTAAACAATTTCTACTATTTTTTATTTATTTTAGAAAATGCTCAATTTTGAACGCAATTAAAATATGCTTGTTTAACAACAAACAATTATAACTCATTAAAAAATTATTGTAATTTAAAAAGTTGATTATATTCTGAAAATATAGTCATTTGGGAGTTGCATGGAATTATTTCAGAATTTTTAAACAATTTCTACTATTTTTTATTTATTTTAGAAAATGCTCAATTTTGAACGCAATTAAAAAATGTACGTTTAACTAAGAATAGTTATAACTCATTAAAAAATTATTGAAATTTAAAAAGTTGATTATATTCTAAAAATATAGTCATTTGGGAGTTGCATGGAATTATTTCAGAATTTTTAAACGATTTCTACTATTTTTTATTTATTTTAGAAAATTCTCAATTTTGAACGCAATTAAAAAATGCACGTTTAACTAAAAATAGTTATAACTCATTAAAAAATTATTGGAATTTAAAAAGTTGATTATATTGTTAAAATATAACAATTTGGGCGTTGTGTAGAATTATTTCAGAATTTTTAAACAATTTCTACTATTTTTGATTTATTTTAGAAAATGCTCAATTTTGAACGCAATTAAAAAATGTACGTTTAACTAAGAATAGTTATAACCCATTAAAAAATTATTGGAATTTAAAAAGTTGATTATATTGTTCAAATATAACAATTTGGGAGTTGCGTAGAATTATTTCAGAATTTTTAAACAATTTCTACTATTTTTTATTTATTTTAGAAAATACTCAATTTTGAACGCAATTAAAAAATGCACGTTTAACTAAGAATAGTTATAGCCCATTAAAAAATTATTGAAATTTAAAAAGTTGATTATATTGTTAAAATATAACAATTTGGGAGTTGTGTAGAATTATTTCAGAATTTTTAAACAATTTCTGCTATTTTTTATTTATTTTAGAAAATGCTCAATTTTGAACGCAATTAAAAAATGCACGTTTAACTAAGAACAGTTATAACCCATTAAAAAATTATTGGAATTTAAAAAATTGATTATATTGTTAAAACATAATAATTTGGGAGTTGTGTAGAATTATTTCAGAATTTTTAAACAATTTCTACTATTTTTTATTTATTTTAGAAAATGCTCAATTTTGAACGCAATTAAAAAATGCATGTTTAACTAAGAATAGTTATAACCCATTAAAAAATTATTGGAATTTAAAAAGTTGATTATATTGTTAAAATATAACAATTAAGGAGTTGTGTAGAATTATTTCAGAATTTTTAAACAATTTCTACTATTTTTTATTTATTTTAGAAAATGCTCAATTTTGAACGCAATTAAAAAATGCACGTTTAAGTAAGAACAGTTATAACCCATTAAAAAATTATTGTAATTTAAAAAGTTGATTATATTGTTAAAATATAACAATTTGGGAGTTGCGTAGAATTATTTCAGAATTTTTAAACAATTTCTACTATTTTTTATTTATTTTAGAAAATACTCAATTTTGAACGCAATTAAAAAATGCACGTTTAACTAAGAATAGTTATAACCCATTAAAAAATTATTGAAATTTAAAAAGTTGATTATATTGTTAAAATATAACAATTTGGGAGTTGTGTAGAATTATTTCAGAATTTTTAAACAATTTCTACTATTTTTTATTTTTTATTTTTTTTTCGTGCATTTAAAATGCACATTTAACTAGGAACAGTTATAACCCATTAAAAAATTATTGGAATTTAAAAAGTTGATTATATTATGAAAATATAGTCATTTGGGAGTTGCATGGAATTATTTCAGAATTTTTAAACGATTTCTACTATTTTTTATTTATTTTAGAAAATGCTCAATTTTGAACGCAATTAAAAAATGCATGTTTAACTAAGAATAGTTATAACCCATTAAAAAATTATTGGAATTTAAAAAGTTGATTATATTGTTAAAATATAACAATTAAGGAGTTGTGTAGAATTATTTCAGAATTTTTAAACAATTTCTACTATTTTTTATTTATTTTAGAAAATACTCAATTTTGAACGCAATTAAAAAATGCACGTTTAACTAAGAATAGTTATAGCCCATTAAAAAATTATTGAAATTTAAAAAGTTGATTATATTGTTAAAATATAACAATTTGGGAGTTGTGTAGAATTATTTCAGAATTTTTAAACAATTTCTGCTATTTTTTATTTATTTTAGAAAATGCTCAATTTTGAACGCAATTAAAAAATGCACGTTTAACTAAGAACAGTTATAACCCATTAAAAAATTATTGGAATTTAAAAAGTTGATTATATTGTTAAAACATAATAATTTGGGAGTTGTGTAGAATTATTTCAGAATTTTTAAACAATTTCTACTATTTTTTATTTATTTTAGAAAATGCTCAATTTTGAACGCAATTAAAAAATGCACGTTTAACTAAGAATAGTTATAACCCATTAAAAAATTATTAAAATTTAAAAAGTTGATTATATTGTTAAAATATAACAATTTGGGAGTTGTGTAGAATTATTTCAGAATTTTTAAACAATTTCTGCTATTTTTTATTTATTTTAGAAAATGCTCAATTTTGAACGCAATTAAAAAATGCACGTTTAACTAAGAACAGTTATAACCCATTAAAAAATTATTGGAATTTAAAAAGTTGATTATATTGTTAAAACATAATAATTTGGGAGTTGTGTAGAATTATTTCAGAACTTTTAAACAATTTCTACTATTTTTTATTTATTTTAGAAAATGCTCAATTTTGAACGCAATTAAAAAATGCACGTTTAACTAAGAATAGTTATATCTCATTAAAAAATTACTGGAATTTAAAAAGTTGATTATATTGTTAAAATATAACAATTTGGGAGTTGTGTAGAATTATTTCAGAATTTTTAAACAATTTCTGCTATTTTTTATTTATTTTAGAAAATGCTCAATTTTGAACGCAATTAAAAAATGCACGTTTAACTAAGAACAGTTATAACCCATTAAAAAATTATTGAAATTTAAAAAGTTGATTATATTGTTAAAATATAACAATTTGGGAGTTGCGTAGTATTATTTCAGAATTTTTAAACAATTTCTACTATTTTTTATTTATTTTAGAAAATACTCAATTTTGAACGCAATTAAAAAATGCACGTTTAACTAAGAATAGTTATAACCCATTAAAAAATTATTGAAATTTAAAAAGTTGATTATATTGTTAAAATATAACAATTTGGGAGTTGTGTAGAATTATTTCAGAATTTTTAAACAATTTCTACTATTTTTTATTTTTTATTTTTTTTTCGTGCATTTAAAATGCACATTTAACTAGGAACAGTTATAACCCATTAAAAAATTATTGGAATTTAAAAAGTTGATTATATTATGAAAATATAGTCATTTGGGAGTTGCATGGAATTATTTCAAAATTTTTAAACGATTTCTACTATTTTTTATTTATTTTAGAAAATGCTCAATTTTGAACGCAATTAAAAAATGCATGTTTAACTAAGAATAGTTATAACCCATTAAAAAATTATTGGAATTTAAAAAGTTGATTATATTGTTAAAATATAACAATTAAGGAGTTGTGTAGAATTATTTCAGAATTTTTAAACAATTTCTACTATTTTTTATTTATTTTAGAAAATGCTCAATTTTGAACGCAATTAAAAAATGCACGTTTAAGTAAGAACAGTTATAACCCATTAAAAAATTATTGGAATTTAAAAAGTTGATTATATTGTTAAAATATAACAATTTGGGCGTTGTGTAGAATTATTTCAGAATTTTTAAACAATTTCTACTATTTTTTATTTATTTTAGAAAATGCTCAATTCTGAACGCAATTAAAAAATGCACGTTTAACTAAGAATAGTTATAACCCATTAAAAAATTATTGGAATGTAAAAAGTCGATTATATTCTGAAAATATAGTCATTTGGAAGTTGCATGGAATTATTTCAGAATTTTTAAACAATTTCTACTATTTTTTATTTATTTTAGAAAATGCTCAATTCTGAACGCAATTAAAAAATGCACGTTTAACTAAGAATAGTTATAAACCATTAAAAAATTATTGGAATTTAAAAAGTTGATTATATTCTGAAAATATAGTCATTTGGGAGTTGCATGGAATTATTTCAGAATTTTTAAACGATTTCTACTATTTTTTATTTATTTTAGAAAATGCTCAATTTCGAACGCAATTAAAAAATGCATGTTTAACTACGAACAGTTATAACCATTGGCGGCTCGTGGAGCATGTTGCTCATTTTTTGAAGAAAGGGAGAACGATATATCTTCCTGGACCAAAGTAATTGGCGAAAAAGTGTTTTAAGAAATAATTAAAAATTCTTGCTGAGCTTAAACCTACAGGTAGTGCCATGGCTCCGTGGCTCTACATAACGAGCCGCCCCTGATTTTACATATTGTTTTACCTTCCCTTCTCCTGAAGGTGAAATTTCTGTAGGGAAAGCTCATCAGATCAAACTGGGACAGTGTCATTCCCGGCACGAACGTCACGCTCTCGTCGTTGTCCCATTGATAGAGCAACTCCCGTGAAGTGTACGCATCTGGAAAGGAATGGTTAAATAGTAAAATTCCTCAAGTGCACGCAACGAAATTTCGTCATTACAGCTGCCTAGTATCAGGGGGCAAGACTGCCTATCCATGGGGAACGACCTCAGCTCCATGGGGCACTTCGCTTTTATAGTCAGTCTGGAAAATTACAACAATTCATTACAGAAATGTCATGTACATCTATCAGTGACGGTTCGCGGGGTTTTTTTCTGGTACGGCCGAGGTGGTAATACGGATAGGTAGGGTCAGTTGCAGAGACGGCTGGCTGCGTGACCGCACCCATCTATATTACCACCGTACCAGAAAAAACCCTGCTGACTGACATCTATCTTTTCAATAAAAAAATATTTTGTTCAATACCCCAACAGAAAGTTACTAGTAGTTACCGATAGATACGGCATTTTCGTCTTCACATAAAAACATAAAACTTGCAGAAAGAAAAATAAATTTTCTCAAGTGTCGCTACTCTTTTGAATATTTCTCCGTTGATAAATTTGATTCGATGAATATTGGAACGTGCGCCGGAATAAATTGTCGTTATCTTATAATTATGAAGTATTATTTTCGGGCCGACGATGAGAATAAATTCGTGATTTATCTCACCTCATGGAGTAGAGGATGTCCCCGTGTTGACTAATTCGCAATAATTTATTGGGGACGGTGATGGTGTGCACGTAGGAGTTTTTCCCGTTGTAGAAATACGTGTCCGGACGCCAGATTCTCTCCAGCATTTTGATCGACAGGGAGAGGGACTCTATGGGGCCCAGGAAGGACAGCCGCCTGTCCCTCCAGTACTGTCGGAAATAGCAGTCCATCGAATATTCCTGTAAATGCGGAATATTTGGGAAGTTACATTGAGTATTATTTTTTGGTTTATAATTATGAAACGATAATAGTTACAGCAAATTTATGTTAATAATAATTGTAGAGAATGCCGAAATGAACAACTTTTAAAGAATAAGTTTTTTTCGAAATCCCTTTAGTTTTTGAGTAAACTGAGTTTTTGAATTTGAAGTGTAATTTTTCCATCTTTCAGAATTTTGACGTTTTAAACGTCACTTTCATCCGAGTCTACAAAACGCAAGATATACTTTTAAAATTTGATTTCAATTGAAAATAAACCACGAAAGCGTAAATATAAATGATACCATCAAGTCGGAGAAGGTAACATGATGGCCACATCACCATTTTTTTATCTTCTTAAAATCTTCATAAAGGAATCAATTGAAAAAATACATTTAATGAATGAAAATTTTGTCCATTTTTAAAAGATTTAACTCGATTAATTATTTAATTACTTAAACAAGAATTTATTGGGATGCTAACAATATTAGTTTTTATGGCTGGTTTAACAAATTTTAACAAATCGTTACCTCAAGTCGATTAATTACTCAAACAAGAAATAATTGGTGTACTAACAAACATTAGTGTTCACGAATACATAAGCAGTTGTCATCAGAAACTTCATTACTTAATTACTTAAACAGGAAATTATTGGTGTACTAACAACATTAGTTAATATTCATCAATATGTAAACGAACACTTCTCTTCAGGAACGAATTAAAGCGATGAAATTTATCTCTTCATCTCCGCCCATTATATGTTTGCACGTTATAAATTACTCCTTCTCCGTAGTCTTCTAGATGGAAACTTAACAGTACATGAAATACAAGAGGAGAATTGCTGCAATTGAAGATGATTAAGGATTACACTCGTACGTATTGAAAAGATGAAATGAAATACAACAGACGAACTGAAACATTTCGAAATAAAATGTTCATCTCACGTTTACGTTTCATTTTCTCACTAATATTTTCCCGGTGCAGTCCGGTCTGGAAAAGATTGGAAGAAGCACTTGCTGATGTTTTGTATTTTCAGACACGAGTTAAAGCGTCGTTTCTGGGATAAAATTTTTAAGCAGCCTTTTGTTGTGCAAAGCTGCACGAAATCATACTTTGATGAAGTCCAAAGCAACGGATTTTATTTTGTCACATTTCACACTTCGCAATAAGCTTACGTGAATTCAGTTTTAACTTCGAATGTTATTTTTACAACGTCAACACGGACAAAGGTAAAAATCCTTTGCTTAAAGGCCGCTATGAATAATTTGCTTAAATATACTTAAATTCCTAAGTTTTAAGCAAGTGCATAAATATCACGACTACGGCTTACCATATCAAGTTCTGAAACTGGTCCCATGCTCCTGATAAGAATGTTGGTTTTAACAACAGTGGGTTTATCTGCAAAAAATTCAAATAATCGAAATTCAATATGATATACGATATTAATTTCCCA
Source organism: Ocypus olens (assembly GCA_910593695.2). NCBI lineage: Eukaryota > Metazoa > Arthropoda > Insecta > Coleoptera > Staphylinidae > Ocypus > Ocypus olens. Next base: position 56,838,377 of record OU343054.1, on the reverse strand, counting down.
GCGAATTTTTTAAAATTCTAAATTTGGAAAAAAAATTGAAAAAAAATATAAATCGTGCAGGTAAAATTCTACAAAATTTTTATTTACTTAAGGAAACGTCATTCTTTCAAAATAATTTTAGTTTTTAAAAATCCAACAATTTTCTTGTGAGTTACGAATTTTTTAAAATTCTAAATTTTGAATTGTTGAACTTACAACGAAAAAAAAATTAAAATAAATATAAATCGTGCAGGTAAAATTCTACAAAAATTGTATTTACTTAAGGAAACGTCATTCTTTCAAAATAATTTTGGTTTTTAAAAATCCAACAATTTTTTCGCAAGTTGCGAATTTTTCAAAATTTTAAATTTTGAACTGAAGGAAAAAATATAAATGGTGCAGGTAAAATTCTACAAAAAATTTATTTACATAAGAAAACGTCATTCCTTCAAAATAATTTTCGTTTTTAAAAATCCAACAATTTTTTCGCGAGTTGCGAATTTTTCAAAATTATAAATTTTGAACTGAAGGAAAAAAATATAAATCGTGCAGGTAAAATTCTACAAAAAAATTATTCAGTTAAGGAAACGTCATTCTTTCAAAATAATTTTGGTTCTTAAAAATCCAACAATTTTCTTACGAGTTATAATGTTTTTAAAATTTGAAATTTTGAACTGAAGGAAAAAAATATAAATCGTGCAGGTAAAATTCTACAAAAATTTTATTTACTTAAGGAAACGTTATTCTTTCAAAATAATTTTGGTTTTTTAAAATCCAACAATTTTTTCGCGAGTTACGAATTTTTTAAAATTCTAAATTTCGAATTGTTGAACTTACAACGAAAAAAAAATTAAAATAAATATAAATCGTGCAGGTAAAATTCTACAACAATTTTATTCACTTTAGGAAACGTCATCTTTTCAAAATAATTTTGGTTTTTAAAAATCCAACAATTTTCTCGCGAGTTGCGAATTTTTCAAAATTCTAAATTTTGAATTGAAAAAAAAAATTTAAATCGTGCAGGTAAAATTCTACAAATCTTTTATTTACTTAAGGAAACATAATTCTTTTAAAATAATTTTGGTTTTTTAAAATCCAACAATTTTCTCGCTAATTACGAATTTTTTAAAATTTGAAATTTTGAATTGTCGAATCTGCGACGAAGAAAATTGAAATAAATATAAATCGTGTAGATAAAATTCTACAAACATTTTATTTACTTAAGGAAACGTCATTCTTACAAAATAATTTTCGTTTTTGAAAATTCAACAATTTTTTCACGAGTTGCGAATTTTTTAAAATTCTAAATTTTGAATTGTTGAACTCAAAACGAAAAAAAATTAAAATAAATATAAATCGTGCAGGTAAAATTCTATAAAAAATTTATTTACTTAAGAAAACGTCATTCTTTTAAAATAATTTTGGTTTTTGAAAATCCAACAATTTTCTTGCGAGTTACGAATTTTTTAAAATTCTAAATTTTGAATTGTTGAACTTACAACGAAAAAAAATATTAAAATAAATATAAATCGTGCAGGTAAAATTCTACAAAAATTTTATTTACTTAAGGAAACGTCATTCTTTCAAAATAATTTTCGTTTTTAAAAATCCAACAATTTTCTCACGAGTTGCGAATTTTTTTAAAATTCTAAATTTTGAATTGTTGAATTTACAACGAAAAAAATTAAAATAAATATAAATCGTGTAGGTAAAATTCTACAAAAATTTTATTTACTTAAGGAAACGTCATTTTTTCAAAATAATTTTGGTTTTTAAGGATCCAACAATTTTCTTGCGAGTTACGAATTTTTTAAAATTAGAAATTTTGAATTGTCGAATCTGCGACGAAAAAAATTCAAATAAATATAAATCGTGCAGGTAAAATTAAAAAAAAAATTATTTACTGCAGGAAACATCATTCTTTCAAAATAATTTTCGTTTTTAAAATTTTTTTAAAATTCTAAATTTTGAATTGTTGAACTTAGAACGAAAAAAAAATTAAAATAAATATAAATCGTGCAGGTACAATTCAACAACAATTTTATTTACTTCGGGAAACATCATTATTTCAAAATAATTTTCGCTTTTAAAAATTCAACAATTTTTTCGCGAGTTGCGAATTTTTTAAAATTCTAAATTTTGAACTGAAGGAAAAACAATATAAATCGTGCAGATAAAATTCTACAGAAATTTTATTTACTTTAGGAAACGTCATTCTTTCAAAATAATTTTGGTTTTTAAAAATCCAACAATTTTTTCGCAAGTTGCGAATTTTTTAAAATTCTAAATTTTGAACTGAAGAAAAAAAATATAAATCACGCAGGTAAAATTCCACAAAAATTTGATCTAATTAAGGAAACGTCATTCTTTCAAAATAATTTTGGTTTTTAAAAATCTAACAATTTTTTCGCAAGTTGCGATTTTTTTTTAAATTCTAGTATAAGCCAACATTTCCTAATTAGACATAATGTTTGGGGTTTTTATAATAAACAAATAAAATAAATAAATTTAAATTCGACTTCTTTTTTCAGCGAGTGATTCCCCCTCAAGCAAAACAAGCGAACAGAATTTTCCGTCCCCATTAAAACCGACGCAATTACACGAAAAGCACTTCGTGGAAATAACAAGTGCAGGGGATGCAGATACGGTTACAGTTTAATGAGGGAGAAGGGACACAAACTTAAATTCATAATTAATATTTGGCACCGACAATTACCGATAATTGAGTCCGGAATTAAAACAACACAACTTTCGGCGTTCAACTTCCATCATTGAAATGAAACATTTTTTTTTGTAATGTGAAATTATAAATTGGAAATGGAAATTGCGTTGAATATGGACATATTTATTTTCTAGGGGTCTCCAAACTACGGCCAGCGACCTCAACGATTCGGAAATAATCGCACCAGAATAAAATTTATGTCAAATTGGAAGTTGCTCACTTTCCTACGCTTTGGAAAAAATATAAAAATAATCGCCACTGACTTGAAATTTTCCAAATTTACTCAAAATATATTCTGCTACATAATCCAAGCAAAATCCAAAAACATCCCTTGGCTAAATTCATAAATAATCGCACAAGAACAAAACTTATGTCAAATTGGAAGTTACACACTTTTCTACGCTTTGGAAAAAATATAAAAACAGTCGCCACTGACTTGAAATTTTCCAAATTTACTCAAAATACATTCTGCTACATAATCCAAGCAAAATCCAAAAACATCCCTCAGCTAAATTCAGAAATAATCACACAAGAACAAAACTTATGTCAAATTGGAAGTTACACACTTTCCTACGCTTTGGAAAAAATATAAAAACAATCGCCACAGACTTGAAATTTTCCAAATTTACTCAAAATACATTCTGCTTTATAATCCAACCAAAATCCAAAAACATCCCTTAGTGAAATTTGGAAATAATCGCACAAGAACGGAATTGAAAATTGTTCACTCAAGTCAAAAATTAAGAAATTACTGATATCAATATTAAATTTTCGAATCAACTCGTACATAATGAATTAAACGAAACCCCATCCTCCCATAAACGAATTTCCATCGCGTGGTAAAACGCAGAAACATTTATGCAGCAGCAACAGAAAATAGCGGGGAAATTTTAAGTACGTTTTCATTGCGGATGAAAACGTACCGCCCTGTAGTATGCCAAGAATTATGCAAAAGATGTACTTATAAGTATGCGAACACAGAGGGGGTGGTAGGGTGAGGGGGGCACTAGATCAAAGGCATAAGTTAAATCCACATTGTTTACGTGGAAATATCGAGATGTTTGCGGAATATATTCCACTTTCCACATTCAGTTTATAACGTAGCGGAACAATTTAAAATGGATGTAATAATATAGTAAGAAAATTGCGGATGATGGGAATGTAACATTTTTGAAACCCTGTTTGTTAATGAACAGACAAGCGAGTTTAAAATTTGCATTTAAATGTTAAACAACAATAAAATATTTGACTTAAGCTGGCTATGGTGTTGTAAATGTAACTAAATAAGTCATCATGGTATAATATACCGTGTGAGCCACTGAATTTTGCTGCTGAGAGATGGCCATGCATGGGAAACATAGCAGACATGTCTGAGATTGTTTTTTTTTTAGTTTAACTGAACTATTTTTTTTTCAATGACGTGAATTGTCAAATTAAAATCAAATTGAAAAGATATCCACGAACATGATGAATTAAAAGAAATTACTTCAAGGATTTTGAAAAAATCGCAAGAGTGGCGTTAATGTTATTTCCGAAGTTGCGCTTTTTTTTCGAGAGAATAAAAAAAATATAAAAACAATTGCGACGAAGTTGAAACTTTGTAAATTTATTGAAGATGCATTGTTCCTTATATTCCGGTAAAAATCTAAAAACATTACTTCCCGGATTTTAAAAAAATCGCAAGAGAGTGGCGTTAATTGTATTTCCGAAGTTGCGCTTTTTTTCGAGAGAATAAAAAAAAATATAAAAACAATTGCGACGAAGTTGAAACTTTGTAAATTTATTGAAGATGCATTGTTCCTTATATTCCAGTAAAAATCTAAAAACATTACTTCCCGGATTTTGAAAAAATCGCAAGAGAGAGGCGTTAATCGTGTTTTCGAAGTTGCGCTTTTTTTTAGAGAGATGAAAAAAATATAAAAACAACTGCGACGAAGTTGAAACTTTGCAAATTTATTGAAGATGCATTGTTCCTTATATTTCAGTAAAAATCTAAAAACATCACTTCCCGGATTTTGAAAAAATCGCAAGAGAGTGGCGTTAATTTTATTTCTGAAATTGCGCTTTTTTTCGAGAGAATAAAAAAAATATAAAAACAATTGCGACGAAGTTGAAACTTTGTAAATTTATTGAAGATGCATTGTTCCTTATATTCCAGTAAAAATCTAAAAACGTTACTTCCCGGATTTTGAAAAAATCGCAAGAGAGTGGCGTTAATTTTATTTCTGAAGTTGCGCTTTTTTTCGAGAGAATAAAAAAAATATAAAAACAATTGCGACGAAGTTGAAACTTTGTAAATTTATTGAAGATGCATTGTTCCTTATATTCCAGTAAAAATCTAAAAACATTACTTCCCGGATTTTGAAAAAATCGCAAGAGTGGCGTTAATGTTATTTCCGAAGTTGCGCTTTTTTTTCGAGAGAATAAAAAAAATTGAAAAACAATTGCGACGAAGTTGAAACTTTGCAAATTTATTGAAAATGCATCGTTCCTTATATTCCAGTAAAAATCTAAAAACATTACTTCCCGGGTTTTGAAAAAAATCGCAAGAGATTGGTGTTAATTGTATTTCTGAAGTTGCGCTTTTTTTCGAGAGAATAAAAAAAATATAAAAACAATTGCGACGAAGTTGAAACTTTGTAAATTTATTGAAGATGCATTGTTCCTTATATTCCAGTAAAAATCTAAAAACATTACTACCCGGATTTTGAAAAAATCGCAAGAGAGAGGCGTTAATGTTATTTCTGAAGTTGCGCTTTTTTTTCAAGAGAATAAAAAAAATATAAAAACAACTGCGACGAAGTTGAAACTTTGTAAATTTATTGAAGATGCATGGTTCCTTATATTCCAATAAAAATCTAAAAACATTACTTCCCGGATTTTGAAAAAATCGCAAGAGAGAGGCGTTAATGTTATTTCTGAAGTTGCGCTTTTTTTTCAAGAGAATAAAAAAAATATAAAAACAACTGCGACGAAGTTGAAACTTTGTAAATTTATTGAAGATGCATGGTTCCTTATATTCCAATAAAAATCTAAAAACATTACTTCCCGGGTTTTGAAAAAATTGCAAGAGAGTGGCGTTAATGTTATTTCTGAAGTTGCGCTTTTTTTCGAGAGGATAAAAAAAATATAAAAACAATTGCGACGAAGTTGAAACTTTGCAAATTTATTGAAGATGCATTGTTCGTTATATTTCAGTAAAAATCTAAAAACTTTACTTCCAGGTTTTTGAAAAAATTGCAAGAGAGTGGCGTTAATGTTATTTCCGAAGTTGCGCTTTTTTTAGAGAGAATAAAAAAAAATATAAAAACAATTGCGACGAAGTTGAAACTTTGTAAATTTATTGAAAATGCATCGTTCCTTATATTCCAGTAAAAATCTAAAAACATTACTTCCCGGATTTTGAAAAAATCGCAAGAGAGTGGCGTTAATTGTATTTCTGAAGTTGCGCTTTTTTTCGAGAGAATAAAAAAAATATAAAAACAATTGCGACGAAGTTGAAACTTTGTAAATTTATTGAAGATGCATTGTTCCTTATATTCCAGTAAAAATCTAAAAACATTACTTCCCGGATTTTGAAAAAATCGCAACAGAGAGGCGTTAATTGTATTTCCGAAGTTGCGCTTTTTTTTCGAAAGAATAAAAAAAATATAAAAACAATTGCGACGAAGTTGAAACTTTGTAAATTTATTGAAGATGCATTGTTCCTTATATTCCAGTAAAAATCCAAAAACAATACTTCCCGGATTTTGAAAAAATCGCAAGAGAGAGGCGTTAATTGTATTTCCGAAGTTGCGCTTTTTTTTCAAGAGAATAAAAAAAATATAAAAACAATTGCGACGAAGTTGAAACTTTGCAAATTTATTGAAGATGCATTGTTCCTTATATTCTAGTAAAAATCTAAAAACATTACTTCCCGGATTTTGAAAAAATCGCAAGAGAGAGAGGCGTTAATTGTATTTCCGAAGTTGCGCTTTTTTTTCGAGAGAATAAAAAAAATATAAAAACAATTGCGACGAAGTTGAAACTTTGCAAATTTATTGAAGATGCATTGTTCCTTATATTCCAGTAAAAATCCAAAAACAATACTTCCCGGATTTTGAAAAAATCGCAAGAGAGAGGCGTTAATTGTATTTCCGAAGTTGCGCTTTTTTTTCGAGAGAATAAAAAAAATATAAAAACAATTGCGACGAAGTTGAAACTTTGTAAATTTATTGAAGATGCATTGTTCCTTATATTCCAGTAAAAATCTAAAAACATTACTTCCCGGATTTTGAAAAAATCGCAAGAGAGTGGCGTTAATTGTATTTCCGAAGTTGCGCTTTTTTTTCGAGAGAGTAAAAAAAATATAAAAACAATTGCAACGAAGTTGAAACTTTGCAAATTTATTGAAGATGCATTGTTCCTGATATTCCAGTAAAAATCTAAAAACATTACTTCCCGGATTTTGAAAAAATCGCAAGAGAGTGGCGGTAATTGTATTTCTGAAGTTGCGCTTTTCTCGGGAGAATAAAAAAAAATATAAAAACAATCGCGAGGAAGTTGAAACTTTGCAAATTTATTGAAGATGCATCGTTCCTTATACTCCAGTAAAAATCTAAAAACATTACTTCCCGGATTTTGAAAAAATTGCAAGAGAGAGGCGTTAATTGTATTTCCGAAGTTGCGTTTTTTTTTTCGAGAGAATGAAAAAAATATAAAAACAATTGCAACGAAGTTGAAACTGTGCAAATTTATTGAAGATGCATTGTTCCTTATATTCCAGTAAAAATCCAAAAACATTACTTCCCGGATTTTGAAAAAATCGCAAGAGAGTGGCGTTAATTGTATTTCCGAAGTTGCGCTTTTTTTTCGAGAGAATAAAAAAAATATAAAAACAATTGCAACGAAGTTGAAACTTTGTAAATATATTGAAAATGCATTGTTTCTTATATTCCAGTAAAAATCTAAAAACATTACTTTCCGGATTTTGAAAAAATCGCAAGAGAGAGGCGTTAATTGTATTTTCGAAGTTGCGCTTTTTTTCGAGAGAATAAAAAAAAATATAAAAACAATTGCGATGGAGGTAAAACTTTGTAAATTTATTGAAAATGCATTGTTCCTTATATTCCAGTAAAAATCTAAAAATATTACTTTCCGGATTTTGAAAAAATCGCAAGAGAGTGGCGTTAATGTTATTTCCGAAGTTGCGTTTTTTTTCCGAGAAAATAAAAAAAATATAAAAACAATTGCGACGAAGTTGAAACTTTGTAAATTTATTGAAGATGTATCGTTCCTTATATTCCAGTAAAAATCTAAAAACATTACTTCCCGGATTTTGGAAAAATCGCAAGAGAGTGGCGTTAATTGTATTTTCGAAGTTGCGTTTTTTTCGAGAGAATAAAAAAAATATAAAAACAATTGCGATGGAGTTAAAACTTTGCAAATTTATTGAAGATGCATTGTTCCTTATATTCCAGTAAAAATCCAAAAACATTACTTCCCGGATTTTGAAAAAATCGCAAGAGAGTGGCGTTAATGTTATTTCTGAAGTTGCAACTAAAAGAATTAATTCGAAGCTGAAAAAAATTTTGATCAGCAGATGCAAAGAAAATATAACTTTCCGTATAAATACATGTAATCAATTAATTTTAATCCTTCTTTTCAGATGAAATATCGCTTCACGTTCGCTCAGTTGGAATTAATCGGGAAGTGCCGGAGGGATTACGCGCTCACCGTGTCCGTGCGTTGGAAGTTGCGAGCTCTCGTAGTTCTTCAAAAGATTCTCCAAGACCATCGTGATGTTTCTGCTGACGTGGTCATTGACGGGCGATCTTTTATTAACATTACGTCCGCTTTTATCATCCCTCTCCACCGAGACGTTGCTGCTTACCACCCGTGTGTACGTCGCATGCTGAGAAAAGTCCAAGACGATCGAGGAAAGATTTTGCGCGACGATCTCCTCACCGCCGATAATCGGCAGCGAGCGGATCAGAGATATCGAGGCTTCAGCTTTAAATCTACAAAACAAACATATTTGGAAAAGGCTTAAATCTAATCACAGAACCAAACCGCAAATTATGTATTTCGTTTACTATTTGAAAGATCGTTTACACAGCCGAAAATATAACACCAGTGTTATGTCAATTTAAGCCGGGGTTTATTACCAACATTGAGCGTGTTGTTTTTCAAAAAATTATTTCGTTTACCAATTGAAAGATCGTTTACACAGCCGAAAATATAATGCCAGTGTTATGTCAATTTAAGCCAGGGTTTATTGCCAACACTGAATTAAAAAATTATTTTGAAATGAAACAAAATTTTCGATGTTTTACGTTTTTGCGTGAAATTCTTTTTAAAATTTAAATGATTTAATTACGGCCTTAACGAATCGATTTGCATACGGCGGGTGGAAAAAAAAGGCAAGCTTAATAGCGTGGTTAGACATATTTTAAAGTGGAGGCCCTTTCAGCCTTATTCAGCCGGCCGGATGCGAACAAAACAAACGCCGATTCAGCGGAACGCGCGTTCGGGGGGGTTCCCCCCTCTCGCCCGTTTGGCACCCGCGCCTTTGCGGGGTGGGACGGGGGTGTTGGCAACTGGCAAAGAGAGAGTGGGAGAGAGAGGAGGAAAAATAAGGCCACCACATCAAATACACCTAGCGGCTGTTTGGATTCCGTTAAATAAATATCTGCATTTTTATTTGTCCCACGAAATATCTCACCGCAGTTCGTTCAAAGGGCCCTCTCAAGGACGCGAAGAAAATTTTTCCCCTTCGACCGACTGACTGCAACATTTATTCACGGATTGAGCGTCGAGACGGTTTTATAGGATCATTGTTTATCGTTGAACTGCGTTAGTATTAACTCCCCAAATTATTTGACAGTATCGGTCTTCTTACATTATTTTTAATGCTTTCTGAGGTGAATGATTTGGTGGTACCTTACTCAATAGTTTCTGCCGAAGAGTATTTACCGAGATGTTAAAAAAAACTTACAATTATTTTGAATTGAAAAGAAAGGTTTGCCATGAAATCATAATGGCCGATATTTAATTTTGTTCTAAAAAGTGACAGTAGATGTCGCATTACGATTTACAATCGGCCGAGTATTCTACATAAGAAAACGTATTTATAAATAAATGGTTTTACTCAGGTACTATTTTAGAAGTGTAAGTGATTTGTTCAGTGTTGAAATTACGGAGAAGGCAATAGTAGGAACAGTACAATGAGTATACAAATAATGTAAGTACATTGATCTTACAAAATAATTAAAGGAGCCAATTGCAACACATTTCAAATTTAGAGTAAAGTAGTAATTATTCATTGAATAGTACTCTTGCTAGTTATTACGTTCTCCGGAAATACTTTCATGCGAAGAAAGTGTAAATCGTAATGCGACATCTATTGTCACTTTTTAGAACAAAATGAAATGTCGGCCATTATGATTTCATGGCAAACCTTTCTTTTTAATTCAAAATTATTGTAAAGTTTTTTGCAAATATCTCGGTAAATACTCTGCAGAAACTATTGAGTAGGTACCAAATGATTCAGCTTAAAAAGATTTAAAAATAATGTAAGAAGACCGATACTGTCAAATAATTAGGGGAGCCAATATTCCAAATCATTCAGCTTAAAAAGCATTAAAAATAATAAGAATACCGATGGTGTCAAATAATTAGGGGCGCCAATATTAACACATTTAAAATTTTACATGTAAATCCCTATGCCAATTTTAATTGCACAAGAAATGAACTCATTTCTCGTTCAATAAATTAAGTAGTGCAAAACGGTTTTTACATTGACGAAAACTTTCTTTAATTATACAAAAAAATAAATTCTAATTGAATTATTTTTCCGGATGTAATTGGAGATTGGAGCAATAGTGGAGCGGTTCCAAGTTGGCTGTAAGAATGCCGAGTGAAAAGTCCTGTTAAAATCGTCAAGTATAATAGTGTCCAACCCCATAAATATCCATTTAGCACTCTTTGTGGCCCCCCGTAAATAAATAACGGGACACTTTCGGAATTTCCCGCACAATTACGCGCCTCCTTTATTATTCGGCCTTCTTCGTCTTTTTTCTTTGCACCTCCGCCACATTGATATTTATTATTCTTCCCCCAAAGGAAGTTTTACAGTATTCATCAACCGGGATTGTAATCTTAATGAAAACCTAAACTAAACTATTTTTATTACTTGAATGAAAATTTTTCAATCACCTGGAAAAAATATAAAAACAATTTCCAACGATTTGAAACTTTCCAAATTTACTCGAAACACATTCAGAATTATAATTCTGCAAAAACCCGCAAACACCCCATCCCCGGATTTCGAGATAATTGCGCAAACGGAGCGTAAGTTTGTGAAAAATTGAAAATTTTTCAATCACCGGGAAAAAATATAAAAACAATTGGCAACGATTTGAAACTTTCCAAATTTACTCAAAACACATTCAGAATTGTAATTCTGCAAAAACCAGCAAACACCGCATCCCCGGATTTCGAGATAATTGCGCAAACGGAGCGTAAGTTTGTAAAAAATTGAAAATTTTTCAATCACCGGGAAAAAATATAAAAACAATTGGCAATGATTTGAAACTTTCCAAATTTATTCAAAACACATTCAGAATTGTAATTCTGCAAAAACCAGCAAACACCGCATCCCCGGATTTCGAGATAATTGCGCAAACGGAGCGTAAGTTTGTAAAAAATTGAAAATTTTTCAATCGCCAGGAAAAAATATAAAAACAATTGCCATCGATTTGAAACTTTCCAAATTTACTTAAAACACATTCAGAATTATAATTCTGCAAAAACCCGCAAACACCCTATTCCCAGATTTCGAGATAATTGCTGTTAATCATGTGTGAAAATTTTATTCGGCGATGGAAAATTTTTCACGGGGACTTAATTCGTTTTGTTGTGCAAATGTAATTAATGAACATGTAAATGTGCGGGCGAGAATTTCTTAACGCTGAAACGGATCCGTGTGTAATGTGTGTGAAACCGAAAATCTATTAATTATTGCCACGATTTCGTAAGTAAACGAAAATTCAAACAATAAATTTAATGCAAAACACCCCTCTGTTTGTTTGTAAATTGACTTAACACGAATTAACATGTACAAAAAAATCAACCAAAATTACGATCCAAGTTACCCGTTAATAAATAAACAAAAAATGCATGAGAGCGCAAATTTCAAAAGATTACTCGAAAAATACATTTTTGCGACTTTCCACTTACCCAAACTCGAAACACAATACAACGAACACACCAGTACCGAATGATACGTGCAACCCTCGCAACATTACAAGCGTTTAACAATTAAATGTTCGCAAATACATAAAGTGCGCTTTTGTGGGGAAGATTGCGAATGGTGGAGGAGCGGCGCGGCGGCGGCGTCGCGAAACTGATGATGCGCGCGTCCGGAACGCGAAACTTTCAAAATCCGCACGATCCGAGATTGCGCATCCCCACACGACAAACACGCACACATCCACGATTTATTGTTATTATCCTTCGTTATGTGCCGGAAGGGTTGAATTAAACATCCCCGGCGGGATTATTATTATTATTACTGTGTTTCTTTTGTATTCTAATAAAGTTAAACTGACGTTCTATAATGGATTCGTCTCCTGTTTTCTATTTGCTCTTGTTTCGGGTTTCCACTTTCCCTAGATTTTCTATACACTCTACGTCTCGCCGGTTAATTGAGGGCAATCAATACGATCGATTGTGTTCCCTTAAAAGGGTTATATCGTATTGAAGTAATGCTCACTTTTGTTTACATATGTATTTATTTTAATTGATGTAATTTTTAGGGTATGCCCAAACAGCTGCATGCATGTAATCAGGTCAAAGGTTCATTAAACTTTACTTAAACCATCTTTTATTCCGATATAAACGTTCGTTTACATATATATTTTAATTGCTATGTTTAAAACAATCCCAAACAGCTATCGGCCTGGTGGTCTGAATTTGTAAAAGTGCATGTAAACGCGTCGAAGTTGTATTAAACTTTACTTAAACCATTTTTTTTACAAATATATTTTAATTGACGTGTTTAAAACAGTCCCAAATAGCTACCGGCCTCGTGATCTGTAATCGCATAATGTTTAGAATTAGTAGATGTGCATGTAATCGCGTCAAGGATTTATTAAACTTTACTTAAACCATCTTTTTTTACATAATATTTTAATTGTCATGCTTAAAACAGTCCCAAACAGCTATCGGCCTCGTGGTCTGTCATCATACAACACTTGGGATTTGTAGATGCGCATGTAATCAAGTCGAAAATGTATTTCCCAACGATCCAAACACTTGAATCATCTTTTATTCCGATATAATAAGTTTTAACAAGGTATTGCATTTGTTGAAGTGTATTACGCATTTCTCGTCGTTCCCGTAAAACGTATTAAGAGCAGAAATGTAAATAAACATGGGGCGAATTCTCTATTTCCAATAAATCGCATTATTGACCCGCGCCCGTTTTATTGCCTCGCCGGAAATTGTTGCAAGTTTTATCTTTCGCCAGGTGGAGGGAACATTCGTCACAAGACCGAGAAAAACTAATGCATTGTTTTATATTTCACCGAATTTATTATCCTGAAGGATTGTAATTTTCGCGAAAAATATCTTCTACGAAATTAAGTCTGATGATAAGACCGAGAAAACGCTGTATTTTTGTATTTCACTGAATTTATTTTGCTGAAGGATTACAATATATCTTCTATCAAATTAACTTTGATGAAGGCACAAAAAACGTCAATGTTGATTTTCTAAGTAGCTGCTGGTTAATTGATTTAGCAGGAGGACGTCTGGCAATTTAAAGAGTATCGACAGGCTGCCAGTAAATAATTTTTTATCGCGCGCTGAATTCGAACGTAACGCTTTTTAATGGGGATACATATTTAATTTGGAGTTTATGAGAGCGAGAGAGAGAGAGAGAGAGAGGGAGAGAGAGAGGGAGAAAGAGATAGAGAGAGAGAGAGAGAGAGAGACATGTCAAATTAGGATGCCCAGATTTTCGGATAATTTTATTTGAAAAGACCGTAAAGTTGCGAAAGTTTTAATAAATTCGGCGACTTGAAAAAAATATAAAAACAAATGCCATCGACTTGAAAATTTCCAAAATTACTTACAACACACGTCAAATTATGATTCTGTAAAAATTGAAGATACCCCACACCCAGATTTTCGGATAATTTTACTTGAAAAGACCGTAAAGTTGCGGAAGTTTTAGTAATTTCGGCGACTTGAAAAAAATATAAAAACAAATTCCATCGACTTGAAAATTTCCAAAATTACTTACAACACACGTCAAATTATGATTCTGTAAAAATTGAAGATATCCCATGCCCGGATTTTCGGATAATTTTATTTGAAAAGACCGTAAAGTTGCGAAGGTTTTAATAATTTCGGCGACTTCAAAAAAATACAAAAACAAATACCATCGACTTGAAACTTTCCAAAATTACTTACAACACACGTTAAATTATGATTCTGTAAAAATTGAAGATACCCTACGCCCGGATTTTCGGGTAATTTTATTCGAAAAGAGCGTAAAGTTGCGGAAGTTTTAATAATTTCGGCGACTTGAAAAAAATATAAAAACAAATGCCACCGACTTGAAATTTCCAAAATTACTTACAACACACGTCAAATTATGATTCTGTAAAAATTGAAGATATCCCACGCCCAAATTTTCGGATAATTTTATTTGAAAAGAACGTAAAGTAGCGAAGGTTTTAATAATTTCGGCGACTTGAAAAAAATATAAAAACAAATGCCATCGACTTGAAAAATTCCAAAATTACTTACAACACGCGTCAAATTATGATTCTGTAAAAATTGAAGATATACCACGCTCAGATTTTCGGATAATTTTATTCGAAAAGACCGTAAAGTTGCGAAAGTTTTAATAATTTCGGCGACTTGAAAAAAATACAAAAACAAACGCCATCGACTTGAAACTTTCCAAAATTACTTACAACGCACGTCAAATTATGATTCTGTAAAAATTGAAGATACCCCACGCCCAAATTTTCGGATAATTTTATTTGAAAAGAACGTAAAGTAGCGAAGGTTTTAATAATTTCGGCGACTTGAAAAAAATATAAAAACAAATGCCATCGACTTGAAACTTTCCAAAATTATTTACAACACACGTCAAATTACGATTCTGTAAAAATTGAAGATATCCCATGCCCGGATTTTCGGATAATTTTATTTGAAAAGACCGTAAAGTTGCGAAAGTTTTAATAATTTCGGCGACTTGAAAAAAATATAAAAACAAATGCCATCGACTTGAAAATTTTCAAAATTACTTACAATACATGTCAAATTATGATTCTGCAAAAATTGAAGATACCCCACGCCCAAATTTTCGGATAATTTTATTTGAAAAGAACGTAAAGTAGCGAAGGTTTTAATAATTTCGGCGACTTGAAAAAAAAATATAAAAACTAATGCCATCGACTTGAAAATATCCAAAATTACTAACAATACACGTCAAATTATGATTCTGTAAAAATTGAAGATATCCGATGCCCGGATTTTCGGATAATTTTATTCGAAAAGACCGTAAAGTTTTAATAATTTCGGCGACTCGCATTGTTGCATTTTATAATATCCTCTCATTCACATGAAAATTGAATTGAAATTGTAGGTTCAATCATTGCTATCAAAAATACAACATGCTAATACAAGGATAAAAAAACACCAAGACTGCGGCGAGAATAAAGTGTGAACAGAGTAGATATTTTGACTGGTAGTTCGTTTGAGCCGTAGATATTATCGACCGTAGGATTTTTAATATGTCGGTCAATTGACTCGTAGGAATTTTAATACGTCGATCTATTGACTCGTAGGAATTTTGAGACGTTGGAATTTTAACACGTCGGACTTTTTTTCGTTCGGTTTTTGGCACGTGATCATAATTGTCAACATGACGTAAGACATATATTCACAGAACTCCAATTTTTCTGGCGAAGTAATATAAATTTGACACAATATAAAATAAAAGATGTGCTAGAGTTTATGAAATTCGCAAAAATTAAGGTAATAAAAAAAAAACAATAAGGCTGATCGATAGTTACTTGTATCTCGCAGGGTTGCAGATTGTTTATTACTATTATTATTTATTATAAAACCAATACTGTACAGTACTATTCATAAAATAAAATTAATTTTTGAATAATTTATACTTGAAAAAAATTAGTGCGTAATTGTAGTATCCCGGCGCATTCACCATCTATCAATATCCACCTAAAATCGTACGATTAAAATATTCAATTTTTTTGGGTGAGTAATTTTCACATCCCGGCGCATCCACCATTTATCAGCATTCGGATACAATCATGCGATTATAATATTTGATGTCGTTTCACGTAACTAAATAATAATCTATAAATAAACATCCCCGATTTCGATACCCACCTAAAGATGTCAGCATCGTATCAGCATCCGAACGCCGAGGGATCCTGCGCATTCACGACCCTCCGCACTTCACGCACGGCGATGAAGCGCAGCATCTCCTCGTCGCGGCGAGAGAAAAATTAAAGTACGGGGGCCGTCGAGGGAGAGTGAAAATTGCACGGTGCAAGTGAACGGTGTGGCGCAGGTGTGTACGCCCGGGGGTGCAGCAGCTTCGCCGGGGGTGAACGTGAGAGCGCGGTGCGGAGATGATGTACGGTGCCAGTATTTACAAACACACTCGAGACACCACCACCAGGTCCTGATGTTTCACCAAGTCGCCAACGCCAAAGTGTTCCCCGGCGAGCATGATGTAATCATATGATGAGGGGGATGGTGCACTAGCGTACGAGGAGATTTCTGGCGGAGCCGATGCGAAGATGCACACGATACTGGTCCTCGGGGTCGTTCTTCATATTCTGCGTTCCGTCGGGTAAGTCTTGCAATTTTTTTTTTTTTACTAAAAAATTGAAAATATTTTATCACCAGAGAGAGATTGTACGATAACCATTTGAAAGATTGTAAAAATAGCTTTGAAAAATTAAAATCCATAAAAAAAACTACAGAAAATATTGTCGGTCACCATTTGAAAAATTGTAAAAAATTTATGAAGAAATTAATTTGGAAAAATTAAAATCCATAATGTTTAATCACCCCAGATAATATTGTCGATCACTATTATACGATAATGATTTGAAAGATTGTAAAAAATAGCTTAGAAAAATTGAAATCCATAAAAAATTTGATCGATCATCATTTGAAAAATTTAAAAAAAATTCATGAAGAAATTAACTTGGAAAATTAAAATCCATAATGTTTAATCACCGCAGATAAATTGTCGATCGCTATTATAGGATAACAATTTGAAACATTGCAAAAATAGCTTTGAAAAATTGAAATCTATAAAAAAAAAATAAAGAAAAAATTGTCGCCATTTGAAAAATTATAAAAAACTATTGAGATCCATTAAGTTTAATTACCACAGAAAATATTATCGATCACCATTCTACCATTCTAAAAATTGGACAAATTGTAAAAAATTAGCTTGGAGAAAATGAAATTCACAAAAAAAAACTACAAATTTTTATTTTCCAATAAAAAAAAATATTGTCGTATCATAATTGGAAGCGAAACAACAATTCGAACTTTAATTACATTTTTAGTTTTAATCAACGATTAAAAAAATTGTAACAATTAAAATTTAAAAAATGTATTCAACGATTTAAAAAATTGCAAAAAATTAATTGAACAAGGAATTAGCTTCAAAAACTTAAGAGCCACGGAAAAATAGATTATTTATAATTTCCTGTAAAAATGATTTTCATACCATTGCTAGAAACAACAAGACAACAATCCAAATATTTGGAGTGGATGGGCGAAAAATGCAATTTTTAAAAATTGTTAAAAAATATTCAAACGAGGAATTCGCTTCAGCCAGAAAATTTATTTAATGATGTCGTCTATCAAATAAATAATTCTATCAATATTCTCAACAACAATTGTTCAATTTTTGACAAATTTGAGCGCTAAAATGAGAGATCGCATTTTTTGCAGCGAGAACAAAAGATTATGAATTTTACCAAAACCATGGTAACTGGAGATTTGCCCGTTACAAAAATTATTCAGAATTGATTGTATTTTGATATTCTATAAAAAAATAGAAACAACAATTGTTCAATTTTTGAGAAATTTGAGCGCCAAGATGAGAGATCGCATTTTTTACAGCGAGAACAAAAGATTATGAATTTTACCAAAACCATGGCAACGGGAGATTTGCCCGTTACAAAAATTATTCAGAATTGATTGTATTTTGATATTCTATAAAAAAATAGAAACAACAATTGTTCAATTTTTGAATAATTTGAGCGCTAAAATGAGAGATCGCATTTTTTGCAGCGAGAACAAAAGATTATGAATTTTACCAAAACCATGGCAACTGGAGATTTGCCCGTTACAAAAATTATTCAGAATTGACTGTATTTTGATATTCTATATAAAAATAGAAACAATAATTGTTAAATTTTTGAGAAATTTGAGCGTCAAGATGAGAGAGCCCATTTTTTGCAGCGAGAACAAAATATTATGAATTTTGCCAAAACCATGGCAACGGGAGATTTGCCCGTTACAAAAATTATTCAGAATTGATTGTATTTTGATATTCTATATAAAAATAGAAACAACAATTGTTCAATGTTTGAGAAATTTGAGCGCTAAGATGAGAGATCGCATTTTTGCAGCGAAAACAAAAGATTATGATTTTTGCCAAAACCGCAGCAACGGGAGATTCGCCCGTTACAAAATTATTCAGAATTGATTGTATTTTGATATTCTGTATAAAAATAGAAACATTAATTGTTCAATTTTTGAAAAATTTTAGCGCCAAGATAAGTGATAACATTTTTTGCATCGAGAACAAAAGATTATGAATTTTGCCAAAACCATGGCAACTGGGGATTTGTCCGTTACAAAAATTATTCAGAATTAATTGTATTTTGATATTCTATAAAAAAACAGAAACAACAATTGTTCAATTTTTGAAAAATTTGAGCGCTAAGGTAAGAGATCGCATTTTTTGCAGCGAGAACAAAAGATTATTAATTCTGCTAAAACCATGGCAACTGGAGATTTGCCCGTTACAAAAATTATTCAGAATTGATTGAATTTTGATATTCTATATAAAAATAGAAACAATTGTTCAATTTTTGAGAAAATTTGAGCGCCAAGAAGAGAGATTGCATTTTTTGTAGCGAGAACAAAAGATTATGAATTTTACCAAAACCATGGCAACGGGAGATTTGCCCATTACAAAAATTATTTAGAATTAATTTTTCTTTAATATTCTATAAAAAAATAGAAACAACAATTGATCAATTTTTGAGAAATTTGAGCGTTAAAATGAGAGATCGCATTTTTTGCAGCGAGAACAAAAGATTATGAATTTTACCAAAACCATGGCAACTGGAGATTTGCCCGTTACAAAAATTATTCAGAATTGACTGTATTTTGATATTCTATATAAAAATAGAAACAATAATTGTTAAATTTTTGAGAAATTTGAGCGTCAAGATGAGAGAGCCCATTTTTTGCAGCGAGAACAAAATATTATGAATTTTGCCAAAACCATGACAACGGGAGATTTTCCCGTTACAAAAATTATTCAGAATTGATTGTATTTCGATATTCTATACAAGAATAGAAACAACAATTGGTCAATTTTTGAGAAATTTGAGCGCCAAGAAGAGAGATTGCATTTTTTGCAGCGAGAACAAAATATTATGATTTTTTTATTATTTGACAGTTTGCAGTTTGCAGTTTGCAATAGCGACAAAACAAAAGTGTGCCACATGCCTACTAAAGTGCACTTGTGCCCTGCGAAATTATACCCTTCAAAAATTAATTTTCGAAATTATTTAAAAAATTCTTGCTTTAGGAGTATGTTTGTATAATACTTTTTTGTAGTGAATTTTCCTCCCAATCGTGTTATGCGATAAAAAATGGGTCATTCCGTTAAAAACAATTGAATTACGAGATATTAAAGAGGGCACTTAGATATTGACATTTTATGACCACTTATTATCAAAATTGACAGTTTCCAATTATTTTACTCATAGAGGCATCCTCTAGGTACAATTAGAGCTGTAACTCATAATTTTATCTTATTCCTAAGAGAAGTTACAGACAGATTTCAGGCTACCTTTTGGAGGTCAAAATTTTCGAAAAAAATTTTTTTCTTGAAAACTAAAAGAGATAAGTGTACATACGTTCTTACAAAATATGTTGCAATTTAAGCGAGGAATCCAAAAAAATAATAATATATTTGGTATTCCATTTAAAATAAGAAAGTTGGTGCTAGAACTGATTGAAAGTTAAATTTTCTTTTTCAAATCTTTAATACAACGGCAACCCCGTAAATTTTTAAGACACGGTTCAGCGTAGACACCCTTTATATATAAAAAAGTAATTTACCTTTTTGTGTTATTTCTGTCCTAATAGGTAAAACAGTAGCAAAAAAAGGATCAGCGCAAACGCCAGTTTTCCGCAGAACGAGGGGCAGTCTAAAAAATCGTATGACGTCAAGTACCAAGCGACTAACATTTTATTCTTGTATCCTATACCAGTACACCAAGAATATGAGAATTACGGTTAATATGAATGTGGCGTTTACGCACCAGCTTATGCACATCACAAAAAATTTAGTGTCATGAAAACGTCAAAAATGACATTTCTCACTGTAAGAACATTGCGCATCATTAACGATAGGTTATAATAATAGAAGCAAAATATTGCCACGAATCCGGCGCCTCCACCATTTATTTAAGATCTAAGTAATCTCTGCTAATTTACAGAAAATGGATAAAAATTTATAATTCATCAATTAGCTATTGAGTTAATAATAATAACTAGGATTTTCCCGGATGTTTACTATTACAATTACTACTGCTTTACCTTAGCGTAAATTACCATCGGCCTTCAGGAGGTGAAAATAAGGGCTCCTAATGCAATCGCCAGTGTTTCCACATCAAGCAAACGCTCCTCTTTCCTTTATCAAGAACGCAACGTCTGTCTTGTTTTTAAACTCCGTCACCTGCATTTTTATGGATAAACAATGTACTCGTAGGCCAAAATGTAGAAAGCCATGAGACAGGTAAATAATAAAAACACGTAAATACAAGTCTCCGCGCACAAGGCCATTGGAAATTTGAAACGTCAAAAGTGACACTGAAATTTTTTTGTTGAAAATTCTAGCTTGCTACGTTTTTAGTGTTATATTAATGAATTACTTATCGTTTTTAAAGTTGGCTAACATCTGGAGATTCCACGTGCTATCGTCATTATTAAAGCTCGAGTATAATACCGATAAATGCTATCGTCATTATTAAAGCTCAAGTATAATACTGATAAACAACACTTTAATCCGGACCTAGTGTGATCATTTAACGAGAGAGGACGTCGGTGAATGAAATAAATAAAACACTCGTCAATACTCTAAAATGGATTAGGGATTTTTACGTCTTTCAACCAAACCCTTCATTTTATTGTCGCATCACACGTCCCGATAATAAAATTGAAAGATCTTGATGTATTGCGTCCATTCATCGTTTTATACCTTACTTCTTCCTCTTACGTCACGAAAACAAAAAAAAATAAATTGAGAATGGAAGCCATATCCATGCTTTTATAGTTGAGTATTAAATAAAACACACTTTTACTTAGTTAATATCACACTGTTTATTGATTAGTGACTGCAGTTTCGATCAAACAATGATCATTATCAAACTATTTAATTAAAAATGTATCACGAAGTAAGTGCCGCCAACCTCAATCAGTTTATAGTTGAGGTTATGTTTTAGTAACGCTTTTACCGATCACAACGAAAATGATAAATTACGCCCGCAATCGCTACCAGGATTGTACAATATGATTTCTGCGATTATAATCGAATGATGTATTTTCAGAGCTCACCGAAACATGGTGTCGGATCGTTTGGAAAATGTCACTCAAACCATATCAAAATTACTGGAAGGCTACGATATACGATTACGACCAAATTTTGGAGGTAAGTCAAATTTATTTCCTTGTTAGCAATGGGAGATACTTACAAGAGTATGAATTCTTCGGCGGAGAAATATCTTACAATTTCTCAATACTCGAACAGCTGTTTGGCGTTTTCACTTTTTCTAAACAAAATTTTTTGTTGGTTGGTTTCCTGGATCTCAAAAACTAATAGAGCAATTGATATGAAACTTTGAACATATGTCTTATTTGATAATCCGAAGAACTGAAAAGCTTTTGGCAAAATTTCGTTTACCGGAAGTGGGTGTTTACCTTAACTGTTTTTTGTTTTTTGCCAATATTTTCTTAAATATGAAAAATATCACAAAAACATTTAAACGTACTTTGAAGACAACAAAGAAATTAACATCTTTTGCTTGAAAACATTTTTCATAAAATCATTTTTATTCGAGAAAAAAATTTATTATTTTTTTTAAATTTTTGGTTTATAATTATAAAACGATAATGTTTACAGCAAATTTATGTGAATAATAATTGTAGAGAATGCCAAAATGAACAACTTAAAAAGAATAAGTTTTTTTCGAAATCTCGTTAGCTTTTGAGTAAACCGAGTTTTTGAATTTGAAGTGTAATTTTTCCATGTTTCATAATTTTGACGTTTTAAACGTCAGTTTCATCCGAGGGTAAAACTATTCGTAATGTATTTTATTTTGTAGGTGAACCACTAACAGTAGGCATGGATCTAACGATCGCCAGCTTCGATGCGATCTCCGAAGTAAATATGGTAAGTCACCGATTCGAACGGTTAAATTTTAATTGCGTAATTAAATCACCAATCGAAGCGATCGCAAATCTCCGAATCCCCGTCTTAAACACGTCCTGCCCCAATTTTCCCTTCCCTGAAATACAGGACGTAATTCGCCGTTAAATCAATTACTTATTCCGACCGTCTGAATAATTCCCAGAAAAGGGTCTCCGATCCAGGAGCTGGAAATTTAAAAAAAACAGCACTAATCACAGAGATCTGGATGCGTGAAATTTTGCGGTGTGATCGATTAAATAAGACGCGAGTATGTGGAGGACCTTTTCGAAGGGGGAGGAAAATTGGAAAGGCGCGCGGATCAAGGGTGTGCTCCCGAATTATCATCCGATAATCACGAGTTTGCGGCGGAGGGATGAAGGGAAGTCGCGCGTTAAACGTTTCGCTCTAATGATCAACGTCGTTTTTGTATAGAGATATGGTTTTTACCGTCTTCGGTGTAAGAAGTTCAAATTTTCAATTTCTTAAGTTGAAAAAAAATTCACTAGAGGCACAGTATTTACAACACATTGATAACGTCTAAAACTGTTTTCTAGAATACGGTAAATACTTTCACTGGTAGTTTGTTTGAGCCGTAGATATTTTAAACAGTAAGATTTTTAATACGTCGGACTGTTGACTCGTTGAGACGTCGGACTCAACTCGTCGGACTTTTGACACTTCGGAATTTAACTCGTCGGAATTTTGGCACGTCAGACTTTTGACACTTCGGACTTTTAACTCGTCGGACTTTTGGCACGTCGGACTTTTGACACTTCGGACTTTTAACTCGTCGGCATTTTGGCACGTCGGACTTTTGACACTTCGGACTTTTAACTCGTCGGACTTTTGGCACGTCGGACTTTTGACACTTCGGACTTTTAACTCGTCGGGATTTTGGCACGTCGGACTTTTGACACGTCGGACTTTTAACTCGTCGTGCTTTTGACACGTCGGACTTTTAACTCGTCGGACTTTTAACTTGTCAGACTTTTAACAACTCGTCGGGCTTTTAGCACGTTAGACCTCTGACACTTGCTTATAACTGTCAACATGACGTAAGACGTATATTTACTTAACTCCAATTTTTTATGGCAAAATAATAAAAATTTGCCACAATATAAGATAAAAGGTCTTGAGCGAGCAGCAACAGCACACTGCCGACAGCCAAAATATCAGTGAAGACAACTAAAATTTTAAATTGTGTACGGGTTTTTGCAAACATCAGTTATGAGTATAATTATCAACATGACGTAAGATATATTTACAGAACTCCAATTTTTTACGGCAAAATAATACAAATTTGGCACAATAAACTAAAAAACGTCTAAACTGAAAAAAATGTCAGTGTTGACAACTGAAATTGGAAATTTTTGAGTGCTGGCAACATTATTTGCGTGCGGGCTTTTCCAAACATCCGTTACAAGAAATAATTATTTTTCTTTTGAAATAAAGCCTTCTGTAGGTTGTGCTTGTAAATAAATAGAGTGGTTAATTAATATACAACGAATCCATATATAACTGTCGCACTTTCGATTCAATGCTCATGAATTACAGCGCCTACTACATAAAATCGATTCCCTTAATTTATTCCGAACAATATTGTACGAAATTATAATCTACAAGAAATCTCTATATTTGCAAATTTTCAAATCGTTGAATATTTAAGTTTGGAGCATTGTCGTCTTATTTTTACTTAGAAAGTAGCAATCGGATAATAAGCATATAATAAATAAATTATAAACAATCTTACTTGTTGCAGAAAGCATTAAATAAATTCAACAAATTTTTGAAAGTAAAAACGCACTTTTTCTAATCTCGCGTGCAAGTTTTCATTCTAACTCATTATCCAAATTTAGTTTCGAGGGTGGAATTACGAGTTACAAATTTTTGAAAGTAAAAACGCACTTTTTCTGATCTCGAGTGCAAGTTTGCATTCTAACTTACGTAATTCGCTTAAAATTATTGCAAATTTTAAAATCTAAATATATTCTGTAAGAACAAACACGCGGGAGTTAATTTTGAGTTTTTTTTTTTATTTTCCTGTATCGTGTAATATTTTTTGCAAATTTTTAAAAACTGAATTTGAGTTTTTGGTTCATCGAATTTTAAAGTCGTGTACATTTTTTAAAACTCTAGATGGATAAAAGTTTTCTTTACAATAATTGTTGATAATTTATTTCTGAATGCGATTAAGTTATCCAAATTTAGTTTCGAGAGCGGAATTATCAGTTACAAATTTTTGAAAGTAAAAACACACTTTTTCTAATCTCGGGTGCAAGTTTGCGTTCTAATTTACGTAATTCGCTTAAAATTATTGCAAATTTGAAAATTTAAATATATTTTGTAAGAACAAACACGTGGGAGTTAATTTTGAGTTTTTTTTTAATTTTCCCGTAGCGTGTAATATTTTTCGCAAATTTTTAAAAACCGAATTCTAGTTTTTGCTTCATCAAATTTTAAAGTCGTGTACATTTTTTAATACTTTAGGTGGATAAAAGTTTTCTTTGCAAGAGTTGCCGATAATTAATGGTATTTGTAATATTTTTACTTTTGAATAAAATGTTTTCTTTTTAATTCCACCAATATCCCAAAGATGGGACGCCATATAAGTTTTGAATTTGAATTTTAAAAAATATCTTTAATTAGCTAACACAAAAATGTTTAAGTTTTCTCAGTTTTTAAATTACGGCTGGTAATGGGTTAATTAATTTTTTAATGGGAAAAATTTCTTGTATGCATTACATGCATCTTACCATCGCAATGTCAAGTGTAATTGTGTTCGCAAGTGTTGGATGATTGAAGACAATGCTCCAGCAAATTGAGCCTCCAATTATCGCATTACATTACTCGGAATTGCCAACCAAAACAAATTTATCACTTGATATTTATTCAATCACAACAATTGAATGATACTTGAAGAATATTATAAAGTATTTTCAACTGAAATACAAAATTTAAGACGAATATTTTTAAATCGCTTTACTGACGTAACATTAAATAATCAAAATAATATAATTCATGATTTTAAAGATTTTTTTTTATAATTTACGACAAATATTTTTAAATAGGTTTATATGTGTAACCTTTCTCAAAAAAATATGATTTTACAGATTATTTATAAATATAAATTTTTACTAAAATTTACTTCAAAATTATATGATAAATTATACATTAACAAAAGGTATAATTTTTAAAATCCCACGATAAAAAAACACTGTATAATAAGTATAAGTAAGTAGATTAATTTATATAGTTTATTACACTTTTCTACTCACACATTCTCTGCTTTGTTCATTTTGTTAATGATAGTCAATGGCACACCTGCATCTAAATTTATATTTATACTTTTGTTACCGTGTTGTTTTTTTATTGGAAATTGGTGAATCCATTATCAATAAATAAATAAATCAATATATATATTCTGTTCTTCTCAATTCGTGACATTCGCAACGTTATTAGTCTGATTAAAAAAATATATCCAGTAGACGGTTTTTCAATCGCTTTATTAGAAATGTTGACTAATTATTTTGAAATTAAAAAAAAATCGTAAACTCATAGTATTGATTTGCAAATTCACGACATTCGCACATAATCGAGTTCGTATGTAAGACACCAAGGTTACGAATGTTACGTAAAAGGGAATTTACGAAAGACTTGAAAAAGGCATCGCCGCCGTGGGGTCCTGAGACTGAACTAAAAACGAAAAACCATTTTGCAGAAAATTAACATTTTCCGGTACAAAAAACCTGCTGCAAAACTTGCTAATAATGAAAATAACATTACTAATCTACTAATTGTTCTTTCGTATAAGAAATTAACTTCTGCTGGTACAAAAAATCTGCTACGATTAAAACAACAATAATTCTAATGATAAAAAAAGTAAAGTAATTTTGCAGAGTTTCGAACAGGTTGAATATTCATATATTCAGGCTACTTTCGTCTCTATTGAATTTAGTTCTAATGATGAAAAAAATAATACTACTAATCTACTAATTTAAACTTTTATTCAATCTTTAATATTGTTTCCCCGTGTTTCGACAACTGTGGACCGGATTTGATCTTATTAAATCTCATCAGCTCACTGTATTTGTGCAATGCTTGAGACAATTGATGTAGCCGTAATGTCACCACTGATCAACGATACAAGAAATTGATAAATTCAATGGACGTTCCTCAAAAATGTGTTAGAATGACGTAAGCAGAAAAGAAATGCGTTTTTTTAAACTGAGTTTTGTACATTTTCAGGATTATACGATTACGATGTACTTGAATCAATATTGGAAGGACGAACGTCTGGCGTTCAGCACGAGCGAAGAAATCCTCACGTTGTCCGGAGACTTTGCCGA
Organism: Ocypus olens; assembly: GCA_910593695.2. Classification (NCBI taxonomy): domain Eukaryota; kingdom Metazoa; phylum Arthropoda; class Insecta; order Coleoptera; family Staphylinidae; genus Ocypus; species Ocypus olens. Next base: position 56,811,565 of record OU343054.1, on the reverse strand, counting down.
GAAAATTTGGGTTCCAGACACGTTCTTTGCGAACGATAAAAATAGGTGAGAGTCATTTACATTCACTACACTTATTACTAATTAATTTAGAAATTAAAATTTTCTTCCAATGAGTAGAAGATATATTAAATTTAAACATATTAAACAAAAATATTTTGATAAAAAAAATTTGGCGGCTCGAAAAAAGAAATACCATCGACTTGAAACAAAACTTTATGTTATAACTTTCATATTAATGAAGATATCTGTTTACAGCAAATAACTTTCATTATTGTCAAATGATAAATAACTGAGATATATCGAAAATGGAAAAAAATGTTTTTTTGGCTATAACTCGAAAACAGAAAATGATAAATAAATTTAGGTTTCACCACTGAGTTTTTCTTCAAAAAAGAGATCGAGGATGCGCCATCCGTTTTTCTCTATCTGTTATAGTTATCGAAATCCCTTATACAAACATCGAATTTTGCCCACCCTGTACATTTGGCCAAATAAACACATTTTTGAATAAGAGCGTGAAAATAATAACAAAAATATGTTCATATGTACATTTGGCGGAATAAACTAATTTATAAAGAAAAGTGCGAAAAGAACAAATATATTTATTCATGAAGATATCGCGTACAAGAAGTTTCGAGCTACTAGTTAGGTCCACGGCCCATTGCTGCCAACATTATTCATGCACTCTCCCCCGCCGTATAATATAAAACGGTCGGTCGGCACACTTCAAAGGAGTGCTTAACCTAAATTTCCTAATAAAACGCAAAAATTTTTAATATCCTAATCGATACGTATTACCTCATTTTACATCGCCGATAGATCTACTAAAATAAAATCCATTTAATAATAAAATGTTGGCAACAGGTCAAAAATACGACTCGATAAATTAATAGAAGATTTAAGAAAATTCGAAAAAATTTCAATCACCAGGAAAAAATATAAAAACAATTGCCAACGATTCGAAACTTTCCAAATTTACTCAGAATACATTCAGAATTATAATTCTGCAAAAATCTGCAAACACCCCATCCCCAGATTTCGAGATAATTGCGCAAACGGAGCATAAGTTTGTAAAAAATTGAAAATTTTTCAATCACGAAGAAAAAATATAAAAACAATTGCCAACGATTTGAAACTTTCCAAATTTACTCAAAACACATTCAGAATTATAATTTTGCAAAAATCCACAAACACCCCATCCCCAGATTTCGAGATAATTACCCGCAAACGGAGCCAAAGTTTGTAAAAATTCGAAAAATTTTCAATCACTAGAAAAAAATATAAAAACAATTACCATTGATTAGAAACTTTCCAAATTTACTCAAAACACATTCAGAATTATAATTCTGCAAAAATCTGTAAACACCCCATCCCCAGATTTCGAGATAATTACCCGCAAACTGAGCGTAAGTTTGTAAAAAATCGAAAATTTTTCAATCATCAGAAAAAAATATAAAAACAATTGCCGACTTGAAACTTTCCAAATTTACTCAAAACACATTCAGAATTATAATTTTGCAAAAATCCACAAACACCCCATCCCCAGATTTCGAGATAATTACCCGCAGACGGAGCCTAAGTTTGTAAAAATTCGAAAAATTTTCAATCGCTAGAAAAAAATATAAAAACAATTGCCATCGACTTGAAACTTTCCAAATTTACTCAAAACACATTCAGAATTATAATTCTGCAAAAATCTGCAAACATCCCCTCCCCAGATTTCGAGATAATTACCCGCAAACGGAGCCTAAATTTGTAAAAATTCGAAAAAATTTCAATCATCAGAAAAAAATATAAAAACAATTGCCATCGATTTGAAACTTTCCAAATTTACTCAGAATACATTCAGAATTATAATTCTGCAAAAATCCACGAACACCCCATCCCCAGATTTCGAGATAATTATCTGCAAACGGAGCGTAAGTTTCTAAAATATTGAAAATTTTTCAATCACCGGGAAAAAATATAAAAACAATTGCCATCGACTTGAAACTTTCCAAATTTACTCAAAACACATTCAGAATTATAATTCTGCAAAAATCCACAAACATCCTATCCCCAGATTTCGAGATAATTGCCCGCAAACGGAGCGTAAATTTGTAAAAAATTGAAAATTTTTCAATCACAAGGAAAAAATATAAAAACAATTGCCAACGATTTGAAACTTTCCAAATTTATTCAAAACACATTCAGAATTATAATTTTGCAAAAATCTGCAAACACCCCATCCCCAGATTTCGAGATAATTACCCGCAAACGGAGCCAAAGTTTGTAAAAATTCGAAAAATTTTCAATCACTAGAAAAAAATATAAAAACAATTACCATCGATTAGAAACTTTCCAAATTTACTCAAAACACATTCAGAATTATAATTCTGCAAAAATCTGCAAACACCCTATCCCCATATTTCGAGATAATTACCCGCAAACGGAGCCAAAGTTTGTAAAAATTCGAAAAATTTTCAATCACCAGAAAAAAATATAAAAACAATTGCCATCGATTAGAAACTTTCCAAATTTACTCAAAACACATTCAGAATTATAATTCTGATAAAATCCGCAAACACCCCATCCCCAGATTTCGAGATAATTGCCCGCAAACGGAGCGTAAGTTTGTAAAAAATTGAAAATTTTTCAATCACAAGGAAAAAATATAAAAACAATTGCCATCGATTAGAAACTTTCCAAATTTACTCAAAACACATTCAGAAGTATAATTCTGCAAAAATCTGCAAACACCCCATCCCCAGATTTCGAGATAATTGCCCGCAAACGGAACCTAAGTTTGTAAAAATTCGAAAAAATTTCAATCACCAGAAAAAAATATAAAAACAATTGCCATCGACTTGGAACTTTCCAAATTTACTCAAAATACATTCAGAATTATAATTCTGCGAAAATCTGAAAACACCCCATCCCCAGATTTCGAGATAATTGCCCGCAAACGGAGCGTAAGTTTGTAAAAAATTGAAAAATTTTCAATCATCAGAAAAAAATATAAAAACAATTGCCATCGATTAGAAACTTTCCAAATTTACTCAAAACGCATTCAGAATTATAATTCTGCAAAAATCTGCAAACACCCCATCCCCAGATTTCGAGATAATTGCCGGCAAACGGAGCGTAAGTTTGTAAAAAATTGAAAATTTTTCAATCACCAGGAAAAAATATAAAAACAATTCCCATCGGTTTGAAACTTTCCAAATTTACTCAAAACACATTCAGAATTATAATTCTGCAAAAATCTGCAAACATCCCCTCCCCAGATTTCGAGATAATTGCCTGCAAGTTTGAAAAATTCGAAAACTTTTTTTTTTGTTCAAGTTTCCTGCACGACGTAACAGAAAGGAACAAACTGGTTCGTCTGAACGGTGACGGAGCCATCACGTACGGAATGCGTTTCACCACCACCTTGGCCTGCATGATGGACCTCCACTATTATCCGCTGGATTCGCAAAACTGCACGGTCGAAATTGAGAGTTGTAAGTGAAGAATAAATTCAATTCTAAGGCGAAACTGGAAGAGATTTTTTTTTCAGACGGTTATACGGTCATGGATGTCGTGATGTTCTGGAAGGAAACACCGGTCAGAGGCGTGGAAGAAGCGGAACTTCCCCAGTTTACGATCATAGGCTACGAAACGAACGACAGAAAAGAAAGGCTCGCAACCGGCACCTACCAGAGGCTCTCGCTGTCGTTCAAGTTGCAGAGGAACATTGGATATTTTGTGTTTCAGACGTATCTGCCGAGCATACTGATCGTTATGCTGTCGTGGGTCTCTTTTTGGATCAATCACGAGGCGACGAGCGCTCGCGTTGCTTTAGGTTCGAAAATATATGAATTCTTAAGAAATGATAAAAAAAAAATAGTGGCCATCATGTTACTTTCTCCGACGTGATGGTGCCATTTATATTTACGTTTTCATGGTTTATTTTCAATTGAAATCATATTTTAAACGTACATCGAGCGTTGTGTAAACTCGGATGAAACTGACGTTTAAAACGTCTAAATTATGAAAGATGGAAAAAGTATATTTCAAATTCAAAAACTCAGTTTACTCAAAAACTAAAGGGATTTCGAAAAAAACTTATACTTTATAAGTTGTTCATTTTAGCATTCTCTGCAATTATTATTAACATAAATTTGCTGTAACTATTCTCGTTTTATAATTATAAAGAAAAAATTAAAAAATAATAATCATTTTTTTTCTCGAATAAAAATGATTTTACGAAAAATGTTTTCAAGCAAAAGATGTTCATTTCTTTGTTGTCTTCAATGTTTGTTTAAATGTTTTTCTGATATTTTTCTGAATTATTTACGTCTATTTGTTTTATTCCTAGGTATAACTACGGTCTTAACCATGACCACGATTAGTACAGGAGTTCGTAGTTCATTACCAAGAATTAGTTACGTGAAAGCTATAGACATCTACCTAGTGATGTGCTTCGTATTTGTTTTCGCCGCCCTTCTCGAATACGCGGCGGTCAACTACACGTACTGGGGCGCCAGGGCGAAGAAGAAGAGTAAAAAATCAAAAGAGGACGACAAGAAAACTGGTAATTAATGCTGTTTTCAAAAATTAATTACTTCTCCTTGGTGCATTAATAGATGAACGAATCGCATTTTTCAGGTTGTTTTTCAAAATTAATTACTCCTTGGTGTTTCCTTGGTGCATTGATAGATGAATTAATTCAATTTTTTCTGGCTGTTTTTCAAAATCAATTCCTCCTTCTTGGCGCATTGATGGATGAATAAAACCGCGCATATTTTGTTTGTTTGTTTTCAGGCTGTTTTTCAGGGACCAAGCAGACACCGGAGCAACCAAATCACACGTCCGAAGACATAATCGAGCTGCAGGACGTCCGTTTGAGTCCGATAGCCTCGATACGAAACAGACACGGCGCGAAGCCGACGAATTCGACCTGTGGCGAGATCGACCCATCCAAGTTTCCTCCGAGCTTTCGCATATCGAGAACGGCGGGGTACTGCACCAACCCCCGAACGCCGGGGCTTAGGTTTAGGGGAGCAAGAGGTAAACACAAAAAAAAAATCTGCAACTCTCGAGAAAATCGACAATGCAAAATTTAGAATTTTTAAAAATTTGCAACTCGCAAGAAAATTGTTGGATTTTTAAAAATCAAAATTATTTTGAAAGAATGATGTTTCCTTAACTGAATAAAAAATTTGTAGAATTTTATGAGCACGATTTATATTCATTTCAATTTTTTTCGTTGCAGATGCGACAATTCAAAGTTTAGAATTTTAAAAAATTCGCAACTCGCAAGAAAATTGTTGGATTTTTAAAAACTGAAATTATTTTGAAAGAATGATGTTTCCTTAACTGAATAAAATTTTTGTAGAATTTTACCCACACGATTTATATTTATTTCAATTTTTTTCGTTGCAGATGCGACAATTCAAAATTTAAAATTTTAAAAAATTCACAACTCGTGAGAAAATTATTGGATTTTTAAAAACCGAAATTATTTTGAAAGAGTGATGTTTCCTTAACTGAATAAAATGTTTGTAGAATTTTACAGGCACGATTTATATTTTTTATTTAAATTTTTTCGATGCGGATGCGATAATTCAAAACTTAGAACTTTAAAAAATTCGCAACTCGTGAGAAAATTGTTGGATTTTTAAAAACCGAAATTATTTTGAAAGAATGATGTTTCCTGAACCTAACAAAATTTTTGTAGAATTTTACCGGTAAGATTTATATTTTTTATTTAATTTTTTTCGTTGCAGATACGACAATTCAAAATTTAGAATTTTAAAAAATTCGCAACTCGCAAGAAAATTGTTGAATTTTTCAAAACCAGCATTATTTTTAAAGAATGGTATTTCCTAAACTAAATACAATTTTTGTAGAATTTTACCCGCACGATTTATATTTATTTCATTTTTTTTTGTTGCGGATGCGACAATTCAAAATTAAGAATTTTAAAAAAATTCGCAACTCGCGAGAAAATTGTTGGATTTTTAAAAACCGAAATTATTTTGAAAGAATGATGTTTCCTTAACTGAATAAAATTTTTGTGGAATTTTACCCGTACGATTTATATTTATTTCATTTTTTTTCGTTGCAGGCGCGATAATTCAAAATTTATAATTTAAAAAAATTCACAACTCGCGAGAAAATTGTTGGATTTTTAAGAACCAAAATTATTTTGAAAGAATGATGTTTTCTTAACTGAATAAAATTTTTGTGCAATTTTATGAGCACGATTTATATTTATTTAAATTTTTTTCGTTGCAGATGCGACTATTTTAAAAAACTCGCGAGAAAATTGTTGGATTTTTAAAAACCAAATTATTTTTGCAAGAATGGTGTTTCCTTAACTGAATAAAAAAAAATTTATCCGCATGATTTATATTTATTTCAATTTTTTAGTTGCAGATGAGATAATTCAAAATTTAGAATTTTAAAAAATTCGCAACTCGCAAGAAAATTGTTGGATTTTTAAAAACCAGAGTTATTTTGAAAGAATGATGTTTCCTCAACTGAATAAAATTTTTGTAGAATTTTACCCGCACGATTTTTATTTATTTCAATTTTTTTCGTTGCAGATGCGACTATTCAAAATTTAGAATTTAAAAAAATTCGCAACTCGCAAGAAAATTCTTGGATTTTTAAAAACCGAAATTATTTTGAAAAAGTGATGTTCCCTGAACCTAATAAAAATTTTGTATTTAATTATTTCATTTTTTTTCGTTGCAGACGCGACAATTCAAAATTTAGAATTTTAAAAAATTCGCAACTCGCGAGAAAATTGTTGGATTTTTAAGAACCAAAATTATTTTGAAAGAATGATGTTTTCTTAACTGAATAAAATTTTTGTGCAATTTTATGAGCACGATTTATATTTATTTCAATTTTTTTCGTTGCAGACGCGACAATTCAAAATTTGAAATTTAAAAAAATATTCGCAACTCGTGAGAAAATTGTTGGATTTAAAAAAAAACAAGATTATTTTGAAAGAGTGATGTTTCCTCAACTGAATAAAATTTTTGTAGAATTTTATCAGCACGGTTTATATTTATTTCAATTTTTTTCGTTACAGATGCGACAATTCAAAATTTATAATTTAAAAAAATTCGCAACTCGCAAGAAAATTGTTGGATTTTTAAAAACCGAAATTATTTTGAAAAAGTGATGTTCTCTGAACCTAATAAAATTTGTGTATTTAATTATTTCAATTTTTTTCGTTGCAGATGCGACAATTCAAAATTTAAAATTTAAAAAAATTCGCAACTCGCAAGAGAATTGTTGGATTTTTAAAAACCGAAATTATTTTGAAAGAGTGATGTTCCCTGAACCTAATAAAATTTTTGTATTTAATTATTTCAATTTTTTTCGTTGCAGATGCGGACAATTCAAAATTTAGAATTTTAAAAAATTCGCAACTCGCGAGAAAATTGTTGGATTTTTAAAAACCAAAATTATTTTGAAAGAGTGATGTTCGCTTAACTTAATAAAAAATTTGTAGAATTTAACCCGCACGATTTATATTTATTTCAATTTTTTTAAGATTCGAAAATTGAAAAATGGATTTTTTAAAAACCAAAATTTTTTGTTCAGGTAATCCCATCCACAAGCCGAAGGTGATGCACGCGATCAGGAAAGGAGCGTCCGTCCTGAAGGCGTCCATCCCCAGGATCAAAGACGTCAACGTGATCGATAAATACTCCCGAATTATATTTCCAGTGGCGTTCATGCTGTTCAATGCAGGGTATTGGGTTTTCTACTTCTTCGAGTGAACGCGATTAGAAAACGGAAGAGAAGATATTTTTGGTAACTTAAGTGATCTTGGAATCAATGAGAGAATTCAAAACTTGCAACGTTTCGTTTCGCGTTAGCGCGTGCTATTTGAAGATGATGATGCAATTAAACAGGAGATGAAGTGTTTTTTCAATGATAATTTACATTATTATTATTAACTAATTAATTTACGGTATTACCACTTGTTTTTCAATGATAATTTACATTATTATTATTATTATTTAATTAATTTACGGTATTACCACTTGTTTTTCAATGATAATTTACAATGTTATTATTTATTTATTTACGGTATTACCACTTATTTTTCAAGGATAATTTACATTGTTATTATTTATTTATTTATGGTATTACCACTTATTTTTCAAGGATAATTTACATTGTTATTATTATTTATTTACGGTATTACGATTTTGCAAATTTAGAAGATAACATTATGCATATAAAAAGAAAATATACAATAAGAAAAATAAGCAACAAATTAAATTACAATTCTGCAGACATCAAATAGATATTCAATTAACACAAAATATAATCAGTGAACTTAAAGAAATATTTTTATTATTATTAATATTGTTATTTATCATGACTGAATGGCGAAAGTCTAATAATAATAATAGTAATAATAATATTTATTACCCAACAAGCAGGTTAAGTTTATAAGTTTAGAGCTAGTGAACGTGGTAAAGTTTTTTTTTTAATTTTAATTTTTTTAATTTAAATTTTTTTAATTTTAATTTTTTTAATATTTATTTTTTTTTTATTTTTTTTATTTTTTTTTTATTACCTAACAGGCAAAGCCCAATTACAGAGTAATTACAGTGAAGAAAAAAAACAATATAATTACAAATTAAATAAAATTAAGTCAAATTTTTTTTTTATAATTTAATAATCGGCTTACGCCTGGTCTTAGTATTAATAATTACCATTGGCTGACATGGTGAAAATGGTTAAATTTACATAATCGTTTGCAGTTTTGTATAGAAAATTAAATCTTGAATTTTTCAATTCAGTTAAAATTATTTGCAAAAAAATAAATTGTTAACGGTGTAATTTCTTATCCGCAACTGATTTACACACGTGTACACATTATACAAAATCATGTGCTTGTGATAGCGCGTTAGGAATATTTTTAAGTGTTTATTCTTAATTTGCTAAAGTTGAAGAAAATTTTCTGTGACGGAAATGAAGGAAAAAATTGCAGGCTAATTTTGTTCATCAGAGTAGACGATATTTTTTTAAACAAATTTACTGCAATTAATATTAAGGATTAGCATGACCTATACATAGTTAATTTTGTTTATTTTTACATGTAGAAATGTAAGTACGATTCTTCTACAAAAAAAAACAATTTTGTTTATATTTAGAATATGATGGGACCCTGGAGAAAAAAAATTGTAAATATAGATGCATAAATATTTGCGAAACCAAGAAGAGTGTATAAATATAGATCAAGTGTTATATGTAAAACCAGTAAAGGAAGATGAAATTTCAATGTTACACATTATATAGAAGAAAATATATAAACAGAGGATTATTTCGAATTCACCTTATTGATGTTGGATGTTTTTAAAAAAAGTGGACGATATTTTAAAGCGGTTCCTTATTGTATTTAAAAAAAAGCAAAATGATTTATCGACATGTTAAAGAAATGATGATTGAGAGATATTAATAAAATATTATTTATGGAGCAAATTTGGGTGTTTTAATTCACGTCGTAATTTAAGGTAAGTGTTGATGGTGTTGATGGTGGGAATTAAAAATTAAATTTTACTTATAAGTTTAAGTTTTGCCTGTAAAAGAATAAAAGTTGTGGAGGTAAGTGTTGATGGTGGAAATTAATTCAAAAATAGATTTTACTCATAACTTTAAATCTGTAAAAGAATAAAACGAGCGAGTCGGTGAATTTTGCCATGCATGAGAGAGAGAGAGAGAGAGGGGGAGAGAGATGGAAAGAGAGAGAGAGAGAGAGAGGAAGAGAGAAAAATAGCAGTCATGTCTGAGATAATATTTTTTAAATTCAAATGAACTAATCTAGTCTTCTATGACGTGAATTGTCAAATTATTACGAAACTGACAAGTCGAGATAATTTGCGTTATTAAATAATGGCTTTTGCATTTAATGATGTTCAAAAACGCTACATGGCAGGAAAATGCATCAAAACTGTTTTTTCGTAGAGAGTAGTTCAAATCGTCCTAATTTTTAATAGTCCACGACATTCCTAATTTATCTCACAGCCAACTCTGAATAAAAATTTTGTGGCTCGCACGTTACAAGTTTGTAAATCTTATTTTAATCTGATGAACATTACCGGACGTAAAATCAGATCAATTATTTTAAAATGTTGTTAACCGATAGTTTTGTTTGCGTTATGAGGAAACGCGAATTTTAAATATTATTTGTTTACAAGATTATCCAAAGTTGCATAAACAAATATCTATAATTATACCGAGTTTATGAATGTTTATAAACATCACGGCATAATATAAAACTAATACTGAAATGTAATATATTTTGCAAGATAAACCGTAAACTACATAAACATATTTTATACGAAGAACGCCTTCATTACAACCAAACTACCAAAAACTATGAGTGAATTGCACTTTAAGGTCGCATCATGAAAATACTTACAGTTTACGGTCATAACGCGAAAAGACGTTTGAAATAGTTTTTGGATAGGGTAAGTGATGCAGAAGCTAAAATTTGAAAAAAAATCCGCGGAAAAGTGTTTCGAGCCGAGAAATACAATTATACTTCAAATTCTAAAAACTATTTATTTTGATGTTATAAACTTCAAAATTTCTAATTGTATCATCCGTAAATTAACACATGTATTTGTTGAATTTGATTATTCTCGTTTAACACGTGGTAAAAAAAATTTAATATTAAAGAATTATTAAAATTGTTAAAATTGTTAAAATTGAGAAACCCATTTTCACAATTTTGACTCATTTTAACAATCCTAATTTTCCTACTTTTACCTCACCTTCATTTCCTCCTTGTATCTGCTCTCAAATCATCACGCACAACACACCTTAACGGTCTAATATTATCACAATTTATCACTACCACTAATTATCACTAATTATTCAAAAATTAATAAACCACACACAACGTACACCTGTAGACGACGCCGCTCAACTAATTCGAACTTGTTTTTCCACGCAGGTTGACCTTAATCTATCATTCCTTCTCTCACGATCAAGAACGCAATCGAATCGTCGTTATCAATTAACCGGCGAGAGTTTTTTTTTGCACCTGATAAGCGCCGAAGAATGTGCAAATCAATTAGTGATGCATTCACAAATAATAGAAGAATGCGGAAAACAACGAAAATAAACGGTAGAAACATTGACCTATTTTCAAAAATTTTAATTAATTTTAAAGGTAGATATCTTGTGAATATATTAAACCTTTCAAACATAATAATCATATAAGTATTTATTTTTTTTCGATTTTTTTTTATTGAAACGTTCCATAAATTAAAACGTTAATTTTCAAAAATTCATAACTCACGGAAAAATTGACACATTTTCAATTTTTTTTATTATTGTTGAAGGTAGATATCTTGTGAATTTATTAAACATTTTAAACAATTTAATCTTATAATTATTTATTTTTTTTCGAATTTTTTTATTGAAGCGTTCAATAAATTAAAACGTTAATTTTCAAAAATTCATAACTTGCGGAAAAAATGCCACATTTTCAAAAGTTTTAAATAATTTTAAAGGTGGATATCTTGTGGATATATTAAACCTTTCAAACAATTTATTGTTAAAGTATTTATTTTTTTTCGATTTTTTTTTATTGAAGCGTCCAATAAACTAAAACGTTAATTTTTAAAAATTCATAACTCGCGAAAAAATGGACAGATTTTCAAAAGTTTTAAATAATATTAAAGGTGGATATCTTGTGGATATATTAAACCTTTCAAACAATTTATTGTTATAAGTATTTTTTTTTTTCTATTTTTTTTTATTGAAGTGTTCGACAAATTAAAACGTTAATTTTCGTGTAATTTTCTTAAAATTTCATATTTGAGTATTTCTAAATTTTGATTGAATTATGAAATTCTATTCTATTCTAAGTAAATTTGGAAAGTTACAAGACTGTGGCGATTGTTTTTATATTTTTTTGGTCGAATGGAAAATGAGCAAATTTAAAATTGCAATAATTTTTGTTATCGTGTGATTATTTCGAAATCTAGAGAAGGGGTGTTTTGAGATTTTTATTGGATCGTAATCTAGAATGTATTTTGAGTAAATTTCAAAACTTTCATGTGTGTGGCGATTGGTTTTATATTTTTTTGATCGAATGGAAAATGAGAAAATTCAAAATTGCGATAAATTATGTTCTCGTGAGATTATCTCGAAATCTAGTGAAGGGGTGTTTTGAGATTTTTATCGGAACGTAATCTAGAATGTATTTTGAGTAAATTTCAAAAGTTTCATGGTTGTGGCGATTGTTTTTATATTTTTTTTTTGCCGAATGGAAAATGAGCAAATTTAAAATTGCAATAATTTTTGTTCTCGTGAGATTATTTCGAAATCTAGAGAAGGGGTGTTTTGAGATTTTTATTGGATCGTAATCTAGAATGTATTTTGAGTAAATTTCAAAACTTTCATGTGTGTGGCGATTGTTTTTATATTTTTTTTGCCGAATGGAAAATGAGAAAATTCAAAATTGCGATAAATTATGTTCTCGTGAGATTATCTCGAAATCTAGTGAAGGGGTGTTTTGAGATTTTTATCGGAACGTAATCTAGAATGTATTTTGAGTAAATTTCAAAAGTTTCATGGTTGTGGCGATTGTTTTTATATTTTTTTTTGCCGAATGGAAAATGAGCAAATTTAAAATTGCAATAATTTTTGTTCTCGTGAGATTATTTCGAAATCTAGAGAAGGGGTGTTTTGAGATTTTTATTGGATCGTAATCTAGAATGTATTTTGAGTAAATTTCAAAACTTTCATGTGTGTGGCGATTGTTTTTATATTTTTTTTGCCGAATGGAAAATGAGAAAATTCAAAATTGCGATAAATTATGTTCTCGTGAGATTATCTCGAAATCTAGTGAAGGGGTGTTTTGAGATTTTTATCGGAACGTAATCTAGAATGTATTTTGAGTAAATTTGAAAAGTTTCATGGTTGTGGCGATTGTTTTTATATTTTTTTTTGCCGAATGGAAAATGAGCAAATTTAAAATTGCAATAATTTTTGTTCTCGTGAGATTATTTCGAAATCTAGAGAAGGGGTGTTTTGAGATTTTTATTGGATCGTAATCTAGAATGTATTTTGAGTAAATTTCAAAACTTTCATGTGTGTGGCGATTGTTTTTATATTTTTTTTGCCGAATGGAAAATGAGCAAATTTAAAATTGCAATAATTTTTGTTCTCGTGAGATTATTTCGAAATCTAGAGAAGGGGTGTTTTGAGATTTTTATTGGATCGTAATCTAGAATGTATTTTGAGTAAATTTCAAAACTTTCATGTGTGTGGCGATTGTTTTTATATTTTTTTTGCCGAATGGAAAATGAGCAAATTTAAAATTGCAATAATTTTTGTTCTCGTGAGATTATTTCGAAATCTAGAGAAGGGGTGTTTTGAGATTTTTATTGGATCGTAATCTAGAATGTATTTTGAGTAAATTTCAAAACTTTCATGTGTGTGGCGATTGTTTTTATATTTTTTTTGCCGAATGGAAAATGAGCAAATTTAAAATTGCAATAATTTTTGTTCTCGTGAGATTATTTCGAAATCTAGAGAAGGGGTGTTTTGAGATTTTTATTGGATCGTAATCTAGAATGTATTTTGAGTAAATTTCAAAACTTTCATGTGTGTGGCGATTGTTTTTATATTTTTTTGATCGAATGGAAAATGAGAAAATTCAAAATTGCGATAAATTATGTTCTCGTGAGATTATCTCGAAATCTAGTGAAGGGGTGTTTTGAGATTTTTATCGGAACGTAATCTAGAATGTATTTTGAGTAAATTTGAAAAGTTTCATGGTTGTGGCGATTGTTTTTATATTTTTTTTGCCGAATGGAAAATGAGCAAATTTAAAATTGCAATAATTTTTGTTCTCGTGAGATTATTTCGAAATCTAGAGAAGAGGTGTTTTGAGATTTTTATTGGATCGTAATCTAGAATAGATTTTGAGTAAATTTGTAAAGTTTCAAGTGCGTGGCAATTGTTTTTATATTTTTTTGAACAAGTGGAAAATGAGCAAATTTGAAATTGCAATAAGTTTTGTTCTCGTGAGATTATTTCGAAATCTAGAGAAGGGGTGTTTTGAGATTTTTATTGGATCGTAATCTAGAATGTATTTTGAGTAAATTTCAAAACTTTCATGTGTGTGGCGATTGTTTTTATATTTTTTTTGCCGAATGGAAAATGAGAAAATTCAAAATTGCGATAAATTATGTTCTCGTGAGATTATCTCGAAATCTAGTGAAGGGGTGTTTTGAGATTTTTATCGGAACGTAATCTAGAATGTATTTTGAGTAAATTTGAAAAGTTTCATGGTTGTGGCGATTGTTTTTATATTTTTTTTTGCCGAATGGAAAATGAGCAAATTTAAAATTGCAATAATTTTTGTTCTCGTGAGATTATTTCGAAATCTAGAGAAGGGGTGTTTTGAGATTTTTATTGGATCGTAATCTAGAATGTATTTTGAGTAAATTTCAAAACTTTCATGTGTGTGGCGATTGTTTTTATATTTTTTTTGCCGAATGGAAAATGAGCAAATTTAAAATTGCAATAATTTTTGTTCTCGTGAGATTATTTCGAAATCTAGAGAAGGGGTGTTTTGAGATTTTTATTGGATCGTAATCTAGAATGTATTTTGAGTAAATTTCAAAACTTTCATGTGTGTGGCGATTGTTTTTATATTTTTTTTGCCGAATGGAAAATGAGCAAATTTAAAATTGCAATAATTTTTGTTCTCGTGAGATTATTTCGAAATCTAGAGAAGGGGTGTTTTGAGATTTTTATTGGATCGTAATCTAGAATAGATTTTGAGCAAATTTGTAAAGTTTCAAGTGCGTGGCAATTGTTTTTATATTTTTTTGAACAAGTGGAAAATGAGCAAATTTGAAATTGCAATAAGTTTTGTTCTCGTGAGATTATTTCGAAATCTAGAGAAGGAGTGTTTTGAGATTTTTATCGGATCGTAATCTAGAATCGATTTTGAGTAAATTTGTAAAGTTTCATGAGTGTGGCGATTGTTTTTATATTTTTTTGGTCGAATGGAAAATGAGCAAATTCAAAATTGCGATAAGTTATGTTCTCGTCAGTTTATCTCAAAATCTAGAGAAGGGGTGTTTTGAGATTTGTATTGGATCGTAATCTAGAATAAATTTTGAGTAAATTTGGAAAGTTTCATGTGCGTGGCAATTGTTTTTATATTTTTTTTTGCCGAATGGAAAATAAGCAAATTTAAAATTGCAATAATTTTTGTTCTCGTGAGATTATTTCGAAATCTAGAGAAGAGGTGTTTTGAGATTTTTATTGGATCGTAATCTAGAATAGATTTTGAGTAAATTTGTAAAGTTTCATGTTTGTGGCGATTGTTTTTATATTTTTTTGTTCAATTGGAAAATGAGCAAATTCAAAATTGCTATAATTTTTGTTCTCGTGAGATTATCTTGAAATCTAGAGAAGGTGTGTTTAGAGATGTTTATGGGATCGCAATCCAGAATCTATTCTAAGTAAATTTGGAAAGTTTCAAGACTGTGGCGATTGTTTTTATATTTTTTTGATCGAATGGAAAATGAGCAAATTTAAAATTGCAATAATTTTTGTTCTCGTGAGATTATCTCGAAATCTAGAGAAGGAGTGTTTTGAGATTTTTATTGGATCGTAATCTAGAATCTATTTTGAGGAAATTTGTAATGTTTTATGTATGTGGTAATTGTTTTTATATTTTTTTGGTCCATTGGAAAATGAGAAAATTTAAAATTGCAATAATTTTTGTTCTCGTGTGATTATCTTGAAATCTAGAGAAGGGGTACTTTGAGATTTGTATTAGATCATAATCTAGAATAAATTTTGAGTAAATTTGGAAAGTTTCATGTGCGTGATAGTTGTTTTTATATTTTTTTTTGCGAATGGAAAATGAGCAAATTTAAAATTGCAATAATTTTTGTTCTCGTGATATTATTTCGAAATCTAGAGAAAAAATTAAAAAAACGCAAGAATTTAGATCGCACGTGGATAGATCAGAGTGCACATCATGGTATTTTTCCACTCGTACCTGATGACATTGCCGCTCGGTTTTATTGTGCCAAATTTGGTATATTTTGCCAGTTCCGTAAATATACGTCTTACGTCACGTTGACAATCAGGACGGTTCGACGTGTCAAAAGTCTAACGTGCCAAAAACCCGACGAGGTATAGTTTCGAAGCGTTAAAAGTCCAACGAGTCAAAAGTCCAACGTATTAAAAAACCTACGGATATGTGTTACGTCATGTTGACAATTATAAGCATGTGTCAAAAATCCAACGCGTCAAAATAGCTACGAGTCAAAAGTTCGACGTATTAAAAAACCGGATTAAAATGTCTACGGGTTAAACGAACTACCAATCAAAAAGGTCTAGGGCTCAAACGAACTGCTAATCAGAATGGTTCTACGGCTCAAACGAACTGCTAATCAAAAAGGTCTACGGCTCAAACGGGCTACCAATCAAAAAGGTCTACGGCTTAAAAGCGCGAATCAAATATAATGTGTGCTTGATGGTGTACTTTTTTTTCCCTTTTCTCATTTTTCTCCAACTCTGAAATGCGAAATGTAGAACCAACCCTTGCTGATGTAATCTTAATTTTACAGAATTACATAAGTGTAAACATATTTTTCCTGGTTATATTTATGGAAACGAATGTCAAGGGTATATAAATACATTTACTCATTAACCCGCACTTCATTCAATCTAAAAATAGTGAATCCCATGGATGATAAAAGGATACTTTCAGTGGATCGGACTGGAGACGAGATTTCTAAATTTAATTTTTGAGAAATTCCCGAGCGACAGAATGGTGAATCCCATGAATGATGAAAGAATCATTTCTAAAAGTAATTTTTGAAAAATTGGAGAGCGACAGGGAGCTTTCGGGGGGGATATTTCGAGGCATTGTCGGGAAAAGCGTGGGCCGGGCGTTTGGCGCCGGCGCTAAAATCGCGAGAGGAACACAGTTTTCAGGATAAAATTAGAGCGAGAGAGTGAGAGAGAGTGCGCGTCTCGGACGCTGGTGGGGATGGATTCGGACCGAAATTGCAGTCACCACAGAGAAGCTGAGCTAAACGCGCGCACTTCATCCCAAAAACGGTGTCACACTCGAATCAATATTTTTGCAAATGTGCAAGAACTTCTTCGCGGCCCGGATTTAATCGGTGTTTCGTTAAATTAAAGATTGACATATGTGAGAGTTTGGATAGAGTGCGGTCCGGTGGATGAGGAATCGGTTTTACCACCGCGCCCAAAACGTATTTTGCCCCGAGCCCCGGGAAGGAGGGTTTCGTGTGCGCGCCCCCACCCCCCCAGGACTTTAACGAACATGTCGAGCTATAAGAGAAGATACTCGACGGGGAGGGTGTGGTGAATCCGCCTGGCGCGGGATTTTCCTTCTTCAGCGGCGGGAGTCATGAGCTTGCCGGGGAAACGAAGCAGAGCCGATGTTAGCAGCAGCAAGAGACCCTTCTGGATGTACCTAGGTAGGTGGTAAAGGCACAGTTTTGTGGGTGGAAATTCGGGGGGAAAAAATTGGTGTCGGTCGCGCGCGGGGGCGGAAGAGGGCAGGGTGGGGTGGGGTAGGAAGGGGATGCTCGCAAAATGGGAATCCGCCTACGAGTCATCTCATAGTATCGACCGATCTACGGATCTGCCTCGCCTTGTAGCTCCGCCGCTGCTGAATGAACCGTTCATTCATGCCACGCCAGTACCGAAATTACTAGGGGTTCAGTTGGGAGTAATGTGAGATTACACTAGCGGGATGATTCTTAAAATTAATAAATATTATTTGTAGTTTTTTTTTAATGAAATGCATTGTTATTCTTGCTATATAAATAGTTCTTTTAATACATACACACACAATTTTGATCAAAATCGTAACGTGACATCTACTGTCACTTTTTACAACTAAATGAAATATCGGCCATTATGATTTCATGGCAAACCTTTCTTTTGAATTCAAAATTATTGTAAAGTTTTTTGCAAATATCTCGGTAAATACTCTGCAGAAACTATTGAGTAAGGTACCAAATCATTCAGCTTAAAAATCTTTAAAAATAATGTAATAACCGATACTGTGAATAATTAGGGGAGCCAATATTAACACATTTCAAATTTTACATGTAAATCCCTATTCAATGGCCCGCTTTGCAATTCAACACCCTGTATACTAAGATATACACAGTGAACTAACATTAAAATGATCTTCGCAGGAACAAATTCTATTGTGCAATTTATCATTTCGCGGTGTGCAAACAAATACGACTTTTTTCAAGTATTATCACATGCTCTACCGGATCCACTTTTCCTGTATTTGTTTGTTCCGTTAAGTTTTCGTTGAATGGTGATAGCACCTACGAATGTTACGTCTTATCGCGAACAACTTTTGAAGGCAATCGATCGTTTGACTATAAACCTAGAGCTGGAATGACACGAATAAATTATTATTATTATTGTTATTAAAAAATATCCAATTTTGAGTTTTCAACGTGATGCAAAGAATTTACCACACAAACAGGATCATTTTTACTTGGTCGATGTGTAAAGAAAAAATTGCGTATTTATTTATTTATTTATTTTACGTCTTCCATAATACACAAACCATACATATGAATAATTTGTGAATTAAAAACTAAAATTACATTAATGTCAAATTCATAAAAATAACGACCCAGTAGTGCACAAACAATTTACATGTATACATCCTAAAATAATAATCATAATTAGTAAAATTGAAATCACAAACAACAACATCAAAATTTTACATCTTTGATCTCTATCCACATGAGGTAAATAATCACAAAATCTAGAGGGGGGATTTATGTAATTATCATGAAATCATAATGTAGAGTTAATTCTGAGGAATTTTGGAAATTTTCAACTTGCTATCAATTGTTTTTATATTTTTTTATGACCGCTGAAATGATTACAAATTTTTACATCTTTACTTTCTTTCCATATGAGATTATCACAAAATCTAGGCATGGTATGTATACGGTTTTCTTGGAATCATAATCTTAAATGAATTTAAAGTAATTTTGGAAACTTTCAAGTTGATAGGATTTGTTTTTATATTTTTTTCGAATCGCCGAAATTATTACAAATTTTCACATCATTTCTCTCTACACCCACATGAGATTATTTAAAAATCTAGGCATGGTATGTGTGTGGTTTTCTTGGAATCATAATCTTAAATGAATTTGAAGTAATTTTGGAAACTTTCAAGTTGATAGCATTTGTTTTTATATTTTTTTGCGAATCGCCGAAATTATAACAAATTTTCACATCATTTCTCTCTACACCCACATGAGATTATTTAAAAATCTAGGCATGGTATGTGTGTGGTTTTCTTGGGAACATAATCTTAAATGAATTTGAAGTAATTTTGGAAACTTTCAAGTTGATAGCACTTGTTTTTATATTTTTTTCGAATCGCCAAAATTATTACCAATTTTCACATCATTTCTCTCTACATCCACGTGAGATTACTTAAAAATCTAGGCATGGCATGTGTGAAGTTTTCTTGGAATCATAATCCCAAATGAATTTGATGTAATTTTGGAAACTTTCAAGTTGATAGCATTTTTTTTTATATTTTTTTCAAATCGCCGAAATTATAACAAATTTTCACATCATTTCTCTCTACATCCACATGAGATTATTTAAAAATCTAGGCATGGTATGTGTGTGGTTTTCTTGGAATCATAATCTTAAATAAATTTGAAGTAATTTTAGAAACTTTCAAGTTGATAGCATTTGTTTTTATATTTTTTCGAATCGCCGAAATTATTACAAATTTTCACATCATTTCTCTCTACATCCATATGAGATTATTTAAAAATCTAGGCATGGTATGTGTGTGGTTTTCTTGGAATCATAATCTTAAATGAATTTGAAGTAATTTTGGAAACTTTCAAGTTGGTAGCATTTGTTTTTATATTTTTTTCAAACCGCCGAAATTATAACAAATTTTCACATCATTTCTCTCTACATCCACATGAAATTATTTAAAAATCCAGGCATGGTATGTGTGTGGTTTTCTTGGAATCATAATCTTAAATGAATTTGGAGTAATTTTGGAAACTTTCAAGTTGGTAGCATTTGTTTTTATATTTTTTTCAAACCGCCGAAATTATAACAAATTTTCACATCATTTCTCTCTACATCCACATGAAATTATTTAAAAATCCAGGCATGGTATGTGTGTGGTTTTCTTGGAATCATAATCTTAAATGAATTTGGAGTAATTTTGGAAACTTTCAAGTTGGTAGCATTTGTTTTTATATTTTTTTCAAACCGCCGAAATTATAACAAATTTTCACATCATTTCTCTCTACATCCACATGAAATTATTTAAAAATCCAGGCATGGTATGTGTGTGGTTTTCTTGGAATCATAATCTTAAATGAATTTGAAGTAATTTTGGAAACTTTCAAGTTGGTAGCATTTGTTTTTATATTTTTTTCAAACCGCCGAAATTATAACAAATTTTCACATCATTTCTCTCTACATCCACATGAAATTATTTAAAAATCCAGGCATGGTATGTGTGTGGTTTTCTTGGAATCATAATCTTAAATGAATTTGAAGTAATTTTGGAAACTTTCAAGTTGATAGCATTTGTTTTTATATTTTTTTCAAATCGCCGAAATTGTAACAAAATTTCACATCATTTTTCTCTACATCCACATGAGATTATTTAAAAATCTAGGCATGGTATGTGTGTGGTTTTCTTGGAATCATAATCTTAAATGAATTTGAAGTAATTTTGGAAACTTTCGAATTGATAAATTATAACAAATTTTCACATCATTTCTCTCTACATCCATATGAGATTATTTAAAAATCTAGAAACGGTATGTGTGTGGTTTTCTTGGAATCATAATCTTAAATGAATTTGAAGTAATTTTGGAAACTTTCAAGTTGGTAGCATTTGTTTTTATATTTTTTTCAAACCGCCGAAATTATAACAAATTTTCACATCATTTCTCTCTACATCCACATGAAATTATTTAAAAATCCAGGCATGGTATGTGTGTGGTTTTCTTGGAATCATAATCTTAAATGAATTTGGAGTTATTTTAGAAACTTTCAAGTTGATGGCATTTGTTTTTATATTTTTTTCGAATCGCCGAAATTATTACAAATTTTCACATCATTTCTCTCTACATCCACATGAGATTATTTAAAAATCCAGGCATGGTATGTGTGTGGATTTCTTGGAATCATAATCTTAAATGAATTTGAAGTAATTTTGGAAACTTTCAAGTTGGTAGCATTTGTTTTTATATTTTTTTCAAACCGCCGAAATTATAACAAATTTTCACATCATTTCTCTCTACATCCATATGAGATTATTTAAAAATCTAGGCATGGTATGTGTGTGGCTTTCTTGGAATCATAATCTTAAATTAATTTGAAGTAATTTTGGAAATTTTCAAGTTGATAACATTTGTTTTTATATTTTTTCGAATCTCCAAAATTCTTGCAAATTTTCACATCATTTATCTCTATATTCACCTAAGATTTTCACAAAATCTAGACAGTGTATGTGTATAGTATTCACGGAATCATAATTTTGAATTAATTTAGTAGATTTTCAATTGTTTTTTATATTTTTTTAAAAATAATTTTCAGTTTTAATATTTCGATTCACATTCAATTTTCTCATCACAACTTTCGCTTTATACATTCCCGAAGAATTTCTTGAGAACGCGAGAAGCCGGACGTTGTGGATACATCCACGGGCATTTAAATATAACACATTTCAACTATTTATAGAGAAGGCAATTCGGTTTTAATTACCACCAGATACACTCACTTGGCTAAGTCAACTCACTGTGAATGAAACTCCGGGTTTGTTTACTACGCAAATGTAATAATAATAAACACACATTAATAACAACCGTAATCGCTTAATAACAAATCAGATATATCGGAACATAATCGAATAGAATATTTATTGTCTGAAATAAAATTTGCAATTTTTGACTTTTGACCGACGCCATTTTATTTTGGGTGAAGCAATTTAAATGAATTTATTGAAATCTTCAGGATTTGTTAATTCTAAAGTAATTTTGATAGTAGTAATTAGCTGCTTTACTACAAGACACTTTTGACAGCAAGAAATCCAATTTGGTGCAAATTGTGATTTAAAGTCTTGAATTTTGAACCGCGCCATTTTGTTTCCCGCGAAGGAATTTAAACGATTCTGTGTAAATCTTTAAGAATAATTAATTCTGAAGTAATTTTGTTAGTTGCAACTAGCTGTTTTACTGCATGACATTTTTTACAGCAAAGAATTCAATTTTTTACAATTTGCAATTCAAAGTCTTGACTTTTGAACGACGCCATTTCTTTTTCAGCGAAGGAATTTAAGCGATTCTGTCAATATGTTTAAGAATAATAAATTCTAAAGTAATTTTACCAATCAGCACTAACTGTTTTACTGCGGGACATTTTTAACAGCAGGAAATTCAATTTTCTACAATTTGCAATTCAAAATCTTGACTTTTGAACGACGCCATTTTTTTTTTCAGCGAAGGAATTTAAACGATTCTGTCAAAATGTTTAAGAATAATGAATTCTAAAGTAATTTTATTAATCAGCACTAACTGTTTTACTGCGGGACGTTTTTTACAGCAAGAAATTCAATTTTCTACAATGTACAACTCAAAATCTTGACTTTTGAACGACGCCATTTTGTTTTCAGCGAACGAATTTAATTAATTCTGTTGAAATATTGAAGAACAATGAATTCTAAAGTAATTGTATTGATCAGAACTAACTGTCTTACTGCGGGACATTTTTGACAGCAAGAAATTCAATTTTCCACAATTTGCAATTCAAAATCTTCACTTTTGAACGACGCCATTTTGTTTTCAGCGAACGAATTTAATTAATTCTGTTGAAATATTGAAGAACAATGAATTCTAACGTAATTTTATTGATCAGAACTAACTGTCTTACTGCGGGACATTTTTGACAGCAAGAAATTCAATTTTCTACAATTTGCAATTCAAAATCTTCACTTTTGAACGACGCCATTTTGTTTTCAGCGAAGGAATTTAAACGATTCTGTTGAAATATTGAAGAACAATGAATTCTAAAGTAATTGTATTGATCAGAACTAACTGTCTTACTGCGGGACATTTTTGACAGCAAGAAATTCAATTTTCCACAATTTGCAATTCAAAATCTTCACTTTTGAACGACGCCATTTTGTTTTCAGCGAACGAATTTAATTAATTCTGTTGAAATATTGAAGAACAATGAATTCTAACGTAATTTTATTGATCAGAACTAACTGTCTTACTGCGGGACATTTTTGACAGCAAGAAATTCAATTTTCTACAATTTGCAATTCAAAATCTTCACTTTTGAACGACGCCATTTTGTTTTCAGCGAAGGAATTTAAACGATTCTGTTGAAATATTGAAGAACAATGAATTCTAAAGTAATTGTATTGATCAGAACTAACTGTCTTACTGCGGGACATTTTTGACAGCAAGAAATTCAATTTTCTACAATTTACAATTCAAAGTCTTGACTTTTGAACGACGCCATTTTTTTTCGAGCAAAGCAATTTTAACCATTCTATTGAAATCCTCAAGAATCATCACTTCGTAAGTTATTTTGATAGTCGTAACCAGGTGCTTTACCACAAGACACTTTTGACACGAAGAAATCCAATTTTGTGCAAATTGTAATTGAAAGTCTCGACTTTTGACCGACGCCATTTTTTTTCGAGCCAAGGAATTTTAACCATTCTATTGAAAACTTCAAAAAACATCAATTCTTAAGTAATTTTGATAGTCGTAACCAGCTGATCTACCACAAGACACTTTTGACAGGAATAAATCCAATTTTCTGCAATTTGTAATTCAAAATCTCGACTTTTGACCGACGCCATTTTTTTTTCAAGCTAAGGAATTTTAACCATTCCATTAAAATCTTCAAGAATCATCAATTCTTAAGTAACTATGACAGTTGTAACCAACTGCTTTACCACAAGACACTTTTGATAGCAAGAAATCCAATTTTGTGCAAATTGTAATTGAAAGTCTAGACTTTTTAACGACGCCATTTTTTTCGAGCTAAGGAATTTTAAATATTCTATTGAAATCTTCACTAATGACAGTTGTAACCAGCTGCTTTACCACAAGACACTCTTGACAGCAAGAAATCCAATTTTCTGCAATTTGTAATTCAAAGTCTCGACTTTTGGCCGACGCCATTTTTTTTGGAGCCAAGGAATTTTGACCATTCTATTGAAATCTTCAAGAATGATCAATTATTAAGTAATTTTGACAGTTGTAACCAGCTGCTTTACCACAAGACACTTTTGACAGCAAGAAATCCAATTTTGTGCAATTTGTAATTCAAAGTCTCGACTTTTGACCGACGCCATTTTTTTTTGAGCTAATGAATTTCAACCATTCAATTAAAATCTTCAAGAATCGTCAATTGTTAAGTAATTTTGACAGTTGTAACCAGCTGCTTTACCACAAGACACTTTTAACAGAAAGAAATCCAATTTTCTGCAATTTTAAATCGAAAGTCTCCACTTTTCACCGACGCCATTTTTTTTCGAGCTACGGAATTTTAACCATTCTACTGAAATCTAATCTTCAAGAATCATCAATTATTAAGTAATTTTGACAGTTGTAACCAGCTGCTTTACCACAAGACAATTTTTACAGGAAGAAATCCAATTTTCTGCAATTTGTAATTGAAAGTCTCGACTTTTGACCGGCGCCATTTTTTTTTCGAGCCAAGGAATTTTAACCATTCTATTAAAATCTTCAAGAATCATCAATTATTAAGTAATTTTGACAGTTGTAACCAGCTGCTTTACCACAAGACACTTTTGACAGCAAGAAATCCAATTTTCTGCAATTTGAAATTGAAAGTTTTGATATTTGACCGACGCCATTTTTTTCCAAGCTAAGGAATTTCAACCATTCCATTGAAATCTTCAAGAATCATCTATTATTAAGTAATTTTGACAGTCGTAACCAGCTGCTTTACCACAAGATACTCTTGACAGGAAGAAATCCAATTTTCTGCAATTTGTAATTCAAAGTCTCGACTTTTGACCGACGCCATTTTTTTTCGAGCTAAGGAATTTCAACCATTCTATTGAAATCTTCAAGAATCATCAATTCATGAGTAATTTTGACAGTCGTTACTAGCTGATCTATCACAAGACTCTTTTGACAGGAAGAAATTCAATTTTCTGCAATTTGTAATTCAAAGTCTCGACTTTTGACCGACGCCATTTTTTTTCGAGCTAGGGAATTTTAACCATTTTATTGAAATCTTCAAGAATGATCAATTCTTAAGTAATTTTGACAGTTGTAACCAGCTGATTTACCACAAGACACTTTTTACAGGAATAAATCCAATTTTCTGCAATTTGTAATTCAAAGTCTCGACTTTTGACGGACGCCATTTTTTCTCGAGCCAAGGAATTTTAACCATTCCATTGAAATCTTCAAGAATCATCAATTCCAAAGTAATTTTGACAGTCGTAACTGACTGCTTTACTACGAGACACTTTTGACAGCAAGAAATCCAATTTTCTGCAATTTATAATTGAAAGTCTTGACTTTTGAACGACGCCATTTTTTTTCGAGCGAAAGAATTTTAACCATTCTATTGAAATCTTCAAAAATAATGAATTCTAAAGTAATTTTGACAGTCGTAACTAGCTGCTTTACTATAGGGCACTTTTGACGACAAGAAATCCAATTTTGTGCAAATTGTAATTGAAAGTTTTAAAAAATTGCAACAATTTCTGCGATTCGAAAAAAATAGAAAAACAATTGCCATCGACTTGAAACTCTCCAAAATTACTCGACATTAATAAGAGATTATGATGACGTAAAAATCCATAAACACCCCATGACAAGATTTTGGGATAATTCTATTTAATCAGAACATGAATTAAAAAAAATGTAATAATTTTGGCGATTCTAAAAAAGTAGAATAACAATTGCTATCGACTTTAAACTTTCAAAAATTATCGAAGATTAATTCAAGTTTATATTTTTGTAAAAATTACGTACAATTTAGCAATGGATTTTTTAATTATTACATTTGATCGAATCGAAAAAAATAGAAAAACATTTGCTATCGACTTGAAACTTTCTAAAATTATCGAAGATTAATTCAAGTTTATATTTTCGTAAAAATTACGTACAATTACTGGATTTTGTGATTATTACATTTGATCAGAGCAAAAAGTTTAAAAGAATTACAACCATTTTGACGAATCGAAAGAAATAGAAAAACATTTGCTATCGACTTGAAACTTTCTAAAATTGAAGACGGTTTATTCAAGTTTATATTTTCGTGAAAATCACGTAATATTTAGCACTGGATTTTGTGATGAATACATTTGATCAGAGCGAAAAGTTGTAAAATATTGCAAAAATTTTGGCGAGCCGATAAAAATAATAAAATAATTTCTATCGACTTGAAACTTTTCAAAATGACTCAAAATTAATTCGAGATTATGACGACGTGAAAATCCATAAACACCCCATGACAAGATTTTGGGATAATTTTATTTGATCAGAACTTAATAATAATTAAGTAGACTTTGTTAATATCAACAAATTTTGTTTAATTTCAGTGACATTATCCCTGATAACGATAACGACATGCGTTGCATACCAAGGCCACACGGTAACGACAGTAACCCCACCGCCCCACCGGGGTGCCGCCAGGCAGATGTACGGTTCGGGTTCGTTGCGACCACCGGGCACCAACCCGGCCCTGGGGACGCTGGGGCGGCAGCAGCTGAGCAGGCCGTACCCTAGCACGCCGCCGCCGAACCTCAGCATGCGCAACTACCCCATGCCCATGCAGGGATTCCCCGTCACCATCCACGCCAAAGACATTCCGAAAATCTACGAGATGTACTTCCCGGACTTCTACCGGCCGAGCGTGCCCGTGCCGAAGTACACCAGGACGCAGAACAGGGGCGGCGTGATGCACGGCGGCCGGCCCGAGTACTCGGGTCTGCCCAGGAGGTTCCCCATCGACGCCAGCGGCAGAGGAGTGCTGGACGGACCTCCGGATATCATGGGGGGGCGGTATCCGGAAAGGCAGATACACTACGGGGCGCCCAAGCTGGATAAAATGATGCGGGAGCCCATGGAGGAGTGGAAGGGCGGCGGTGGCGATGTGGAGCACCAGTGCGGCGGGGAGTGCGAGGTCGGAGAGTACCTTTGCATCACGAGCTGTACTTGTATTAAGAATTCTTTCAGGTGAGGTTGTTCTTTAAATAATTTTATAACCCTTCGCTGAGGTTTAGGTTAGAGGTAGGCAAACTTGTGTACACGTTGGTGGAAGTAAAACTTTCTCACCGCCCACCGGTTCGTCAGTAATTTTTTTGATTTTTGAAATCATGATGTCGTAGAATGTCCTCGTATTTAAAATTTGATCTTCTGCCGTGGATTACTTCAGACCAAAAATGATTTATTCCTGTGCAAACTTTACACACTTATAAATCGCAAAACACGAGCAACAGAAGAATGATCGTTACCATGGTAACGGTTGTTTTACGGCGATTCTTATTTATCACATCATTAGTAAATGTTTGTATTTATGCAAACATGTTTCTGCTGATAACTTTGCGAAGGGTTTTCTTGGGCGGTGCAGAATATTTTGAAGCTTTCGCTGAGAACCAATTTATCATCTGAACCGGCTTAGAGTTCGGAAGCTTCCGGCAAGGTAAAGTTTATAATTTTAACCTTGAAAACAGATGCGATGGTGACGTGGATTGTACGCACGACGAAGACGAATTGGAGTGCGGCGAAATCGACACCATCAGGAACGTGCAGTGCGAAGACACCGAAAAGTACATCAGGTGTCCGAGGTCCGGAAAATGCATCCTCAAGGGATGGCTGTGCGATGGGGACGACGATTGCGGAGACTACTCCGATGAAACCCAGTGCGGTAAGTACGAAAAACCCATTTTAAGTAAGAAACAATAATAAATAAAATCAAAATCACCATGGTAACAATTGGAAAACATCAGATTGCAGATTGAAATTTCTGAAAAAGCCATCGGCTAAACTAATTTTTCCTGATTGTCATAGCATATTTAGAAGAATTTTTGCAAGTTGTGGTTCAAATATTTTTTCATTATTATTATTATCAGGAAGTCAAGTGAATTGCACAACGGACCAATTCGAGTGCACCAACGGGCTCTGCATCCCGAAGCCGTGGACCTGCGACAACGACAACGACTGCAAGGATTTTTCGGACGAGATGAACTGCACGAAAATCGGGTGAGTTGCTCTGAACAGGGTGGAGAGGAAGAGGGAGAGAGAGAGAGGACACTTTTGCAGGAGGGCCAACGTAACACGGATCGATCCGCACACAGCCGTTGCCCTGGCTACCGAAACTGTCCCGATCTCTCTCTCCCGGCTCGAACCCACCTGCAGCAGGCACGAATAATGAACGGGAAAAACAGGACGACATCGTCGAGAAGTTTTATGATTTTTTTTAAAATTAATAATTGCACGTTTTCAAAGCCCGAAGAGTTAAAATTGCGATTTTGATTTTTTTTTTTGTAATTGTACAACTGTCAAACGCTTTGCCAAATTTTGATGATTCTAACGTCAAAAAGTGGAAAATTTTGTGCAATTTCAAAACTGGTTAATAAATACTTTCGTGAAATCAATGCAAAACGTCAAAATTCGAAGATTTAAAATTGCGATTTTGATTTTTTTTTATTGCACAACTGTCAAACGCTCTGATTTGGATGATTCAAACGTCAAAATGTGGATAATTTAATGTAATTTTAAAACTGCCAACAAATTGTTTTCATGGAATTAATACAAACCGCAGAAATCGCACTTTTTTGATGATTTTAAAATTACGATTTTAATATTTGAAATTGCACAACTACCGAACGCGTTGTCCGATTTTGATAATTCTAACGTCAAAGTATGAACAATTTAGAGAAATTTAAAAAAGGATTAAGAAATGTTTTCGTGAAATTTACGTAAAAGGAAAACATTGCACGTTTCTAAAGTCAAAAGAAAAAAATCGCGATTTTGATTTTTAAAATTGCACGACTGCCAAATGCTTTGCCAAATTTTGATGATTCTAACGTCAAAAAGTGGAAAATTTTGTGCAAACTGGTTAATACATTTTTTCGTGAAATCAATGCAAAACGTCAAAATTTGAAGATTTAAAATTGCGATTTTGATTTTTTTTGTAATTGCACAACTCTCAAACGCCTCGTCTGATTTTGATGATTCGAACGTCAAAATGTGGATAATTTAATTGTAATTTTAAAACTGCCAACAAATTGTTTTCATGGAATTAATACAAACCGCAAAAATCGCACTTTTTTTGATGATTTTAAAATTACGATTTTAATATTTTAAATTGCACAACTACCGAACGCGTTGTCCGATTCGGATAATTCTAACCTCAAAGTATGAACAATTTAGCGAAATTTAGAAAAGGATTGAGAAATGTTTTCGAGAAATTTACGTAAAAGGAAAAAATTGCACGTTTCTAAAGTCAAAAGAAAAAAATCGCGATTTTGATTTTTAAAATTGCACGACTGCCAAATGCTTTGCCAAATTTTGATGATTCTAACGTCAAAAAGTGGAAAATTTTGTGCAAACTGGTTAATACATTTTTTCGTGAAATCAATGCAAAACGTCAAAATTTGAAGATTTAAAATTGCGATTTTGATTTTTTTTGTAATTGCACAACTCTCAAACGCCTCGTCTGATTTTGATGATTCGAACGTCAAAATGTGGATAATTTAATTGTAATTTTAAAACTGCCAACAAATTGTTTTCATGGAATTAATACAAACCGCAAAAATCGCACTTTTTTTGATGATTTTAAAATTACGATTTTAATATTTTAAATTGCACAACTACCGAACGCGTTGTCCGATTCGGATAATTCTAACCTCAAAGTATGAACAATTTAGCGAAATTTAGAAAAGGATTGAGAAATGTTTTCGAGAAATTTACGTAAAAGGAAAAAATTGCACGTTTCTAAAGTTAAAAGAATAAAAATCGCGATTTTGATTTTTAAAATGGCACGACTGCCAAATGCTTTGCCAAATTTTGATAATTCTAACGTCAAAAAGTGGAAAATTTTGTGCTAACTGGTTAATAAATTTTTCGTGAAATCAATGCAAAACGTCAAAATTCGAAGATTTAAATTTGCGATTTTGATTTTTTTTTTAATTGCAGAACTGTCAAACGCCTCGTCTGATTTTGATGATTCAAACGTCAAAATGTGGATAATTTAATGTAATTTTAGAACTGCCAACAAATTGTTTTCATGGAATTAATACAAACCGCAAAAATCGCACTTTTTTTGATGATTTTAAAATTACGATTTTAATATTTGAAATTGCACAACTACCGAACGCGTTGTCCGATTCGGATAATTCTAACGTCAAAGTATGAACAACTTAGCGAAATTTAAAAAAGGATTGAGAAATTTTTTCGTGAAATTTACGTAAAAGGAAAAAATTGCACGTTTCTAAAGTCAAATGAATAAAAATGGCGATTTTGATTTTTAAAATTGCACGACTGCCAAACGCTTTGCCAAATTTTGATGATTCCAACGTCAAAAAGTGGAAAATTTTGTGCAATTTCAAAACTGGTTAATACATTTTTTCGTGAAATCAATGCAAAACGTCAAAATTCGAAGATTTAAAATTGCGGTTTTGTTTTTTTTTTAATTGCACAACTGTCAAACGCTTCGTCTGATTTTGATGGTTCAAACGTCAAAATGTGGATAATTTAATGTAATTTTAAAACTGCCAACAAATTGTTTTCATGGAATTAATACAAACCGCAAAAATCGCACTTTTTTTGATGATTTTAAAATTACGATTTTAATATTTGAAATTGCACAACTACCGAACGCGTTGTCCGATTTTGATAATTCTAACGTCAAAGTATGAACAATTTAACGAAATTAAAAAAAGGATTAAGAAATGTTTTCGTGAAATTTACGTGAAAGGAAAAAATTGCACGTTTCTAAAGTTAAAAGAATAAAAATCGCGATTTTGATTTTTAAAATTGCACGACTGCCAAACGCGTTGCCAAATTTTGATGATTCTAACGTCAAAAAGTGGAAAATTTTGTGCAAACTGGTTAATACATTTTTTCGTGAAATCAATGCAAAACGTCAAAATTCGAAGATTTAAAATTGCGATTTTGATTTTTTTTTTAATTGCACAACTTTCAAACGCTCTGATTTGGATGATTCAAACGTCAAAATGTGGATAATTTAATGTAATTTTAAAACTGCCAACAAATTGTTTTCATGGAATTAATACAAACCGCAAAAATCGCACTTTTTTGATGATTTTAAAATTACGATTTTAATATTTGAAATTGCATAACTACCGAACGCGTTGTCCGATTTGGATAATTCTAACGTCAAAGTATGAACAATTTAACGAAATTTAAAAAAGGATTAAGAAATGTTTTCGTGAAATTTACGTGAAAGGAAAAAATTGCACGTTTCTAAAGTTAAAAGAATAAAAATGGCGATTTTGATTTTTAAAATTGCACGACTACTGCCAAACGCTTTGCCAAATTTTGATGATTCTAACGTCAAAAAGTGGAAAATTTTGTGCTAACTGGTTAATACATTTTTTCGTGAAATCAATGCAAAACGTCAAAATTCGAAGATTTAAAATTGCGATTTTGATTTTTTTTTTAATTGCACAACTTTCAAACGCTCTGATTTGGATGATTCAAACGTCAAAATGTGGATAATTTAATGTAATTTTAAAACTGCCAACAAATTGTTTTCATGGAATTAATACAAACCGCAAAAATCGCACTTTTTTGATGATTTTAAAATTACGATTTTAATATTTGAAATTGCATAACTACCGAACGCGTTGTCCGATTTGGATAATTCTAACGTCAAAGTATGAACAATTTAACGAAATTTAAAAAAGGATTAAGAAATGTTTTCGTGAAATTTACGTGAAAGGAAAAAATTGCACGTTTCTAAAGTTAAAAGAATAAAAATGGCGATTTTGATTTTTAAAATTGCACGACTACTGCCAAACGCTTTGCCAAATTTTGATGATTCTAACGTCAAAAAGTGGAAAATTTTGTGCTAACTGGTTAATAAATTTTTTCGTGAAATCAATGCAAAACGTCAAAATTCGAAGATGTAAAATTGCGATTTTTTTTAATTCACAACTATCAAACGCTTTGTCTAATTTTGATGATTCGAAAAAGGTTGAGAATCACTGATTTAGCTCAACGCAGAGGCGGATTGAAACTCGAACACAATGAAAAATTCAATAAACTATTTTTCAAATGCCACTACTGACATTTTTCTAAAGTTTTAGATTTAAGAAATCTAGGCTAGGGGTGGAAAAGGTTTTGTTTCCATTATCCCCCCCCCCCCATTGGATCCGCCAGTGGTTCATCGCCTCGTAGTTCAAATAATCCGTAGTTGCAGTAGCCTTATTTAAAATAACAAAAAAACATTGTTTGTTTCATTGTTTAGCTGCACGGATGACGAGTTTACATGCACCGACGGCTCCTGCATATCGCTCAGCTGGAAATGTGACCGGCAGCAGGACTGCAACGATAACTCCGATGAGCAGGATTGCGGTAAGTCATCGACAACTCTTTGGTGAAGTTTTCTTCTCCACGATCGCTACAAAAAAAAGTCTGCTTTCCCGCTTACATTTGACAATGCGTTGACATTTCGCGAGGAGCAAACGTCACCATATTTTTCTATCGTTTAACAAATTTCCTTACATAATTAACCCATTACACCCCTCTGTTAAAAATCAATTTTGAAAAACTGAACAGTATCACTGCTAAATATTGTTTGTAGAGTTTGTATCACAGATACGTTATCTTAAGCAAATAACATTGCCACTAGATGTCACTAAAGCCCATGATGTTTTTTTGCTTTCGTTTGAAGCGGCGTCGATGTAATGATCGCTTGAGTACAATGGAAAGTGATGGGTTAAGGAATATAGTGTTATAAATAATGATTCAATAAATAGATCATTGTTGCGACCGTTACTACGTAGTAATCAATTTTCCGGTAATTTACAACAACTTTCAAGTGTTTTTTCTTCCAAACAAAAACCATTAATACTGACATAACCTTTGCAGATATTGTGATTTGATAGTGATGAAACTGTTTCCGTTTATAATTTCCAGATATTGAAGCGCCTTCTTGTAACGACGGCGAGTTTCAGTGCGCCTACCAGAAGTGCATCAAGATCGAGTTTAGGTGCGACGGCGATAACGACTGCGGGGATTGGAGCGACGAAGACAATTGTCCGAAAAGTCCGGGAACCTGCGGGTCTGGAGAGTTTAAGTAATTTTCGTGATCGATACAAATCGGGCAACGGATCGATTGGTTGGGTTTTTTTGCAGGTGCAATAACGGAAGGTGCATTCCGGAAAGTTGGAAGTGCGACAAACAAGACGACTGCGAGGGCAACGAAGACGAGATTAATTGCACGGAGAGTATGACGAGGAGCTGTTCGCCCGATGAGTTCACGTGCAGCTCAGGTGCTTGCATTTTGGTAAGTACTTGCTTGTTGAAACAAAATTATATATAAAGTTCAAATTTTTTAATAACCATTGAATTGATGAGGCTGTTCCTTTATAAAACCGCATCGTCAACTTCATAATAAAGCAGTTCAGGGTTATCAATAATTGATTATTTCATGACTTCCTAGATCCATGCAATGATCCAACCAACAGCTGATTCCGCAATTGAAGTTAATCGTTTTGTTACTAATAATTGTTATTGGTTATTTCATGACTTCCTAGATCCATGCGATGATCCAACCAACAGCTGATTTCGCAATCGTTTTGTTGCAAATAATTGTTTATTGATTATTACATGGCTTCCTAGATCCACGCAGTAATCCAACAACTCTTCCTGATTCCGCAATTTTGTTGCAGAAAACGTGGGTTTGCGATGGATTCTCGGATTGCAGCGGCGACGAGGACGAATCCGAGTGCCACATCGTCTGCGACGAGACGAAATTCGCCTGTTCGGGCATCAATCCGAACGACACGCGAACGGAATTCTGCATCAACAAGAAGCACGTCTGCGACGGCCAGAAGGACTGTCCCAAAGGCGAGGACGAGATCGACTGTCCGACGAGGCACGACTGCTACAACGCTTCCAAGTGCACCCAGGTTTGCATCACGACGGCCGACAAGAAGGAGAACTGCGCCTGTCATCCGGGATACAATTTGTCCAAAGACGGATACTCGTAAGTAATTTAAAATTACCAAATTTTTTTCAGCTCAGAATGAGTGGTTAGGGCTCTATCATACCAGGCCACCATGGTGGGTCCCGCCACCAAGTAAAGCAACCAGCCGAGGCACCAGGCAGCCGGCATCCTGGTTGTTCCACCAGTAAGGTCTGGCCGACCGTATTCGACTGGTAGCCAGCGTTGCCAACTGGTCACATGATTTATCCGCCAGAAAGCCAACCTAATTCCGCTAGAATTCCGCCAGAAAATATGAAAATATAAATAAAGTACAAAATCGCCTTTCTGGAATAATTGATTATATTAACAATAAAACAAACATATTGTTACAAAACTCAACATAAAATAATTACAAAATCTTCGATTACAGTTACTTTAATTGATCACAACAAATATTTTATCTATGTAATCCTTTCTTAATCGCAATACTTTAACATTTCAACGATAATTCTATTACGGAATTATTTTGTTATTAAATTCATTTTTGTCCACTGATGCATCGTTTTTACAGTTTTTAATATACCTTCGACTGAAAATTACTTTTAGAATATCTACATTTCGTATTTAACGGAATGTTTAAATTCGTAATCCTCGTTTTACTAATCGGAAATACAGTAAGCTATCTTTTATTTAAACATAACGTTCAGCCGTTAAATTTAACGTTTTTCGTACGAATTAGGGCTGAATATTAAAAAAAAATCGAAAGATAAATAAAAATTTGAATGCATTCAATTTTTATGTGTGTTATGAATTTTTAAAAATTCAATTATTAAAAAAATCTAAAAAAATAAAAATTGATGCAATAGAGTTTCTCAAAAAATTTAATATCTTTACAAAACATCTACCTTTAAAACTAACTTTATTTTTTGGAAATCTGTCAATTACTCCGTGAATTATGTGATTTTAGATTACGAATTTTGCCAAAACCATGGCAACGGGAGATTTGCCCGTTACAAACATAATTCAGAATTGATTGTATTTTGATATTCTGTATAAAAATAGAAACAACAATTGTTCAATTTTTGAGAAATTTGGGCGCCAAGATAAGAGATCGCATTTTTTGCAGCGAGAACAAAAGATTATGAATTTTACCAAAACCATGGCAACTGGAGATTTTCCCGTTACAAAAATTATTCAGAATTGATTGTATTTTGATATTCTATATAAAAATAGAAACAACAATTGTTCAATTTTTGAGAAATTTGGGCGCCAAGATTAGAGATCGCATTTTTTGCAGCGAGAACAAAAGATTATTAATTTTGCCAAAACCATGGCAACGGGAGATTTGCCCGCTACAAACATTATTCAGAATTGATTGTATTTTGATATTCTATATAAAAATAGAAACAACAATTGTTCAATTTTTGAGAAATTTGAGCGCCAAGATAAGAGATCGCATTTTTTGCAGCGAGAACAAAAGATTATTAATTTTGCCAAAACCATGGTAACGGGAGATTTGCCCGCTACAAACATTATTCAGAATTGATTGTATTTTGATATTCTATATAAAAATAGAAACAACAATTGTTCAATTTTTGAGAAATTTGAGCGCCAAGATAAGAGATCGCATTTTTTGCAGCGAGAACAAAAGATTATTAATTTTTCCAAAACCATGGCAACTGGAGATTTGCCCGTTACAAAAATTATTCAGAATTGATTGTATTTTGATATTCTATATAAAAATAGAAACAACAATTGTTCAATTTTTGAGAAATTTGGGCGCCAAGATAAGAGATCGCATTTTTTGCAGCGAGAACAAAAGATTATTAATTTTGACAAAACCATGGCAAGTGAACATTTGACAAAAAAATCTAAAAAAATAAATACTTAATCAAAAATTACAGTTAACTTCGATTTTTGCAAATGTGTCAATTATTGCCCAAGTTATGAATTTTTGAAAATTAATATTTAAAGTTGTAGACTTGAACAAAAAAAATCTATTTTTTTAGTATAATCTCAAAGCATCTACCTTTAAAATTTAAATTTTTTAAAATGTGTAACTTTTTCTGTAAATTATGAATTTTTGAAAATTAATGTTTTAGGTTGTTAAACACTTCACAAAAAATATATCGATGGAATTTTTTGAAAATTTTAGTTCATTCACAAAACATCTTCCTTTACAGTTAACTTCAATTTTTGCAAAAATGTCAATTGTTACCGAAGTTATGAATTTTTGAAAATTCATATTTAAAGTTGTAGACTTGAACAAAAAAAATCTATTTTTTTAGTATAATCTCAAAGCATCTACCTTTAAAATTTAAATTTTTCAAAATGTGCAACTTTTTCTGTAAATTGTGAATTTTTGAAAATTAATGTTTTAGGTTGTTAAACACTTCACAAAAAATATATCGATGGAATTTTTTGAAAATTTTAGTTCATTCACAAAACATCTTCTTTTACAGAAAATGTGTCAATTTTTGAGTAAGTTATGAATTTTTGAAAATTAATATTTAAAGTTGTCGAAGACAATCTTTCATGAATTGAACTATAATTACATGTATTGGGTCTTATCTGCGTCTATTCGATGGAAGAATTTGCCAAATTAGGTCATCCGTTTAAGAGTTATCCTTAAACAACAAAAAAGCAATTAAAGACGAATTAATTTTTTGGTCCTATTTACATTTATCCGATTAGTACTTTATTGACTCGAAAAAATATAAAAACAATTTCCATCGACTTGAAACTTTCCAAAACAACTGACAACACATGTGATTCTACATTTTCGTAAAAATTAGAAATGCATTGTTTCTAAATTTTAGAATATTTCAATGTAAACGCAGATGAAATTAAAAAAAAATTGCAATAAATTCGTCGACGCGAAAAAAATATAAAAACAATTGCCATCGACTTGAAACTTTCCAAAACAACTGACAACACATGTGGCTCTACATTTTCGTAAAAATTAGAAATGCATTGCTTCTAAATTTTAAAATATTTCAATCTGAACGGAGATTAAATTTAAAAAAAAATTGCAATAAATTCGTCGACGCGAAAAAAATATAAAATCAATTGCCATCGACTTGAAACTTTCCAAAACAACTGACAACACATGTGACTCTACATTTCTGTAAAAATTAGAAATGCATTGTTTCTAAATTTTAAAATATTTCAATCTGAACAGAGATTAAATTTAAAAAAAAAATGCAATAAATTCGTCAACGCGAAAAAAATATAAAAACAATTTCCATCGACTTGAAACTTTCCAAAACAACTGACAACACATGTGGCTCTACATTTTCGTAAAAATTAGAAATGCATTGCTTCTAAATTTTAAAATATTTCAATCTGAACGGAGATTAAATTAAAAAAAAATGCAGTAAATTCGTCGACGCGAAAAAAATATAAAAACAATTGCCATCGATTTGAAACTTTCCAAAACAACTGACAACACATGTGGCTCTACATTTTCGTAAAAATTAGAAATGCATTGTTTCTAAATTTTAAAATATTTCAATCTGAACGGAGATTAAATTTAAAAAAAAATTGCAATAAATTCGTCGACGCGAAAAAAATATAAAAACAATTGCCATCGACTTGAAACTTTCCAAAACAACTGACAACACATGTAATTCTACATTTTCGTAAAAATTAGAAATGCATTGTTTCTAAATTTTAGAATATTTCAATGTGAACGCAAATAAAATTTAGAAAAAAATTGCAATAAATTTGTCGACGCGAAAAAAACATACAAAACTTTACAAAATCACTCAATACTAATTCAAGAATGATTTCGTAAAAAATTCAAATACATTCCGTCGACTGCTTTTGCGATTTTTCGTGTAAATTTATGAAAAATTATAACTCATTTTTGGTTGACGCGAAAAAAATATAGAAACAGCTGTAAAATACTTGAAACTTTCTAAATTTACTTAAAATACAATAATATTAGTAATATTTCAAAAACTCAAAAAACTCCATCACAGGTTTTCGATAATCGACCGAGAACAGCGCTTCAGATTTTTTTAATTTGCACGAGTGAAAAAAAAAATAAATAAAAACAAGTTCAGCACTCTTGAAACTCTCCAAATTTACTTAAAATACATTAATCATAATAAGCCTCTAAAAACCCATAATACCCCATCACAAGTTTTCAAGATTACCGACCGAGAACAGACTTTAAGATTTTTTTGAGTGAAAAAAAAAATAAATACAAAAACAACAGTAACACACTTCAAAATACATTGATCTTAATAAACCTCAGAAAAACTAAAAATACCCCATCACTGGTTTTCAAGATAACAACACAAAACGCAATTTCGGAAAGAATTTTTCAAATCTGCGAATTTCTTCAAGAGATAGATTCTCAAATAAATGCATTGCCATTTCTCTCGTCTCATGAAACTTTCGCAGGCATCGTTTTAAACATTTAAAATGACAAATCAGTGTTTTTGGAATTAATAAAAAAATCTTGTTTCGTTTGAAATTAGAGGTAGTGCCATGGCTCCTTGGCTCTACATAACGAGCCGCCCCTGCATAAGCGAATCGAATAAACAATATCGCGAACGTAATCATGCTCAATATTTTATGGTATCGTCGATTTGAAAACGATAAAATAAACGTGTCACCATCACCCGATTCGATCTTGGAGAAACTCAAATTAAACCAGTGACGGTTCGCGGGATTTTTTACAGCCGAGGAACAAGAAGTGGTAATACAGATAGGTGCGGTCACGCTGCAACTGATCCTACCTATCTGTATTACCACCTCTTGTTCTTCGGCCGTACCAGAAAAAATCCCGCGAACCGTCACAGAATTAAACCCACCTTGCCCCCAACCCCTTTTTACCGCGAATTGCAGCGCCACTGCGAGCGTGCGGTGCCAGTGCTGAATTAAAAACGCGATAAATATTTTACATACAGAGTCGCCGATTTATTTTATTTAATCTTTGAGTCAAACGACCTTCAACCAAAATTATTACTTGAAATTCTTCGCCAATTCTAGATGTGAAGACATCAACGAATGCTTGTACGAGACGGACCCGGTCTGTTCGCAAACCTGCAACAACACCATCGGCAGCTTCATCTGCGGCTGCATGACCGGTTACATCCTCCGTCCCGATTTGCGTTCCTGCAAAGCCCTGGGGGCGCCCCCGACCCTCCTCTTCGCGAACCGGATGGACATCCGGCAGGTAATAATAATAATAATATTTTTATTGTGCTAGATATTTACAGAAAATATTTACACTCGTCCCGACTGACTATATATTAGTGACAAAAATTAAAATGTGTAATTGAAAAAATCTTCAATGGTAAATGGGCAGTTGCCTAATAACATATTTTTGAGGTACAATTTGTATTTGCTTTGATCCATTCATTCAACAAGACGCAATCACAATGGTGTTGTTACAGGTATCCCTCAGCAACACCAAGTACACGGCGATTTTAAAGGGTCTGCACAACGCCATCGCTCTGGACTATCATTACAAGAAGGGCTTGATTTTCTGGTCTGACGTTTCGATGGATGTAATCAGGCGGGCGTACATTAACGGCAGCGGGTCGCTGGGGGCCGCCGATGTCATCAAATGGGGATTGGAATCGCCGGGTGGTGTCGCTCTGGATTGGATACACGACTTGATTTTCTGGACGGATTCCGGC
The DNA here is from genome assembly GCA_910593695.2 of Ocypus olens. Classification (NCBI taxonomy): domain Eukaryota; kingdom Metazoa; phylum Arthropoda; class Insecta; order Coleoptera; family Staphylinidae; genus Ocypus; species Ocypus olens. The sequence continues at coordinate 56,771,681 of OU343054.1, read as the reverse complement.
ACGAGAAGGGTGGAGGTGGCCAGTATCGATGGCAAGCAGCGCGCCATCATCGTCGCGAATGATTTGGACAAACCCAGGGCGATTGTCGTCCATCCTGGACAGGCGTACGTCTTCTGGACGGATTGGGGTCCGAACCCGAAGATCGAAAGGATCGAGATGGACGGTAGCAATAGGAAGAGTATAATCACCGAGTCGGTGTTTTGGCCTAATGGATTAACCCTCGATTACACGAACAATAGGATTTACTGGGCGGACGCTAAGCATAATGTAATTGAAACCTCGCTCTATGATGGTAGTGATCGCAAAAAGGTCATCAGCAAGGGTCTCCCGCATCCGTTCGCGTTAACCATCTTCGAGGATGCCATCTACTGGACGGATTGGCACACTAAAGCCATATCGACGGCCAACAAGGCCACCGGCGCGGGTTTCCGCACGATACACTCAAATCTGCACTTTCCGATGGATATCCACAGCTACCACCCGCAACGCCAGCCGGAATATAAAAACCATTGCGGCGAGAATAACGGGGGGTGCGAGCACCTTTGCTTGCCCAGCAAGAAATCGTTCTCTTGCAGATGCAGGATGGGACAAAAACTAAATTCCGATGGTAAGACTTGCTTAAAACCGGAGAAGTTGCTGATCTTCGCGAGAAAGAAGGATCTTAGGATCAAGCATCTGGGGAATGATGGCACACACAATAACGAGATCGTGATCCCAATTGATGGGATCAAATCGGCGGTGGCTATTGCTTGGGATTCGAAGAGCGACACGATTTTTTGGACCGACGTTGAGAAGGACACCATCAGCAAGGTTAATTGGAATGGAAGCCATCAGGAGATTATCATCAAGAATAATATTCGTAAGTTTTTTTTTTTGATCGCGAAGGCTTTTTAACAGTGACGGTTCGCGGGTTTTTTTCTGGTACGGCCAAGGAACAAGAGGTGGTAATACAGATCTCTGTAACCGACTCTATCTGTATTGCCACCTCTTGTTCTTTAGCCGTACCAGAGAAAACCCCGCGAACCGTCACTGCTTTTTAACGTATTTTTTCGTTTTGTAGTTTCTCCAGCTGGTTTAGCGTATGATTGGGTAACGGATAATTTGTATTGGACCGATGCGGGTACGGCGAAAATTGAAGTCGCGAAAAGTGACGGAAGCATACGCGGGTTGTTGATTTGGGAAGGTTTGGATAAACCTAGAGATATTGTTGTGGATCCAACTGGTAAGATAATTTTAGAAACTGTAAATTAATGTATCGTTATCTCTTTGCCAAACTTAAAAGTAGTTCTAAGAAATGATTTGCTCTTTTTTACGAAATTATAAATATAATGGAGATTTCGAAATAATCACACTTGAATTGAACACTCTGAAGTGAAGCATTTTGTAAATCGCCAAAAAATATAAAACCAATTGAAATTTTTAAATTCACTCAAAATGCATTGCAACTTCACTTTTTTATAAGAAATTTGCAAACATTCCTACCCTAGATTTCGAAATAATCACACTCCTCTTCAATTCTGAGGTCGAACATTTTCACAAGCCCCAAAAAAAAAAACACAAAAACAGTTACAGTATTCTCGAACCTTTTCAAATTTAATCAAAATGGATTCGATTAATTAAAACACTTGGTTTTGTTTCACTGATTTCACTGAAATCAGTGAAACAAAACCAAGTGTTTTAATTAATCAAATTATATAATTATGTTTCACCACGGGTTAAGTGAGAAATTAATTAATCATACAAAATGGATTCTGTTAAAATCTATCAACGCTCTTGGCCATAATTTTGAAATATTTACCCTTAAACACTTCAATTTTGAGGTTGGACATTTTCGAGTTGTCTTGAAAATAAAAACCAATTGCAAAAAATTCCAGACTTTCAAATTTACTCAAAACGGATTAATTTTCATTTCTATAATAAAATCGGCAAACATCCCAAATTTTAAAATAATCACACGTGCATTGGAAAAGCTTTTTTTTTCTTAAATTTACTCAAAACATAGGAATTTTCGGTTTCAACTTTTTCCGAAATTTCAACTCAAACATTTTTGAAAAAGCAAAATCATGCATTCGCCTAGATTTTCTTAATTTCCTAGAAAACAACTTAGTGGATTATCTTCAAATTTTACAAGCACATTCTGTAGATTCGTAGTAATAAAACAAGTAAATAATAATAAAAAAATAATATGAGCTGGTTTTTCCGAAATTTCAACTCAAATATTTTTGAAAGCGCAAAATTATGCATCCACCTAGATGTTCTTAATTTCCTAGGAAATCCTTTAATGGATTATCTTCAAATTGTAAAAGCACACTCTGTAGACTTCTAGTAATACAGCAAGTAAATAATTCCAAAATTGTTTCCAAAATTTTAACTTAAACATTTTTGAAAGTGAAAAATATGCATTTGGCTACATTTTCTTAATTTCCAAAAAAGTCCCTTAGTTGATTATCTTTAAACTTTAAAAGCACACTCTGTATACTTCTAGTAATAAAACAAGTAAATAATCAAAAAATAATTTGGGCAAGTTTTTCCAAAATTGTTGAAAATGCAAAATCATACATTCGCCTAGATTTTCTTAGTTTTCCAGAAAATACCTTAGTAGAATATCTTTACATTTTACAATCACATTCTATAAATTCGTGGTAATAAAACAAGTAAATAATCAAAATAATAATTTGAGCTAGTTTTTCCGAAATTTCAACGAAAATTATGCTTTCACCTAGATTTTCTTTATTTCCAAGAAAGTCCCTTAGTGAATTATCTTCAAACTTTAAAGGTACATTCTGTAGACTTCCAGTAATAAAACAAGTAAATAATCAAAAAAAAAAAAACATTTGGGCTAGTTTTACCGAAATTTTAACTCAAACAATTTTGAAAATGGAAAATACGCATTTGGCTAGATTAGTGTTTCTCAACGTGGACAATCGACCAGTGGTGGCTCGTGGATGTTCGGCGGTGGGGGCAACGGAAGAAAATTTGATCGAAACACCGAACGAAATATTTGTTTCCTAAGTAAGTAGTGCGGCACGAGCGACCTCTTTGTCTTTGCCCTCCCTTCGGAAATCCACGAGCCGCCGCTGCGATCGACGTTTAAATTTTGTGGGGGCGCATACATTTTGAATACCTGTCTGCAGAGATGACTCACATCGCCTAAAAATTTGATCAAGATTATGTCTCGAAATTAGAACCAAATGTTATTAAACTTTTCTAAATTCAAAAAATGGTGATGTGGCCATCATGTTACTTTCTCCGACTTGATCATTTATATTTACGGTTTCATGGTTTATTTTCAATTTAAATCATATTTTAAATGTACATCGAGCATTGCGCAAACTCGGATAAAACTGACGTTTAAAACGTCAAAATTATGAAAGATGGAAAAATTATACTTCAAATTCAAAAACTCGGTTTACTCAAAAACTAACGAGATTTCGAAAAAAACTTATTCTTTAGAAGTTGTTCATTTTAGCATTCTCTACAATTATTATTCACATCAATTTGCTGTAACTATTATCGTTTCATAATAATAAACGAAAAATTAAAAAATTAATAATAAATTTTTTTCTCGAATAGCAATGATTTTATGAAAAATATTTTTAAGCAAAAGATGTGCATTTCTTTGTTGTCTTCAATGTTTGTTTAAATATTCTTGTGATATTTTTCATATTTGAGAAAATATTGACAAAAAACAAAAAACAGTTAAGGTAAACACCCACTTCCGGTGTACGAAATTTTACCAAAAGCTTTTCAGTTCTTCAGATTATCAAATAAGACGTATGTTCAAAGTTTCATATCAATTGCTCTATTAGTTTTTGAGATACAGCGCACACAGACAGACACACACACACACACACACACACACACACACACACACACACACACACAGACAGACACACACACACACAGACACAAATTTTTTTTTTCCAGAAATTGTTGAAATGGCATCTAGGGACCCTAAAACGGATATTTCCGTAAAAAAAATTTTTGAAAAAAAAATCACGATCACAATACTTTCTCGTACTTCGTAACGGAGAAAGTAAAAACCCAAGTTGCGTTGAATTTGCATGTAAGTTTTTAGTATTTAAATGTGGATTAAAGATTATTTTTCTGTCGGAATTGAAAAGGAAGAAATATTTAATCTTAGTGAACAAGAAGTTGATAATTTAATTGAAAATTCATGCGACACCGATCTTAAAAAAAAAGTATTTGAAACTGTATCACTAATTTTTTTTTTTTGGTTGCGTTGTCAAAAGGTGTATAAGCGTAAACGAAAAAGCGCCAATGCCCTTAATCATTCACTCTCCTTAACCCGCTATTGAGTTAAGCATCCTTCCTTTTATTAAAAAAAAAAGTTTACTTCATTTACTCAAGTTTTAAATGAATATAATAGTTTATATTTTTCTTATACATATAATTATTTTGAAATTTTTGTGTATGAAATAAACAAACAAATAACTTGACTTATATTAAAAAATTAAATTTGTTTTGTAAATAAATGTAAGGTGGGTCGCGAAAAATGTTAAAACCTTGTAAAAAGTTTGGGAAACGCTCTTGTAGATAGTTGCAAATAATACTTAAAAACTTTATTCCAGCTGGTTACATGTATTGGTCAGACTTTGGTGACATTCCAAAAATCGAACGTGCAGCGATGGACGGAACGATGCGCACAATCATAATCTCGCACAACCTGACCTGGCCCAACGGCCTGGCCATCGACTACGACAGCGGGAGACTTTACTGGACGGACGGAGGCTCGAACTCGATCGAGTTCTCCAATTTGGACGGCACGAGCCGGAGAGTCCTGCTCTGTAATACAATTCAAACTGATTCTAAACCACAATCCAAACAATTGAATTAAAATTTTAGCCGGACAAAGTCTACCGCATCCGTTCGGCCTCGACGTCTTCGGCGATGAGATCTACTGGACGGACTGGAATTCCCTGAACATCGAAAAAGTGAACAAGAACACCGGCCTGGATAGGAAGAACGTCAGTAAGGGGATCAGCGACTTGATGGACGTGCGGGTCTTCCATAGGAATCGGAAGGATGTCAAATCGGATTGTCAGATTGATAATGGTGGGTGTTCGCATTTGTGTCTGTTGAAGCCTAACGGGCACACCTGCGCCTGTCCTATTGGAATCAAAATCGAGGTAAGGGTCGATACAGTTATTACCAGTTTTTATTTTATGGAAAGGATGGTGTAACATATTTCGTTACGAGATATTACAGATGGTAAGAATTGAGGTTGAGAAAGCGCAGATGTTATGAGAAATTGGGTTAGCCAATGTTTAGTTTTTTGTTGATGGAATGAGGAATCTTCTAAAGAAACCCACGTTGAATGTACCGACCGACTAAACTTCACTTCTAATTCATTCCCGGCTAAGGCCCAATCATTGAGAATCTCCAAAAAGGATACCACTAGATGGCATGTTGATGTCCTTCCGGGGCGTGGCCCTGCCAGAGTCTCTTATAGGAAGCGGCGGCTCGTGGATGTTCGGCAGTTGGGCAGCGGAAGAACATTTGACCGAAACAGCAATAAAAAATATTTGCTTCCTCTATAAGAGCAAGTAGTGCGGCACGAGCGACATCTTTGTCTATGCCCTCCCTGCGGAAATCCACGAGCCACCACTGAGTGGTATCAAGTAGGGTGGCAGTGGTTCGCGGAGAATAACCACCGATTCTTCAGGCAAAAAATCAGCGATCATTCCCTGGATAAATAAAAAAAAAAACAGAAACTCAGTGGCCAAGAATAACCACCCCGTGGCAAAAGCAAAATCTCCGAAATGAGACCGTTAAAACCTTCCTCCTTTTTTGATATTATGTGCATTGAAAATAAAATTTTAATAACCATTGCAGCCCGATGAAAAGACTTGCATAAACGGCCCGATGAATTCACTAATTCTGGCACATCGACTTGACATCAGGCAAATCTCCCTGGACGTCCCTTATATCGTCGACGTTGTCCTACCGTTCACGCAACTGAAGCACGTCGTCTCGGTGGATGTGGACAGGAAAACTGGAGAAATTTATTGGACCGACACTTCCGCCGATCTGATCCAGAAGAATACACCGAACGGAAAGAATCTGAAGACCATCATCATGCACGAGTTGGCCAGGGCCGAGGGGATAGCCATAGACTCGACGGGAAGAAAGGTAAGATTTATTTATGTACTGTTTGTTTGATAATAACCTTGTAAGGGTCAAAACTATAGTCAGTTTTATTGATGATGATATACTGTCTGTTTGATAATGACCTTGTAAGGGTCGAAACTATAGTCAGTTTTATTGATGATGATATACTGTCTGTTTGATAATGACCTTGTAAGGGTCGAAACTATAGTCAGTTTTATTGATGATGATATACTATCTGTTTGATAATTGAAACTATAGTCAAGTGTGTGATACCAACAAAAGTGCATTTTGTTGAAAAGATCGTGTAAGATTTATCATTTGTTAAACTTCATTTGCTGCACATCAGCGGCGGCTCGTTCGGCGAGAAGAAAATTTGTTGACAGCAGCGGAATATTTGCTTCCTCCATGTGAACAGTACAGTCTTCGTGTCAGGAAAAGCACTAGGCAGGTTATTTATATATAGCAGAAATAAAAGTGGCCCCAGAACGGATCCTTGGGGGACATAGCATATTACATCTGTTTAGAAAATGTATTATTTACATCAGTGGCGGCTCGTGAAACATGTTGATGGTAGAGCCACTTACACAATACAACCCTTTGAAGAAACAAAGAAACATTTATCTACCTAGACCAATCGAATATTTTGGCCAAAAAAAATCAAAAATTTGGAGCAAAACAGCCGAAGATCTAAAGTATCAAAAATAAAAATGCAGAACAAAAAATTGAAAATACAAGCAAAAGAAAAATAATTTGCCATTTTCAGCCCCAAATATAACTCCTTTATTAATATATAAAATTGTGGTAACTCTGGAACGGACGACCAAAGGGTACCTAAAATGCCCCGATCCCTAGATTTTGGAATTTACCCGTTAAGAGGGTGTTTTGGGGTGTAAAAATACCTCCGCCCTCTGGGGGGTTAAAAAAATATATAAAAAAAAAATCATGAAAATTGTGTACGTATTTGACCAATGTTTCCCCTATCCCTAGATTTTGGAATTTACCTGTTAAGAGGGTGTTTTGGGGTGTAAAAATACCTCCGCCTTCTAGGGGATTAAAAAAATATGAAAAAAAATCATGAAAATTGTCTACCTATTTAACCAATTTTTCCCTTATCCCTAGATTTTTTAATTTACCCGTTAAGAGGGTGTTTTGAGGTGTAAAAATACCGCCGCCCTCTGGGGGGTTAAAAAATTTGAAAAAAAATGCATGAAAATAGTCTACCAAAATATCTATTTGATCAATTTTTTTCAAGGCCATTCAAGGTCATTTAGATCCTTAAAAAAACTACAAAAATATTTATATCGATTTTATAATAATAAGTTTCAACGAGAAATTAGAAAATAGCAAAAATAAAAAAAAAATCGCATAATAAAATCAATAATTCATGTTAAGAAAATCTAAAATATGGAAAAAAAAATCAAAAATTGAGACCAAAAATCTAAAATTCGTACCCAAAAAAATCAAAGTGGTAGACCAAAAAATGAAAGTTTTTAACAAACGAATCGAAAATTTAAGTCGAAATAAAGAACATTTTGACCAAAAGACCTAAAATTGAAACCAAAACGATCGAAAATATTGAATATAAAATATAGGCCAAAAAAGTAGAGCCTAAAAAGGTGAAAATTTAGACAAAACATTGAAAACTCGGGCGCAAAGATAAAAATTGCAGACAACAAAAATCGAAAATTTCTACAAACCAATCGAATATTTTGGTCAAAATAAAAATTGTGGTAAAAAACATAGTAAGTGTTTTGTTCAGTAATTATATAATGAATTACCACGTAGTAACGGTCGCAACCATCACCATAATTAAAAATAAAAAGAATTGGAACAAAAAAATCGAAAATACAGAAATCTAAAATATGGGCCAAGGAATCAAGAATCCTAATCTAAAAATAAAAAACGCCGACAAAAAATAAAAAACTAAGAAGCAAAATAATTTGCCAAAAATAAGTTTCTGATCAGAAATTCGAAAATAATAGCCAAAAAATAAAATGAAATCAATAATCCAAGTTAAAAATCTAAAATATAAGATAAAAAAAACAGACACAAATTTTAGGCCAAATAAAGAAAATTTTAGGGCAAAAGATAAAAAAAAATACAAATCTACAATGTTGGCCAAAAAGTCAAAAATTTAGACAAAACGTCGAAAATTCGGGCCTAAAGATAATAAACGCAGACTAAACGAAATATCAAAAAATGCGAAAATTTTGACAATAAAATCGAAAATAAAGAAAAATTTAGGTCAAAAGATTTAAAAAAATTATAATAAAAATGTGTAATGTTGGCTAGAAAGTTGAAAATTTAGAGATTACGTAGAAAATTCGGTCCTAAAGATAATAAATGCAAGTTAAACAAACAAAACTCGAAAATACCGGAAAAAATAAAAAAGATCTCGCACATAAATCAATAATCAAGTTATGGATATTTTAATCAAAATCAAATCAAAAATTTGGAACCAGAATTAAAATTTCGGTCCGAAAAATAAAAAATGCGGACCAAAGAATCAAAAATGCGGACCAAAGAATCAAAATTTTTAACAATTACATCGAAAATTTATGTCAAAATAAAGAATATTTAAAAAATTCGAAAATACAAAGATGAAATATTTTAAATGGTAATAAAATGATGTACGTCCCAGTATTTAGTTGAAATTTTATTTTTCTGTACTAGTTTCGGATATTATCCATCTTCAGCAGAAAAACTATTTTTGCTTATTCGATAACAAATTTTATAAAATGGAAGATGGACTACCCATGGGCTCTAATATAAGTGGACTCCTCGCAGATATTTATATTGGCCATATAGAACAAAATATTCATAATCTTAATAATGCCAAAAATATTTAAAATACAGGTCAAAAATTTAAAAATTAAAAATTCGTCGGGGAAAAATACAAAATGCGGACCAAACAGTCGAAAATTTAGGTCAAAATAAAGAATATTTAAGCTTAATAATAAAAAATGCAGAATATTCTTGTAAGAAAATGGTTTAAATTAGTCTCAAAAATCACTTCCAAATCCATTTTTTTTATAATAGCAAAACATTTTTTTTTATTTTCTTGCTGAGCTTGAAACTACAGGTAGTGCCATGGTTCCTTGGCTCTATATAACGATTTTGATTTACATATACCTTCAGCTTTCGGTTTTATGAGTAACTACTAAGTAGAGATTTACTGTTCGCAGAGAAGTTGTAAAAAGTTTTGTTTCTTTATTAATAAATTAGAGGAAACACAGTCGAATGTCTGAATAGGTCACATAGTTGTGCTCCAATACAGTTCCCTTTTTCTAGGTCCATAGACACCTTCTCAATAAACTCATTGAGAGCTTTAGTCTTTAGTCTTAGTCTTAGCCTCCTCTACGAAAATCCCCGAGCCGCCGCTGCCGCATGTTATCGGATAAATGTGTCATATTTACTTCCAGATGTACTGGACAGATGGCTCTAGAAACAGCATAGAGGTAGCAGAACTGAACGGCGCTAATAGAAAACTGTTGGTTTGGTCCGATCTCGACACCCCGAGAGCAATAACTCTACACTACCACCACGGCCTGATGTTTTGGTCCGATTGGGGCGAGAATGCTAAAATTGAAGTCGCAGAAATGGACGGCTCCAATAGGTACAGTACCAATTACTTCTACACGGTCATGGCTCGCTCGGTGACTCATGGTACGGCAGAGGTAGCACAGGTGGTAATACAGATTTCTGCAACCGACCCTACCCATCTGTATTGCCACCTCTGCTACCTCAGCCGTGCCATGAATCATCGGGGTGACTCATGATAGCAGAGGTGGTAATACAGATCTCTGTATTACCACCTCTGCTTCCACACAATTGACATTACACCCAAATTTCATTACAGAAAATCACTGATAACAACGAAACTCGCGTGGCCGAACGGTCTAGCAATAGACCGACCGGCCGAACGGTTGTACTGGAACGACGGCAAGCTCAAGACGATAGAATCCAGCGACCTGAACGGAAACGATAGACGCCTCATCATCACGGACGCCCCGCACCCGTACGGCCTGGTCGTCGTCGGAAACCACATGTACTGGACCGACTGGCAGACGCAGGGTTTGCACCGCGCGGAGAAGACCAACGGTTCGGACCGAATCGTGATTAGGGATAAGCTCGAGGGTCTGATGGACGTGAGGTCGGTGCAGAGCGAAAATATGGAAGAGAACGCGTGCGGAACGGATAACGGCGGATGTTCGCATCTGTGCCTCAGGAACGTCGAGTCTTACACGTGCGGGTGTCCCACCGGCGTTAACATGAAGAACGGCAGTAATAAGATATGCGAGCATCAACCCTTGAACTACATCCTTTACACCACGAAATCCGATTTGGCGAGGGTCAGCTTGGATACGGAGGAGCTGTGGGACGTCACGCTGCCCGTCCACCGGTTGGATCACGTGATCGACGTCGATTTCCACTGGAAGAAACAGCTGATTGTGTACACGGACGCTGGACACAAGACGATACAAAGTGTCAGCATGAGGAACCTCTCGGAACGCTACAATATAATCACCGCGAATCTCACGACCCCGAATGGGATATCCATCGATTGGATCAGTGACATTGTGTATTGGACCGATGACGGAAGAAAAAGCGTCGAGTGCTCGAAATTGGACGGAAGCATGCGTAAAACGATTGCCAACACGAATTTAACGGGGCCGCGATCGGTGGCGGTGTTTCCGCGCAAGGGTTACCTGTACTGGTCAGTCTGGGGGTTCAAGCCGATGATCGAGCAGGCGTTCCTCGATGGATCGGAGAGGAGGGTGATCGTGGAGGCCGGTCTGGGTTTTCCCAATGGACTGACGGTGGATTTCAAGGCCAGGAGGTTGTACTGGACGGACGCGAAATGGGACAAAATTGAAACCTCGGATCTGTACGGGAAGAACAGGCTGCAGCTGGTGCACAGCAGTAACGCTCCGAAGATTCGACCGTTTGGGCTTGGTCTGGTGAGTTTGAGTAAATTTGCAAAGCTTCATCACCCAGGAAAATATTCAATTTTAACGAGGCATTAGTTCCAATCTTGGGTAGTTATTTCAAAATCTAGTGATGGGGTGTTTTCAGATTTTTACCGGGACATAAAGTAGAATCAATTTTGAGTAAGTTTGCAAAGTTTCAAGTTGGTGGCATTTGTTTTTATATTTTTTTAATCACCTTGGAAAATATTCAATTTTAACGAGGCATTAGTTCCAATTTTGGAAAGTTATTTCAAAATCTAGTGATGGGGTGTTTTCAGATTTTTACCGGGACATAAAGTAGAATCAATTTTGAGTAAGTTTGCAAAGTTTCAAGTTGGTGGCATTTGTTTTTATATTTTTTTTTTTGCCGAAAGTGAGATGAGCAAATTTCAAATTGTGATAAAGTCCGGTCTACTTTTCGCATTTATTTCATCTAATTTGACTGGACAAAATAATCACATCTGCTAGGATAGGAAAGTAATTCTTTAATTTTTAGATGGATGAATATATTTATTGGACGGACTGGTATCAAAAGTGCATATACCGCGCCGACAAATCGAACGGAAAAAATCCCGCAATCGTTCGGGGAAGCCTGGATGGGGCGATGGGAATAACAATCGTTTCCGAAAGCAAGCAGAAGGGTTGGAATCCGTGTGCCGTTGAAAACGGTGGATGCACCCACTTGTGTTTCTTCAAATTGACAAACTACACCTGCGGATGTCCTGATGTTCCAACTGAAATACCCTGCAAAACAGGTAAGGCTCTAGATGATGTTTGGTTTCTATAACAACCACAACCGAAACCTCACTGCTTTCTAGATTATTTCTGTACACTAAACAAAATCTCACTGTTTCAGAACAAAAATCTTTCGTAGCCTTCTCTGTTTTCACCGGTCTCTAGATTATTAAAAATACACTATTTCCAAGTTGATTTGAAAATGTTGGTCGCAATTCCGCGAGTGATAACATTTTTTTAAATTTTTATAAACTTAGAGTGAACATTTTTCATCTTCAAATTCGTGTTTCGAGTGTCGCCATTTTGTCTCCAGCTGGTAAAGTGCTGATTTTTTTGCAATGCGTCAAAAATATATTATTTCCAAGTCAATTTAAAAATTTTGGTCGCAACTCCGTGAGTGTTAATATTTTTGAAAATTTTCATAAACTTAGAGTGAAAATTTTTCATCTTCAAATTCGTGTTTCGAGTGTCGCCATTTTGTCTCCAGCTGGTAAACTGTTAATTTTTTTGCAATGCGTCAAAAATATATTATTTCCAAGTCAATTTAAAAATTTTGGTCGCAACTCCGTGAGTGTTCACATTTTTTTTAATTTTTATAAACTTAGAGTGAACATTTTTCATCTTCAAATTCGTGTTTCGAGTGTCGCCATTTTGTCTCCAGCTGGTAAAGTGCTGATTTTTTTGCAATGCGTCAAAAATATATTATTTCCAAGTCAATTTAAAAATTTTGGTCGCAACTCCGTGAGTGTTAATATTTTTGAAAATTTTCATAAACTTAGAGTGAAAATTTTTCATCTTCAAATTCGTGTTTCGAGTGTCGCCATTTTGTCTCCAGCTGGTAAACTGTTAATTTTTTTGCAATGCGTCAAAAATATATTATTTCCAAGTCAATTTAAAAATTTTGGTCGCAACTCCGTGAGTGTTCACATTTTTTTTAATTTTTATAAACTTAGAGTGAACATTTTTCATCTTCAAATTCGTGTTTCGAGTGTCGCCAATTTGTCTCCAGCTGGTAAAGTGCTGATTTTTTTGCAATGCGTCAAAAATATATTATTTCCAAGTCAATTTAAAAATTTTGGGCGCAACTCCGTGAGTGTTAATATTTTTTTAAAATTTTTATAAACTTAGAATGAAAATTTTTCATCTTCAAATTCGTGTTTCGAGTGTCGCCATTTTGTCTCCAGCTGGTAAACTGTTAATTTTTTTGCAATGCGTCAAAAATATATTATTTCCAAGTCAATTTAAAAATTTTGGTCGCAACTCCGTGAGTGTTCACATTTTTTTAAATTTTTATAAACTTAGAGTGAACATTTTTCATCTTCAAATTCGTGTTTCGAGTGTCGCCATTTTGTCTCCAGCTGGTAAAGTGCTGATTTTTTTGCAATGCGTCAAAAATATATTATTTCCAAGTCAATTTAAAAATTTTGGGCGCAACTCCGTGAGTGTTAATATTTTTTTTAAATTTTTATAAACTTAGAATGAAAATTTTTCATCTTCAAATTCGTGTTTCGAGTGTCGCCATTTTGTCTCCAGCTGGTAAAGTGTTAATTTTTTTGCAATGCGTCAAAAATATATTATTTCCAAGTCAATTTAAAAATTTTGGGCGCAACTCCGTGAGTGTTAATATTTTTTTTAAATTTTTATAAACTTAGAATGAAAATTTTTCATCTTCAAATTCGTGTTTCGAGTGTCGCCATTTTGTCTCCAGCTGGTAAACTGTTAATTTTTTTGCAATGCGTCAAAAATATATTATTTCCAAGTCAATTTAAAAATTTTGGTCGCAACTCCGTGAGTGTTCACATTTTTTTAAATTTTTATAAACTTAGAGTGAACATTTTTCATCTTCAAATTCGTGTTTCGAGTGTCGCCATTTTGTCTCCAGCTGGTAAAGTGCTGATTTTTTTGCAATGCGTCAAAAATATATTATTTCCAAGTCAATTTAAAAATTTTGGGCGCAACTCCGTGAGTGTTAATATTTTTTTTAAATTTTTATAAACTTAGAATGAAAATTTTTCATCTTCAAATTCGTGTTTCGAGTGTCGCCATTTTGTCTCCAGCTGGTAAAGTGCTGATTTTTTTGCAATGCGTCAAAAATATATTATTTCCAAGTCAATTTAAAAATTTTGGGCGCAACTCCGTGAGTGTTAATATTTTTTTAAAATTTTTATAAACTTAGAATGAAAATTTTTCATCTTCAAATTCGTGTTTCGAGTGTCGCCATTTTGTCTCCAGCTGGTAAACTGTTAATTTTTTTGCAATGCGTCAAAAATATATTATTTCCAAGTCAATTTAAAAATTTTGGTCGCAACTCCGTGAGTGTTCACATTTTTTTAAATTTTTATAAACTTAGAGTGAACATTTTTCATCTTCAAATTCGTGTTTCGAGTGTCGCCATTTTGTCTCCAGCTGGTAAAGTGCTGATTTTTTTGCAATGCGTCAAAAATATATTATTTCCAAGTCAATTTAAAAATTTTGGTCGCAACTCCGTGAGTGTTAATATTTTTGAAAATTTTCATAAACTTAGAGTGAAAATTTTTCATCTTCAAATTCGTGTTTCGAGTGTCGCCATTTTGTCTCCAGCTGGTAAACTGTTAATTTTTTTGCAATGCGTCAAAAATATATTATTTCCAAGTCAATTTAAAAATTTTGGTCGCAACTCCGTGAGTGTTCACATTGTTTTTAATTTTTATAAACTTAGAGTGAACATTTTTCATCTTCAAATTCGTGTTTCGAGTGTCGCCATTTTGTCTCCAGCTGGTAAAGTGCTGATTTTTTTGCAATGCGTCAAAAATATATTATTTCCAAGTCAATTTAAAAATTTTGGTCGCAACTCCGTGAGTGTTAATATTTTTGAAAATTTTCATAAACTTAGAGTGAAAATTTTTCATCTTCAAATTCGTGTTTCGAGTGTCGCCATTTTGTCTCCAGCTGGTAAACTGTTAATTTTTTTGCAATGCGTCAAAAATATATTATTTCCAAGTCAATTTAAAAATTTTGGTCGCAACTCCGTGAGTGTTCACATTTTTTTTAATTTTTATAAACTTAGAGTGAACATTTTTCATCTTCAAATTCGTGTTTCGAGTGTCGCCATTTTGTCTCCAGCTGGTAAAGTGCTGATTTTTTTGCAATGCGTCAAAAATATATTATTTCCAAGTCAATTTAAAAATTTTGGTCGCAACTCCGTGAGTGTTAATATTTTTGAAAATTTTCATAAACTTAGAGTGAAAATTTTTCATCTTCAAATTCGTGTTTCGAGTGTCGCCATTTTGTCTCCAGCTGGTAAACTGTTAATTTTTTTGCAATGCGTCAAAAATATATTATTTCCAAGTCAATTTAAAAATTTTGGTCGCAACTCCGTGAGTGTTCACATTTTTTTTAATTTTTATAAACTTAGAGTGAACATTTTTCATCTTCAAATTCGTGTTTCGAGTGTCGCCATTTTGTCTCCAGCTGGTAAAGTGCTGATTTTTTTGCAATGCGTCAAAAATATATTATTTCCAAGTCAATTTAAAAATTTTGGGCGCAACTCCGTGAGTGTTAATATTTTTTTAAAATTTTTATAAACTTAGAATGAAAATTTTTCATCTTCAAATTCGTGTTTCGAGTGTCGCCATTTTGTCTCCAGCTGGTAAACTGTTAATTTTTTTGCAATGCGTCAAAAATATATTATTTCCAAGTCAATTTAAAAATTTTGGTCGCAACTCCGTGAGTGTTCACATTTTTTTAAATTTTTATAAACTTAGAGTGAACATTTTTCATCTTCAAATTCGTGTTTCGAGTGTCGCCATTTTGTCTCCAGCTGGTAAAGTGCTGATTTTTTTGCAATGCGTCAAAAATATATTATTTCCAAGTCAATTTAAAAATTTTGGGCGCAACTCCGTGAGTGTTAATATTTTTTTTAAATTTTTATAAACTTAGAATGAAAATTTTTCATCTTCAAATTCGTGTTTCGAGTGTCGCCATTTTGTCTCCAGCTGGTAAAGTGTTAATTTTTTTGCAATGCGTCAAAAATATATTATTTCCAAGTCAATTTAAAAATTTTGGGCGCAACTCCGTGAGTGTTAATATTTTTTTTAAATTTTTATAAACTTAGAATGAAAATTTTTCATCTTCAAATTCGTGTTTCGAGTGTCGCCATTTTGTCTCCAGCTGGTAAACTGTTAATTTTTTTGCAATGCGTCAAAAATATATTATTTCCAAGTCAATTTAAAAATTTTGGTCGCAACTCCGTGAGTGTTCACATTTTTTTAAATTTTTATAAACTTAGAGTGAACATTTTTCATCTTCAAATTCGTGTTTCGAGTGTCGCCATTTTGTCTCCAGCTGGTAAAGTGCTGATTTTTTTGCAATGCGTCAAAAATATATTATTTCCAAGTCAATTTAAAAATTTTGGGCGCAACTCCGTGAGTGTTAATATTTTTTTTAAATTTTTATAAACTTAGAATGAAAATTTTTCATCTTCAAATTCGTGTTTCGAGTGTCGCCATTTTGTCTCCAGCTGGTAAAGTGCTGATTTTTTTGCAATGCGTCAAAAATATATTATTTCCAAGTCAATTTAAAAATTTTGGGCGCAACTCCGTGAGTGTTAATATTTTTTTAAAATTTTTATAAACTTAGAATGAAAATTTTTCATCTTCAAATTCGTGTTTCGAGTGTCGCCATTTTGTCTCCAGCTGGTAAACTGTTAATTTTTTTGCAATGCGTCAAAAATATATTATTTCCAAGTCAATTTAAAAATTTTGGTCGCAACTCCGTGAGTGTTCACATTTTTTTAAATTTTTATAAACTTAGAGTGAACATTTTTCATCTTCAAATTCGTGTTTCGAGTGTCGCCATTTTGTCTCCAGCTGGTAAAGTGCTGATTTTTTTGCAATGCGTCAAAAATATATTATTTCCAAGTCAATTTAAAAATTTTGGTCGCAACTCCGTGAGTGTTAATATTTTTGAAAATTTTCATAAACTTAGAGTGAAAATTTTTCATCTTCAAATTCGTGTTTCGAGTGTCGCCATTTTGTCTCCAGCTGGTAAACTGTTAATTTTTTTGCAATGCGTCAAAAATATATTATTTCCAAGTCAATTTAAAAATTTTGGTCGCAACTCCGTGAGTGTTCACATTGTTTTTAATTTTTATAAACTTAGAGTGAACATTTTTCATCTTCAAATTCGTGTTTCGAGTGTCGCCATTTTGTCTCCAGCTGGTAAAGTGCTGATTTTTTTGCAATGCGTCAAAAATATATTATTTCCAAGTCAATTTAAAAATTTTGGTCGCAACTCCGTGAGTGTTAATATTTTTGAAAATTTTCATAAACTTAGAGTGAAAATTTTTCATCTTCAAATTCGTGTTTCGAGTGTCGCCATTTTGTCTCCAGCTGGTAAACTGTTAATTTTTTTGCAATGCGTCAAAAATATATTATTTCCAAGTCAATTTAAAAATTTTGGTCGCAACTCCGTGAGTGTTCACATTTTTTTTAATTTTTATAAACTTAGAGTGAACATTTTTCATCTTCAAATTCGTGTTTCGAGTGTCGCCATTTTGTCTCCAGCTGGTAAAGTGCTGATTTTTTTGCAATGCGTCAAAAATATATTATTTCCAAGTCAATTTAAAAATTTTGGTCGCAACTCCGTGAGTGTTAATATTTTTGAAAATTTTCATAAACTTAGAGTGAAAATTTTTCATCTTCAAATTCGTGTTTCGAGTGTCGCCATTTTGTCTCCAGCTGGTAAACTGTTAATTTTTTTGCAATGCGTCAAAAATATATTATTTCCAAGTCAATTTAAAAATTTTGGTCGCAACTCCGTGAGTGTTCACATTTTTTTTAATTTTTATAAACTTAGAGTGAACATTTTTCATCTTCAAATTCGTGTTTCGAGTGTCGCCATTTTGTCTCCAGCTGGTAAAGTGCTGATTTTTTTGCAATGCGTCAAAAATATATTATTTCCAAGTCAATTTAAAAATTTTGGGCGCAACTCCGTGAGTGTTAATATTTTTTTAAAATTTTTATAAACTTAGAATGAAAATTTTTCATCTTCAAATTCGTGTTTCGAGTGTCGCCATTTTGTCTCCAGCTGGTAAACTGTTAATTTTTTTGCAATGCGTCAAAAATATATTATTTCCAAGTCAATTTAAAAATTTTGGTCGCAACTCCGTGAGTGTTCACATTTTTTTAAATTTTTATAAACTTAGAGTGAACATTTTTCATCTTCAAATTCGTGTTTCGAGTGTCGCCATTTTGTCTCCAGCTGGTAAACTGTTAATTTTTTTGCAATGCGTCAAAAATATATTATTTCCAAGTCAATTTAAAAATTTTGGTCGCAACTCCGTGAGTGTTCACATTTTTTTAAATTTTTATAAACTTAGAGTGAACATTTTTCATCTTCAAATTCGTGTTTCGAGTGTCGCCATTTTGTCTCCAGCTGGTAAAGTGCTGATTTTTTTGCAATGCGTCAAAAATATATTATTTCCAAGTCAATTTAAAAATTTTGGTCGCAACTCCGTGAGTGTTAATATTTTTGAAAATTTTCATAAACTTAGAGTGAAAATTTTTCATCTTCAAATTCGTGTTTCGAGTGTCGCCATTTTGTCTCCAGCTGGTAAACTGTTAATTTTTTTGCAATGCGTCAAAAATATATTATTTCCAAGTCAATTTAAAAATTTTGGTCGCAACTCCGTGAGTGTTCACATTTTTTTTAATTTTTATAAACTTAGAGTGAACATTTTTCATCTTCAAATTCGTGTTTCGAGTGTCGCCATTTTGTCTCCAGCTGGTAAAGTGCTGATTTTTTTGCAATGCGTCAAAAATATATTATTTCCAAGTCAATTTAAAAATTTTGGGCGCAACTCCGTGAGTGTTAATATTTTTTTTAAATTTTTATAAACTTAGAATGAAAATTTTTCATCTTCAAATTCGTGTTTCGAGTGTCGCCATTTTGTCTCCAGCTGGTAAAGTGTTAATTTTTTTGCAATGCGTCAAAAATATATATAATTTCCAAGTCAATTTAAAAATTTTGGGCGCAACTCCGTGAGTGTTAATATTTTTTAAAATTTTTATAAACTTAGAGTGAAAATTTTTCATCTTCAAATTCGTGTTTCGAGTGTCGCCATTTTGTCTCCAGCTGGTAAAGTGTTAATTTTTTTGCAATGCGTCAAAAATATATATAATTTCCAAGTCAATTTAAAAATTTTGGGCGCAACTCCGTGAGTGTTAATATTTTTTTTAAATTTTTATAAACTTAGAATGAAAATTTTTCATCTTCAAATTCGTGTTTCGAGTGTCGCCATTTTGTCTCCAGCTGGTAAAGTGTTAATTTTTTTGCAATGCGTCAAAAATATATATAATTTCCAAGTCAATTTAAAAATTTTGGGCGCAACTCCGTGAGTGTTAATATTTTTTTAAATTTTTATAAACTTAGAATGAAAATTTTTCATCTTCAAATTCGTGTTTCGAGTGTCGCCATTTTGTCTCCAGCTGGTAAACTGTTAATTTTTTTGCAATGCGTCAAAAATATATTATTTCCAAGTCAATTTAAAAATTTTGGTCGCAACTCCGTGAGTGTTCACATTTTTTTAAATTTTTATAAACTTAGAGTGAACATTTTTCATCTTCAAATTCGTGTTTCGAGTGTCGCCATTTTGTCTCCAGCTGGTAAAGTGCTGATTTTTTTGCAATGCGTCAATAATATATTATTTCCAAGTCAATTTAAAAATTTTGGTCGCAACTCCGTGAGTGTTAATATTTTTGAAAATTTTCATAAACTTAGAGTGAAAATTTTTCATCTTCAAATTCGTGTTTCGAGTGTCGCCATTTTGTCTCCAGCTGGTAAACTGTTATTTTTTTTGCAATGCGTCAAAAATATATTATTTCCAAGTCAATTTAAAAATTTTGGTCGCAACTCCGTGAGTGTTCACATTTTTTTAAATTTTTATAAACTTAGAGTGAACATTTTTCATCTTCAAATTCGTGTTTCGAGTGTCGCCATTTTGTCTCCAGCTGGTAAAGTGCTAATTTTTTTGCAATGCGTCAAAAATATATTATTTCCAAGTTAATTTAAAAATTTTGGGCGCAACTCCGTGAGTGTTAATATTTTTTTAAATTTTTATAAACTTAGAATGAAAATTTTTCATCTTCAAATTCGTGTTTCGAGTGTCGCCATTTTGTCTCCAGCTGGTAAAGTGCTAATTTTTTTGCAATGCGTCAAAAATATATTATTTCCAAGTCAATTAAAAAATTTTGGGCGCAACTCCGTGAGTGTTAATATTTTTTAAAATTTTTATAAACTTAGAGTGAAAATTTTTCATCTTCAAATTCGTGTTTCGAGTGTCGCCATTTTGTCTCCAGCTGGTAAAGTGCTAATTTTTTTGCAATGCGTCAAAAATATATTATTTCCAAGTCAATTTAAAAATTTTGGGCGCAACTCCGTGAGTGTTAATATTTTTTTAAATTTTTATAGAGTGAAAATTTTTCATCTTCAAATTCGTGTTTCGAGTGTCGCCATTTTGTCTCCAGCTGGTAAAGTGCTATTTTTTTGCAATGCGTCAAAATTATATTATTTTCAAGTCAATTTAAAAATTTTGGGCGCAACTCCGTGAGTGTTAATATTTTTTAAAATTTTTATAAACTTAGAGTGAAAATTTTTCATCTTCAAATTTGTGTTTCGAGTGTCGCCATTTTGTCTCCAGCTGGTAAAGTGTTAATTTTTTTGCAATGCGTCAAAAATATATTATTTCCTTGTCAATTTAAAAATTTTGGGCGCAACTCCGTGAGTGTTAATATTTTTTTAAATTTTTATAAACTTAGAGTGAAAATTTTTCATCTTCAAATTTGTGTTTCGAGTGTCGCCATTTTGTCTCCAGCTGGTAAAGTGATAATTTTTTGCAATGTGTCAAAAATACACTATTTTCAAGTTGATTTACAAATTTTGGTCGCAACTCCGTGAGTGTTAACATTTTTTAAAATTTTTATAAACTTGTTTCTCACTGTTTCAGAACCAAAATCTTTCACTGTTTTCATTCGTAGCCTTCTCTGTTTCCACCGGGCTCTAAATTATTTCTCACTGTTTCAGAATAAAAATCTTTGGTAGCCTTTTCTGTTTTCACTGGTCTCTAGATTATTTCTGACTGTTTCAGAACGAAAATCTTCCACTGTTTTCTTTCGTAGCCTTCTCTGTTTCCACCGGACTTTAAATTATTTCTCACTGTTTCAGAACAAAAATCTTCCGTAGCCTTCTTTATTTTCACTGATCTCTAGATTACTCTTAAATCTTCCACTGTTTTCTTTCGTAGCCTTCTCTGTTTTCTCTAGTCTCTAGATTATTTTTCACTGTTTCAGAACCAAAATCTTGGGTACCGTTAAATCATCCGGACTGCAAGGACGAATACGAGGACGAGGACAACGAGGAATCGTCGTATCCGAACAACGTGGATTTCGATGACATATATCCGGACCATCCCCACAAGGGACCATCGGACAGGCAGCTGTACATTATGATTTTGGTGCCCGTTTCCTCCTTCATCCTATTGGGCATTATTTTGATCATCATTCTGGTGCTATTCAAGACGACGAGGAAGAACTACCTGTACGCGACCGGCAGGAGCGTGATGACCTTCTCCAATCCCAACTATTATACGTCCAATGCGGAACCTACCGGATCCACCACCAACGTGGACAAGAAGCCGTTCTTGTGGAAACGCTTAAAATACGACAAGTCACAGGTGGGTTGGATTTTTAAAAACCAAAATTATTTTGAAAGAATGATAAAATTTTTGTAGAATTTTACCTGCACGATTTATATTTATTTCAATTTTTTTTTCGGAATCCAACAATTTTTAAAAAACAAAATTTTTTTGAAAAAATGATGTTAAAATTTTTGTAGAATTTATATTTATTTTAATTTTTGTTTTCGTGGTAGATTCGACAATTCAAAATTTAGAATCTTAAAAAAATCGCAATTTGCAAGAAAACTGCTGGACTATAAAAAAACAAAATTATTTTGAAAGAATGTTTCTTAAATTTTTATGAAAACTTTTTGTTATAGGAAAGGGTGTATGAAGAAAAGGCAGGAGGCAGCAGTCCCGAAGTAGCCAGCCTGATACCAACGGTCCTCACCCCCAGCAGCTCAAATTGCGAAGCCATCACACCAGAACTAGAGAGATCACCATCGGTAACACCACTGCACAGAGTGAATTCACTAACCCCAGTAGCCTAAAACCGCGGGGGTGGAATTCCCGGTAAAGAATTTTACAAACAAAAAACAGGAATTAACAGGAAAACCAGTAACAAAAGAAACCTAGTATAATAATAAATGTGCACATAAATATGTTGATTGTCAAAATTAGAAAACTGACAATAAATCATGTTTATTCAAATAGAGAAATCAAAACATACGGGGCACGCTAAATTATTGTCAAAAAAAAGGCGTATACTGATACCAACACAAAAAATCAGTATTTGCAATTTCAAAACCGATAAAACGTGTTTGTATGCTTTTTCAGAAATTGCAACGATGATTTTTCGATTATAGCACGGTTCTGGATACTATAAAAAAAATGATGAATTAAAAATTTTACGTTATTTATTCGATTGAATCTATTTAAAAAAAAAGTTTATTTTTGTAAAGATAAATAGTATACTATACATTCAATAGACAGTACATATCTTGTTGAATACAGAATGGTATTTAATTATTTTCCAAGATATAATATAAATATAAGAACGGTGGATTTATGTGTATTTTTCATATCAACTCTATCGTTTCGCCTATTTATTAAAAAAAAAAAATGAAAAATAAAACAAATGAATTTATTCCGAAAAACAGTGCGTGTGTATGATGACTAGATTAATATTTTTATAATGTATAAAGTGCATGTAGACAAAGATAATAAAGACTGATTGTTAGGATTTGTTAAAATAATCAAAAACACGTGAAGGTTTCGGGAGAACTCCCGAAACTAGAGGCTGGGTTTTTTTTTCTGATATGATTTCTCGCGCGTGAATGAATGATGCCCAAGTCTTATTAATTAGATCGCACGGCTCAAGTGATTTAAATAATACGAGACTTTAATGTGATGAAGTTAATTACTTCCCTATTTCATAAAACAAAAACACACAAAAAAAAAATAAATGATATGAATAGTCGCTAAAGATAATTTTTTGTAATTACTGTTAGTCGTTTAAACGTCATCCCACATCGGGATTATTCGAAAAATAAGTTTTCTTTTTAAATAATCCCGCACACATCATGTTATTAGCTCAAATTCTGACAATTTCAATGAGAAGAAAATAGGCTCAAGGGTAAATGTTTGTCGCCAAATTAGTGTAAATAAAATGAAATACATACAAACGGGGAAAATTCGATATCATTTCCTGCATCCGCATGTATACACACACTGAGAACAACAAAAAACATACACAATAATGTCCCATAGATAACGTTTATGAAATAAGTGTTTACTTAAGTAAGGGAACTTATAAATAGTATGTTTATGTTTGTATAAGACTTGTAATTAAAATATATATATAAATATTATATATATAGAGATCATGAATCTTGCGCCTCCACAAGGTTTGTGTTATAAACAATAAACAATGTATTTTAAATGTTAAAAACTGTTTAATTTTTTGTCCTCTTTTACACTTTCGATTTTGACGAATTATTTAGTGGCGCAATTTTTTTTGTTGTAAAATAACAAAAGATCCCATTTTTCGTTATCTTCAATATTAACATCCGAGTGCCCGCTGCACCTCAATTTGGCCGCTACAGGCGGCTGCCTGCCTTGCCTGTACGTTCCGCCGGCACTGCTGGTAATCACCCATTGTGATTTCTAAAATAATAAATATTAGAAATGAGTGAATCGGGGAAGAATAATATTTACCTGTTGCAAAGAGATTTTCATACGAATGTATTATCACCACACAATTAATTTACATATACACGTGGAATCGAGTTCCGCGTCCTGTTAAATCCCGAGACGAACGCTTTGAAGGCTCACGGCTGGTTAGAGGATTTTCGATGGTACACGCGTAGGTTATCCAGAGATGGCGCCCGAGGGTTAAGAACGCTAAGCACATTCGAGGAGATGAATTTGAATCGAATATAGTGCGATCAACAATATTCGGGGGTAAATAAACAAGAGGTTATTTTTTTTTCTCGGATATAGATGCTATTATTACAGGAATGTTTGGTTGTCACGGTAAAAACGCGAGAATCAAGGGCGTGAAAAAATCACGACAGCACATAGAGCTGGAGAGATTTTTTCTTTGTCCCTTGATTCGAGAGTTTTTACCGTGACAACCAAACATTCGTGTAATGATAGCAATTATATCCAAGAGAAGTAATAACATCGAGTGTATTAATAAACGACTCAAATATAACATTTTATTAGAGAAACGTCAAATTTGAAAAACTACTTCGATATTTTTAAGAAGGAACATGGACCTTAGCCCCCGAATATAGAACGTTCTATATTCGCTTGTGAAAGGTGACGTTGCTAGGAGATGTAAACAAAATTCTGTATTTTGATTGGTGGATTACAAGAGGCGGGGTAAATTTTAATTTCCCGCCGAAAAATTAAATTCATGTTATGTAATTGACAGTTGGTATATTTGGTTGCGGAACTTGAAATAAATCCATAGCAATCGACGTGACGAATCTAGCGAATTCTAGTTACCATGTTTCCGTGTTTGTAATAACAAGTAAACATTTTATTTTCCCGCGAAAAATTTCAGTACCAAGTTGCAAATAAAAAATCATTCAGTTCAAAGTTGCAAATAAAAAATCATTCTATCAAAAGCGTGTGATATATCATGTCATCTATTACATTTTGGTACACCCATCTTGTTTTAGTTTGTTAACATTTATTAATAAATAATTTTTACAATCAAGTTTCAGCATTAGAGCTAATCATTCCTGCGGTCTTCCGTTCCTCATCTGCACCACCCGCATCTCCCTATCCCTTCCGTTCATGGCCGCACTGGGGGAATCCAGGGGATCTTCAAGGCTGGCGAAAATCGAACCGATCTTACTCTTCGGCGACCTTTTGCACGAAATCACGAGCAGGATCACGATGATGACGAGGAAGGCCAGACAGGCGGCGAAGATCAGCCCGATCGCCAGCGGCGACAGCACTTGCTGCGGGATCTTCCTCCTCTGCACCTCCTCCTGATCCCTCCAGTTGGTCCACGTGCCGTTCCACCTGACGGGATCGGCGTTGGGGTCGATGGGGGCGTTAATCGGCGGCAGCATCGTTTTCCTCGCTTGCAGGTAATAGTCTTCCAGATCCTTGAACACGCTGGGGTGCGTCGAGGCCAGGTTGATTTTTTCGCAAGGGTCGGATTTTATGTTGAAGAGGCACGGGCTGGCCAGGGGGTCGCATTTGATTTGCCTCTCGTCGGCGACGAGGCAGTCGATGGTGGCTTGGTGGCGGAGGTGATTGATTTTATCGGCGGTTAAGAGGACGCGAACGTGCGAGCGGTTGGTGGGTTCGTGGAGGTCTTTAATTTGTAGGTGCGTGGTGAGGCCGTTGATGGAGACGCCGGTTGGCGAGAAGAGGATTTGATTTTCGGAGTATTTGTATGCTGGATCGCGGCCTGATGATCCAAACCTAATTGTTATAATTAATTATTATCATGGTATGTTTGGTTTCCGAGCTTGAAACAAATCCATAGCAAGCGACGCGCTGAATCAAGTGAATTCTGGTTGCTATGGCAACACTTGTTTTCGTGTTTATAATTTGCTAGTAAAAACAACCGGAAGATCATTTCTGTTGTACCTCTTTCGAGATGATTGAAACGAAACGGAAACATTGTTGCCGATGAAATCATGTACTTACGGTCTACGAAGCGGCCTACAAAATATTTCTTAAGTGGTGCACCAAGAAACACGTAAGTTTGACATGTTCATTTTTACTCGTAGAAGAAAGTGTAAGGCCGGGCGCACTTTGGACACGAATTGTATCGTGCGTAAACGAATGAATACTGTTCGTACGAATTGAGTGCGCACACAAAATACGTTTTTCTTCGTCAAATAGGCAGTGTCCCGGTGATATCGCGTAAATCCCAACAAGTTCGAATAGTTTTCGGACGTCGTAAGTAAACGCACGTATACGTATAGTTGGGCCGCTGAGAGCTGCCTGTGACTCATCGCTTAAAATCGCATGATTCAAGATTTAAGTAAACGTATGTCCGTAAGAAAATTTGGTGCCGCGCTGATTTTCATTGGCGGGATATTTAAAAATTCTCGTGCAAACTTTTTATGGTTATGTTATTTGACGTAGCGCTCGCGTGTTTTGTGTTTATATGAAGCGTGCCAATGCGATGCAGGAGTCATGCGTGAGCTTAGACCTACGTTTACGCTGCCCTATTCTTTAACACGCAGACACACGTTTCGTCTTTTATTTCATACTGTTTCGTACATGATAGAAAAAGATGGATATAAAATGCAAAGTAATTCTTAGTACGAAAATGCATGAGTCACCGTCAGCTCTCAACGGATGAACTATACGACAAATCGCACGCAGTGTGCACGCTCCTATAGTACTTGGTAGATCGGGATTGTTCATGCGTATTCGTACGTTTGCGCACGAATAAAATTTGTACGAAAACGCATCCAAAGTGCGCGCAGCTTAATAGTGGCAGCTCGTGGATGAAAGAAAATTAGACTAAAAGAGCAGCGGAATATTTGCTTTATCTATAAGAGTAAACAGCACCAGTCTTAGCCTCCTCTCCAAAAATCCACCAGCTGCCGCTGAAATGTAATGCTTCTACATTTAGAATGAAGTCATAAAAAGTTATACTTTCATGATGTTTGATGAAATAATTTAATATTGTATGTATTAACAGAACTTTTTAAACCTTAATTTTGAATGCTATGAATTACTTTGAGAAGTTTATGAGCGTAAATTATTGACAAAATTAAATCCTACGTTTCAAATCCAGTTGAGCCTTCTCAATCGTTGACGATACGGAGTAGTAGTAGTCAGTGACGGTTCGCGGGTTTTTTTCTGGTACGGCCGAGGAATACAGATAGATAGAGCCACTTTTACAATTTATTAGATCGGATGATACTGCCGTTTGAAATGTCAAAATTATGAAAGATGGAAATGACAAATTATACAAATTAAATACCGGCAAAAACAAAAACAAAAATTTGCACATAAAATTCAATCACACACGTAAAAAATCTAAAGTATAGAGCAATAAAAAACACGCTCTTAATTAAAGTAAAAAACTAAAATATACGCCCAAAAGATCGAAAATTTAGACAAATTTCGGGGCTAAAAAATGAGGAAAATTTCAACAAAAAAATAAAAAAAAAAAACGAAGAAATGGAAAATACAGGCCATAGATCTAAAATATAGGCCAAAAAATAAAAAATGCTGGTCTAGAAATAAAAAATTAAAAAATCATGGAAAACGAAAATAATT
This sequence comes from Ocypus olens, assembly GCA_910593695.2. NCBI lineage: Eukaryota > Metazoa > Arthropoda > Insecta > Coleoptera > Staphylinidae > Ocypus > Ocypus olens. The sequence goes on along the minus strand of OU343054.1, from coordinate 56,744,426 downwards.
CGCACTGTTCAGCCCCCAAAATAACTCTTTAGCTCAAAATAAGTTGCCGACCAGAAACTTGAAAACCTCTTCCTGGAAGACCCACAGCAACATTTTATGGACAAATAGTGTTCAGAATGGTCTCAGTCTTGAAAAAAAAATGTTTGAAAAAAAAATTAAATTTAATCGATTTTAGTCAAAAATTAACCAAAAAGTAAAAAAAAAATCGCCCATAAAAAATAATAATTCAAGTTAAAAAATCAAAAACTTAAAAAAAAAAACTTGAAAATATCAGCAAGAGGGCCGCGGTGGCCTAGTGGGTAGCGCTCCTGCTTCTGGGCCTCGTGGTCGTGGGTTCGAATCCCATCCGGGCGGTCACTTTTTCTGAATGAAAAATGGCCGCACGGGTCCATGGATGTCTAGTGGTTGTCCTTCATATCAATATATGAATTTATTACAAAGAATCGGTTGTGGCAGAATAGCCAAGTAGCTTACGCCAATTTCCCTAATATCATTCACTCTCCTTAACCCGAAATCCCATCAACCATGCTTCCATTAAAAAAAAAAAAAAAAAATATCAGCAAAAACATAAAAAAAGTCGCGTATAAAAATGAATCATTTAGGTTAAAAAAATCTAAAATATAGGATAAAAAATTCAAAACTTCGATCCTAAAAATCAAAACAGCGGACCAAAAAATGGAAAATTTTAACAAACAAATCGAAAATTTGGAAAAAAAAAAATAAGGCTAAAAGATTAAAAATTTAGGCCAAAATATCAACATCCGGACTTAACGATAAAAAATGAAAACAAGAAGATTGAAAATTCAAGTACAAAAATTGCCATTTTCAGTACTCGGAAAACATAGGAAAAAACTCAAAATTAGCTTTGTAGCAAAGGAAATTTGCAATTGAAAATTTTTAAAAATTTATTACTTGAAGGTTTCGCTTCAAATAAACTTCAATTATTCAAAAATAGTCTACTTTTAATTTCCTGAAAACAACGACATGCTCCTGCAGAAAACAAGGGAATAAACTCAAAATTTGCTCTGTAGTGAAGGAAATTTACACTCAATGTTTTAAAAATTGTAAAAAAATTAATCACTTGTGGAATTATCTCCAAAATTATTAAAACTATGCAGAAAGAGTGTACTTTTCATTACTTGTAAAACTGTTTGCAATATTGGTACTGAAAATAACAGGAATTGACTCAAAACTGCACTGGAGGGAACGGAAATTGCACTCAATGTTTTGAAAAATCGTAAAAAAAAACAATCACTTTCAGAATTAGCTCTAAATTAAGGTAAAAAACTAGGAGTAAAATGTAAGCACAAACAATCGAAAATTTAGACAAATATCAAAAATTGGTGGTTACAAAAATGCAAACCAAAAATTCGAAAAATCGTAAAAAAAAAACAATCACTTTCAGAATTAGCTCTTAATTAAGCTAAAAAACTAGGAGTAAGTGTAAGCACAAACAATCGAAAATTTAGACAAATATCAAAAATTGGCAGTTACAAAAATGCAGACCAAAAATCCGAAAATTTCAACAACAACAAAAAAACAATCAAAAAGTTTAACTAAAATAAAGAATATTTCGGGCAAAAACTCTAAAATTTGGAACGAAGAAATGAAAAATACGGGTCAAATATCTACAATATGGGCCAAAAAAAATAAAAAATGCAAACCAAAAAAATTGAAAAATCAAGGAAAACAAAATTAATTTGCAATTTCCAGCTCCTAAAGGTAAAAATTAGTTGCCGACCGGAAACTCAAAAACGGTAGTCAAGAAGTAGCCAAAAACTAAAAAAATTCGATAAGTAATTGTGGAGGCTTTCACTTCGTGATACATTTTGAATAATTCAAATAAAACGAATAACTTTGTTAGTATCACTTTATTAATTAACTTGTAATGTAAATATTCATAGTTTGAAAATGACAAGCTGAAATTGTCGAAACTATAGTAACTACTCCAAGTTAATAAAGTGATACTAACAAAGTTATTCGTTTTATTTGAATTAAAAAAATTCGCCCATAAAAAATAATAATTCAAGTTAGAAAATCTAAAATGAAGGGCTAGAAATCAGAAATTGTACTTGAAAATATCGGCAAAAAATAAAAAAAAAACTTGCGTATAAAAAGCAATCATTTAGGTTAAAAAAATCTAAAATATAGGATAAAAAATTAAAAACTTTGACCAAAAATTCGATCCTAAAAATCAAAATTGTGGACCAAAAATCCGAAAATTTTAACAAAAAAATTTAGAAGAAAATTATTTTCTTTGGAAATTTGTAGACACATTATTCAAAATTAGTCTGTCAAAATTTCAACCATCTGTTGCAATAAATGTGGAATTCCAACGCAAATTTCTGAAAAATGCGCCTTATTGGCCATATGAGGCTATTTAGCCGTTTTCTTGTAATTTGCGAATGAAAATTAAGCACGACACACTTACCGATATTTACAGTTCACTGTAACTTAAAACTTAAATAAAAATTTGCTTTTTAGTGCAACCATTTTTGTTGTGGTACACTTGTGATTATTTGTTGACGAAATTTATAAAGGGACATTATTCAAAATTGGTCTGTCAAAATTTCAACCATCTGTCGAAAGAAATGTGGAATTCTTGAGTGAATTTCCGAAAAATTTGCCTTTTTGGTGATCAAAATTTGCCTTTTGGTGAAACCATTTTTGTTGTGGTAAACCTGCGATGATTTTCTTTGAAAATTTGCAAAGACGCATTATTCAGAATTAGTCAGTCAAATTTTTCTTTGTAAATTTGTAAACACACATTATTCCGAGTTAGTTTGTCAAAATTTCATTTGTAGCAATAAATGTAGAATTGTGCTTTTTTGTTATCAAAGTTTGCATTTCTAGTGCAACCATTTTTGTTGTGGTACACATGTTATTTGTTGATGAAATTTATAAAGGGATATTATTCAAAATTGGTCTGTCAAAATTTCAACCATCTGTCGAAAGAAATGTGGAATTCTCAAGTGAATTTCTGAAAAATTTGCCTTTTTGGTGATCAAAATTTGCCTTTTGGTGAAACCATTTTTGTTGTGGTAAACTTTGAAAATTTGTAAAGACGCATTATTCAGAATTAGTCAGTCAAAGTTTAAACCATCTGTTAAAATAAATGTGCAATCCCTACTTGTATTTTGAAAAATGCGCCTTTTTGGTCATTAAAATTTTCTTTTTAGTGCAACCATTTTTGTTGTGGTAAACTTGCGATTGCTTTCTTTGGAAATTTGTAAAAACACATTGTTCAGAAATAGTCTCTTAAAATGTTAACCATCTGTTGAAATTAATGTGGAACTTTCACGCGGTGAAAAACGTTTAAAAAGTTTTTTTAAGAATTAGTTAAAAATTGAACATTAAATATTGTTCCCCCATCAGAACACCTACAGACCGGTTTCGACCTTTCAGGTCTCATCAGTGTATGGGGAAACGGAGATTACTATTGGAATATAAGTATTCCAAACACCGTTAAAGGTAGAAAACCAAAGTGGCGGAATCTATCGCCTGAATGCTGTACTGAAACAAATCCGGGTGGCAATTAATATTGTTATATTTGCCGCCGCTGGCAATGTCCATGTCTTGTCGGTGTTAAAGCCACCCGGATTTGGTTCAGTACAGCATTCAGGCAATAGATTCCGCCACTTTGGCGTTTCTACCTTTAGTTAAAAATTCTTGTTGAGCGTGAGTTTACAGGTAATGCCATGGCTCCGTGGCTCTATATAACGAGCCGCCCCTGGATGCGGTCACGCAGCCAGCCGTCTCTGCAACTGACTCTATCTCTTGTTCCTCGGCCGTACCAGAAAAAAAACCCGCGAACCGTCACTGGTGGTAGTAGAGGTATTTGTTAATAATTTGCCTAACTGGTCATCGATCGCGAGGTATGGTTATGCGTGAGTGTAAATGAGCTTATTGTATGGGAAGAGATGACACGTTTGAAATAAACGTGAAAAAATAAATAGCCTTGAAACTGCCATTTTTAAAAACAAATTAACAATTGACGTTTATTGAAAGCGACATTTCTTGTGCAGAATTGTGTAAAATTTTAAGGCATGGAAGCAAGTGGAATTTGCAATCCAAGAAAAATTGGAGGCGGTGGCGATGGAAAATATCGACGGGTATTATTCACTGGTGGGAAAGAAAAGTGGAAGACGTTATAATTGTCGTGGGTAAGCTAACATTATATTATTTAAAATACGGTACTCTAGTCAATGACTGGTACGGCTGAGGAACAAGAGGTGGTAATACAGATAGGTAGGGTCACGCAGCCAGCCGTCTCTGCAACTGACCCTACCTATCTGTACCAGAAAAACCCCGTGAACCGTCACTGACTCTAGTAGTTTATGATTCCAATGAATGGACCGAAGTAATCGCAACAACTTCAGGTCCTATATTTACGACGTTGCCGGATTTCTTGTCTCACTATAACTAACGTAAAATAAAAGAAAATATAATTCATCTGCCGCGGATAAAAATACAAGTCGGTCTTTAACCTCTTAAACTTACGGGAATTTCCTGACTGCACTAAACACGTTGCCGTTTTTTTTGTTTTCCCCTAGAAACTACAATTGTCGAGAAAAAACTGTAAAACTTTTACATATAAAGCGGTGCCATCTACTGAGCCAGAAACACACCAAAGAGCTCTACCGATTCCCCTTAACCTAAGCATACGCACCTAACGTAGTAAATTATTGTGAAATGAAACAAAGTATTCCGTACTGAAAATATCCCGATTCAAATATAGAGACGTGACAGCATGGCGTACCATCCGAATGATTTTCAGCTGTCCCAAGGGCAATGATAATTTCGCAATCATTTTGACTAAACCAGGAAAGTGTGTTACTTAAAGCAACACACTTGAGGGAACTACCGGTACCGGAAAAGTACGACGGAACAACACTGCTTCCTCGTCAGCAGCTTAAGCTGAGCTGATGATGAAATTAAAAGCGATACATGCTTCCTACTTTGCTCACCAATGATCCTCTGTACCCTGCACGGGACTCCCGTACATATACTTGTAATCGCCTTTGCGAACAGCCCCGTACTTCCAGGTATCGTCGATATTGTAGACAAAGTGCGTCCTCGGGCTCTTAACGTCTTCTTCGGATATCGTCTCCCACATATTGATACCGTCTATCGTTCCCAGCTCGCTGACATTCAATCCTGTTCGATTTCGATGAGATAGATAGATAAAGCTTATTAAATAAGATAATTACGCGGAGGAAGGGTTGGGGGGGGGGGACCAGAGATTAGGTAATGCATATTTAATAACGGTATTAAGGGGCGACGTCAATTTCCACCCCTGGGGCGATATCGGATTTTAATTCCGACATCAAAAGCGCATCCGTAACCGGTTTTATTAAAATCCATCGATTTTCGGCACTAGTTCGGTAAAGTTATTCATGAAAGATGATTAAATTTATAATTACGAAATTGATTGCCTTAAATGTATATTCTGTTTACATTTTATTTTCGCCGAAGTCCGAGTGTTTTTTTTGTTCATATATTGTATGATTAAAATATGTTAACATATAATTTCAATAAAATTTGACATGTGAATGCAACATAACCAGAAAAATGACATAACCAAATTGTTAGTAACTTTTTTACTACCAACAAAAATGTCACCCTAACGAAGCCTACTGCGACGAGAATAGAATGTGAATGGGTATATGATTATTCAACCTGTATCCTGCAAAACTGAAAAACAAACGTCTACTTTCCTGGCTAATGCCACACCGAATATTAACCCGTTTTTGCCCACTGTTTTTTTTTTTAAGAAGTGCACGTGCACCAGCGTTCGGCGTCGATTCTTTTTTTGCAGAATTTATGATCGGTAAGACCACAGTGCACTAAAGGAACACACACACATTAGCCGTTTGAAACTTTTGCGATAAGCAACTGCAGAGAAAACATGAAAATTTGAAAAAAAAAAAATCGATGGGCAATAACGGGTTAAATCGAACACAGGACATTTGGGTGTTAAAATTTCATTGAGAAATCGCGACTGGTATTGAAACAGTGATTTCGAATTGCATCAATATTTACCTGCTGCTGTGTATAACGTGGGCAACCAATCAGAAATGTGCATCATTTGATTGTTGACCCTTTGAGGGTGTTTTATCAGGGGACTCCAGACGGCGGCGACGTTCCTCATCGAGCCTTCCCATGTTGAAGTTTTGAGCTGTTTGTATAAAGTAATCGTAATGTTTCGGGAATTGCATGTTATTTAACGATGTGTTTCAGTGGAGTTTTTCAACTTTTAAAAGTAATGTTCATTAAAAAAAAAACCTCAAGTGTGCTATGATTTTTTACTTTTTAAAATTTAAGTTGGTAACACATATTGAGGTTATGTTACTTGCGGCATGTTCCTACCGATAAATTAATTTGCTGTGATAAACGACGCAGAGAAGACGTAGGTTTACCTTCAAAAATTCCTTGGGCTGTGTTAATAGCATCCTGAGGACGTTTGACTGGTCCACCACTTCCTGGTTAACGGAGACTTAACAGATCATGATAAGGTATTTTTAAATTCATCATAAATAACGGGAACGTTATGAAATTCTTCCTGAAACTCAGCCAAAGGTGCGTCGAATGAATAAACCCAATTTCCGTCCACTTAGGCCCACTTGCACCATTTTTTCGTTAAGTCTAACTTTGTAAAGTAGGACTTATATTTTAAGTCATGCTTAAATGAGAGCGTCATGCACCATAGGAATTAATACAATTACTTTAGTAAGCAAGCTCAAAGTGTTGCAACATCGTAAAATCTTGCGATTTTCACTTTTTAACGTTGGCGACATAGGTGTCCTTTTCTCAGCTGATTTTGACATAAAGTGCGTGCGAGTCTTTTTACGCGAACGTACGGACAGGGAAATACTCGCCATAATTATTAAGAATTCAATGCTCAATTAAATATTTTTGAAGGCATTTGCACGCGTAAAGAAATCTTGGTGCGTAAAAAAGAGAGGTTATGTCATTATTAGCCAGTATTTTGAGTCAGGCCAAGTAATTTTAACAAAGTTTATTTGCGGACATGAAAACACCGAAAGAACGACAATTCGTCCAAATCATGAGAATGATCAGCTCTCTTCCAAACTTGTGGATAACTGAAATTAATAATATCCATGATGTCTAAATCGTTTTCAAAAATATGGTCTACTCCAAAGTTTAATTCTTCAAGTGCCATTTTAAATATATTAGGAGTTTTGTTATTGAAAATAATTTTTGTGCATAAATATCTGTCACAAGGGACCACTGACGGAACGAATTGAAGGTTATGTATGCAGACTTAACTTTTAAGCGGTCCATGACGACGACTTATTTAAAGTCTTGCTTAAGCTGTGCTTACTTATAGTATGGTGCAAGCAAAATACACACTTAAATCTTACTTAAATTTTAAGCATAGCTTAATTACAATGGCGCAAGTGGGCCTTACTCTCATTTCGGAAATAACTTTCAACGAGAAACGTTTTTTCTGGTTGCTGTAAACCATTGTGACCACCGAATAATTGTGACTTTTAGAACGATCTGATGTTTTGTATCTCAATTTCTAACATGTGTGCCAACTTAATTTTTTTAAATAAAAAATCATGGCACGCTTGAGGTTTTTTTTTAATGAACATACGATAAGTAGAGAGAGAAAGTAAACAACTTAAAACGAATTACAGATTTCAGCCTGAACTAACCGCATCACCTCTAAAGGCCACGATAAATAGATGAATTTTTGAATTTAGCCGATGTACGCGCGAGAGAGGAGTCAATCAGGAAAATATTTTTCACCGCGAGCGCGTCTCGAAGCAATTACGAAACACTTTAAATCGAATTTTCCCGACACACACACACACACACACACACTCGAGGGAGAAGAGTCTCCCGGATTTACAATTTAAATACGAAATTTCTTGCGCCTTACCCCCCTCAAAGGATAGTTAGATCCGTGGTTGGCGTGGATGCCTATCGTCTTGGCGCCGTTATCCGAAATGAAGAGGATTATCGAATTTTCCAGCATGCGTTTCTCCCTCAGGGCGGTTATCACCTTACCCACGCTTCGATCCAGCATGGAGACCATCGCTAGAAAAATGGTAAACAAGAAAGAAGCATTTTTTATTTAAAAAAAATACAGTACAACGTGTATCGTGTGAGCAACAATGTTTGCAGATAATTTAAATTTCCCGCCGAAAAATCTGGGGAATTTGATCGCTACAAGGAGTAACTAGATTCGGGCAGCGTCGTGCGTTGTATTTTCCCATTGTGTTCATTAGTTCTTCAAATTGAGTTATTTTACCTTCTGTTTTATAGACTACTTTTCGTAAAGTGATTTGCTGTTTTTAACACTTTCAGTCCTGGATTTTTAAGTTTGAAAAAAAATTTTTTTTTTGTTAATTATTATTGATGGGGAGCTTCTTAAGACCAGAAATACCAAATTTGAACTCATTTGCTTAATTTGTTGAAGTGACATCTAGTGATAAACAGCAAAAATTTGGATTGTCATAGTAAGTAGAGACATGTAAATGTTGCGGTGGCAATTTCCACCACCAGAGCTGAAAGGGTTAAGTTTAGAAAATTATAAAATATAAGTTTCGTAAATGTTTGCTACGCCAATGGAAAATCAATCTAAGGGATTTTCTTTTCATATGATCAGTTCTACCAACACGCGTTGCCTACAAATCTGCACACCCTGTGTATAGGCTATAGATCTTTCTGTCCTTATCAAAATATTTACCTGCGTATATTCTTCTTTCAGGGTCGGCGATGTAGGAAAATTTTGCGATTTCCTCGTCGGGGGCTTGAAGAGGTTCGGCGTCGTTGCCCGTGTGCGGGGCTAAATGTGCCAGGTACATGAACATGGGGTCTTCAACGTTATGTTCCCTGATGAGTCTGAGTGCTTCGTCCGTTAATAAATTGGTGGAATACTTTCCTTTCGCGTCCCAATTTACGGTCATGTTGTTTCTCATGTCGTATCCACATTCTGTTGTGTACTGAAATGACACGAATTTAACGCGAAATGTAGACTGTAGTGACGGGGTTCGCAGGGTTTTTTTCTGGTACGGCCGAGGAACAAGAGGTGGTAATACAGATAGATAGGGTAGGGCTGCGTGACCGCACCCATCTGTATTACCACCTCTTGTTCAATCTGTTCGTCAATCTTGAAGCAACTGCTGGCTAATGCCAAAAAATTGAATATTGAGAATACAGGTTGTTGAATTGCAAAGCGAGCCATAGGGATTTACATGTAAAATTTTTTACTTTACAATCATTTCCAAATAAAAACAAAGGTTTTCCATGAAATCATAATGGCCGATATTTCATTTTGTTCTAAAAAGTGACACTAGATGGCACATTACGATTTACAGTCGGCCCGTGTATTCCACATAAGAAAAAGTATTTATAATTAAATGGTTTTACCCGGGTACTATTTAAGAACTATACGTGAATTACTTTACTTTCTAAATTTGAAATGTTTTACAATTGGCTCCCTTAATTATTTTATAATATCGGTCTACTTACCTTATTTTTAATACTCATTGAATAGGACCTCCGCTGGGTATTTGCCTGCTCCGGAAATTCAACACTCACCTACATTTCTTAAATGGTACCCGAGTACTACCATTTACTTATAAATACTTTTTCTTGTGTGGAATACACGGCCGGTTGTAAATCGTAATCTGACAGCAACTCTCATTTTTTTCAAACAACAAAATGAAATGTCCGCCATTATGATTTCATGGCAAACCTTTGTTTTGTATTCAAAATGATAGTAAAGTTTTTTGCAAATATCTCGGTAAATACTCTACGGAAATGATTGAGTAAGGTACCAAATAATTCAGCTTAAAAAGCTTTGTCCGGAGGCAAATAATGTAAAATAATTAGGGGAGCCAATATTAACACATTATAAATTTTACATGTAAATCCCTATGGCCCGCTTTGCAATTCAACACCCTGTTCGTAAATCTAGAAAATAAAGTCTTACAAAGACTTAACCGTTTTAGTGCCGAGTAGCGCCACCGCGTCGCTGCATACTCCTGTCAAAAGTGCCGCGAGCGCTATGGCGCTTCTTATGTTTTTCCTAACAACATAAAATCATTAAAACTGCACATTTTTCTTTGGCAATTTACGGTATACCCACAAAAAAATTGTCGGTTAAACACAAAAAACTTATTGAAGCAACTGCTAGCTAATGCCAAACCCGAATATTGACTCGCACATTGGCTATTGCACGAACACCTTCAGACGTTACTCACTGTTGCGCACGTGGTGTGATCGTAGTAGTCGTGGAAACCCTGCCAGTAGCCGTAATGGCTGTCAAAGCCACGATACGTTGGGGTGAATTCCTTTTTGTAGAAACCCAAATGCCACTTTCCCACCGCGTGCGTTTTATACCCGTGCCTCTTCAAGTGTTGCGGCAGAAGGGTCTCGTTTAAAGGTATTCCCGAAGGTTCTGGTTCCAGTATGACGAGGTGTTGCATTCCTGTAATAAATATCGCGCCTTGCTATAAAATGATGATTCAGTTATAGCCGACACAATCAGAAAAAATCAAAGAAACGATCACCGAACCAAAACTTAAAAATTTTAGTCGCAAATCGCATGTTTGTATGTATCGTTTTCTCTTTCATTGCATGTGTTAACTCGTTTTGTAATGTTTCAATTGTTTGTGGTTCCGGTCTCTAGATGCAAGTTTCTACAAAACCTGTACCACCTCGGAAAGTCGCGTCGTTTTTTTTCAGGTCGTTTTCTCCACAAATGCTCTTCGAAATTTTCAGTAAAAATATATCCTAAAATAAAATATTAGTCCATACCATCTTAAAATAATAATAAAATAAAATAATATTCCATGCACTCTAGATTTTGTTGATAATTATTTTGAATTTTTTAGGAAAATATATCCAAAATAAAATAATATTCCATGCCCTCTAGATTTTGTTGATAATTATTTTGAATTTTTTAGGAAAATATATCCGAAATAAAATAATATTCCATGCCCTCTAGATTTTGTTGATAATTATTTTGAATTTTTTAGGAAAATATATCCAAAATAAAATAATATTCCATGCCCTCTAGATTTTGTTGATAATTATTTTGAACCTTTTAGGAAAACATATCCGAAATAAAATAATATTCCATGTCCTCTAGATTTTGTTGATAATTATTTTGAATTTTTTAGGAAAATATATCCGAAATAAAATAATATTCCATGCCCTCTAGATTTTGTTAATAATTATTTTGAATTTTTTAGGAAAATTTATCCGAAATAAAATAATATTCCATGCCCTCTAGATTTTGTTGATAATTATTTTGAATTTTTTAGGAAAATTTATCCGAAATAAAATAATATTCCATGCCCTCTAGATTTTGTTGATAATTATTTTGAATTTTTTAGGAAAATTTATCCGAAATAAAATAATATTCCATGCCCTCTAGATTTTGTTGATAATTATTTTGAATTTTTTAGGAAAATTTATCCGAAATAAAATAATATTCCATGCCCTCTAGATTTTGTTGATAAATATTTTGAATTTTTTAAGAAAATTTATCCGAAATAAAATAATATTCCATGCCCTCTAGATTTTGTTGATAATTATTTTGAATTTTTTAGGAAGATATATCCAAAATAAAATAATATTCCATGCCCTCTAGATTTTGTTGATAATTATTTTGATTTTTTTAGGAAGATATATCCAAAATAAAATAATATTCCATGCCCTCTTGATTTTTTTGACAATTATTTCGAAATTGTTAGTAAAATATATCCAAAATAAAATAATAATTAATACCCTTTTGATTTTTTTGACAATTATTGCGAAATTATTAGTAAAAAATATCCAAAATAAAATAATATTCCACACCCTCTTGATTTTTTTTTTATTATTTCGAAATTATTAGTAAAATATATCCAATTTTTTTTTAACAATTATTTTTTCTGTCTTTATTTTTAAGCATACACATTTTTGTGTGTACAATTACCGCACTATTAAATCGATTGCTACATTTTCTTCATTTTTTTTAATATTTACAAACCTTGCCTCTCGGCCCGACCCACGCAAACCGGTCGTTTTATCTCCGATTAAGTTTTAATTAACGGCACGCCGACGTTTTATTGTGTCAGTGGCGCAAACAGTTTTCGTCCTGTGGTATAATTTTTTTTTTCGTTTTCATAAATTATTTGACATTCAATGCCACGCCACGAAGACTTTCATTCCGAGAACAAAGCTTTCAGACCCACCCTCTCAGTTCCGCTCTGGTTGCGGCAAGAAATCTCTGAAAGATTTTTATTAACACACACACACACACACGCGACAAATTGTTCGATAGTAAATTATAATCGTGTAATAACAATAATTATTCATTATTTCATGACAAATTATTGGATAATAAATTACGGTAGCGCGGTTGAGCCAAGGTCGAAACGTTGGGAATTAATCGAATTAAGAAAGAAAAAAAAAACGATTGAAACGTTGGGAATTACAATACAATACAATACAATTGATCAAATTAAGAAAATAAAAACGATGAGATCCTATAAGTTGAAACCGGTCTGGAGTTATCGTTGACGGGGAAATTGATTTTTTCGATGGTAATACCACAAGAGATTAGAATTTGGCCGGATAAATTTTATTTTTTTGCACAGGCCATTCAATCGACACAATTTCAAGAATGATAAATATGTTTATTGGTACAATTACATTGTTTACACAGGTCACTAAATCATAATAAATTTTAGATAATATTCCAATCATCTTTTAAAATGAATTGAGATCAAAAAATTGTCGGTCCGAAACGGATTTAAATTATGTTTCATCGCAGATGTATTCAGGATTGACACGAAGTGACAAAAGCGTTAATATAAAGATCGTTGTCATGGTGAAGGTAAATAATTTTTTATGCACTTGCAAATATTTTTTGTCCACCGTTTTAAATACACATTTTTATAAATGAGTGAAATTATCACTACGAACCATCACTGTTCAAATAAAGTTAGCTGTTTACTAAAATCGTTAATATAAATGAAAATAAATAACTTTTTATCCACTTGCAAATTTGTTTTGTCCGCCGTTTTAATTACACATTTTTATACATGAGTGGAATTATCACCACGAACCGTCACTGTTCAAATGAAGTTAGCTGTTTACTAAAATCGTTAATATAAATGAAGGTAAACAACTTTCTATCCACTTGCAAATTATTTTTGCCCGCCGTTTTAAATGCACATTTTTATACATGAGTTGAATTATCATCACGATGAAAATGAAAATGAAGTTAGCTGTTTACTAAAATCGTTAATATAAATAAAGATAAATAACCTTTTATCCACTTGCAAATTTTTTTGTTCGCCGTTTTAAATGCACATTTTTATACATGAGTCGAATTACCACCATTAAATTTTGATGCTACGGATTAAATTTTATTCCGGACACTTTTTTTTTTAACAAAAACTTAAAACCATCCGTGCAAAACCGTAAATTGTTGAATTCATTGCCGAATTTTTGGTCACGCCAGAAGCAAAGGACGCGCTTGCCTTCACAACGATTTTTTTTTGGTACCTTTATTACGGTTGTAATAATGTTAAACAGATTTTACTCAGCTATGTCTTTACGTGTTTGTACTGATATGCAGTGGCGGATTTAGCCCTTCAGAAGGGCCCAGGCATAATTCAATTTTAAGCCCCCAAATATGCATTATATGCGTACGTTTTTTACTTTCTCCGTTACGAAGTACGAGAAAGTATTGTGATCGTGAAAATTTTTTCAAATTTTTTTTTTGCGGAAATATCCGTTTTGGGGTGCCTAGATGACATTTCTGGAAAACATTTTTACTTTCTCCGTTACGAAGTACGAGAAAGTATTGTGATCGTGATTTTTTTTCAAAATTTTTTTTTTGTTCCAGTTAAAGTTTCCACCCTGTATATTTGCATTACAATACAATAGTACATAATTGTGTTTATGATGTCAATTTTCTTGGTTTTACAAAAATAAATGCATTACAATACTGTTGTTAGGAGATAAGTTCTGCAAATGTAAAATTAAAATTAAAATCAACAATCGCTGTTATAATCCCAAATGTTTCCAAAGCATTAAAATCCGATGGTGAAATCATCATTAAATCAATTTCCCAATGCGGCGGCATTTTCCTGGTTGATGTAACTCTGGCGCTCTTAATAGACACACCAAGTTAATTATTTCCTTGAGACAGGTCTCGGCAATCGTTGAAACATATTTGCGGATTGAACAAAAAAAAATTAATGATGAGTAAAGTAAAATATCCGATTGTTCAATTTTTCAATTTAATCACAGAACAACGTTTTTAAAAAATTCATAACTCACGGAAAAATTGACATATTTTCAAAAATTTGAATTAATTTTGAAGATAGACATCTTGTGAATATATTAAACGTTTTGAACAATATAATTATAAAAGTATTAATTTTTTTCGATTTTTTTTTAATGAAATGTACGAAGAATTCAAACGTTAATTTTCAAAAATTCATAACTTATGGAAAAATTGGCACATTTTCAAAAACTCTAATTCATTTGAAAGGTAGACATCTTATGAATATATTAAACGTTTTGAGCAATGTATTTATACAAGTATTAATTTTTTTCGATTTTTTTTTATTGAAGTGTTCGATAAATTAAAACGTTAGTTTTCAAAAATTCATAACTCATGGAAAAATTGGCACATTTTCAAAAACTCTAATTTATTTGAAAGGTAGACATCTTATGAATATATTAAACGTTTTGAGCAATGTAATTATACAAGTATTATTTTTTTTCGATTTTTTTTTATTGAAATGTTCGAAAAATTAAAACGTTAATTTTCAAAAATTCATAACTCATGGAAAAATTGGCACATTTTCAAAAACTCTAATTCATTTGAAAAGTAGACATCTTATGAATATATTAAACGTTTTGAGCAATGTAATTATACAAGTATTAATTTTTTTCGATTTTTTTTTATTGAAATGTTCGAAAAATTAAAACGTTAATTTTCAAAAATTCATAACTCATGGAAAAATTGGCACATTTTCAAAAACTCTAATTCATTTGAAAAGTAGACATCTTATGAATATATTAAACGTTTTGAGCAATGTAATTATACAAGTATTAATTTTTTTCGATTTTTTTTTATTGAAATGTTCGAAAAATTAAAACGTTAATTTTCAAAAATTCATAGCTCATGGAAAAGTTGACACATTTTCAAAAATTTTAATTCATTTTAAAGGTAGACATCTTATGAATATATTAAACGTTTTGAGCAATGTAATTATACAAGTATTAATTTTTTTCGATTTTTTTTTTATTGAAATGTTCGAAAAATTAAAACGTAAATTTTCAAAAATTCATAACTTATGGAAAAATTGGCACATTTTCAAAAACTCTAATTTATTTGAAAGGTAGACATCTTACGAATATATTAAACGTTTTGAGGAATGTAATTATACAAGTATTAATTTTTTCGATTTTTTTTAACTGAAATGTTCGATAATTTAAAAAGTTAATTTTCAAAAATTCATAACTCACGGAAAAATTGGCACATTTTCAAAAATTCTAATTAATTTTAAAGGTAGACATCTTATGAATATATTAAACGTTTTGAGCAATGTAATTATACAAGTATTAATTTTTTTCGATTTTTTTTAATTGAAATGTTCGAAAAATTAAAACGTTAATTTTCAAAAATTCATAACTCATGGAAAAATTGACACATTTTCAAAAACTCTAATTCATTTGAAAGGTAGACATCTTATGAATATATTAAACGTTTTGAGCAATGTAATTATACAAGTATTAATTTTTTTCGATTTTTTTTTAATTGAAATGTTCGAAAAATTAAAACGTTAATTTTCAAAAATTCATAGCTCATGGAAAAATTGACACATTTTCAAAAACTCTAATTCATTTGAAAGGTAGACATCTTATGAATATATTAAACGTTTTGGGCAATGTAATTATACAAGTATTAATTTTTTTCGATTTTTTTTATTTGAAATGTTCGAAAAATTAAAACGTTAATTTTCAAAAATTCATAACTCATGGAAAAATTGGCACATTTTCAAAAACTCTAATTCATTTGAAAGGTAGACATCTTATGAATATATTAAACGTTTTGAGCAATGTAATTATACAAGTATTAATTTTTTTCGATTTTTTTTTTATTGAAATGTTCGAAAAATTAAAACGTTAATTTTCAAAAATTCGTAACTGACGGAAAAATTGACATATTCTCAAAAATTTTAAATTACTTTAAAGGAATATATAATAAACATTTTAAGCAATTTTATCATTTAAGTATATTTTTTTTCGAAGTGTTTTCAAAAATTCATAACTCGCAAATTTACCAAACATGTAATCCGATTGATTTTTTTTTTTTGGGGGTGTTTTGCACAGGTGTGTGCTCGGCGTTAATTTGATTTATCTGATTGGGAAGGGTTTATCGAATGTTGATCTGCTTACCGAGGTGCACGGGGTATTTCCCCGTGAGGAACGCCGCCCTCGACGGGGTGCAAAGGGCCTGAGTGTAATGACTGTTTAATATCACCCCGTTGTACGCAAGGGCGTCGATGTTCGGCGTGGGGATTTCGTTGCTGCCATGAAAACTCACATCGTTATTTCCCTAAAAAAAGAAAGCAATAATGGTTACAGTGATTGGTATTTATTGATTTCAGTCCAATCCCCTATCGATCGCATGGTCCTTAACATATCTGCTGGTACACTCGTAGTTGGTAACGCGATTCCTTACCAGCAGCGAGT
Organism: Ocypus olens; assembly: GCA_910593695.2. Classification (NCBI taxonomy): domain Eukaryota; kingdom Metazoa; phylum Arthropoda; class Insecta; order Coleoptera; family Staphylinidae; genus Ocypus; species Ocypus olens. The sequence continues at coordinate 56,727,683 of OU343054.1, read as the reverse complement.
TAAGTCGTTATGGACTACCTTACCTTCATTGCCAAAATCAATGTTGACAAAGAACGTGTTAATTGTAGGCCACTGAACAGTCCAATCCCCTATCGATCTCGTGGTCCTTAACATATCTGATGGTATACTCGCAGTTGGTAAATTCTATTTCCTTACCAGCAACGAGTCAAGTCGTTGTGGACCACCTTACTTTCATTGCCAAAATCAATGTTGTCAAAGAACGTGTTAATTGTAGGCTACTGAACAATTCAATCGACTATCGATCGCGTGGTCCTTAATACATTAGTTGTATACATGTAGTTGATAAACTACGTTAATCTTGCCTTTATTGCCAAAATTATTTTTGTCAAAGAACGTGTTTGTACGCTATTGAACGATAAAATAATTTGCATACTGTTATGTTAAAAAATCCTACAGAATTATTAGACGACAGACAACAATCTTTATTTACATGAATGAGTTTTACAAATTACAATACAACATATTAATGTCAGTACAGGAAAAACATAGAAACCACAGGTCTTACTGCCCCAGAATTATTTATAATTATAAAGATACTTACGCTGCTAGATGTTTGTGTTTAAAATGAGGCACTTGTTTTGCTCCATTATTCTAATTTCAGCTTCCTCGCACGTGCTTCAACAATATTTTCTCAAAGAAGTAAGTAAGTAAATAACTGACAACATTGAATCACTTTCAGGACTCGGTTTCAATGATTTAGCAAATGGCATCTCATTAAAATCCATTATAGCGTTATGTATAAAACACCTTATAATTAGAAAACAGGATAAGCGGTCTTAATATCGGATCTTGGCGAAGGAAAAAAAAGAGACACAACAACGCAAACACCTGTACGATGCGGGGACCTTGAAAGAAACAATCGATTCGCGTGGTTTGAAAGTGCACGAAAAAAAAATCAAATTAATTATGTCTTATCTTGTTTATAATTTTTAATACTTTACAGGTGATACCATACGGTTCTAATAAATAATTCAAGAAAAAAAAACATCACGTTCTAAAAGGTGATGCAATTTGTACGTTTATAACATTTCAAGTAATCATTTTGTGGAGTAAATAAAAATCGATGTAAATAAAATAATCGATATTTTTACACTGAGGTAAGTAAATGTTTATTCGCGAAATAACTAAAAATTAGTTAATGTCAGCGTTAAAATTGGATAAAAATTATAAGTACAGATTTTAGAGGAATTAACTACAATAATTCCTTAATTATTAAATTTGAGACAACTTCACTTGTTGCAGATACATTAATTAATGAATTTTGGGTTTAAATATTATCATAAATAAATATGCACCCTAATTTGCATATTGGTAACAGTATTGACGTGTTCAATTAGCGGCTAGATATGGTATAATTATGTTATTATGTTTTGTTTTAAATATTAGTTATTAATTGTTTCATGTACTACCTCTATGTTGAATAAAGTATGTATTATTATTATTATTATTATTAAGGCACATCGACATCTAAGGTCATTTGCGCCACAGTTTTTTTTTTAATTTTATTTTTTAAACATTAATGTTCTGGTCTTGTGAAGTGTTTGGAATTTTTGTAGAAATTTTTTCCCGCGTTTTATATTAATTTTCAATGTTTTTTTTTTTAATTTAATTTTTTAAACATTAATGTTCTGGTCGCGCCACAGTTGCAGATGCATTAAATATATTTACATTTCGTCTTTATTAAATTTTTCTAAATTTTAGAACATACAAATAAAATTTTGGATTAAGGAATTAAATTTAATAAATTTAGAATATAAATAGTATTCAAATTTAAATTGTTTGTAATTTTATACCATAAATGTAATTTATGTTTATTTCTAAATGGCAAATAAATTTATAATTAAAATCACTGGAGAATCGCATAGCCGGATAAATTAATACAGTTTAATACATTGTATATTTCAAATTATTCAAATGTTACATAGTCATTGATAATCCAACACTAGATGAATATTTTATAATAATAATACCAATTGTACATTTGCAAAAAAAAACGTGTAATCGCGACCGCTACCATTTACATTTTAACCAGTTTTGCGAGAAAACTTTAATCGCCAAAGTTTATGACCGGTACACAAGGACAACGCATCGAGACAAAAAAAATATGTGTAATGGAGCCAATGGCCAAAGAACAAACAAAAATATGAATTTATGTCCGACATGTCATACCAAAAAAGTTCCGACTGGTTGGCAAAATAAAAGAGAGAGAGAGAGAGACACAGAAGAGTGTTAATACCAAAAAAATCAGACTGGTCGACGTAAAAATGAGAAAGAGAGAGAGAGAGAAACAGAAGTGTTAGTACCAAAAAATTCGTACTGGTTGACGTAAAAATGAGAAAGAGAGAGAGAGAAACAGAAGAGTGTTAATACCAAAAAAATCGAACTAGTTGACGTAAAAATGAGAAAAAGAGAGAGAGAGTGTGAATTACCCAAAGTTATTAGTGATCGATCAAGATGATTTCGAAGAGTTTCGAACTGGTTGGCGAAAAAATGTGTGTGTGTGTGTGAGAGAGAGAGAGAGAGAGAGTGTTAATTACCCAAAGTTACGTAAAAATGAGAAAAAGAGAGAGAGAGTATTAATTACCCAAAGTTACTAGTTATTGATCAAAATGATTTCGAAGAGTTTCGGACTGGTTGGCGAAAAAAATGTAAGAGAAAGAGAGAGAGAGAGACAGTGTTAATTACCCAAAGTTATTAGTTATTGATCAAGATGATTTCGAATCTATCGTTTGCATACTAATTAATAGACGATTATTTAATTATTATGGTGAATTTTCTTGTTTTGCGATGAGTGTTAAAAAGTTGATTTCGAAATCGCAGACGTTGACACCAAAAAGAATTGCGATTGAAATGTTCCTCGTAATGGAATTAAATAAAAAATCTGAGCATGTCGATGTATGCATATATATACAGGGTGAGTTTTCTGCAGAGCAAATATTGCGAGGGCAGTAATGTGAAGTCCCTGTCCTTTTGCAAATGGCACGTGGACGAGCATCCCAGGCAAAAAAAAAAAAAAATTGGGAGACGTCGAGTGATCGGACTCAAAAACCTAGAAGGCTGGTTTAGTTGTTGTTGAATTGCTTTCAATGAGGTCCGTCCTGCTAGAAGAAGTGGTACTTTAATCTATTCATTCTACAGATAGAGTTGTAAAAACGCGCACAATCGCCTTATGTTCATTTAAATTTTTATTTTTTTGCGCTCGATTTTCAAAAATTCATAACTCGACTGAAAATTGCTACACATTCGTGTAGTGTTTTGAATTTTTGTAGAATTTTTTTCCCGCGTTTTATATTAATTTTTAATTTTTTCCGCTCGAGTGCAAAAAATACATTTTCAAAAAATCATAACTCAACTGAAAATAGCTGGACATTCAAAAAACAATATTATTTTAAAAGATCGACGTCTTGTGAAGTGCTTTGAATTTTTGTAGAATTTTTTTCCCGCGGTTTATAATAATTTTTAATTTTTTGCCCTCGAGAGCAAAAAATTGATTTTCAAAAAATCATAACTCAACTGAAAATTGTCGCACATTCAAAAAACAAAATTATTTTGAAAGATCGGCGTCTTGTGAAGTGATTTGAATTTTTGTAGAATTTTTTTCTTGCGTTTTATATTAATTTTTAATTTTTTGCGCTCGATTGAAAAAAATAAATTTTCAAAAATTCATAACTCCACCGAAAATTACTGCACATTCAAGAAACAAAATTATTTTGAAAGATCGACGTCTTGTGAAGTGATTTGAATTTTTGTAGAATTTTTTTCCCGCGTGTTATATTAATTTTTAATTTTTTGCGCTCGATTGAAAAAAATAAATTTTCAAAAATTCATAACTCGGCTGAAAATTGTTGCACATTAAAAAACCAAAATTATTTTGAAAGATTGACGTCTTGTGAAGTGATTTGAATTTTTGTAGAATTTTTTTCCCGCGTGTTATATTAATTTTTAATTTTTTGCGCTCGATTGAAAAAAATAAATTTTCAAAAATTCATAACTCGGCTGAAAATTGTTGCACATTAAAAAACCAAAATTATTTTGAAAGATTGACGTCTTGTGAAGTGTTTTGAATTTTTGTGGAATTTTTTTCCCGCGTGTTATATTAATTTTTAATTTTTTGCGCTCGATTGAAAAAAATAAATTTTCAAAAATTCATAACTCGGCTGAAAATTGCTGCACATTAAAAAACCAAAATTATTTTGAAAGATTGCCGTCTTGTGAAGTGTTTTGAATTTTTGTAGAATTTTTTTCCCGCGTGTTATATTAATTTTTAATTTTTTGCGCTCGATTGAAAAAAATAAATTTTCAAAAATTCATAACTCGGCTGAAAATTGTTGCACATTAAAAAACCAAAATTATTTTGAAAGATTGACGTCTTGTGAAGTGTTTTGAATTTTTGTAGAATTTTTTTCCCGCGTGTTATATTAATTTTTAATTTTTTGCGCTCGATTGAAAAAAATAAATTTTCAAAAATTCATAACTCCACTGAAAATTGCTGCAGCTTCAAAAACCAAAATTATTTTAAAAGATCGACATCTTGTGAAGTGATTTTAATTTTTGTAAATCTTTTGCTCCGCGTTTTATATTAATTTTTAAATTTTTGCGCTCGAGTGCAAAAAATACATTTTCAAAAATTCATAACTCTACCGAAAATAGCTGGACATTCAAAAACAAAAATTATTTTAAAAGATCGACGTCTTGCGAAGTATATGAATTTTTGTAGATTTTTTTCCCGCGTTTTGTATTAATTTTTTTTTTTTAATTTTCAAAAATTCGTAACTCGACTGAAAATAGCTGCACATTCAAAAACCAAAATTATTTTGAAAGATCGACATCTTGTGAAGTGATTTGAATTTTTGTAGAAGTTTTTTCCCGCGTTTTATATTAATTTTGAATTTTTTGCGCTCGAGTGTGCGTCATTGAAAAAAAGTCATTTTCAAAAATTCATAACTCGATTGAAAATTGCTGCACTTTCAAAAACAAAATTATTTTGAAAGATTGACATCTTGTGAAATGATATGAATTTTTATAGAAATTTTTTCCCGCGTTTTATATTAATTTTAAATTTTTTGCGCTCGAGTGTTCGTTATTGAAAAAAAAAAAAATTCAAAAATTCATAACTCGACTGAAAATTGCTCCACCTTCGAAAACCAAAATTATTTTGAAAGATCGACGTCTTGTGAAGTGATTTGAATTTTTGTAGAATTTTTTTTCTGGCGTTTCATATTAATTTTCAATTTTTTGCGCTCGAGTGTTCGTTATTGAAAAAAATAAATAAATTTAAAAAAAATCATAACTCAACTAAAAATTGCCGCTCATTCAAAAACCAAAATTATTTTGAAAGATCGACGTCTTGTGAAGTGATTTGAATTTTTGTAGAAATTTTTTCGCGCGTTTCATATTGATTTTTAATTTTTTTGCGCTCGAGTGTTTGTCACTTGAAAAAAATAAATTTTCAAATATTCGTAACTCAACTGAAAATTTCTCCACCTTCGAAAACCAAAATTATTTTGAAAGGTCGACGTCTTGTGAAGCGATTTGAATTTTTGTAGAATTTTTTTCTTGCGTTTCATATTGATTTTTATTTTTTGCGCTCGAGTGTGCATCACTGAAAAAAATAAATTTTTAAAAATTCATAACTCGACTGAAAATTGCTCCACCTTCAAAAACCAAAATTATTTTGAAAGATCGACGTCTTGTGAAGTGATTTGAATTTTTGTAGAATTTTTTTCTTGCGATTCGCAGTGATTTTTAATTTTTTGCGCTCGAGTGTTTGTCATTGAAAGAAATTAATTTTCAAAAATTCGTAACTCAACTGAAAATTGCTCCACCTTCGAAAACCAAAATTATTTTAAAAGATCGACGTCTTGTGAAGTGATTTAAATTTTTGTAGGATTTTATCTCTGCATTTTTATATTAATTTTAAATTTTTTGCGCTCATGTGTTTGTCATTGAAAAAATAAATTTTCAAAAATTCGTAACTCAACTGAAAATTATTGCACCTTTGAAAACCAAAATTATTTTAAAAGATCGACGTCTTGTGAAGTGATTTAAATTTTTGTAGGATTTTATCCTTGCGTTTTATATTAATTTTGAATTTTTGTCGCTCAAGTGTTTGTCATTGAAAAAAATAAATTTTCAAAAATTCGTAACTCATCTGAAAATTGCTCCACCTTGGAAAACCAAAATTATTTTGAAAGATCGACGTCTTGTGAAGTGTTTTGAATTTTTGTAGGATTTTATCCTTGCGTTTTATATTAATTTTGAATTTTTGTCGCTCAAGTGTGCATCATTAAAAAAAAAAATTTTTCAAAAATTCGCAACTCAACTGAAAATTACTGCACCTTTGAAAACCAAAATAATTTTTGAAGATCGACGTCTTGTGAAGTGATTTAAATTTTTGTAGGATTTTATCCCTGCGTTTTATATTAATTTTTATTTTTTTGCGCTCGAGTGCAAGAAATAAATTTTCAAAAATTCATAACTCTACTGAAAATTGTTGCACATTCAAAAACCAAAATTATTTTGAAAGATCGACGTCTTGTGAAGTGATTTGAATTTTTGTAGAATTTTTTTCCCGCGTTTTATATTAATTTTTAATTTTTTACGCTCGAGTGCAAAAAATACATTTTCAAAAATTCATAACTCGACTGAAAATTGCTGCACATTCAAAAACCAAAATTATTTTGAAAGATCGACGTGTTGTGAAGTGTTTTGAATTTTTGTAAAAAAAATTTCCCGCGTTTTATATTTTTAATTTTTTTTAATTTTCAAAAATTCATAACACGACTGAAAATTGCTGCACATTCAAAAACCAAAATTATTTTGAAAGATCGACATCTTGTGAAGTGATATGAATTTTTGTAGAGTTTTTCCCTGCGTTTTGCATTAATTTTTTTTTAATTTTCAAAAATTCATAACACGACTGAAAATTGCTGCACATTCAAAAACCAAAATTATTTCGAAAGATCGACATCTTGTGAAGTGATATGAATTTTTGTAGATTTTTTCCCGCGTTTTATATTAATTTTAAATTTTTTGCGCTCGAGTGCAAAAAAATAATTTTCAAAAATTCATAACTTAACAGAAAATTGCTGCACATTCAAAAACCAAAATTATTTTGAGAGATCAATATTAAAAATAAATTATTATTACGTCCAATGTAGCTGCATAAATGCATTTTTATTTGTATGCATGTTCGACATCATTTATTCAAAAAGGATGCAGCGTACGTAAGACGCGATTAGAAATTTATATCAGACTTTGCAAGAATTTATTTACTTCACGAAACCTAAAAGTAGGTATTTACCATCGGTAATGTGTATGTATTGTCGGATTCTTTCATCTAATTGCAACACGAAGCAGAGAGACCTGTGATCTACAGCCCATTCAACAGAAAAATAATTTGTTTTCCAAGTACTGTCATTAATTAATCAAATTGAAACAATATATATTTATAATCTGCCAAATCTGACGTTTTAAACGTCAATTAATTTTTGATTCGAAAATGGAAAAAATGTGTCGTATCAGATTTTTTCAACAGAGGCAGAGAGTCCCATGGTTCACAGCCCACTCGCAGAAAAGTATTATTTTTTTCTATACTATCGTCAATTAGTCGAATTGAAACAATACATCTGTCGTTTTAAACGTCAAAATATTTTGTATTTACATAAATTTATTCAATTTATTTGTATGCCGATATTATGGGTACCCTCCCCTTAATGTTTTTGATTTGGAACTCTTACCATATCATCAGCGATAATAACGATGATGTTCGGTCTTGTATTTTTACACGAAGCGAACGTCAGCGTCGCGACGGCGAGGAACGCGAGGACGCACTGCATTTTTTCGATTTTCACGCACGCGGCAAAAAGTCGACGGAGGCCTACGTCAAAAAATTACACAAACACTGAACGCCGACGACGACGACACACGTGCAACAAATAAAAGACACGGAACACGGTGTGCTATTCGAAAGGCAGTCGAAGAGTTGATTGTGGAAAGCGATCTTGCGGAAAAATATTTATACGCGAAAAGATTAGCTCGGGTGGGGACTTTTCGTGCCTTCAGTGTGGCCGCCCTTTTTTGTTTTTTTGACGGGAATACCCGCCGGTAAGGTATTTTTACAGTCTTAAACAGCGGTTTACATTTAATTTATCCGATAATTGGAAATTATTCTGATGAGGTTAATACTATTTTATAATATTTGTTGAAATTTGGTTGAAATATTTTTTAATCTCAATATTCCCAGATAATAATTTCAAAAATCAAAACTAGACACTTTTACAAATGACCTCAACAGGGAATTGGCTAAAGGTCTTTCAGCCTTGTATAATCGATTTTTCCCAAAATATTTTATTTCGGTTATTTTTTTTATACTTTAGGCGCGTACTGTATAAATATTGCATGCAAATGCAGATATATGTATTATTATTAAAATCACAAAAAGTATAACCCACGGTGCACGCACTAGGTAAAAAAAATTGGTTATGTAATGTAATGATTTAATTTTCTCTGCAATCGAAAGTTTGTCTTATTATAAACAATTAATGTACATAACATATGAAAATAAGAAAAGAAAGTTCTATTTATATTTGAATAATTTTTGTAATGGGCAAATCTCCAGTTGCCATGGTTTTGGCAAAATCCTTAATCTTTTTTTCTCGCTACAAAAATGCAATCTTTCATCGCAACGCTCAAATTTCTTAAAAATCAACCATTTGTTGTTTTTATTTTTTCCTAGAATATTAAAATACAATCAATTCTGAATTATTTTTGTAATGGGCAAATATCCAGTTGCCATAGTTTTAGCAAATTTCATAATCTTTTAAACTCAAATAGCCTAGAGCTGGCCACATGGACGTGCATCCCAGAGCAAAGAAACAACAACATTTTTAACTTTCGTCTGGGACTTGTATAACACCAAAAATCATGTAAACGAAAGTTTTACAATGCATAAAAACTATTTTTTAAATTTATTAAAGTTTCCATAATTGCGTTCTTTTTATTCATACCATAATTGAATTAGTTCTAGTTCTGGGCAGTCAATGAATTTTTATTTGTGCTCGGCAAAGATTTAATCATTGTGTATTATTATAACCTTCAAGCGTGAAAAAAGTTGTAAATAGTAATTGCACACTATAATTATATCTACAGGAGTATGTGTTATTGTTTATGCTAATATAATCTTCAAAAATGTTGCAGGTTTTAATTTGATAAGAATTATGTAATTATTACTTGCAATAATAATAATAATAATGATGTTAATAATAATAATAATAGTAACGGTATTCATAAATCATAGTACTAAATTTGGGCATTGAATATTGGCTTACGATCGAGTAAAATTTGCAGGTAAAAATTATGTAATTATTGCTTGCAATCAAGTAAAGGTATTGGTAGATATTGGTGCTCAAATTTTGGCATTGAATGTTGTTTTCTTTTTAGAAGCTTCCGATTCCAGTTGCATGCTTTTTTTATAATTCTGTTCTGATAATCGATTAACGAGCACAAGGAAAGTACTTTCCATATCCGTATTTCATATTTTTAAATTAATATAGATATGGCCGTGAATGTCAATTCATTAGATTTTTTGTTCTATTCTCGGTGATAAATTGTATGAACTGGCAATGTATTACTATTTTTATTCAAATAAATATGTTGTATATAATGTCATGGTGGTCTTTACAATTCCTAGTGATTGTAATCAATTCAATTGATTATCAAAAGAAACACCATGTAACTCTCAAAAGCGGGCCGGAGGGATTTACATGTGAAATTTTAAATGTATTAATATTGGCTCCCCTAATTATTTGACAGCATCGGTCTTCTTACATTATTTTTAAAGCTTTTTAAGCTGAATAATTTGGTACCTTACTCAATAATTTCTGCAGAGTATTAATCGAGATATTTGCAAAAAACTTTAGTATGATTTTGAGACAAAAACAAAGGTTTGCCATGAAATCATAATGGCCGATATTTAATTTTGTTCTAAAAAGTGACAGTAGATGTCGCATTACGATTTACAATCGGCCGTGTATTTTACACAAGACAAAGTATTTATGATTAAAACGTTTTACTTAGGTACTATTTAAGAACTGTACGTGAATTTCAGGCAATATCCAGCAAAAGTACAATTTAAAATGTATTACAATTGGCTTCCTAAATTATTTTATAATATCGGTCTACTTACATTATTGTTAATACTCATTGAATAGTACTTTTGCCGGATATTGCCTTCTTCGGAAATTCAACACTAAACAAATCACTTACAATTGAGTAAAACCATTTACTTATAAATACTTTTTCTTGTGTGGAATACACGGCTGGTTGTAAATCGTAATGTGACATCTACTGTCACTTTTTAGAACTAAATGAAATATCGGCCATTATGATTTCATGGCAAACCTTAGTTTTTAATCCAAAATATTTGTAAAAAAAATGATGTGTATTTATTATTCACTGTTAGTCTATATCTTTAGAATTTAAAAAAATAAATACCTTACTTGATTATATATGAATTAAAAGATTAAAGTGAAATTCCCTTACTTGATTGCCGATAAATTACGAATTACTCGGTTTAGATTCGGAATGTTTGAAATTCGAGGCTTATCGAGAGAATTTTAAAATTAATTTATCAACGGAATTTAAACAAGTTTGTTTTGTTTTTCTACTCGCTTCTGCGTTTCAAATTAATTTAAATTTGGTTACTTTTTTTTTGATCGATTGCTCAAAACCGTATTCTAATTAATTGCCGAATTGTTATTTATGGGTTACATTATTACTTTAATTAGTTATTAGTGGTTTGTTTAAGTAAACGTGCGTGTGACGATTTCCTCCTTTCTATATTGAACTTGCTGAAATTGGTAATGGCGAAATATTTGTATAACATTAGTATTAATCAACTTCGGTTTTTTTCTTAATTTGCTGTAAATTTATAAAGTTCTGCAGTTCTAAAGTTCTAGAATGTTTGAGCGACGCCGATCCATAATTTTAAAACACATTTTTGTCTTTTTAGATTTCAATTGATTTGATAATTTATTATTGTTGCTAATAAATAGTGTAGTCGCCAAATTATTCAGCGCAAGGCCATCTGGACCAAATGAACTGTAATTACAAGAAGTATTTAAGCAAAAAAACTGGTCATTTTTTTTTCGAAATTTTTAATCGCGTTACCAAAATCAAATGATTGGGGATGGATTTGGAAATTATTATGCAAGATATGAATCCAGTGTCATATTTTATCATAATCGCATTGCTACAGGCAGGCCATACTTAACACAAAAGTTAAAAACAAGATGTACTTTTTTCAAACGGCCATAACTTTGTGTCAAATCGTCGTAGAAACTTCGTTTTTTGATTCCTGCATAGGCAATTGATCAAATTTTAATGCCTTTATGGTGGATCGAGTCGACAAAATTTTTCCAACTGCGTAGACATCGTCAAAGTTGGACATGGTTTCCAGAAAAAAAACTTTTTTTTTCACAAGGGCGCTAGAGGGGGGCGGAAGGGGTTACGCTTAAGTTCGCATGCATGACTTTAAAGAAGACACTTGAAAGTTTTTCGCCCTCAAAGATTCATCAAAATCGATTGGAAATACGCCGAGTTATGGCGGTTTGAAAATGGTCGAAATTTCACGAATTTTAAGTGTTTAATTTTTTTTCCTTCTTATTTTTTTGACTTAGGCATGTGCCATTCAGTCACATCGAATATTTAATTTTTATATTTTTAATTTTTGGGATGAATAAATGAATAATGTCAGACGTATACACAACAACCATGGACCCGACCGAATACTTCTCGATCCCCGAAAAATCTTTCGGCCGGGCTGGGATTCAAACCCACACGGCACGCGGTGCAACCGGCACAAGCGCTCCCCTGTACCCACTACACCAACGGGCCGCCTTTTTTTCCTTCAGTATATTTAAGATCACTATAAAGGTATTCCACATCTTTAGTTAATAAATGTGCTTCATAAACTTTTTTCCTTAAGACGCGAAAAAATTGCAATGTATAAAATAAAAAATTTTGAAAATCAAATCCTGCATAAGAAAGTAAATCAGAGAAAATTACATGACGGCCACAGCAACGTTTTTTTTCTTAATACTGTTTTACCCTCATGATTCTAATTGTTAATTATTTTTGTTGACATTGATTGAATTACGCCGAAGGTTAAATCTACATTTTTCGGATCATTTGCGGACACGGATGGAATTATTAAGAGGTGAAGAGAAAGGTTTTTAAAAATGTGTTTCGTTTCAAGTTCAAAGTTTCGTATTGTGTAACGAGAGTGAATTTCACGGTCGAATTATTATTGCAACTGGAGCGATAAACACGGAATGATAATAACAGCATATTTATAAATAATATTTTATGTTCTACAGCAATGCATTCTTACTTAATTACACACCGTAAGTAATTAAATCAACCGATGTTTACAATGTTGTCGTAATAATGGGAATCTTGGTTATCTTAAAGATAAATAAAAAAAAATTCAAATTAACCTGATTATATAAATATTCAATTTGATATACCTACATACAGGGTGTATTTGAAATAACGAACAGGCTCGTAACCACAAAGAGATTATATTATTTTTAAACAATATTCGCAATTATTTTGTTTATAACTGTAACAAAAAGCCTGCAATTAATTATTAAAGTTAATGAGTGAACATGTTTGGGGGCAGTGGTAATGTGACCTAATTTTCAAACGGCATCGGCTTTAGATATCGAGTTACAACAAGCGCGTAGGAAATATCTGAGTTCGGCTCTTTAAGCGTCAATGAACTTGAGGACTGTTTATCTTTTGCAAAAAAAGGCAAGAAATCATATCTCGCGTTTTAAATAAACAAACGCACATTCCATTCAGACCTAATTAAATGAGAAAAGCATCGGTACTCAAAATGTTTAAAAAACCTCGAAAAATTAGGAAAATTAAAAAAAAAAAATAGAATAAATTTTGACGGAAATGGGTTCACAAATATTTTGTGTATGTGCCCTTAAATGCCTGTTCGTTATTTCAAATACACCCTGTATGTATAGCTTGCTATAATATGGTTTTGTCATAGATTGCACTATGTATTTTTTTTGTTGAATAAATAAATAAATATAAAATATTAATTACAAATGAAAATCCTTACTAGTTGTAGGAGCATTAAATTAAGACGAAAAGTTGTCTGAATTTTTGAATATTTAACGTGTTCGTAACTCTGCAAAATTAAGTCTTGCAAAGACTAAAAATAAATGACTTATTAAAATAACTACTAGACTGGCTAATGCCACGCCGGATATTCAATGATCCAAAAGAAGTTTGCGTTATCATTCAATATCCGGCGTGGCATTAGCTAGTTGAGTAGTTGTTTCAGTGAGCTATTTGTTTTTAGATTTTATAACATTTAATTTTGTACAGTTGGGAACATGTTAAATATTCATAAATTCAGGCTACTTTTCGTCTTTATTTAATTTATTTAATGCTCCTGCGACAAGTGAGGATTTTTATTTTTAATTAATATTTTATTATTAAAAATTTCGATTTTTGAAGTATTCACTGAAAAATATAAAAAAAACACTGCAGTTTAGAATACATGATTACAAGTCTGCAATTTTAATTAAAGCGCCACCTGTTGTAGATATTGATATATTCAGACTACTTTACGGTTTTACTTAATTTATTTAATGCTTCTGCGGTGAGCATTTTGATTTTTAATTAATATTTTATTACTAAAAATTTTGATTTATCAGGCATTTACTAAAAAAATGATTTAAAAACACTGCAGTTTAGTATATGCGATTACAGAAAACTGCAATTTTAATTAAAGCGCCACCTGTTATAGATATTAATGTATTCAGGCTACTTTTCATCTTTACTTAATTTATTTAATGCTTCTGCGGTGAGCATTTTGATTTTTAATTAATATTTGATTATTAAAAATTTTGATTTACCAGGCATTTACTGAAAAATTAACTTAAAAACACTGCAGTTTGGTATATGGGATTACAGAAAACTGCAATTTTAATTAAATCGCCACCTGTTTTTTTTTACATTTTTACTTAATTTATTTTATGATTCTGCGGTGAGCACTTTCATTTTTAATTAATATTTTATTATTAAAAGTTTTGATTTACCTGATATTTACTGAAAAATTAACTTAAAAACACTGCAGTTTGGTATATGGGATTACAGAAACCTGCAATTTTAATTAAATCGCCACCTGTTTTTTTTACATTTTTACTTAATTTATTTAATGCTTCTGCGGTGAGCACTTTCATTTTTAATTAATATTTTGTTATTAAAAATTTTGATTTTGCATTTACTGAAAAATTTAAAAATAAACACGAAAACTGCAGTTGAGGATAAGTGATTACAGAAAACTGCAATTTTAATTAAATCGCCACCTGTTGTAGAGAAGCACCAACAAATTTGAAATATATTTTGACCATAGGGAAATTATTAATAAATATCCATGCTACTGTGTGCAACCACAACAACAATTATAAATAATTAGCAACAAAGAATCGTAGGCAATTTCATGTACAACGAAGTTATGCTGGTGAAAGGATCAACAAAAGTTACCGTAAATAATTTAGTCAGCTGAAAGTATTAGAATTAGTTTTAAGTTTTATTTTAGTTAAATATATTTTTACTTTCTCCGTTACGAAGTATGAGAAAGTATTGTGATCGTGAAAATTTTTTCCAAAGTTTTTTTACGGAAATATCCGTTTTCGGATCACTTGATGCCATTTCAACAATTTCTAGAATTTTTTTTTTGTGTCCGTGTGTCTGTGCGCCCTGTATCTTAAAAATTAATGGAGCAATTGATATGAAACTTTGAACAACAGTCTTATTTGATAATCCGAAGAACTGAAAAGCTTTTGGTAAAATTTCGTGAACCGGAAATGGGTGTTTACGTTAACTGTTTTTTGTTTTTTCCCAATATTTTTTTAAATAAGAAAAATATCACAAAAAAATTAAATAAACATTAAATACAACAAAGAAATGAACATGTTTTGTTTGAAAATATTTTTCATAAAATTATTGTTATTCGAGTAAAAAAATTATTTTTTTTTTCATTTTTGGTTTATAATTATGAAACGATAATAGTTACAGCAAATTTATGTTAATAATAATTGTAGAGAATGCCAAAATGAACAATTTATAAAGAATAAGTTTTTTTCGAAATCACTTTGGTTTTTAAGTCGAGTGAGTTTTATGAATTTGGAGTATATTTTTTTCATCTTTCATAATTTTGACGTTTTAAACGTCAGTTTCATCCACTCGATGTACATTTAAAATGTGATTTCAATTGAAACTAAACCATGAAAGAGTAAATATAAATGATTCCATCAAGTCGGAGAAAGTAACATGATGGCCACATCACCATTTTTTTATGTAAGAAATATTTTGTAAAACATTTTTTACTTTGTATAACACATATGTTTTATCGGTTGACGGTCATCAAAACTAAAGTGTTTAATACCGAAACGTGTTTTATGAGTTTGGTGTACATTTGATAAACTATGAAAGTATATAAAAAAAATAACTGTAGTAGGAGTATGTTAATACATAAAATAAATAAAGTTATATGATCATGTTTACAATAACTTCGAAAGCAATATCTGGCAGTGCATGAAGAACGAGTTTATTGGAAACCTTCGTAGGAAAAGGCAACATGTAAATATTTAGGATGCTCAAATCTGGGACCGATACCTTTCAATAAAGCTTTATTAAACTTCGACTCTCAACATAATATCAAAAAAAGTGGTGATAATGTAAACATTGAACGTGATACAAAAAAAAAACTGAAAATATTAATTTACAACGGACATTTTCAAAAAATAATTTTAAAGTTAAATATCTTGTGAATATATTAAACATTTTGAGCAATTTTATCATTAAGTATTTATTTTTTTTATTGAAGCGTTCGGCAAATTAAAACGTTAATTTTCGAAAATTCATAACTGACACATTTTCAAAAATTTTAATTAATTTTAAAGGTAGATATCTTGTGAATATATTCAACATTTTTAGCAATTTAATTATAAAAGTACTTTTTTTTCGAATTTTTTTATTAAAATTCAAACGTTAAGTTTCAAAATTTCAATAACTCACGGAAAATTAAAAATCGATTGTTTTTGTGTCGTGCATGATTTTACACGGCAATTAAATGCTTAATTGTAAAATAGGAAACAATAAGAGGTGACGTGTGGTAATCGCGCATGTGACTAATTAATGTGAACTTGAAGTGATCAATAGGTTACTGGGATTATTTAACAGGAAGGAAGATTGAAAAAAAATCTTCATTCTTCATTATAACAAATTCGACATGCGACCATTATATATTAGCTATTGGTTTTCAACATTACATGCAAACAGGGGAACCTACATATTTGATCCTTCAAGGCTGAAACTTGAAAAAAATCAAACAACGTTAGAAAAATATAAATTTTCAAAATCGAATAAATAACTTAAGCAAACAGGTGAACCTATATATACTTGATCCTTCAAGGCTGAGACTTAACCCTTTCGGCCCTGGTGGTGGCAATTGCCACCGCAACATTTACATGTCTCTACTTACTATGACAATCCATATTTTTGCTGTTTATCACTAGATGTCACTTCAACAAAGCCCCAATAATTAATTCCTATACTAGTTAATCAAATGAGTTAAAATTTGGTATTTATGGTCTTAAGAAGCTCTCCATTAATAATAATTAACAAACATTTTTTTTTTAATTTAAAAATCCAGGGTTGAAAGGGTTAAGGAAATAAAACAATGTTGAATACAAAAGTGTTTACGAACAATTTTCAAAATCAAATAACTTTTTTTAATTTTCAAACTGAATTCACTGATATTAAATAGATTATGAAAAAAAATCAGTTTTTTTTAGCGTTGACAACTAGGTCATCTGCCACAACCTTTTGTTTGTATGTTGTTTTAAAGCTTGTAACTATACGAGTGATGGAAATTTAGTTTAGATTTTGAATGTTTCAATTTCTTGACATTCTGAATCTAAATCTGAAGTTTTATTTGGAATAATTAAATGTATCATCTATTAAAATCTACCATAGTGACTGTTGCAACCATTCTTACGATTGTTTTCGTCATATCTATTTATAAAATGATCTAAAAATTTAACAAACAAGCAATTTATGAACGTAACACATTTTCATTTAATTAGTTGTAATCCTGTTATTTTTTTCGTCTCGTTCGGACTGAATTCCGCGGGGAAAACCCATACCATAAGATCGGAACGGATCTCCTAAGCACCGAGAGAGAGAGATAGAGATTAGATGGAGGAGGAAGCGAATCAATTAAAAGGTAGGATGCGGAAAAAAATTAACGATAGCCAATTAGCGATTCGGCAATTAAATACTAAAGGTTCCTTAAATCAATAGATTTATAACGGACTGGAGCATCCGTAAAATATCCTTCTTAAAATAGTAGCGTTAGTCATAGCAGAAATCGATGTTGGGTTTTATAAGAAATTAAAAACTTTTTTAATGAAGATGTTTACCGTCTGGTTTGTGTAAGAAATAATAAGGAAAATGTTGAATCGCCAGTTGAGTTCATTTGTAAATATGTATTGTCTAATAAGGCTTTAATGAAAACATCTAACCAGACAGACTGAAACTAATTCAAAATTAGCATAAACTGCACGGTTGATTGAATCTTCTATTCTTCCACTTTTCGACGATTTATGGATTGTTTAATTAATTAAGGTAAACCAATTAAGTTAATGGCGAAAAACTTTGGCCGATGGCCTTGTCTAACACGATGTATTGATGGTTGGAGGCGGTTACTTCGTGATACGTCTTGATGATAATTTGGAAGGAAAACACTTTTACATACGTAATATTTAATTAATTAATTGTGAATAATTATATAGTTAAAAGTGTATTTTGATAAATAACTATACTGAGGCTGAAAGATCTCTGGTCAATTGCCTGTTGAGGTCATTTCTCAGTGTCTAAATAAATGTATTCTCTCTCTCTCTCTCTTTCTCTCTAACTATACAATAAAATTGAAATTATTATTTAATCATTTGAAAGGGGCAGAAAGACCTCAGGTCGATATCCTAGACAGACTAACCCCTCTAACGTCTACTGTGTAAATGTTAAATTAAAATATAATTAATATAATCTCTTGATACCCTTCAACAATTAATACTCAAATCAATCATAACACGTTTTTCAACATTCAACAGACTTAACCCCAAAAATAAAACCACATGCACATGTATCCACTTATCCACAGAATAAGTTTTTATAAATTGACGTTATACTGCTGAAGATGACTACATAAGGGAGTCGAAACTAGTACAGTAAATAAAATAAAAATAGATCATCAGAAAGTACTACAGTCTATTTCTCATATTAAATCACCTGATAAACATGGACTACCAACTACAAACAATGTTAAATTAAAGTTATGTAAGTGTCTGAATAAAGATGTTTTCTCTCTCATTTGAAAGGGCCTTAAAATTAAATTTAAAAAATGTAATCATGTAATTACGCTGCCAATTGCAAAGCGGGTAGGGATTTACATGTAAAATTTTAAAAGTGTTAATATTGGCTCCCCTAATTATTTGACGGCATCGGTCTTCTTACATTATTTTTAAAAACTTTGCTGAATGACTAAGTACCTTACTCAATGGTTTCTGCCGAAGAATATTTACCGAGATATTTGCGAAAAAACCGTACAATTATTTTAAATTAAAAACAAAGGTTTGCCATGAAATCATAATGGCCGACATTTCGTTTTGTTGTTGTTTGAAAAAAGTGAGAGTTGCTGTCAGATTACGATTCACAACCGGCCGTGTATTCTACACAAGAAAAAGTATTTATAAGTAAATGGTAGTACTCGGGTACTATTTAAGAAATGTAGGCGAGTGTTGAATTTCCCGAGAAGGCAAATACCCAGCGAAGGTGCTATTCAACGAGTATTAAAAATAAGGTAAGTAGACCGATATTATAAAATAATTAAAGGGGCCAATTGTAACACATTTGAAATTTAGAAGGTAAAGTAATTCATGTACAGTTCTTAAATAGTACCCGAGGAAAACTATTTAATTATAAATACTTTTTCTTGTGTAGAATACACGGGCCGATTGTAAATCGTAATGCGGCGTCTATTGTCACTTTTTAGAACTAAATGAAATATCGGCCATTACGATTTCATGGCAAACCTTTGTTTTTGATTCAAAATAATTGTAAAGTTTTTTGCAATTATCTCGATTAATTTCTGCAGAAACTATTGAGTACGGTACCAAATAAAAGCCTTAAAAATAATGTACGAAGACCGATACTGACAAATAAATAGGGAAGACAATATTAACACTTTTCAAATTTTACGTGTAAATCCCTATCAGTGACGGTTCACAGAGTTTTTTTTCTGGTACGGCCGAGGATATACAGATAGGTAGGGTCAGTTGCAGAGACGGCTGGCTGCGTGACCTCTTGTTCCTCGGCCGTACCAGAAAAAAACACCGCGAACCGTCACTGATCCCCATGGCCCGGCTTTGCTATTCAACACTCTGCACAATTTGAAACTAATAAACACAAGAATATGCAATTGTGAGTGTAATTAAATTATAAGAATATAATTAAGCAAAAATGGGAAGCCCCATTATTTCACCTTAACGACCCGCACACGCAATTCCGCACGATTCGAAATAAATTAAATTTCATAATCGGCTGCCCAAAAACTCATACGGCAAGGTGACTCTCAGACAATCAGACGAAACCGCATTATTGTACGTACGTACTTCATTAAAACGTTCTGGCAATCCCCAATTATAAAACGGCGCGATTTTAATTTTGAGAATACACATCATTAAATGTTTAATTATTGGAATTGTGCCAACAATCATAGTCACCAAATAATAGAAATTACTAGAGATCGCACGAGAAATGTAATTGCTGGAGAAGTGTTGAAACTATAGTAAAACTAACACACCTAATACAGGCAAAAAAATCATTACACAATTTAATTGTGTAATGGAGAAATGTTCAAGCTATATTAAAACTAATAAACGATTAGTTATTAAAATAAAACTAATAAACGATTAGTAATTAAAAAAATAGTGATGTGGCCATCATGTTACTTTATCCGACTTTATATTTACGTTTTCATGGGTTTATTTTCAATTGAAATCATATTTTAAATGTACATCGAGCGTTGCGTAAACTCGGATGAAACTGACGTTTAAAACGTCAAAATCATGAAAGATGGAAAAATTATACTTCAAATTCAAAAACTAGGTTTACTCGAAAACTAACGAGATTTCGAAAAAAACTTATTCTTTATAAGTTGTTCATTTTGGCATTCTCTACAATTATTATTCACATAAAATTGCTGTAACTATTATCGTTTCATAATTATAAATCAAAAATTTAAAAAAATTAATAAATTTTTTTCTCGAATAGCAATGATTTTATGAAAAATATTTTCAAGCAAAAGCTATTCATTTCTTTGTTGTCTTCGATGTTTGTTTAAATGTTTTTGTGATATTTTTTATATTTAAGAAAATATTGGCAAAAAACAAAAAACAGTTAAGGTAAACACCCACTTCCGGTGTACGAAATTTTACCAAAAGCTTTTCAGTTCTTCGGATTATCAAATAAGACGTATGTTCAAAGTTTCATATCAATTACTCTATTAGTTTTTGAGATACAGCGCACACAGAAGACACACACACACACACACAGACACAAATTTTTTTTTCCAGAAATTGTTGAAATGGCATCTAGGGACCCCAAAACGGATATTTCCGTAAAAAAAATTTTTGAAAAAAAAATCACGATCACAGTACTTTCTCGTACTTCGTAACGGAGAAAGTAAAAATGTAGACCAGTTAAAGCTTAGTGACTAAAGAGTCGATCAAAGCCATCTGAGCTATTAAATCGTAGTGACTATTGATTATTACCACCGTTTAGCTATAAAATCACAGCCATCTGAGCTTTAAAATGACTCTAAATATCACATTAGGGTCTCAACTCCAGATCATCCTTCTCCCTTTAAAGGGCAGGAAATCGCCGATACAATATTTTGCCACTCGCGCGATAGCTTGATCGACGAGCAGATATCGGATGACCCACGCACATTCCGCCAAGCAGAAGAGATGTGCGTGTCGGCTCGGCAATAACAGAAAACCCAGAACACAAATTCCCAATGACCCGAGCCTTGAATTGTGCACGTTAATTAACACACACACACACACACGCTATCATAACAATAATCGCCACGTCATAAACAGAAGCCAGTTCCGTATTGTTGTTTAAACGCGAACCATTTTACAAAGTTATCTTTTACGTACCGTATTTTCAAACTCTCATCCAAATGTAGCGTCTACTGATAACCATCAATTAATTAAATTGGCAGTTCATGTGATTATTAATATCGTTTGTTTATTAAAAAAAAATCTCGAGTGCCATGATTTTTTGTTTTAAAAAATGTAAGTTGGCACACATTAGGAATTGACATGCAAAACGTCAGATCGTTTTAAAAGTCACAATTATTCCGTGGTCACAATGGTTTACAGCAGTGGTTTCCAAACTTTTTCGTCCTAAAGATATTGCCTAGCAATGGAAATTTTAATTTTTTTAATTTTAATAGCAATTAATAGAAAATATACGTGTATTAGTGTTTCTAATTCGTTTGTTTTTTTTTGTTAATACATTGATTACAGCACTGAACACACGTTCCACTAAATCTTCTCTTCTTTCTTTTATACTATCCCCCCCCCCAAATCCACCTCTGGCCGTCAGCGCCCCCCTGAATCGCTACAGCGCCCACCAGGGGGCGGTGGCGCCCACTTTGGGAATCACTGGTTTACAGCAACCAGCAAAAACGTTTCTAGTTGAAAGTTATTTCCGAAAAAAGTGGACGGGAATTGGGCATTCATTCTACGCACCTTTGGCAGAGTTTCGGGAAGAATTTCCGAACGTGCCCATTATTTTTGATGAATTTAAAAATACCTTATCATGATCCGTTATGTCTCTGTAAACCAGGAAGTGGTAGACCAGTCAAACGTACTCAGGATGCTATTAACACAGCCCAAGGAATTTTGGAAGGTGAACCTACGTCTTCTCTGCGTCGTCTATCACATCAAATTAATTTATCGGTAAGAACTTGCCGCAAGTAACATAAGCTCAATATACGCTACCAACATGAATTTAAAAAAATAAAAAATCATGACACACTTGAGGTTTTTTTTTAATGAACATACTTTACGATTAAATCGGCGAGTGATTTTAATCGTATGATTTTTCGCCCCATTGCCTTCTTACCCCACATTACCAGAAAACCGATTTGTAGGTTAAGTTTAACATGAAAACGAAGGGTGGCGGGATGGCGCTCATCCTACCAATTCTTTTTTTTGGACATTTGAAATTAGTTCGTTTAAAAAAAATCTCATTTTATACTCAACTGGTTGGATTGTAAGACACCCACCCGCCACCCACTCATCTTTTCAACTAAAATCGCAGTGCTTAACTCTCGGTGCCCTGAAATCAAGAGCTAAATAATTAAACTTAATTCTGTAAGACACCCATCACCAGTGACGGTTCGCGGGGTTTTTCCGGTACGGCCGAAGTAACCAGGGTGACAATACAGATAGGTAGGGTCAGTTGCAGAGACGGCTGGCTATCTGTATTACCACCTGTTGTTCCTCGGCCCTACCAGAAAAAAACCCGCGAACCGTCACTGCCCATCACCAATTTTTTCATTTAAAAACGCACCGCTTGACTCTCATTGTCCTGAAATCAGAAGCGAAACCATTAGAAAAGACGTTTAACTTTTTGGCCCTGCAGAATAAACATTCTACATTCTGCAGCCAACCCCTCCCAACCCCCCCACCCCATCCCATTCTTCAATTAAAACCGCTGGTGTAGAAACTCTCGGTGCCCTGAAATCAGAAGCGAAACAATTAGAAAAGTTGCTTAACTGTTTGGCCCTGCAGAATATTGACATTCTGCAGCTCGCTAGCTCGGTCCAGTGTTAAGATCCAAGTGCAGCCCATCTCGTTCTTATCGGGTCCCCCTCTGCTCCCTACCTAACAAGCCCTACAAGGTCCGACCCGTTTTGCTCTACCGTCCGGCAACGGCCCGTCTTAAGGAGGAGCGGGTGGCACCTTTTCAACGAAAGAACGGCAACACCGAGGGGGACGACCTGGAAGAGAAAGACCCGAACCCGACGCCGCGACAAATAACGCTTAAGAAAAGTTGGACTCAGCCCAAAATGGCGTTCCCGACGCTCGCCAAATACCGCTTAAGAAAAGTTGCACTCACCACAAAACCGACGTTCACGGCTCACCTAGAATTAAACAAATAAATAATTAAAGTGTGAAACAAACCAAGTGATTATCCTTTATTATTTTTTTTATGTCATACTTGTTTATTATTGAAATCATAATGGCGTAGAAACAAGGTGTATTAAATGACAAATAACGCGCGTTATTTCTATAACGCCCGCTTAAAGTAATTATCAACGGATCGACTGTCAACAATTCGCCAAACGCAAATCAAGCGTGCGAACGCAGTAGACATCTGCGCGGCGCGACAATCTGTCAGAAAATCTACAAGTATGACATAAAACGTTGAAGGTGCCACGGGCGTTACGAGCAAAACGCCCACGGTCGACGTACATCCCTCGGGCCGGAGGCCCTCGGGCTGTACACCGTCGACCTGGGGCGTTATTGTACTCATAACGCCCTAGATACCAATACAAACTGCCTTACCTCTTCTTAATTTGCCGAAGACGCGAATCTCTGAAGGTCTCGAAGATCATCCATCGTCGTCCGCCCTTCGGGATGGATGGAAAGGACACTAACACTTACACTAACACTACTAATAGTCTTACGTAAGGAGTTTACATACTCCAACGCGAACTCGCGACTAATTACGCGGCACTTTCCGGTTCCGAAATCCTAGAATTATAAAAAAATTATTTAGTTCGTGGTTCTGCCAGAATTTCCTGAAGGTGCGCCTTACCTTGGAAACACTGATTGCTTGGATTTTATCTAGAGTGCGTTGGAAAGGATTAACAGTTAGTTCTTAATTATTACTTAACGTACAAACACTGTTTATGCAATCGTTGCTGTTGAATTAACTCTTGTTGTAATTACAAAACCAGAAAATCATAAAACCGAAAACAGGGTTTGTAGGTTTAACAGACGTGGAAACAAAGGGTGGCGGGTGGTCTATTCTTTGAGGGAATTTTACGAAAAGTGTAAATTGTAAATATTGTTATAGATCAACCTTATTTTTCATTTTGACAACTTTTTCGTGTACAATATTATTTTATGTATTTATTGTCTAGAGAAATGTTATTCTTTTGAAAATCGCTCATTTGAGAAAATCTCGTGGAATTGCGGACACCCACCACCCATCGTTCATCTCGTTCTCATCAGCCCACCCATCCCCCCCCCCCCCCCCCAACCCCCAATCGTGGTGCTTATTAGCTCTCGGTGATCTGAAATCAGAAGCGAAACCATTAGAAAAGACGTTTAACTTTTTAATTTTTTTGACCTGCAGAAATTACTTTGACGAGACATAACCAAAGAAACGTCACTCACCCCTCACCAACACGGCGTCCATAGCTTACTCTCGGATCCGCCTTTACCTCTTCTTAAGACTCGCTAAAGATGTGATCTGAAACAAATTAAAGACAACGTCAATTGTTGCAGAAGCATTACATAAATTTAATAAAGTTGTGAAAGTTTTAATCACTTTGGTGACTTGAAAAAAATATAAAAACAAATGCTATCGACTTGAAAATTTCCAAAATTACTTACAACACACGTCAAATTATGATTCTGTAAAAATTGAAGACATATCCCATGCCCAGATTTTCGGATAATTTTATTCGAAAAGACCGTAAAGTTGCGAAAGTTTTAATAATTTCGGCGACTTGAAAAAAATATAAAAACAAATGCCATCGACTTGAAACTTTCCAAAATTACTTACAATACATGTCAAATTATGATTCTGTAAAAATGTAAGATATCCCACGCCCAGATTTTCGGATAATTTTATTCGAAAAGATCGTAAAGTTGCGAAAGTTTTAATAATTTCGGCGACTTGAAAAAAATATAAAAACAAATGCCATCGACTTGAAACTTTCCAAAATTACTTACAACACACGTCAAATTATGATTCTGTAAAAATTGAAGACATCCCATGCCCTGATTTTCGGATAATTTTATTCGAAAAGATCGTAAAGTTGCGAAAGTTTTAATAATTTCGGCGACTTGAAAAAAATATAAAAACAAATGCCATCGACTTGAAAATTTCCAAAATTACTTACAACACACGTCAAATTATGATTCTGTAAAAATTGAAGACATTCCATGCCCAGATTTTCGGATAATTTTATTTGAAAAGACCGTAAAGTTGCGAAAGTTTAAATAATTTCGGCGACTTGAAAAAAATATAAAAACAAACGCCATCGACTTGAAACTTTCCAAAATTACTTACAACACATGTCAAATTATGATTCTGTAAAAATTGAAGACATCCCACGCCCAGATTTTCGGATAATTTTATTCGAAAAGACCGTAAACTTGCGAAAGTTTTAATAATTTCGGCGACTTGAAAAAAATATAAAAACAAATGCCATCGACTTGAAACTGTCCAAAATTACTTACAACACACGTCAAATTATGATTCTGTAAAAATTGAAGATATCCCATGCCCAGATTTTCGGATAATTTTATTCGAAAAGACCGTAAAGTTGCGAAAGTTTTAATAATTTCGGCGACTTGAAAAAAATATAAAAACAAATGCCATCGACTTGAAACTTTCCAAAATTACTTACAACACACGTCAAATTATGATTCTGTAAAAATTGAAGACATCCCACGCCCAGATTTTCGGATAATTTTATTCGAAAAGACCGTAAACTTGCGAAAGTTTTAATAATTTCGGCGACTTGAAAAAAATATAAAAACAAATGCCATCGACTTGAAACTGTCCAAAATTACTTACAACACACGTCAAATTATGATTCTGTAAAAATTGAAGATATCCCATGCCCAGATTTTCGGATAATTTTATTCGAAAAGACCGTAAAGTTGCGAAAGTTTTAATAATTTCGGCGACTTGAAAAAAATATAAAAACAAATGCCATCGACTTGAAACTTTCCAAAATTACTTACAACACACGTCAAATTATGATTCTGTAAAAATTGAAGACATCCCACGCCCAGATTTTCGGATAATTTTATTCGAAAAGACCGTAAAGTTGCGAAAGTTTTAATAATTTCGGCGACTTGAAAAAAATATAAAAACAAATTCCATCGACTTGAAAATTTCCAAAATTACTTATAATATATGAATCTGCAAAATTTGAAGAAACCCCGAAAATTACATCCTGCGGTATTGTTTTGTAAGCGCGGGAGATCAATAAAGCGCGCAAAATGTGGAGAAGCAGAAGCAGACAAAAAAAAAAAAAACTAGCGTGGACTGAATTAACGCGAGTCATTGCGGTCAGAAAATAATTTATAATGTCTCGAGCTTACTGCAATTAACTGAAATTTCCTATGTAGCAAACAATCTTACGTAAAGTCGAAAAAAAAATTATTTGCATGCAGAAAAATGCGATTCTCAGAAGTGGTAATTAAAAATTACATTTTCATGTAAACAATATAATCATAAGAAAAATTCGTCATGATGTATAGTTCATTGACAATAACTCATGTCTTAAAGTAATGGTTCATTGATCGAAAGTACTTTTTTTTTCAAATCGTGATTGGTTGTGTGTACATGTAATGACTGGCAGAATTTTGCTCCAGTTTCGTTGAATACTTTTTCTAACAGCACAAATTTGCACCGTTAACTTGATTAAATTTTTTTGCAAATAATCTGCAATGGAAAAATAAAAAAAATTACTCGTGGTAATGACCTTATTAAATATTTCTGCAAAAAATCAAAATTTTATTAAAATATAAAATCATTATTATTTCTGCAAAAATCAAAATTTTATTAAAATATAAAATCATTGCATTAAGGCTCACAATTGATAGTTTCAAGATTTTAAAAAGAAAAAAAAAAGCATACGGATATATCCTCTCCATAAAATAACCGATCTCCGTTTATATTTCTTTCTCGGGCCATGAATCACGGAAAACTTTTATATTCTCCTCTCAATATTGCAACTTCACTGGATGATTTATGTAATGTTCCTTCTATTGAAATATTTCCATTCAGGCACTTTTTTTTCGACAGTACAACAAACGCCACACATGGAAGTTTCCTATTGCAAATCCCCGGAGGAGGAAACTCAAAATTTCACGATATTGACACGCATTTATGTATAATTAACGGACACAAGGCAATTGGAAATTAATGCAACAATCGATTTATAATTAGTTTTATGCGTCAATTTTTTCTGTGAGTTATGCATTTTTTAAAATTAACGTTTTAATTTGTCACTTCAATTAAAAAAAAATCGAAAAAAATTAAATACTTGCATGAATTAATTGTTAAAAACGTTTAATATATTCACAAGATGTCCACCTTTAAAATTTATTAAAATTTTTGAAAATAAGTCAATTTTTTCGTGAGTTATGAATTTTTTTAAATTAACGTTTTAATTTGTCACTTCAATTTAAAAAAAAAATCGAAAAAAATTCAATACTTGTATGAATAAATTGTTGAAAATGTTTAATACATTCACAAGATGTCTACCTTTAAAATTGATTAAAATTTTTGAAAATAAGTCAATTTTTTCGTGAGTTGTGAATTTTTGGAAATTACCGTTTTAATTTGTCACTCCAATTTAAAAAAAAATCGAAAAAAATTCAATACTTGTATGAATAAATTGTTGAAAATGTTTAATACATTCACAAGATGTCCACCTTTAAAATTTATTAACAATTTTGAAAATAAGTCAATTTTTTCGTGACTTATGAATTTTTTTAAATTAACGTTTTAATTTGTTACTTCAATTTTTAAAAAATCGAAAAAATTAAATACTTGTGTGAATAAATTGTTAAAAATGTTTAATATATTCACAAGATGTCTACCTTTAAAATTGATTAAAATTTTTGAAAATAAGTCAATTTTTTCGTGAGTTATGAATTTTTTTAAAATTAACGTTTTAATTTGCCGAACATTTCAATTGAAAAAAAACGA
The DNA here is from genome assembly GCA_910593695.2 of Ocypus olens. NCBI lineage: Eukaryota > Metazoa > Arthropoda > Insecta > Coleoptera > Staphylinidae > Ocypus > Ocypus olens. The sequence continues at coordinate 56,699,534 of OU343054.1, read as the reverse complement.
AAAAAAATAATAAATACCGGTATGAATAAATTGTTAAAAATGTTTAATCTATTCACAAGATGTCTACCTTCAGAATTGATTAAAATTTTTGAAAATAAGTCAATTTTTTCGTGAGTTATGAATTTTTGAAAATTAATGTTTCAATTTGTCGAGACATCAATTAAAAAAAATCGAAAAAAAATAAATACTTGTATGAATAAATTGTTACAAATGTTGAATATATTCACGAGATGTCTACCTTTAAAATTGATTCAAATTTTTGAAAATAAGTCAATTTTTTCGTGAGTTATGAATTTTTGAAAATTAACGTTTCAATTTGTCACTTCAATTTATAAAAAATCGAAAAATATTAAATATTTGTATGAATAAATTGTTAAAAATGTTTAATATATTCACAAGATGTCTACCTTCAAAATTGATTAAAATTTTTAAAAATAAGTCAATTTTTTCGTGAGTTATGAATTTTTGAAAATTAATGTTTCAATTTGTCGAGACTTCAATTAAAAAAAAATCGAAAAAAAATAAATACTTGTATGAATAAATTGTTCAAAATGTTTATATATTCACAAGATGTCTAGCTTTAAAATCAATTAAAATTTTTGAAAATAAGTCAATTTTTTCGTGAGTTATGAATTTTTGAAAATTAACGTTTTAATTTGTCACTTCAATTAAAAAAAAATCGAAAAAATTAAATACTTGTATGAATAAATTGTTAAAAATGTTTAATATATTCACAAGATGTCTACCTTTACAATTGATTAAAAATTTTGAAAATAAGTCGATTTTTTCGTGAGTTATGAATTTTTGAAAATTATTTTAATTTGTCACTTCAATTAAAAAAAATCTAAAAAAATTAAGTACTTGTATGAATAAATTGTTAAAAATGTTTAATATATTCACAAGATGTCTACCTTTAAAATTGATTAAAATTTTTGAAAATAAGTCAATTTTTTCGTGAGTTATGAATTTTTTTAAATTAACGTTTTAATTTGTCACTTCAATTGAAAAAAAAATCGAAAAAAATTAAATACTTGTTTGAATAAATAGTTAAAAATGTTTAATATATTCACAAGATGTCCACCTTTAAAATTGATTAAAATTTTTGAAAATAAGTCAATTTTTTCGTGAGTTATGAATTTTTTAAAATTAACGTTTTAATTTGCCGAACACTTCAATTGAAAAAAATCGAAAAAAAAATAAATACCTGTATGAATAAATTGTTAAATAGGTTTAATACATTCACAAGATGTCTTCCTTTAAAAGAGAGAGAGACAATCTTTATTCAGACAATAAAAACATAAATTAACAAAAGTAGAGTAATTCGAAATATACAAAATGAGGTTGTTAGTCTGTCTGGGCTATCGACCGAAGGTCTTTCTGCCCTTCCTTTAAAATTAATTAACATTTTTGAAAATGTGTCAATTCTTCCGTGAGTTATGAATTTTTGAAAATTAACGTTTTAGTTTGTTGAACACTTCAATTGAAAAAAATCGAAAAAAAAAATAAATACCTGTATGAATAAATTGTTAAAAATGTTTGATATATTCACAAGATGTCTACCTTTGAGATTGATTAAAATTTTTGAAAATGTGTTAATTCTTCCGTGAGTTATGAATTTTTGAAAATTAACGTTTTAATTTGCCGAACACTTCAATTGAAAAAAAGTAGAAAAAATAAATAAATACCTGTATGAATAAATTGTTAAAAATGTTTGATATATTCACAAGATGTCTACCTTTGAGATTGATTAAAATTTTTGAAAATGTGTTAATTCTTCCGTGAGTTATGAATTTTTGAAAATTAACGTTTTAATTTGCCGAACACTTCAATTGAAAAAAAGTAGAAAAAATAAATAAATACCTGTATGAATAAATTGTTAAAAATGTTTAGTATATTCACAAGATGTTTACCTTTAAAATTAATTAAAATTTTTGAAAATGTGTCAATTCTTCCGTGAGTTATGAATTTTTGAAAATTAACGTTTTAGTTTGTTGAACTCTTCAATTGAAAAAAATCGAAAAAAAAATAAATACCTGTATGAATAAATTGTTAAAAATGTTTAATATATTCACAAGATGTCTACCTTTAAAACTGATTAAAATTTTTGAAAATGTGTCAATTATTCCGTAAGTTATGAATTTTTGAAAATTAACGTTTTAGTTTGTTGAACACTTCAATTTAAAAAAATCGAAAAAAAAAATAAATACCTGTATGAATAAATTGTTAAAAATGTTTAATATATTCACAAGATGTCTACCTTTAAAACTGATTAAAATTTTTGAAAATGTGTCAATTATTCCGTGAGTTATGAATTTTTGAAAATTAACGTTTTAGTTTGTTGAACACTTCAATTTAAAAAAATCGAAAAAAAAAATTAATACCTGTATGAATAAATTGTTAAAAATGTTTAATATATTCACAAGATATCCACCTTTAAAATTAATTAAAATTTTTGAAAATAAGTAAATTTTTTCGTGAGTTATGAATTTTTTAAAATTAACGTTTTAATTTGTCACTTCAATTAAAAAAAATCGAAAAAAATTAAATACTTGTATGAATAAATTGTTAAAAATGTTTAATATATGCGCAAGATGTCTACCTTTAAAATTAATTAAAATTTTTGAAAATGTGTCAATTCTTCCGTGAGTTATGAATTTTTGAAAATTAACGTTTTAATTTATCGAACACTTCAATTGAAAAAAAATGAAAAAAAAAATAAATACGTGTATGAATAAATTGTTAAATAGGTTTAATATATTCATAAGATGTCTACTTTTAATATTAATTAAAATTTTTGAAAATGTGTTCATTCTTCAGTGAGTTATTAATTTTTGAAAATTAACGTTTTAATTTGTCGAACACTAATTCGAATATTTGTATTTCTTGTTTTGGTGTGGAATACTCGTCTCCGTCATTTCATCGTCTTTCATTTCATACAATAATGAACGTTTAAATTAGGTAATTTCCTAAAGAAGATTTCAAATCGCGATTATTAGCACATTTCGTGTGTATATACATCTTTTATTACCGCCGGCAATCATTTCAATTTATGATGTGAAGCTTCGGTACAAAACACGGCTAATCGTATGCGCATTCGTAATTGGAAATTAAAATTAAATTTCAATGAGCCTCTCTCAATTACGGCACGTCTCAGAAATCTCTCATTTCCACACCTTGAAAATATCGTTAATCTCGTTTTCCATACTTTTAAAATCCTCAACTTTAAACTGCATTTTCTAGTATCGTGCGAGCCACAAAATTTTATTTCGGAGTTGGCTGTGATGTTCATAAACCATTTTGATTTTTTTATTCTTGGACAAACGTGAACGCTTCGATATAATTTATTAAAGTAAGTATTGCAGTTAAATTGATAAGCAATGGTAGTTTTAATATACAAGTTGATTGAACGTGTAATTTTTATACAATTACAAATCTGTAACGGTTAAACGGCAACAATTAAGAAACGCACTTTTTCCACGTTTACGTTTACACTTGAAGGCCGTGTGTGCGCTGGCATCGAAGATATTTAGAAATTGGAACTGCATGCGACCGATAATTGGTAATAACCAATAATGCGTGACCCTCTCACGAATTTGGGCGCGAAAAAAAAATCTTACTCAAATTTAATAGAGAAATTTTAACAACAAAAAAAAAACAGCGTTTATTGCTTTGTGTTGAAAATAACGTAATACACGGAACTTGTAGATAATATTGGTAGTAATTTAAATTCATTGAGTTTAGGTAATAATAATAATAATAAAAATATACTTGAAATTGAAATTTAGATTACGTATTATATAATCTATTTTAATGTCTTGTATTTCGTATACCTAACGGAAGTTTATTAAAACGACCGCAAATGACGTGAAACTTTCCGGAATTACTCAAAATTACTTCGAGATTATAATTCTGTAAAAAGACACAAACACAACATCCCTAGATTTTCAGATAATTCCACGTGAACGAAGTGGAAAATGGTGATGTGGCCATCATGTTACTTTCTCCGATTAGATGGTATAATTTATATTTACGTTTTCATGGTTTATTGAAATCATATTTTAAATGTACATCGAGCGTGATGAAACTGACGTTTAAAACGTCAAAATTATAAAAGATGGAAGAATTATACTTCAAATTCAAAAACTCAGTTTTCTTAAAAACTAAAGGGATTTCGAGAAAAACTTATTCTTTATAAGTTGTTCATTTTAGCATTCTCTACAATTATTATTAACATAAATTTGCTGTAACTATTATCGTTTTATAATTATAAACCAAAAATTTAAAAAAATAAATAAATTTTTTTCTCGAATAAAAATGATTTTATGAAAAATGTTTTCAAGCAAAAGATGTTCATTTTTTTGTTGTCTTCAATGTTTGTTTAAATGTTTTTGTGATATTTTTCATATTTAAGAAAATATTGGCAAAAAACAAAAAACAGTTAAGGTAAACACCCGCTTCCGGTTTATAAAATTTTACCAAAAGCTTTTCAGTTCTTCGGATTATCAAATAAGACGTATGTTTAAAGTTTCATATCAATTGTTCTATTGCAACACGAGGTGTTTTCTTTTTTAATCATTAACTCCAAACCATATAATTTCCAATGAAAAACAAACGAGATCAACATCTTAATTACATCCCATGAGTACTTCTGGTGGATTTAGTATCATTCGGATTTACATATGAATCGAAGACATTGGCCGTGTGAAGCAAATTCGGCCGTGGCTGCCGAAGAAGAATGGGGGTTACACCGGCGGTCTTCCGAGTATAAAATCGCCGGGTGTTTTCCGTTGATCTTTAGTTTTGTTGCGGGATCGCCCAACCTTGGACACCTCTCGTCGGTGTATAATACCTCTACCTGTCCGCCTGTTGTGATTATTTTGATTCAGTATACCTAGACAGAGAAATAATAGTGCAACATGTTTTTTGCGTCCTTTGGAATTATCTTAAGTGTTTTGGTGCAAAGGGCTTACCAGGAGGGACAGCCCAACATTATTTTCATCATTGCTGATGATTTAGTGAGTATATAAGTGTGTTGGTAGAGTAATTATGATTAATTATAATCGTGTGATTAATTGCTTGTTCCAAGGCAATCTTAGGTATTAATTTCAAATTTTACGAATTCAAAAAATGTCTTTTATTGTACATCATTATCATATTGTAAGCAGAAGATGGAAAATTTAGTAAATAATTGTATAAAACATTACTTTTACAAGATTTGTAACTTTTTCTTTGGAAAATGTCCTTTAGACGATTTTCTATTTTTCTCGACTTGTCTACCGTAAATAATATCTTGTAATAGGTCGAGGCTTTCATTTTTATTCACAATTCGATTATGTAAATGCCAATTTTGCTTTTGTTACAAAAAAAAAATATATTTTCAACCAATACTTTCAGAATCTTGCCTTCTCGTGCAATTACTTTGAAATCCCGTGAAGAAAAGTCTTCGGATTTTTGAGTTATCTTGCAGTAGAGTTGATTTTGAGCAAATCTGGAAATTAACACGTTTGTGGCAATTGTTTTTATATTTTTTTTTCGAGGTTCTCGGCAATCAAACAACTTCAGAATTTCAACGATTTGTGTTCGCGTGCAATTATTTTGAAATCCCGTGAAGGAAAGTCTTCGGATTTTTGAGTTATCCTGTAGTAGAGTTGATTTTGAGTAAATCTTGAGATTTTCACGTTTGCGGCAATTGTTTTTATATTTTTTTCGAGGTTTTGGGCAATCAAACAACTTCAAAATTTCAACAATTTGCGTTCACGTGCAATTATTTTGAAATCCCGTCGAGGAAAGTCTTCGGATTTTTGAGTTATCTCGCAGTAGAGTTGATTTTGAGAAAATCTGGAAATTTTCACGTTCGTGGCAATTGTTTTTATATTTTTTTCGAGGTTATGGGCAATCAAACAACTTCAGAATTTCAACAATTCGTGTTCACGTGCAATTATTTTGAAATCCCGTCGAGGAAAATCTTCGAATTTTTGAGTTATCTCACAGTAGAGTTGATTTTGAGCAAATCTGGAAATTTTCACGTTTGCGGCAATTGTTTTTATATTTTTTTCGAGGTTCTCGGCAATCAAACAACTTCAGAATTTCAACAATTTGCGTTCGCGTGCAATTATTTTGAAATCCCGCGGAGGAAAGTCCTCGGATTTTTTAGTTATCTTGCAGCAGAGTTGATTTTAAGCAAATCTGGAAATTAACACGTTTGTGGAAATTGTTTTTATATTTTTTTTTCGAGGTTCTCGGCAATCAAACAACTTCAGAATTTCAACGATTTGTGTTCGCGTGCAATTATTTTGAAATCCCGTGAAGGAAAATCTTCGGATTTTTGAGTTATCTTGCAGTAGAGTTGATTTTAAGCAAATCTGGAAATTAACACGTTTGTGGCAATTGTTTTTGTATTTTTTTTCGAGGTTCTCGGCAATCAAACAACTTCAGAATTTCAACAATTTGTGTTCACGTGCAATTATTTTGAAATCCCGCGGAGGAAAGTCTTCGGATTTTTGAGTTATCTTGCAGTAGAGTTGATTTTGAGCAAATCTGGAAATTTTCACGTTTGCGGGAATTGTTTTTATATTTTATTCGAGGTTCTGGGCAATCAAACAACTTCAGAATTTCAGCAATTTGCGTTCACGTGCAATTATTTTGAAATCCCGCGGAGGAAAGTCTTCGGATTTTTAAGGAATCTTACAGTAGAGTTGATTTTGAGTAAATTTGGAATTTGGCAATTCTTTTTTAAGGTTCTAGGCAATCAGAATTTCAACAATTTGTCTTCTTCAATTGGACCAAATCCACAAGGGCTATTCGTGTTTCGAAAAATACAGATTTATAAGAGATAAAATCACCACCCGGTATATTTTTATAATTTTTTGCATATTGCTTATCGGTGTGATTAATTTTTAAGAACACTGTGCATCTGTTACCATCAGATATTTTAGTGTTTTAACATTAATTTTCGGTTTTACTGGAGCGGAAACATTTTATATTGTTATTTTCCGTGATTCGTTTAGGATGAAAAGTGTGCCAAGTTGTGCGTTGTTTTTTTTTTTCTTCTGCATCCTTCTCTCTCGATTAATCCACACTTGAATAATTCCATTCATTGTTACGCGAGGTGTCGCGAAAATTAATTTCAATCCAAGCAATGTGTTGAAAGTGTAATTGTTCATTGCGAGAGACAAGTGTTTGCTGTTCTTCTGTCAAGGTGGCTGCGATTAAAAAAAAAAGAATCATTTTCTCTCTCTTATCGTGGAGTTTTTTTTTTATTAGCTCATACAATTAAGACGTAATTATCTAGGAAAAGGTTACGTGAAATAATTATTTATCATTTAATTAATAAATAATAACTTAACAAATATTAGTTAGCAATCAATTATTTTTCTACATTAAATTAAATTAACATGTAAAATCCTAAAACGATAAAAAAAAACATACTGTATGTGTATTAATCCCACCAAATAAAACTTAGTTTAGATTTTGAATATTTAAACTTCCCGCACATTTTCAAGAGAATTTTATTTAAAAAAATTAGTGACAGAAAAATTCTAAGTCGCAGTATTTCATGTTAATATTCTTGAAACAATGGTATAATGCAAGAATGCAATTATTACAATGTTTTCTTCATGACTTTTCAAGTTGAACCAAAGTAACCTCACGATTTCATTTGCTATATTATTCGTAAAAATTTGTTTTGAAATATTGCCTGTGGTTAATATTATATAAGAACAGGAACCACTCTGTTTAAATAAACAACGCAAACCGCATAATTTAAGGATATAGAGAAAAACGAGTGGATTGAATCATTTTTTAGCGAAAAATATATCGAGTTTTATATGAATCACTTGGAATACTCGTTTGACCGGTGATGGGCAATAAAAAAATGTAGTGTAGTAGAATTGTATAATTCGTTTTAATTTATTGCTTCTTAACAAGATCACGAACTTGATTTTAAACCATGCAAAAACATTCGCAAAAGATGCAAATTCTTATTTTCCAAAAATCAAGTTTCGAGTGCTGACATTTTGTTGCCAGTGGGGGTACGTTGATCATCTTCCAGTATATTAAAAATACAATATTTATGAATAGATTTGAGAAGTTTGAAGCTAATTCTGGCAGTCACTACTTTTTTAGAATTGTTTAAATCACAAGATGCAAATTCTGTTTTTTCTAAAAATCAAGTTTCGAGTGCTGACATTTTGTTGCCAGTGCGGGTACGCCGATCACCTTCCAGTATGTTAAAAATACAATATTTTTCTATGGATTTGAGAAGTTTGAAGCTAATTCTGGCAGTCACTATTTTTTTGGAATTTTTTAAATCACAAGATGCAAATTCTGTTTTTTCTAAAAATCAAGTTTCGAGTGCTGTCATTTTGTTGCCAGTGGGGATACGTTGATCACCTTCCAGTATGTTAAAAATACAATATTTCTGGATGGATTTGTAAAGTTTGAAGCTAATTCTGGCAGTCAATATTTTTTTATTTTAGAATTTTTTATACCACAAGATGCAAATTCTGTTTTTTTCTAAAAATCAAGTTTCGAGTGCTGACATTTTGTTACCAGTGCGGGTACGCCGATCACCTTCCAGTATGTTAAAAATACAATATTTCTGGATGGATTTGAGAAGTTTGAAGCTAATTCTGGCAGTCAGTATTTTTCTAGAATTTTTTAAACCACAAGATGCAAATTCTGTTTTTTCTAAAAATCAAGTTTCGAGTGCTGACATTTTGTTGCCAGTGGGGGTACGTTGATCACCTTCCAGTATGTTAAAAATACAATATTTCTGGATGGATTTGTAAAGTTTGAAGCTAATTCTGGCAGTCAATATTTTTTTATTTTAGAATTTTTTATACCACAAGATGCAAATTCTGTTTTTTTCTAAAAATCAAGTTTCGAGTGCTGACATTTTGTTACCAGTGCGGGTACGCCGATCACCTTCCAGTATGTTAAAAATACAATATTTCTGGATGGATTTGAGAAGTTTGAAGCTAATTCTGGCAGTCAGTATTTTTCTAGAATTTTTTAAACCACAAGATGCAAATTCTGTTTTTTCTAAAAATCAAGTTTCGAGTGCTGACATTTTGTTGCCAGTGGGGGTACGTTGATCACCTTCCAGTATGTTAAAAATACAATATTTCTGGATGGATTTGTAAAGTTTGAAGCTAATTCTGGCAGTCAATATTTTTTTATTTTAGAATTTTTTATACCACAAGATGCAAATTCTGTTTTTTTCTAAAAATCAAGTTTCGAGTGCTGACATTTTGTTACCAGTGCGGGTACGCCGATCACCTTCCAGTATGTTAAAAATACAATATTTTTGGATGGATTTGAGAAGTTTGAAGCTAATTCTGGCAGTCACTATTTTTTTGGAATTTTTTAAATCACAAGATGCAAATTCTGTTTTTTCTAAAAATCAAGTTTCGAGTGCTGACATTTTGTTACCAGTGCGGGTACGCCGATCACCTTCCAGTATGTTAAAAATACAATATTTCTGGACGGATTTGAGAAGTTTCAAGCTAATTCTGGCAGTAAATATTTTTTTAGAATTTTTTAAATCACAAGATGCAAATTCTGTTTTTTCTAAAAATCAAGTTTCGAGTGCTGACATTTTGTTGCCAGTGGAGATACGCTGATCACCTTCCAGTATGTTAAGAATACAATATTTCTGGATGAATTTGAGAAGTTTGAAGCTAATTCTGGCAGGCACTATTTTTTTAGAATTTTTTAAATCGCAAGATGTAAATTCTGTTTTTTCAAAAAATCAAGTTTCGAGTGCTGACATTTTGTTGTCAGTGGGGCTACGTTGATCACCTTCCAATATATTAAAAATACAATATTTCTGAATAGATTTGAGAAGTTTGAAGCTGATTCTGGCAGTCACTATTTTTTTAGAATTTTTTAAATCACAAGATGCAAAATATGTTTTTTCTAAAAATCAAGTTTCGAGTGCTGACATTTTGTTACCAGTGCGGGTACGTTGATCACCTTCTAGTACGTTAAAAATACAATATTTCTGGACGGATTTGAGAAGTTTGAAGCTAATTCTGGCAGTCAATATTTTTTTTTAATTTTTTAAATCACAAGATGCAAATTCTGTTTTTTCTAAAAATTAAGTTTCGAGTGCTGACATTTTGTTACCAGTGGGGGTACGTTGATCACCTTCTAGTATGTTAAAAATACAATATTTCTGGATGGATTTAAGAAGTTTGAAGCTGATTCTGGCAGTCAATATTTTTTTAGAATTTTTTAAATCACCAGATGCAAATTCTGTTTTTTCTAAAAATCAAGTTTCGAGTATGTTAAAAATACAATATTTCTGGATGGATTTAAGAAGTTTGAAGAGCTAATTCTGACAGTCGCTATTTTTTATTTTAAATTTGAAGTATAATTTGTCATTTCCGTCTTTAATAATTTTGGTGTTTTAAACGTCAGTTTCATCCGAGTCTACAAAACGCTCGATGTACATTTAAAATATGAATTCAATTGAAAATTAACCATGAAAGCATAAATATAAATAACTATTATGCCATCAAATCGTAGATTCGACAATTCAAAATTTAGAATTTAAAAAAATTCCTGCGCGATTTAAATTTATTTCGTTGTAGATTCGATTTATAATTTCAATACTTCTGCAAATAAATGATCTAACTATATCAAAATCTTTAATCCACCCCCCCGCAACATTATTAAACAAGCTAGGATTGGCAGTTTCATTACGGCTTGTTTGTCGTTGCCGCTATTAACATCATAATTTATTCACGTCTTCTCCATATTCAACTCCATGTGTAGTTTAGGGCGCGTAATTCGTAATAATATCCCACTGATTGCTCCGCCGATGATTAACCCCTTAACCCCTAAACGTCTCTGATGTGTGTGTGTATGTTTAAGGGATGGAACGACGTCAGCTTCCACGGAAGTAATCAGATCCCGACCCCGAATATCGACGCTCTGGCTTACAACGGAATCATCTTTAACAGTCACTACACACAGTCGACCTGCACGCCCTCCAGGACGGCCCTCCTCACCGGAAAATACCCTTTGAGATTAGGTACTGTTGGGGATTTAACTGATTTTTGTTTTTAATATCAACGAATTTGCGAGAGAGGATATGCGGGCGATTATTCGGATCAAAGGGATCCATTGCTTGAATTATCAACATTACAATAGTATATAGTGTATCAAGGGCCGAAAATAGGCTTTAGCAACCCGCCGCTAAAAGTGAAGGGTTGCTAAAGCATTTCGGCATGAGTTACACTCGATATTTTTTCGCCTGCCTTTAAGTAAAAACAGTGTTTCAGGAAATTTTATATCGCGCACCAGTGAACTGTCACTGTCAGATTTTTGCATAGCCTACTCATATTCCGCGGAAGGTTGTCTTGATTATGCGTATTATTTTTTCGGCCCTGGATACGCTAAATCGTAGTTTCGGCCCGATTTTTATGGCCGAAATATATGGTTTCGGTAAAGGCAGGCGAAAAAGTTATTTAATTTTCTTCAAGCTGAACGATAACTGATTTTCATTCAGAGTTGGCTGTGAGATAAATTGGGAATGTCGCGGGACATTTAGCCTACGGGTTATTCGAACTAATACCTACGACTTGTCAGTTTGATTTTAATCATTTAGCCTACGGGTTATTGCAACTAATATCTATGACTTGTCAGTTTGATTTTAGTTTGACAATTCACAGTTCGGTTGAATTTTAAAAAATCTCTCAGCAACAAAACACCTTACAATATTTCACACTTTATTAACATTATTATCTGTTTTGTAGGTATGCACGGTCCCCCGCTGGAGCCCGCCCAAACCGAAGCACTTCCCGACGGAAAAATCCTGCCCGAGTACTTAAAAGTGGGTTTACTTATTTACGCGAAGTTTCGCGGTGTATATTTTTTGTGAAAAGATTTTCATGTAAAAGGATTTTGTGTGTGTGTGTTTTAGGAGCTGGGATACGCCACTCATCTCGTAGGAAAATGGCACATGGGATACACCAGATGGAACAATACGCCCACGTACAGGGGTTTCGATCATCATTTCGGATACTACAACGGCTACGTCAGTTATTACGACTATTTAGTCACCAGCAGAGTAAGTTGTAATTTTCATTATAATAACTGTTATTCACTTAACGGTCCTTCACGATTTTTTTTTCGATAATGAGGTTGGCACGGTTCCCGCTTGCAGATGATAATAATGAAACTAATCGCCGACGAAAATGGTTTAGCTGACTGGCGATTTTCGCGCCGCATTAGAAATTTAATTAATTAAACCGAGTCGGACATTGTTTCACTTTAATTGGAACCGGACGGTTTTCACGGTTGCGCAAATAATCATTTAACTCTCATCAGATAAAAGGAAGATGGGAAACGGCGTTTATTGTTGTGCGTTGGGCAAACATCGTAATTCGTATGCAAATTCACCGCCGAAATCTTTAATCGCGGAGGAAGGAGCTCATAAAAATACTTGCAACCGGTAACAGCTCTCGCAGGGGTGAATCATGGCATGGTTGAGGCAGCAATACAGAGACCTGTATTACCACCTCTGCTACCTCGGTTGTACCATGAGTCACCCCGCCGAGAGCCGTCACTGGTTGCAAGTATTAATTGTAAATCGTAAAATCAAGTTTGAATCAATGAATCTACTACTGTCTAATGTGTTTCATTTAACGTTAAATACTTACTTCAACAAATAAAATATTCCGTTCAAGATCTGATAAAGCAAGCATATTTTAACCCGCAAATTTGACTTTGACTTTGATCAATGGTGACGCCGGTCTCACGCACCCGGGATTTTCAACTGAAGGTTTTTCGAAACGTGTTACTGATAGTTCATGTTTTTTCTTTAATTTATGCTCTTGCGGTCTCACAGACCAGTAGGTCACCATTGGCGGGTTAATTAGTTTGCGCATAAAAAGTTTGGTGCGTATATAATACTTATATACTTATATAATATACTCCCCTTTCCAGGGGAAAACTAGCTGAAACATAGCATACTTGGTAGCTGAAGACTACCATTTTCTACAACTGTAAAATACTACTTGAGACAGCTGAAAAATACTATTTTCAACAGCTGGGGATTATCATTCATGACAGCCGAAAAATACCATTCCCGACAGCTGAAACATACCGTTATTGGCAGCTAAAAAATACAATTTTTGACAACATAAAAAAATCAATTTTGGACAATAAAATATACAAGTTTTGACCGCTGAAAAAGGCCATTTTTGACAGTCAAAAATGCTGCTTTTGATAGCTGAAAAATACCACTTGTATAGGCGGAAAATACCATTTTTGGTAGCTGGGAAAAATCATTTTTGACAGCTGAAAAACTATATTTTTGACAGCTGAATAATATAATCCTTAATAGCTGGAAAATATCATGCTTGATAACAGCAACACACTATTATTGACAACTGTATCATACCATAATTGTCAGCTAAAAAATACAATTTTTGAAAGCTGAAAAATGCCATTTTTGAAAATTTAAAAAATGTGGAAAAACGCTGCTTTTGATAGCTGAAAAACACCATTTTTATAGGTGGGAAATATCATTCTTGACAGTTGAAAAGTATCATTTTTGACAACTGAAAAATATCATTTTTGACAGCTGAAAAATTTAATTTTTGACAGCTGAAAAATATCATTTTTGACAGTTGAATAATACACTTCTTAGCAACTGAAAAATACCATTCTTGACAACTGCAACAAACCATTATTGACAACTGTAACAAACCATTATTGTCAGGTAAAAAATACAATTTTTGATTAAAAAAAGTACACGTTTTTACAGCTGAAAAATGCCATTTTAACAATAAAAAAATGACCAAAAATGCTGCCCTTGAAAGCTAAAAAATACCATTTCTGTAGGTGGAAAATGCCATTTTTGGTAGCTGAAAAATATCATTTTTGACAGCTGAAAAATTATATTTTTGACAGCTGAATAATATAATTCTTAATAGCTGGAAAATATCATGCTTGATTACAGCAACACACTATTATTGACAACTGCACCATACCATAATTGTCAGCTAAAAAATACAATTTTTGAAAGCTGAAAAATGCCATTTTTGACAATTAAAAAAAATCTCGAAAAAACAGGGCAGAAAGACCTTCGGTCGATAGCCCAGACAGACTAACAACCTCATTTTGTATATTTCGAATTACTCTACTTTTGTTAATTTATGTTTTTATTGTCTGAATAAAGATTGTCTCTCTCTCTCTCTCTCTCTCGAAAAATACCATTTTTGTAGGTCGGAAATACCATTGTTGACAGCTGAAAAGTATCATTTTTGACAGCTGAAAAATATCGATTTTGATAGCTGAAAAATATCATTTTTGACAGATGAAAAATATCGATTTTGATAGCTGAAAAATATCGTTTTTGACAGCTGAAAAATATCATTTTTGACAGCTGAAAAACATCGTTTTTGACAGCTGATAAATATTATTTTTGACAGCTGAAAAATATCATTTTTGACAGCTGAAAAATATCATTTTTGACAGTTGAATAATGCACTTCTTAATAGCTGAAAATACCATTCTTGACAACTGCAACCAAGCATTATTGACAACTGTAACAAACCATTATTGTCCGGTAAAAAATACAATTTTTGACAAAAAAAAACAGCTGGAAAATGCCATGTTGACTATAAAAAAATGACCGAAAATGCTGCCTTTGAAAATTTTGGACAAAATACAATTTTTGACATCTGTAAAATGCCATTTTTGACAATTAAAAAATGTTAAAAATGCTACTTTTAATAGCTGAACAATACAATTTTTATAGGTAAGAAATTCCTTGTTGACAGCTGAATAGTACCATTTTTGACAATTAAAACATATTATTTTTAACAGTTGAATAATACTCTTCTTAACAGCTGAAAAATACCATTTTTAACAGCTGAAAATACCATTCTTAACAACTGCAACAAACCATTATTGACTACTGTAACAAACCATTATTGTTAGATAAAAAAATACAATTTTTGACAACACAAAAAATACAAGTTTTGACAGCTGAAAAATGCCATTTTTGTCTATTAAGAAAAATGTCGAAAAATGCTGCTTTTTATAGCTGAAAAATAACATTTTTGACAGTTGAATAATACTCTTCTTAACAGCTGAAAACTACCATTTTTAATAGCTGAAAAATACCATTGTTAACAACTGCAACAAACCATTATTGACAACTGTAAAATATCATTATTGCCTGCTAAAAAATACAATTTTTGACAGCTAAAGAATGCCATTTTTGACAATTAAAAATTTTCTTAAAAAATGCTGTTTTCGATAGCTGAAAAATAACATTTTAATAGGTGAGAAATATCTTTTTTGACATTAAAAAAACATTTTTGACATTTGAAAAATATCATTCTTGACATCAGAATAATACACTTCTTAACAGCTGAAAAATACAATTTTTGACAACTGAAACAAACCATTATGGTCAGCTAAACAATATAATTTTTGACAACAAAAAGTACAATTTTTGACAGCTGAAAATGCCATTTTTGACAAATAAAAACAATGGAAAATTAAAAAAACCGAAAAATGCTGCTTTTGACAACTGAATCAATTCTCAACAGGTAAAACTACCATTTTTGACAACTGCAACAAACCAGTATTGACACTTGCAACACACCATTATTGTCAGCCAAAAAATACAATTTTTGACAACAAAAGAAAAGTGAGGTTGTCTCAAGTTATTTTTTTAATCGCTAAAATACCCATAAATGATTACTATGTTTGGTTTTAACACATGCTGCAGCAACAAGTACAAGTTTGTCTTGGCAACGCAATTTTATTATTTTGTTTTTTGTTTTGTTTATAGGCCGATGGTAAAGATTACAGCGGATTCGATTTGAGGAGAGATACCGAACCGGCATGGGATGTTGTTGGGCAATACGCAACGGACGCTTTCACGGATTACGCCGTGAACACCATAAACACCCACGACGCCGCTAAACCCTTATTTCTGATGTTGGCTCATGTTGCAGTTCATGCAGGAAACGATGGAAAACTTTTAGAGGCGCCGCAGGAAACCATCAATAAGTTCAAGCATATCATCGATTCCAACAGAAGGACATACGCAGGTAATTAAAACGTTAATTTTCAAAAATTCATAACTCGCGAAAAAATTGACACATTTTGAAAATTTCAAGTAATTTTAAAGTCGTTGCCCACAATCTTAAATGTCTTTCTTACTGTTATGTTATTAATTAATTTCGGCATGAATTCTTGTTCATCATCCGTAAATTGTAGGATGGGATAAGGCCCAACCGCCCGTCTTCTTCTTGAGTAAACTGCCTATTAGAATTTGAAGAATTCATAATTTTGACGTTTTAAACGTCAGTTTCGTCCGAGTCTACAAAACGCACGATGTACATTTAAAATATGATTTAAATTGAACATAAACTATAAATAACTATACCAACAAATCGGAGAAAGTAACATGATAGCCACATCACCATTTTTTCGATTTTTTTTTTATTGAAGTGTTCGACAAATTAAATTTTTCAAAAATTCATAACTCGCGAAAAAATTTATACATTTTCAAAAAATTTAATCAATTTTAAAGGTGAATATCTTCTGAATATATTAAACATTTTGAGCAATTTTATCTATTGACATCTGGATAAGAATTGGGCAGTAGCCCGCGATGGATACCTTTTTTTTTCTCAATATTTCCATCTGGGTCGACGTTACCTTTCTTAAGTTTATGCTTAGCGGACTCGTAAATATTCATTCGTGCATGAACCTGCGACCCTGGCACACAAAAAAAATATCAAAATATGTGGACTAAATGATCAATAATCGCAGATATTTTACACCGACATGAATTTATTATCTCGTGAATATTCGATTAATTATGATAAATGATTCAAAGCGTGCAATTAGAATGCCGTTTAAAGCGTAAAATTAACAATCAAAGCGGTTTAATAATGGCGAGTTTAACATTTATTTATTTCTATTGTTCAATGTTAAAATTACTAATAATAACGTCACACATTTTTTGTTTTCCCGCCTTAAGTTTGAATTGTTGCCATTTTGTTTTCACCCAGGATATGGCAATTGTTTGAATGGGAAATCAAAAATACATTATTTTTGGGGGAATTTTGAACTTTTCAAGCAAATTCTTGGATTAATTAATTTTTTACAATTTTTTAAATTGTTGGTTGCATTTTTCATT
This sequence comes from Ocypus olens, assembly GCA_910593695.2. NCBI lineage: Eukaryota > Metazoa > Arthropoda > Insecta > Coleoptera > Staphylinidae > Ocypus > Ocypus olens. Next base: position 56,682,358 of record OU343054.1, on the reverse strand, counting down.
TTCCCGCAACAAGTTTGAATTGTTGCCATTTTGTTCTCACCCAGTATATGGCAATTGTTTTAATGGGAAATCAAAAATACATTGTTTTTGGGGGAATTTTGAACTTTTCAAGCAAATTCTTGGGTTAATTAATTTTTTACAATATTTTTAATTGTACGTATACTTTTTAGCAATGGTATCAAAAATGGACGACAGCGTCGGCACCATAGTATCGGCCTTGAAGGAGAAGAACATGCTGGAGAACAGCGTGATCGTCTTCATCAGCGACAACGGGGCGCCGACGGTCGGCAGGTACTCGAACTGGGGCTCGAATTACCCGCTGAGGGGGCAGAAGTCGACCCTCTTCGAGGGCGGCATCCGCGGGGTGGCGTTCGCCTGGAGCCCCCTCTTTGTTCAATTCGGAAGAGTTTCCAACGAGATTATGCACGTGACCGACTGGCTGCCGACCCTGATGGCCGCCGCCGGAGGCGAACTGAGCCTTCTGGACAGCGACTTCGACGGGGTTGATCAATGGAGCAGCCTCCAGTACGATCTTGCTTCTCCCAGGGACGATATTTTAATCAACATCGACGAGATCACGAGGAACGCGGCCATCAGGTTGAATAATTGGAAATTAATCGTGGGTAAGTTTCAACAACAATTTTTTTTTTAAATCAATTTAGAGTAATTAATATTGATGACAGAATATATCGAGCGTACAAAAAAAAATCGACGATGAAGTTGGCGTTGAAAATCTCAACTAAAAATTTAAAAAAAATAATTTTAATTGCAAAATATAATCGTTTTCTTACTAACAAAACTTGTTATAAATCGATTGTACTTTGTAGCAGGTGTTTCAAATTTTGACAGAATAATCCTAAACCATTCATAAAAATAATCCTTCAATGAAATTTGTCCTATAAAATTACAGCTTTTTAAAGCAGAATTTTCAATTTTAAAACATGAAATTTCTATTTAATCAGCTGTCAAATTTACATCCAGTGCGATAGGCGCTTCAAATTTTGACAGAATAATCCCAAACGGTGTGTAAAAACAATTCACCAATAAAATGTAACGAGTATGCAAATGCAACAACACGCACGTTAATATCTTATGCAACCACATCTACTTATGCGTACGCAACGAGTATGTAAATGAAACAACACGCACGTTAATATCTTATGCAACCACATGTACTTATGCGTACGCAACGAGTATGTAAATGCAACAACACGCACGTTAATGTCTTATGCAACCATATGTACGTATGCGTGCGCAGACATGCCTTTAAATTTCAAACGCCAACTTCGTCGCCGATTTTTGTTGTAATAAACGTCGGATTTGTTCTGACCTCCTGTTAAGAAAGATACACCATAGACAAGAACGAATAAACACGAATATGGCTATCATTACCAACAGATTTTTACGTTTTTAACACACAGGTTACTATTTACTATCATTTCAGGAACGACCTTCAACGGAACATTCGACAATTACCTGGGCGAAACGGGGACGGAGAACATCGAAGAACAAGCCTACGATTCGGCGGCGGTGTACGACAGCGTGGCGGGAAAGGCCATCAAGGAAATCAGCTACACCCCGCTGCAAGAGGTCGAGTACAAAAGCCTGAGGCGTTTAGCGACGGTGAAGTGTCTGCCGCCGAAAGCGAAGAAGAACCCGTGTTTCCCGTCAAGTGAGTACGAATTGTTTAACAGTGACGGTTCGCGGGGTTTTTTCTGGTACGGCCGAGGAACAAGAGATGGCGATACAGATAGGTGCGGTCACGCAGCCAGCCGTCTCTGCAACCGACCCTACCTATCTGTATTACCACCTCTTGTTCCTCGGCCGTACCAGAAAAATCCCCGCGAACCGTCACTATTGTTAAATGAATCAACAAAAAATCCATCGTTGACTGAAACAATGCATCCGCGACGAGAACGCGATTTTGGGATGAATTATTCATTTCGGGGTTTATTCGATGTGTGTACACCGAGAAATATGAATCATAATGCAAATTCCGGACGGATCAATCTTTATGTGAGCGAATGAGGAACAATGGGGGTGGATGGATGGATGGATGGATGTAGGCGTTAAGTCTAAGTTCTCGGTAGCGGATCGAGTTAATGTGTAATGTGTTTAATTCTGGAATTCAAATTTTAAATCAAGTCGGTATTGCTACCTTTCAAACGATTGAATGACGTTTATTAAACAAGTTGGAAACAACCTTACTTGTTGCAGAAAGGATTAAATAAATTTATTTTAAATACATTTATTAATTTCATTTTAATATTTGTTGAATTTGGTTCTCGTTTATTACGTGGTGAAACATTTTTAATATTAAAGGTTGTTGAAAGAAAGTGCCCTTAATGGTAAATAATGTTACTCCAATTTTAGGAATCTTTAATTTTGACCAACCGAAAGACCAAAATCTCAAGGCCAACTTTGCGTAAAATAACATCTAATTTTGTTGTTGGCCTTGAAATTTTGTACTTGACAAAAATTGTCACTGTCAAGAGCGCTGGAATCTAAAGTCATGTCTGCGCACGCGTAAAGTACAGATTGTCATGTTGACATGTCAGATGTTAATTAATAACCTCTAATTATAACACCTGACATGTCACCGTTTAACCGCAACCAGCATTGCACGAGTGCGATCTTGCTGCAGACACGATTCGAGATTTTCAACGCCAACTTCGTCGTCGATTTTTACTGTACGCTCGTACAAACGTACAGAGAAGTCTAAAAATGGATATTTCGACCTGATTTAACGGAGCAATAGGAAATAACGTGATTTGACTGTAAAATAACGCATCGAACACACAATTGTGAATCCGATTAACCGCATCGGAAGAGCAAATAAAAACATAATTACAAAACGATAATCAATTAATTTGCACTCGCCACCCCGCTAATTTATTTATCCCTTACTCGAAAATCACGCCCTCCCCCCGGTGTAATTAATCCCGCGATATCATTATTCGCCGATCACGTAATTAATTTTGACGTATTGTTGCTTTCAGATGGGGAAGTCTGTTTGTACGACATCCCACGTGACCCCTGCGAAGAAAACAACCTCGCCAGCTATTTGCCGAGCGTGGTGAGAAGATTGAAACGAAGCTTGGTCGAATATAGGTTTGTATGAACTATTATTAATTACCGGTCGCCATGGTTACCGTTGAGGTGCGCTAATTCGAAGCGAGGAGGGAATTAATTGAAATCCGAAAGGGAGAATTTCTGAGGTTGGTTGGCAAGCAATGTTGTGTAATATTATTATTTGCGATATAAACAATTCTTGAAGTGCAAAAAAAAAAAATTGGGTACACCTTTCACTTATAGTAATTGTATAATAAGAATATTTTAACGGCATGCTATTAATTCGTTTATTTGATTGTATTATATTATTCACAATCACTATAATAATATGCATATTTTTAACCTCCAAAATTAGCGATTCCCTCTTCGAGGTGAGTAATAGGAAATAACTACATAACTAGAGTTGTAAGTAGCAAATTACGCGCAAGTGAAAGAAATTGCGTACGAGTCGCGCGGCCCACCCTCTGTTTTTATTTTAATTCAAGCCAGAAACCTTTTTATTGTTTTTTTTTTAAATTTTATTTTAAACTTTTCAATCTCTAATAGTTTAGCAGAGAACCATTAAATGATTAAACTTTTAGTTCTCTAAGCAACGCGTTTACAATTACGCTTTTACACCTGAAAAGAAAGCGTATATTTATATTTGTTACTACTTTTGTAATTTTATTTTGGCAGGTCAGTGCTATCGCCGCAGATCAGTACTCTGAGGGACATCGAAAAGGACGACCCGAAACTTTTCCAATTCACCTGGAACCCGTGGGTGGACTGTGCGGACGCAACCTGCAAGGCCGCATAATTTTAATATTTATTTTCGTGTACGTATCCTATATGCCCATTCCTCATATTTATTGTTTTTAAAACAAACTAATTATCAACACAAATAACTATTAATAATTTATTTCGATTAACATTATAATTTTGTTGTTATCAAAATTGTTGTAAGATGGAAATTCTGTCATATGTAAGAACATTATTATTATTATTATTATTAAATAATTAAATCTATGAGAACGTTGTCTTTTTCCAATATTTTCCAACAATTAATATACAGCCGATTGGAATTTTCCGCTATTAGCCCGGCGCATGCACCATTTATTAAATTACTAGAATAAAATGGATTAATTCTCTGTAAAAAGTAACTTTCGCGTTAATACTTCAATAGGTTAGGCAACAATGTCGATACGGTTCAATTACACCGCACGATCACAATTGCAAATCCGCGCCGAAATTAAGTGCCACAGTAAATTGTTTCGGTCACAACCCCATTTCATCCGTTCCAGTTGTATATGTGGCCATGGTTGTGTACCGTATGGAAATATGCAGCACACAAAAATGATTCTTGTGTTGATTGAAACGGAATATAAAAATATTTGTACAGTTGATTTCCCCGCACCAAAAAGAAATCCTTAAAAAAAATATATAGACAAAAAATAGATTTCCTTCTATTCTTTGAGGGCGGAAACGGGCGGTTTCTAGTGGAGGAGGGAAATTATTCAAATGAATGAAAACTCGAATAAACATTTATTTTTGATAAAATGAGAGTATCTATACAACTACAATTCTACCGAAACAACTACTTTTATGATATTTTTCTACAAGAATTTTTATTTTATTGAATTTATTTTTGACATTTTCGTAAAGTTCAAAACCGTTTTAAACACCCAGGCTCAAGCGCGCCCATTGATCTAATTCCCCTTAGATCATGTAAAAACATTTAATTTAATACTTTACATAAGGAGTGAGCCACAGAATTTTGTTTCTAAGTAGGCTATGCATGAGAGAGAGAAACATGGCAGTCATGTCTGAGATTCATTCATTTTCTAAGATGACGCACACGCAAAGATCCATTGATCAAACCATTTCTAACCACTTTACGTATAACAATAATTATAGCTATTGCAATCATTTAATTGTATAATAAATAAATGTTCACGAATTCTAAAGTGGAATCCCATAGCGCGGCGCCGGGTGGAATTTAAATAAATATTCAATTAAACCATCCGGTGGTCGCATGTGAGAACAATCGACCCTCAGACGCCCTCCCGAATTGGAAAAGTTTCGTGCCTCCTATTTTAATGCGCGGTTCACCTGCTCCACCCTCTCCCGGCGACAATGGCGCCCTTAAAAACTACAAAACTCAATTTTCGCTTATTAATTCGTCTCGACATTCAATCGCGCTAGTTAAGCGATGTATTCATCAATGAGGGAAATTGCGCCCTTAAGTTCAGTTTCTAATCCAATCTTGGAGTTAATTTCGGCTTGTTTACATTTATATAATCATCTTGTTAAAGGAAAGGGGGAGAATTTATAAACATGCAAAATTGTCGTCTTCTTCTTAAAGGAAAGAGGAAGAATGTATAGAGAAACATTCGGATGTGTAAAATTTACCGGAAGTTTTCTAAGTATTTATGACTTCCTACAGTGTATGTGAATTATTGTATTTATGTAAAGATTATATTTAAAATAATTTCCCACTGGCTTTATGTATGATGTGTGAAAGTTTAATAAAAATCGCTCGAGGATTTCTCGCGAAATTCGAAAAAATCCACCGGAATGTCAATTTTGGAAGGATAAATCATGTTTGGGTGGAAATTCTGGAAAAACTGTTAATGACGTATTTTTAGATTATTGGCTGATTTTGTAGCTACACATGTGTAGAATGTTGCCACAAAGTTTAATAAAAATCGCTCAAAGATTTTTCGCGAAATTCGAAAAAATCCACCGGAACGTCAATTTTGGAAGGATAAATCATGTTTGGGTGGAAATTCCGGAAAAACTGTTAATAACGTATTTTTGGATTATTGGCTGATTTTGTAGCTACACATGTGTAGAATGTTGCCACAAAGTTTAATAAAAATCGCTCGAGGATTTTTCGTGAAATTCGAAAAAATCCACCGGAACGTCGATTTTGGAACGTTAAATCATGTTTGGGTGGAAATTCTGGAAAAACTGTTAATGACGTATTTTCGAATTATTGGCTGATTTTGTAGCTACACATGTGTAGAATGTTGCCACAAAGTTTAATAAAAATCGCTCGAGGATTTTTCGCGAAATTCGAAAAAATCCACCGGAACGTCAATTTTGGAAGGATAAATCATGTTCGGGTGGAAATTCTGGAAAAACTGTTAATGACGTATTTTAGGATTATTGGCTGATTTTATAGCTACACACGTGTAGAATGTTGCCACAAAGTTTAATAAAAATCGCTCGAGGATTTTTCGCGAAATTCGAAAAAATCCACCGGAACGTCAATTTTGGAAGGATAAATCATGTTTGGATGGAAATTCTGGAGAAACCGTTGATGACGTATTTTTGAATTATTGGCTGATTTTGTAGCTACACATGTGTAGAATGTTGCCACAAAATTTAATAAAAATCGCTTGAGGATTTTTCGCGAAATTCAAAAAAATTCACCAGAACGTCAATTTTGGAAGGATAAATCATGTTTGGGTGGAAATTCTGGAAAAACTGTTAATGACGTATTTTTGGATTATTGGCTGATTTTGTAGCTACACATGTGTAGAACGTTGCCACAAAGTTTAATAAAAATCGCTCAAGGATTTTTCGCGAAATTCAAAAAAATCCACCGGAACGTCAATTTTGGAACGATAAATTATGTTTGGGTGGAAATTCTGAAAAAATTGTTAATGACGTATTTTTGGATTATTGGCTGATTTTGTAGCTACACATGTGTAGAATGTTTCCACAAAGTTTAATAAAAATCGCGCGAGGATTTCTCGTGAAATTCGAAAAAATCCACCGGAACGTCAATTTTGGAAGGATAAATCATGTTTGGGTGGAAATTCTGGAAAAACTGTTAATGACGTATTTTTGAATTATTGGCTGATTTTGTAGCTACACATGTGTAGAATGTTGCCACAAAGTTTAATAAAAATCGCTCGAGGATTTTTCGGGAAATTCGAAAAAATCCACCGGAACGTCTATTTTGGAACTAATACCTCCGCATTAAAAATAAATGAGTTTTTCATCGAAATCATTTCTAGGTTATATAAATGTCACGCAGACAGCTACTAATAACGAACTACGCGAACGGTTTCATTGCCGTAGTCGGTCTGATTTTTAGTAGCGCTTATACCTCCGCATTGAAAATGAATGAGTTTTTCAGCGAAATAATTTTTAGGTTATCCAAATGTCACGCTGACAGGCAGGACTGCGCCAAGGTATGTTGCCGCCGGGGTGCGAGGCAAAAATTGCCGCCACCTTTCAATGTGAAGAGGGGGGTACAGAAAATGAACACCATTGATCGGCGCGTCTCAAAATTATTTGGAAAGACAGAATTTCGATATAAACAAAATTATTTGGAAAGACAGAATTTCGATATAAACAAAGATATACGTTCATGGAATTTGCGCTTGCATCCGCATGAAAAGAATAAAAAAACATCTCCTATTTCACGAACGTACGTGTTACGAAAAAAAAAAAAAGGATTTTAGGTAGATTGATTATTTTCTACGAGCGCCAATTTTAAATAAATAGTTTGAAACTATAGATAGAGAAATGGTTTGAATACTAATAATGAACTACGCGAACGTTTTTATTGCCGTAGTCGGTCTTTTTTTAGTAGCGCGAACTACGCGAAAGTTTTCATTGCCGTGGCCGGTCTGATTTTTAGTAGCGCTTATACCTCCGCATTAAAAATAAATGAGTTTTTCACCGAAATCATTTTTAGGTTTCCATTTGTAGTGCTAACATACTAACAATGAACTACGCGAACGTTTTTATTGCCGTGGTCGTTCTGATTTTTAGTAGCGCTTATACCTCCGCAGTATAAATAAATGAGTTTTTCGCCGAAATCATTTTTAGGTTATCCAAATGACACGCTGACAGCTACTAATAATGAACTACGCGAACGGTTTCATAGCCGTAGTCGGTCTTTTTTTGGTAGCGCTTACACCTCCGCATTAAAAATAAATGCGTTTTTCGCCGAAATCATTTTTAGGTTATCTAAATGTCACGCTGACAAATACTAACAATGAACTTGCCGTAGTCGGTCTGATTTTTAGTAGCGCCAATACCTTCGCACTCAGTGTTTTTGAAAGATCATTTTTAGGTTATTTAAATGTCACGCTGACAGATACTAACAATGAACTACGCGAACGTTTTTATTGCCGTAGTCGGTCTGATTTCTAGTAGCACTTATACCTCCGCATTAAAAATAAATGAGCTATCAGCGAAATCATTTTAAGGTTATCCAAATGTCACGCTGGCATATACCAACAATGAACTACGCCAACGTTTGCCGTAGTCGGTCTGATTTTTAGTAGCGCTAATCCGCACCATAAATAAATGAGTTTTTCATCGAAGTAAATTTTAGGTTATCCAAATGTCACGCTGAAAGACACCAACAATGAATTACGAGGACAAACGTTTTCACCATCGTAGTTGGTCCGATTTTTAGTAGCGCGAATACCCCTAACTATACTCTGTCTACTAATACAACACATTTCATCCATTTCAAATGCGTTTTATTCAAAAATAATTGTGAAAAATTTTTAAGCCGAGTATTTAATGATTTGTTTTGATCGAATTCATTTTACTACATTCGCCAGGTGCGAATAAATTTTAGGTTATCAAAACATCATGCTGACCTCGTGCTCAAAAATGATTATTGCTGGGTAGTTACAGGTGGAAATCCCGGATTTTCTCGATTGTAGTTGCTAGCTATGGTTACTACTGTTACAGTACAATAAGAATTATTTGCATCTTTTGTCGTTTTAGCCCTACATTTCAGTGACGATTCGCGGGTTTTTTCTGGTACAGCCGTGGAACAAGAGGTGGTAATACAGATAGGTAGGGTCAGTTGCAGAGACCGCACCTATCTGTATTACCACCTCTTGTTCCTCGGCCGTACCAGAAAAAACCCCGCGAACCGTCACTGCTATATTTGGATATTCTCGAAAATGTCGAATTGGCCAAAAGTAGGCAAACTTTTTTGTTGGTATTAAGAATAATCCATTCACCGAATGACCGCGTTTAAGGCAACAACAAGCAGTTTATTACATTGCGAGGGACAAACACACAACTTCAACTCTAGTCGCGTTTTAGTTGAGCTGAGTTCAGGAGTTAAATAATAGTTTCCATATTGATATATAGCAAACAATTCGAAACTGTTCGATGTGTGATTGGGATTCGTTTTGGGTACAACTTCAGGTACATACGGAACTAGTTAATTGTGACACAATTCACTCAAACAACTACGATATTAATCCACGAAAGGAAGTTATAGAAAATTAGAATCAACATTAATTAGGTTAACCTACATTTACCCGACATTTCTAGATCAAGCGATTAAGATCTAAAAACAGAAACAACATTTTACGTGTTTCTGTCGAATGTTAATGAATGATCACCGAACGTACTTATTCGAATAAAAAAATTATAGATGGCGCTGACGATATTCCAGAGGATTAGGAGGAAATTTTTATCCTATAGGCATATCTGGGTTAAATAAGTAGAAGTGTCGTTTCAAACAATAAATAAGTTGAATTTAAGAGGCTGCACTTTAGTTAAACATTAAAAATAAGTGTTTAATGTTGGTGGCGTTTAAAAATAAGTCTTGCTAAGGGTGGTAACGTTCATAATGTATTGCTGTATGCGTCTGTAATAAAGATAAGTCTTGTTGTGCAAGGTGGAAACTGATAACCGGCTAATAATTCTTTTTTTGTGTCAAGTGAGTATGGATTTGTTCGGGTCTAGGTCAGTGGCAGAGATGGATCAAAGTCAAAAGCGAGGGGGTAGGAAAAAAGTGTAAAAAGAGGCACATCCGACATGGAGGGAGGTGTATACAAGAAGCTTAGCATTCGAGTGCGCTCGAAACACGCGGAGGCAGCATTATTCAAATCGCTAATACTTTTCTCTCTCTTTCGCCTTCAAAACTTCCATCCGCTTTATATTATACAAAATAGAAACGGTAATAATCTAGAGATTGATTAAAAAAAAAATCGATGTTTACTATGAGGATAGAGAAATTATTGAATGGGCAAAGAATTACAGTATTTACATGGCCAACTATGGTTAAAAAATATAAGTTTGATTATCTCAGAAATTATTATTGATAGAAACATTCTGATCAAATTTTATAGTTTTTTTTATCTCTTTTAACAATCGAAAAAAATCGATTTAAAATAACCAGCACTTTTTACATTTTTTTTATATATCTAGTTACCATTGACTTTTTCCAAAAAAAAAAAAACTACAGGATCAGTTATAATATATGTTGATTGTCAATTGAGGAATTGATTCCTCATCAACAATAAATATTCGTTACTTTCGAATATTTCTTAATGAATTGCACTAGAAAGTGTATCCATTTCTCAATCCATGGATAACCTGATGAATTAGACGAGCCGAGCCAGATACGCTCTTTGATCGTAATGGCGAATGGTAAATGAATGATCCGCAATATCGACACACATTCACAACTCATATATCATCCGGATGATATTGGTAGTGTACCCATTCAGGCCGAAGTTCCATCGGACGTTCAATTAATGCGCGAGGAGCTAAAGTTTACGAGTGGAAAGTGCCATCGCACTATCCGTGAATTGTGTGGAGACGTTTCGTTTCGTTCGCAAGTTTAATGGTCTTATTGGATTTTATGCAAAACTTAGACGTGCTCGTGTAGTTTGCTTTTATTCTTAACACTGTGTTTCGAAAGGTGGATGTAATTCTTTGTTTTCAACATTATTCGGTTGTCTTTAACACGGATCCTATTATTTAATATTATATTTGCTGGAAGATTATTTTATTTAATTACATTGCTTTCTATATTTATTAATATGGCTTAAAATGTTAAATATTATCACTACATCACTTTATCATTCCATCACTCCATAACTTCCTGGTATTCAACATTCAAGCAAACAATGACAAACGATCGAACGATGAACGATTGAAGCGGATGTTTTATTTTGCGATCGTTCGATCGCATTCAAACCATTGCATTGATACATTCGATCGTATGATCATCACTCCATCTATCCATTGATCCATTGCTCCACCGATCCATCGCTCCATCACTCTACCGATCCATCGCTCTATCGATCCATCGATCCATCGCTCTACAGATCCGTCGCCCATCGCTCCACCGTTCCATTCCATCGCGCCACCGATCCATCGCTCCATCGATCCATCGCTCCATCGATCCATCGCTCCACCGTTCCATCACTCCACCGATCCATCGCTCCACCGTTCCATCGCTCCACCGTTCCATCGCTCCATCGATCCATCGCTCCACCGATCCATCGCTGCATCGCTCCACTGATTCATCGCTCCATCGCTGCATCACTCCATCGATCCATCCCTCCAGCGCTCTATCTCTCCATCGCATACGCTCGATCGATCCAACCTCCATCGCTCCATCACAGAGTCGGCGTTAAAAGTTTTCAAAAGCATCCTCAATCAGCTGCAAACTTATTCCCGCGCAATAAACGATAAAACTTCCTAAATATGTTATTAAGAAAAATGTCTCGTAACTCAGATAATTCTTATTACCCGAATGTACGAAATTTCCAACTTCTGCACGGTTAAAAATGATCGAGCATTAAGAATAATCTAATAACTTTTTAACTTAAATAAATATATTTATCTTGGAGTATTAAAAACAACATCTATTATTCAATCGAATTTCTTTGACTGTGCATTACTTTAAAATCATAATTATATTAATAACCAGTATACCCTAGGTCCCCTTCTATAGTTTTTCAGGTTTTCGATTTTTTCTATTTTCGAGTTTTTTTGCTGATGCGTCACGGCCTTAAAATTAACATTTGTTCCTGCGAAAGTACATTTTCTGAAGCGTCTTGAAGCGATCTTTCCAATGACGTCAAGAAACCCCGGATCCAACCAGTGGTTTCTTCAGGAAATCATTTTTAGTGCAATTTTTGGGAAAAAGTAAGAAGGGGGGACCCTTGGATAGAATTTCGGGTTTTCGTCAAAAATAAAATTTTTTTTCGCCAATTTTAATCAAATCCGACTAATTGGCACACGAAGAACACAGATTTGCAATCCGCGTTCAAATTGGATTCTTCGTTCGGCCGCTACAGCCGTTCAAAGTTTGAAAAAATCGACTTTTTTCAAAATTTCTCCATAAAGTTCATGGTGACTGACTAACTTTTTTGCAATTTTATCTGGATGATTTTTTTTAACGCCAATCGTTTTATCTCGTTCTTCTGATGAAAAAATAGGTAAAACACAAGCGCCTACGATGATTATTAAGAAAGTTGATTTTTTCGATTTTTTCCATTTTCGAGTTTTTTTGCTGACGCGTCACGGCCTTAAAATTGACATTTGTTCCTGCTAAAGTACATTTTCTGAAGCGTCTTGAAGCGATCTTTCGAGTGACGTCAAGAAACCCCGGATCCAACCAGTGGTTTCTTCAGGAAATCATTTTTAGTGCAATTTTTGGGAAAAAGTAAGAAGGGGGGACCCTTGGATAGAATTTCGGGTTTTCGTCAAAAATAAAAAATCGCCAATTTTAATCAAATCCGACTAATTGACACACGAGGAACACAGATTTGCAATCCGCGTTCAAATTATATTCTTCGTTCGGCCGCTACAGCCGTTCAAAAGTTGAAAAAATCGACTTTTTTCAAAATTTCTCCATAAAGTTCATGGTGACTGGCTAACTTTTTTACAATTTTCTCTGGATGAAATTTTTTAACGCCAATCGTTTTATCTCGTTCTTCTGATGAAAAAATAGGTAAAACACAAGCGCCTACGATGATTATTAAGAAAGTTGATTTTTTCGATTTTTTCCATTTTCGAGTTTTTTTGCTGACGCGTCACGGCCTTAAAATTGACATTTGTTCCTGCTAAAGTACATTTTCTGAAGCGTCTTGAAGCGATCTTTCGAGTGACGTCAAGAAACCCCGGATCCAACCAGTGGTTTCTTCAGGATATCAATTTTGGTGCAATTTTTGTTAAAAAGTTAGAAGGGGGGACCCTTGGATAGAATTTCGGGTTTTCGTCAAAAATAAAAAATCGCCAATTTTAATCAAATCCGACTAATTGGCACACGAGGAACACAGATTTGAAATCCGCGTTCAAATTGGATTCTTCGTTCGGCCGCTACAGCCGTTCAAAAGTTGAAAAAATCGTCGTTTTTCAAAATTTCTCCATAAAGTTCATGGTGACTGGCTAACTTTTTTACAATTTTCTCTGGATGAAATTTTTTAACGCCAATCATTTTATCTCGTTCTTCAGATGAAAAAATTGGTAAAACACAAGTGTCTACGATGATTATTAAGAAAGTTGATTTTTTCGATTTTTTCCATTTTCGAGTTTTTTTTCTGACGCGTCACGGTTTTAAAATTGACATTTGTTCCTGCGAAAGTACATTTTCTGAAGCGTCTTGAAGCGATCTTTCGAGTGACGTCAAGAAACCCCGGATCCAACCAGTGGTTTCTTCAGGACATCATTTTTAGTGCAATTTTTGGGAAAAAGTAAGAAGGGGGGACCCTTGGATAGAATTTCGGGTTTACGTCAAAAATAAAAAATCGCCAATTTTAATCAAATCCGACTAATTGGCACACGAGGAACACAGATTTGAAATCCGCGTTCAAATTGGATTCTTCGTTCGGCCGCTACAGCCGTTCAAAAGTTGAAAAAATCGACGTTTTTCAAAATTTCTCCATAAAGTTCATGGTGACTGGCTAACTTTTTTGCAATTTTCTCTGGATGAAATTTTTTAACGCCAATCATTTTATCTCGTTCTTCAGATGAAAAAATTGGTAAAACACAAGCGTCTACGATGATTATTAAGAAAGTTGATTTTTTCGATTTTTTCCATTTTCGAGTTTTCTTTGATGACGCGTCACGGCCTTAAAATTGACATTTGTTCCTGCGAAAGTACATTTTCTGAAGCGTCTTGAAGCGATCTTTCGAGTGACGTCAAGAAACCCCGGATCCAACCAGTGGTTTCTTCAGGAAATCATTTTTAGTGCAAATTTTGGGAAAAAGTAAGAAGGGGGGACCCTTGGATAGAATATCGGGTTTTCGTCAAAAATAAAAAAAATCCCCAATTTTAATCAAATCCGACTAATTGACACACGAGGAACACAGATTTGAAATCCGCCTTCAAATTGGATTCTTCGTTCGGCCGCTACAGCCGTTCAAAAGTTGAAAAAATCGACTTTTTTCAAAATTTCTCCATAAAGTTCATGGTGACTGGCTAACTTTTTTACAATTTTCTCTGGATGAAATTTTTTAACGCCAATCGTTTTATCTCGTTCTTCTGATGAAAAAATAGGTAAAACACAAGCGTCTACGATGATTATTAAGAAAGTTGATTTTTTCGATTTTTTTCATTTTCGAGTTTTCTTTGATGACGCGTCACGGCCTTAAAATTGACATTTGTTCCTGTGAAAGTACATTTTCTGAAGCGTCTTGAAGCGATCTTTCGAGTGACGTCAAGAAACCCCGGAACCAACCAGTGGTTTCTTCAGGAAATCATTTTTAGTGCAATTTTTGGGAAAAAGTAAGAAGAGGGGACCCTTGGATAGAATTTCGGGTTTTCGTCAAAAATAAAAAATCGCCAATTTTAATCAAATCCGACTAATTGACACACGAGGAACACAGATTTGAAATCCGCGTTCAAAATTGGATTCTTCGTTCGGCCGCTACAGCCGTTCAAAAGTTGAAAAAATCGACTTTTTTCAAAATTTCTACATAAAGTTCATGGTGACTGGCTAACTTTTTTGCAATTTTCTCTGGATGAAATTTTTTAACGCCAATCGTTTTATCTCGTTCTTCTGATGAAAAAATAGGTAAAACACAAGCGTCTACGATAATTTTTAAGAAAGTTGATTTTTTCGATTTTTTTCCATTTTCGAGTTTTTTTGCTGACGCGTCACGGCCTTAAAATTGACATTTGTTCTTGCGAAAGTACATTTTCTGAAGCGTCTTGAAGCGATCTTTCGAGTGACGTCAAGAAACCCCGGATCCAACCAGTGGTTTCTTCAGGAAATCATTTTTAGTGCTATTTTTGGGAAAAAGTAAGAAGGGGGGACCCTTGGATAGAATTTCGGGTTTTCGTCAAAAATAAAAAATCGCCAATTTTAATCAAATCCGACTAATTGACACACGAGGAACACAGATTTGCAATCCGCCTTCAAATTGGATTCTTCGTTCGGCCGCTACAGCCGTTCAAAAGTTGAAAAAATCGACTTTTTTCAAAATTTCTCCATAAAGTTCATGGTGACTGGCTAACTTTTTTACAATTTTCTCTGGATGAAATTTTTTAACGCCAATCGTTTTATCTCGTTCTTCTGATGAAAAAATAGGTAAAACACAAGCGTCTACGATGATTATTAAGAAAGTTGATTTTTTCGATTTTTTCCATTTTCGAGTTTTCTTTGATGACGCGTCACGGCCTTAAAATTGACATTTGTTCCTGCGAAAGTACATTTTCTGAAGCGTCTTGAAGCGATCTTTCGAGTGACGTCAAGAAGACCCGGATCCAACCATTGGTTTCTTCAGGAAATCATTTTTAGTGCAATTTTTGTTAAAAAGTAAGAAGGGGGGACCCTTGGATAGAATATCGGGTTTTCGTCAAAAATAAAAAAAATCCCCAATTTTAATCAAATCCGACTAATTGACACACGAGGAACACAGATTTGCAATCCGCCTTCAAATTGGATTCTTCGTTCGGCCGCTACAGCCGTTCAAAGTTTGAAAAAATCGACTTTTTTCAAAATTTCTCCATACAGTTCATCGTGACTGGCTAACTTTTTTGCAATTTTCTCTCGATGAAATTTTTTAACGCCAATCGTTTTATCTCGTTCTTCTGATGAAAAAATAGGTAAAACACAAGCGTCTACGATGATTATTAAGAAAGTTGATTTTTTCGATTTTTTTCATTTTCGAGTTTTCTTTGATGACGCGTCACGGCCTTAAAATTGACATTTGTTCCTGCGAAAGTACATTTTCTGAAGCGTCTTGAAGCGATCTTTCGAGTGACGTCAAGAAACCCCGGATCCAACCAGTGGTTTCTTCAGGAAATCATTTTTAGTGCAAATTTTGGGAAAAAGTAAGAAGGGGGGACCCTTGGATAGAATATCGGGTTTTCGTCAAAAATAAAAAATCCCCAATTTTAATCAAATCCGACTAATTGACACACGAGGAACACAGATTTGCAATCCGCCTTCAAATTGGATTCTTCGTTCGGCCGCTACAGCCGTTCAAAGTTTGAAAAAATCGACTTTTTCAAAATTTCTCCATACAGTTCATCGTGACTGGCTAACTTTTTTGCAATTTTCTCTCGATGAAATTTTTTAACGCCAATCGTTTTATCTCGTTCTTCTGATGAAAAAATAGGTAAAACACAAGCGTCTACGATGATTATTAAGAAAGTTGATTTTTTCGATTTTTTTCATTTTCGAGTTTTCTTTGATGACGCGTCACGGCCTTAAAATTGACATTTGTTCCTGCGAAAGTACATTTTCTGAAGCGTCTTGAAGCGATCTTTCGAGTGACGTCAAGAAACCCCGGATCCAACCAGTGGTTTCTTCAGGAAATCATTTTTAGTGCAATTTTTGGGAAAAAGTAAGAAGGGGGGACCCTTGGATAGAATTTCGGGTTTTCGTCAAAAATAAAAAATCGCCAATTTTAATCAAATCCGACTAATTGACACACGAGGAACACAGATTTGCAATCCGCCTTCAAATTGGATTCTTCGTTCGGCCGCTACAGCCGTTCAAAAGTTGAAAAAATCGACTTTTTTCAAAATTTCTCCATAAAGTTCATGGTGACTGGCTAACTTTTTTACAATTTTCTCTGGATGAAATTTTTTAACGCCAATCGTTTTATCTCGTTCTTCTGATGAAAAAATAGGTAAAACACAAGCGTCTACGATGATTATTAAGAAAGTTGATTTTTTCGATTTTTTCCATTTTCGAGTTTTCTTTGATGACGCGTCACGGCCTTAAAATTGACATTTGTTCCTGCGAAAGTACATTTTCTGAAGCGTCTTGAAGCGATCTTTCGAGTGACGTCAAGAAACCCCGGATCCAACCAGTGGTTTCTTCAGGAAATCATTTTTAGTGCAAATTTTGGGAAAAAGTAAGAAGGGGGGACCCTTGGATAGAATATCGGGTTTTCGTCAAAAATAAAAAATCCCCAATTTTAATCAAATCCGACTAATTGACACACGAGGAACACAGATTTGCAATCCGCCTTCAAATTGGATTCTTCGTTCGGCCGCTACAGCCGTTCAAAGTTTGAAAAAATCGACTTTTTTCAAAATTTCTCCATAAAGTTCATGGTGACTGGCTAACTTTTTTGCAATTTTCTCTCGATGAAATTTTTTAACGCCAATCGTTTTATCTCGTTCTTCTGATGAAAAAATAGGTAAAACACAAGCGTCTACGATGATTATTAAGAAAGTTGATTTTTTCGATTTTTTTCATTTTCGAGTTTTCTTTGATGACGCGTCACGGCCTTAAAATTGACATTTGTTCCTGCGAAAGTACATTTTCTGAAGCGTCTTGAAGCGATCTTTCGAGTGACGTCAAGAAACCCCGGATCCAACCAGTGGTTTCTTCAGGAAATCATTTTTAGTGCAAATTTTGGGAAAAAGTAAGAAGGGGGGACCCTTGGATAGAATATCGGGTTTTCGTCAAAAATAAAAAATCCCCAATTTTAATCAAATCCGACTAATTGACACACGAGGAACACAGATTTGCAATCCGCCTTCAAATTGGATTCTTCGTTCGGCCGCTACAGCCGTTCAAAAGTTGAAAAAATCGACTTTTTTCAAAATTTCTCCATAAAGTTCATGGTGACTGGCTAACTTTTTTACAATTTTCTCTGGATGAAATTTTTTAACGCCAATCGTTTTATCTCGTTCTTCTGATGAAAAAATAGGTAAAACACAAGCGTCTACGATGATTATTAAGAAAGTTGATTTTTTCGATTTTTTCCATTTTCGAGTTTTCTTTGATGACGCGTCACGGCCTTAAAATTGACATTTGTTCCTGCGAAAGTACATTTTCTGAAGCGTCTTGAAGCGATCTTTCGAGTGACGTCAAGAAGACCCGGATCCAACCATTGGTTTCTTCAGGAAATCATTTTTAGTGCAATTTTTGTTAAAAAGTAAGAAGGGGGGACCCTTGGATAGAATATCGGGTTTTCGTCAAAAATAAAAAAAATCCCCAATTTTAATCAAATCCGACTAATTGACACACGAGGAACACAGATTTGCAATCCGCCTTCAAATTGGATTCTTCGTTCGGCCGCTACAGCCGTTCAAAGTTTGAAAAAATCGACTTTTTTCAAAATTTCTCCATACAGTTCATCGTGACTGGCTAACTTTTTTGCAATTTTCTCTCGATGAAATTTTTTAACGCCAATCGTTTTATCTCGTTCTTCTGATGAAAAAATAGGTAAAACACAAGCGTCTACGATGATTATTAAGAAAGTTGATTTTTTCGATTTTTTTCATTTTCGAGTTTTCTTTGATGACGCGTCACGGCCTTAAAATTGACATTTGTTCCTGCGAAAGTACATTTTCTGAAGCGTCTTGAAGCGATCTTTCGAGTGACGTCAAGAAACCCCGGATCCAACCAGTGGTTTCTTCAGGAAATCATTTTTAGTGCAATTTTTGGGAAAAAGTAAGAAGGGGGGACCCTTGGATAGAATTTCGGGTTTTTGTCAAAAATTAAAAATCGCCAATTTTACTCAAATCCGACTAACTGGCACACGAGGAACACAGATTTGAAATCCGCGTTCAAATTGGATTCTTCGTTCGGCCGCTACAGCCGTTCAAAAGTTGAAAAAATCGACTTTTTTCAAAATTTCTACATAAAGTTCATGGTGACTGGCTAACTTTTTTGCAATTTTCTCTGGATGAAATTTTTTAACGCCAATCGTTTTATCTCGTTCTTCTGATGAAAAAATAGGTAAAACAAAATTTTCTCTGGATGAAATTTTTTAACGCCAATCGTTTTATCTCGATCTTCTGATGAAAAAAAAGGTATTACATAAAGGACTACGATGATTTTTAAGAAAGTTGATTTTTTCGATTTTTTACGTTTTCGAGTTTTTTTGCTGACGTGTCACGGGCTTCAAATTGACATTTGTTTCTGCGAAAGTACATTTTCTAAAGCGTCTTGAAGCGATCTTTCTAGTGACATCAAGAAACCCCGGATCTAACCAGTGGTTTCTACAGGAAATCATTTTTATTGCAATTTTTGGGAAAAAGTTGACTTTCAAGGTGACTTTTTTGCAATTTTTTGAGATAATACGTGAAGTTCGCGAAGCGTAAATCTGAGGAAAGTTGCGGTCCGACCTGAAACTGAAGCGCGACTGAAAAGTGGGAAAAGCACGCGAAGAGGCGCGCTTTATTTGCGCGTCCCATGTGCGCCCTGCGGATTACATCCAGCGCTCTCTCTCTCTCTTTCTCCGTTTCTGTCGACGATAAATCTGTCCCATCGTTGTGTACAGTTCGTCAGTTACGCGATAGGACCGGCCAGACAGGCCCTAATAACTATATCAGTTACACGAGAGTTGACGCACGCACTAAACGCGCGCGATTTTTCCCTTCAACACAAAAAAAAAACATGGAACGGTTTCAGAACGTTTTCTCCTAGAAAACTTTCGATACTAATCGCGTGTCAGCCGGAAGTTTTAAACGGTGAGTACATAGTTTTATAATTTGTTGACTTGATCTGAAATTTTATTTTAACGGTTTAAAGTGTTTGAAGTGTGCTTTTAATTTTTTTATTTACATCTTATGTTACGCTGAAAATAAAGGGTTTAATGTGTGCTTTTAGTTTCCTTTTTACATTTTATGTAAAAAAGAAAGTAAAGAGTATTTTATGTTACAATTAAACTAACGGGTTTAAAGTGTGATTTTTCCAATTGGTAACATTTTATGTTACACTGGAAACGACACCAGAAGTACTTTGAAAGTAAAATTAAACAGACGTAGACCTCAACAAAAAAAAATTAAATTAGTTAAAGCTTTCACATTAATAAACTTCTTTTTTGATAAATCAACCTTGCATTATGGCTTTCAGTGACAAATTAATAATGTAATGCCGTTTTTGCGAGTTGCAAGACTTTCTTTCTGAAGTCGCAAAAAAACATTTTGAGTGCGAGGTTTTTCCTGCGAAGTCTTAAAAGGATCAAATAGTTGCGAATCTATTAATACAGCTGCAAACTTTCAAACCCAAACTTTGCCTCCTTTACTTGGACGTGATTACTATTATTCTATCCAAATTTTTTTAACCTAAACTTTGCCTCGGCATAATTATCTAAAGTTGCACTTTTTCTCGAGCGCTTAAAAAAATATAAAAACAATTGGAGGTCACTTGAAATTTTCCAAATTTACTCAAACAACATATTACTCCATGATACTGTCAAAATCTGCAAACGTTCCTTCACTACTTTTCAAATTAATTCCACCAGAACAAAATTTGTAATTATCTAAAATTGCACTTTTTCTCGAGCGCTTAAAAAAATATAAAAACAATTGGCAGTCACTTGAAATTTTCTAAATTTACTCAAACAACATATTACTCCACGAAACTGTCAACAAAATCTGCAAACATCCCTTCACTACTTTTCAAATTATTTCCACGAGAATAAAATTTGTAATTATCTAAAATTGCACTTTTTCTCGAGCGCTTAAAAAAATATAAAAACAATCGGCAGTCACTTGAAATTTTCTAAATTTACTCAAACAACATATTACTCCACGATACTGTCAAAATCTGCAAACATCCCTTCACTACTTTTCAAATTAATTCCACCAGAACAAAATTTGTAATTATCTAAAATTGCACTTTTTCTCGAGCGCTTAAAAAAATATAAAAACAATTGGCAGTCACTTGAAATTTTCTAAATTTACTCAAACAACATATTACTCCACGAAACTGTCAACAAAATCTGCAAACATCCCTTCACTACTTTTCAAATTATTTCCACGAGAATAAAATTTGTAATTATCTAAAATTGCACTTTTTCTCGAGCGCTTAAAAAAATATAAAAACAATCGGCAGTCACTTGAAATTTTCTAAATTTACTCAAACAACATATTACTCCACGATACTGTCAAAATCTGCAAACATCCCTTCACTACTTTTCAAATTAATTCCACGAGAACAAAATTTGTAATTATCGAAAGTTGCACTTTTTCTCGAGCGCTTAAAAAAATATAAAAACAATTGGCAGTCACTTGAAATTTTCTAAATTTACTCAAACAACATATTACTCCACGAAACTGTCAACAAAATCTGCAAACATCCCTTCACTACTTTTCAAATTATTTCCACGAGAATAAAATTTGTAATTATCTAAAATTGCACTTTTTCTCGAGCGCTTAAAAAAATATAAAAACAATCGGCAGTCACTTGAAATTTTCTAAATTTACTCAAACAACATATTACTCCACGATACTGTCAAAATCTGCAAACATCCCTTCACTACTTTTCAAATTAATTCCACGAGAACAAAATTTGTAATTATCGAAAGTTGCACTTTTTCTCGAGCGCTTAAAAAAATATAAAAACAATTGGCAGTCACTTGAAATTTTCTAAATTTACTCAAACAACATAATACTCCACGATACTGTCAAAATCTACAAACATCCCTTCACTAAATTTTGAACTAATTCCACGAGAATAAAATTTGTAATTATTTAAAATTGCACTTTTTCTCGAGAGCTCAAAAAAATATAAAAACAATCACCAGACACTTGAAATTTTCCAAATTTCCTCAAACAACATATAACTCCACGATACTGTCAAAATCTGCAAACATCCCTTCACTACTTTTCAAATTAATTCCACGAGAACAAAATTTGTAATTATCGAAAGTTGCACATTATTCTACCTAATTTTTTTTTACCTATGTAAGCCTATCATATGAAACTATTTTTTTTTGTGAACGTGTCATAAAAAGCTTGACTACAACCACCAATCAGGTACCCAGTAATTCCATCCTAATTAAAATAAATATTTTATAATTAATTGATAAAATCGCAGACAGCCTTGGCACACACCGATTTATACATTTCCACCAACCAACAATTAAATTTCCCATTCAGCGCTGAAATAAATTGCGCCCGTACAAAATCCTCGACTGGTGGTGTTATTCCAATTTCGCGAAACTCTCGGCCGACAATGCGTGTTTGTTAAGTTAAAACTGATTCCGTGTAAACGATAGGTTTCAAATTATCGATTGAACATTTTCATTTGCGACACGAGGAAACCGTCAAAATTATTAAGCCCTCGACTGCTCTAGCTTAATTATTACCTCGTTCTAAATTATTATTAAAGTTTCGAGAATATAATAACATCAAAGGGGAATAAACGTCACGGGCCCTTCTTATCTGATCAATCATTCACGACTAATTAGTTGATTAATGTTTACATTCAAGAAAATGTAAAGAATTTTGTACATAAAAAATGGTAATGTGGCCATCATGTTACTTTCTCCGACTTTCTGGTATCATTTATATTTACGCTTTCATGGTTTATTTTCAATTGAAATCATATTTTAAATGTACATCGAGAGGATGACACTGACGTTTAAAACGTCAAAATTATGAAAGATGGAAAAATTATACTTCAAATTCAAAAACTCGGTTTACTCAAAAACTAAAGGGATTTCGAAAAAAACTTATTCTTTAGAAGTTGTTCATCTTGGCATTCTCTACAATTATTATTAACATAAATTTGCTGTAACTATTATCGTTTTATAATTATAAACCAAAAATTTTAAAAAAAGAATACATTTTTTTCTCGAATAAAAATGATTTTATGAAAAATGTTTGCAAGCAAAATATGTTCATTTCTTTGTTGTCTTCAAAGTTTGTTTAAATGTTTTTGTAATATTTTTCATATTTAAGAAAATATTGGCGAAAAACAAAAAACAGTTAAGGTAAACGCCCACTTTCGGTGTACGAAATTTTACCAAAAGCTTTTCAGTTCTTCAGATTATCAAATAAGACGTATGTTCAAAGTTTCATATCAATTGCTCTATTAGTTTTTGAGATACAGCGCGCACAGACAGACACACACAGACACAATTATTTTTTTTTTTTCAGAAATTGTTGAAATGGCATCTAGGGACCCCAAAACGGATATTTCGGTAAAAAAATTTTTTGAAAAAAAATCTCGATTTCATTTCATTTCATTTAATCTTTATTGGTGTTTAACAAAAATAGTTTACACAGGTCAATATACTTTCTCGTACTTCGTAACAGAGAAAGTAAAAATAATTAGTCTACACATTTTTTCACGTCATTAAGAACCTTCATGATTTTTTTCAAATCTTTCTAAGCTTTCATGCATTTTTTTCCTGAATAATAATGAAATTTAATGTAAGCCTAGAAAATTAATTGCAACCAAAATTATATTGTTAACGTTAACACATTCAAATAATATTTAAAAAAAATATATTTTTTTTTTATTTGCAACCAAAATTATATTACATTCTCAATGTTTTCAGTAGTCCGGCAAATATTAAGACGGACATCGGTTAAAAAACGAAGAAATCACTTCGCGACGTCTGAAGGGTCCATTGTGTGTTCCATATAATGGAGGAGCCTTTGGGGAAATCTGACAAATATACGCTTTTTCCCCCCGAATACATCTTTGTGTCCCATTATGTATTTATTTTGCACCCTGTTCTGCACGTGTCAACAGCGATCCAATATGCATTCTGTTTGCCCCGGCACTTTTACGCGCCAGACAACTTCATTATATCGTTCTCAATATCAATAAAAGTTTCCAAAGTTCAAATAATGAACGCGAAAATAAATTCGGAATGTCTCCAACTTTTTATTTACAAATGAAATTACGTTTTCGCGATGTTTCAAATACGCATTTTAGAATTATCTTCATCAGACTCGTCAGTAATGTAAGTTTCTTGACTCGTCGGAATTATTTTATTAATAATAAATAAAATTATGTTTTACGGTGTCAAAAATCTGAAAACACCCCACCACTAGATTTTGAAATAATTACCCGAGATCAGAACTAATGCCTCGTTAAAATTGAATATTTTCCAGGGTGATTAAAAAAATAGAAAAACAAATGCCACCAACTTGAAACTTTGCAAATTTACTCAAAATTGATTCTACTTTACGTCCCGGTAAAAATCTGAAAACACCCCATCACTAGATTTCGAAATAACTACCCGAGTTAGAACTAATGTTTCAAAAAAATTGAATATTTTCCAGGGTGATTAAAAAAATAGAAAAACAAATGCCACCAACTTGAAACTTTGCAAATTTACTCAAAATTGATTCTACTATACGTCCCGGTAAAAATCTGAAAACACCCCATCACTAGATTTCGAAATAACTACCCGAGTTAGAACTAATGCCTCAAAAAAATTGAATATTTTCCACGGTGATTAAAAAAATAGAAAAACAAATGCCACCAACTTGAAACTTTGCAGATTTACTCAAAATTAATTCTACTTTACGTCCCGGTAAAAATCTGAAAACATCCGACCACTAGATTTCGAAATAACTACCCGAGTTAGAACTAATGCCTCAAAAAAATGGAATATTTTCCAGGGTGATTAAAAAAATAGAAAAACAAATGCCACCAACTTGAAACTTTGCAAATTTACTCAAAATTGATTCTACTTTACATCCCGGTAAAAATCTGAAAACACCCCATCACTAGATTTTGAAATAACCACCCGAGTTAGAACTAATGCCTCGTTAAAATTGAATATTTTTCAGGGCGATTAAAAAAATAGAAAAACAAATGCCACCAATTTGAAACTTTGCAAATTTACTCAAAATTGATTCTACTTTACGTCCCGGTAAAAATCTGAAAACACCCCATCACTAGATTTCGAAATAACTATCCGAGTTAGAACTAATTCCTCAAAAAATGGAATATTTTCCAGGGCGATTAAAAAAATAGAAAAACAAATGCCACCAACTTTAAACTTTGCAAATTTACTCAAAATTGATTCTACTTTACGTCCCGGTAAAAATCTGGAAACAGCCCATCACTAGATTTCGAAATAACTACGCGAGTTAGAACTAATTCCTCAAAAAATTGAATACTTTTCAGGGCGATTAAAAAAATAGAAAAACAAATGCCACCAATTTGAAACTTTGCAAATTTACTCAAAATTGATTCTACTTTACGTCCCGGTAAAAATCTGAAAACACCCGACCACTAGATTTCGAAATAACTACCCGAGATTAGAACTAGTGCGTCATTAAAATTAAATATTTTCCAGGGTGATTAATTTTTTTTAAATTGATTCTACGTTCAATTCACCGTTTAAATATTGAAAATTTAAGCGCGCACAATAGCATTTAATTGCGTTCGCGTCAAACGTTGCAGAAACTGTAATTATATCCGTTTCCACTTAATAATTAATCCAATTAGGATAAGAAGGGTTACGGTTCGGCCGAAGAAAATTCATGTCGAGGGTCTATTATGATCATTGAATACCTATCCGATAATGGGTTCTCTCGCCAGGTCGGTCTATTAATTAAGTTATGGCCCTACAGTGTTCCCTCGTGCGTTTAATTAAAAAACAATCATTACGAAAAATTCAGCTACAGTGAGAAATTGGTGGAAAAAAAAATTATGACAAATTCAACACTGCAGCCGTGAGAAATTGGTGGTGGGATTTCTAACCCGTCTGTCGGTGTGGGACGTGCGTGGGAATTCCAGAGAGGGGCAGATTTAAATTAATTAGGAAAACGTCGCCGTTGTAAGGGATGTAAGATAATTCCTTCGTTTGCGTTTAATATGGAAAGTTGGCAAATGCAACACGCATGATTCATTATCCCCTTTTATACATTTTTTCACCCCTTAAAAATTGCGAAACTCTAATCCGATTCATATCCATAATCAGTGGTACGGCTGAGGTAGCAGAGGTAGTAATTCAGTCTATCTGCTACCTCGGCCATACCATGAGTCACTGTTCATAATATCCACGTGTGAATTAATACATCTTGAATAATTCAAATGAAACAATTAAAAGTTTCAAATATTGTAATTTGAATATTCCGCAGGAAATGTACTCCAAACAAATTGCGGTGGAGTCGGTGGCGGTGTCATTAATGAATGTGTGTGGCGTTTCGTATGCGCATACGGATATCTGTTAGAAATTGAAGACGTGACTTCAAAAACCACGGGGCACTCTGCCGCAGTCATCAAAATCCCCTCACTCTGATCAAAGCCGGCAAAATATATGCATTGGGGGATTAATACACGACCCGTCCTCTTTGTACAGAAAATTATCATTCCTCTATTCCAAGTGAACATCACGCATGCAACTTTTCACGTGAGAGAGCTTTAAATCATATTTTTGTTACTAATGGCAATCCAGTCACAGATAATTTATAAACGTCGCATTTCTTGCATTAATTACTGCAACTATTCCCCAATACTGCCACTAAAGTTGGAAGCCTGTATTTACGTCAGTTTTTGAAAAATCAACAGTTTTTCGATTTTTTTAAGCGTTGAAAATGTTCATTCTTGAGTTTGATTTCGATTTTCTAGACAACTAAATAATTAACATGCTCTTATTTTTTATGCATATTAAAGCCCAATTATTCCCCAATAATGTTGTAAAAGTTGTAAGTCAGTTTTTTTTTTAAATCAATACTTTTTCCATATTTGAGCATTAAAAATCGAAATTCTTATTTTCTCTGGAAAACAAAATAATTAAAGTTGTTTGATTTTTCTGGCATATTAAAGCCCAATTATACCCCAATAGTGCCGTTAAAGTTGAAAATTTGAATTTAAATCAATTTAAAAAAAAATCAATATTTTTAAAGTTGAAAATTTGAATTTAAATCAATTTAAAAAAAATCAATATTTTTTCGATTTTTGATTGTTGAAAATGGTAAATTTTGAGTTTGAAGGCAATTATCTGAAAAACTGCATCCTTAACGAGCATGGATATTATTTTATATTAAAACCTTATCATTGATTACCAATTTGTTTCTGGTTTTGAATAATCAATGATTTTCAAGCGCTAAAAATTGCCATTCTTGAATTGATCGTGATTATCTGTGAAACGGATTTTTATTTTTCAATATGATGATGGTTTGTGGAGGGCGACCAAATGGCCGCAGCACTTGGTCCTTTGTGCCACCTCGTGAGCCCTACTCCTCAAGCCAACCTAAACTTCTTGTGATATTTTTGTTATTTTTCAATAACTTTAAAGCCAAATTATTCCGAAATAATACTGCAAAAGTAGGAAGTCTGCATTTCTGTTTATTTCGGTTTTACTGAATGTATTCCATACTTCATCGAATGTATAGAAATGTCTAAATGAATGAAATTTATGAAGATTTTTAACTTTAACTTTTTTCTCCGCGGCATTGTTAGTTCTTGCACTTTTTCCACGACGCCGGCTTACTTCTGGGAAAGATAAATGGTGTTAGTTTTGAGGGGTCCAACACAGAGGCATTAATAATGTTTTAATGATGAAAAATTATATTCGGATTGATTTATATCTCCGACGTCGAGCTGAGGTTCTGTTAGAAATATTAGGGATGAAATCATAACCTGGGCCATAATTGGCTAAAGTTACGCGGGATGTTATGTTTAAAGATGACGGTTCGATAATCAAAGGAGAAAATTATTGAGATTTAGAAAACTGAATAAAAAAATGGTGATGTGGCTTGATGGTATCATTTATATTTACGTTTTCATGGTTTATTTTGAATTGAAATCATATTTTAAATGTACATCAAGCGTTTTGTAGACTCGGACGAAACTGACGTTTAAAACGTCAAAATTATGAAAGATGGAAAAATTATACTTCAAATTCAAAAACTCAGTTTACTCATAAACCAAAGGGATTTGGAAAAAAACTTATTCTTTATAAGTTGTTCATTTTAGTATTCTCTACAACTATTATTAACATAAATTTACTGTAACTATTATCGTTTTATAATTATAAAAAAAATTTAAAAAATAATAATAATTTTTTTAATCGAATAAAAATGATTTTATGAAAAATGTTTTCAAGCAAAAGATGTTCATTTCTTGTCTTCAAAGTTTGTTTAAATGTTTTTGTGATAGTTTTCATATTTAAGAAAATATTGGCAAAAAACAAAAAACAGTTAAGGTAAACACCCACTTCCGGTGTACGAAATTTTACCAAAAGCTTTTCAGTTCTTCAGATTATTAAATAAGAAGTATGTTCAAAGTGTCATATCAATTGCACAATTAGTTTTTGAGATACGGCGCGCACAGACACAGACACACAGACACAGACACACAGACACAGACACAGACACAGACACAGACACAGAGACACAGACACACAGACACACAGACACACAGACACACAGACACAGACACACAGACACACAGACACACAGACACACAGACACACAGACACACACACACAGACACAGACACAGACACAGACACACAAACACAGACACAGACACACAAACACAGACACAGACACACAGACTCAGACACACAGACCCACAGACACAGACATACAGACACACACGCATACAGACACAATTTTTTTTCCAGAAATTGTTGAAATGGCATCTAAGGACCCCAAAACGGATATTTCTGTAAAAAAAAATTTGGAAAAAAAATCACGATCACAGTACTTTCTCGTACTAGAAAGTAAAAAAACAATGTTAATGTAACATCCTCCGATTTAACAGTTGCCAGTTGGCTGGAGATAAGTTATAATATGTTAAAAGTTAAGTGGAACATTATGTTTAAAGATCACGGTTCGATAATCAAAGAAAAAAATTAGAGATTTTAGAAAACTGAATAAAAAATATTTTACTGTAACTTTCTCTGATTTGAGAGTTCGATTATTTTCTTATCGATTAATTTACACTTGCGAAACCCTCGTTTATGGTCTGAGGATTGGAGGGTGGGATAGTGCCCACCCACCGCCCCTTATTTTCACTTAAAACTAACCCAGAAAACACTGTTTGATGAACCAAATTTTTTATTCAGATCGCGATAATTTCAAAAGCATAAAGAAAGAGCGTGTGTTTTTTTTTAAATGAAACCAGGGGTGTTGGGTGGCCCTTATCCCACCCTCCAACCTTTTGAATACTCCCAAAAAGTTTTTTTTTTTAAATAATAATGTTTTTTTTTAATGAAATGCCCAGAAAACCGTTGAATTATTTTTTTATCAATTAATTTACACTTGCAAAACCCTCGTTTATGTTCTAATGATTGGAGGGTGGGATAGTGCCCACCCACCACCCCTCATTTTCACTTAAACCTAACCTAGAAAACAAGGTTTGATGAAACTAATTTCTTACTTAAATCACGACGGATGTAATAATTTCAGAAGCATAAAGGAAGAGCGTTTTTGGATTTTTTTTTAATGAAACCAGGGGTGGTGGGTGGAGCCTATTCTACCCTCCAACCTTTTGAACACGCCCCAGAGTTTCTATGAATGAAAACGTTTCCCAAAGACTCAGAAAACCGTTAAATTATTTTTTTATTAAGTAATTTACACTTGCAAAACCCTCATTTATGGTCTGAGGATTGGAGGGTGGAATAGGGCCCACCCACCGCCCCTAATTTCCACTTAAACCTAACCCAGAAAACACTGTTTAAGGAACCAAATTTTTTAGTCAGATCGCGAGATATTTAATAATTTCAAAAGCATAAAGAAAGAGTGAATAGAACCAGGGGTGGTGGGTGGCCCCTATCCCACCCTCCAATCTTTTAAACACGCCCCAGAGTTTTTACGAATAAAAACGTTTGTTAAAGGACTAGAAAACCCTTGGATTATTTTCTTATCAATTAATTTACAATTGCAAAATCCTCATTGGTCTTCTAAAAATTGGAGGGGGGTTGGGATCCCCCCACCACCCTCCGTATTATTAAACGTCAACTACACACCCTGTTTTTTGTGGTCGTTAAACTTCTAACATTGGAGATGACTTTACAAAGAAATTACGTTGAATAACACAGAGTTTTCTGGGCTAAGTTAAAGTGGATACGGAGGGCGGTGGGTGGGCCCTATCCTACAATCCTGCCAGTTGAATAGAGCGCAGGATTTCTAAAAATAAACAATTGACAAACGGCTGGGGAAGGTGGTCGATGAAGGCCGTTTTGGCATTTTGGTGTTTTTCATACAAGAAAGTGAAGATTAGTTCACGGCTACTTTTGAAACATGAAGGTTGACCTCAACTGCAATTAAAATACATTTTCCAACAAAATTACAACGGAACGAATAATTATCATATTTTCCCGAGATTAAAATTAAAGGAAAATAAATAGTTTGTTTCTCTAAATCAAGTAATCAAGATTTAAAAACGCATGGAGGTTATTTTTCGTTTCCTGTCAAATGTTAGTGAATAATCACTGAACGTACTTATTGGAATAAAAAAATAATAGATGGCGCTGACGATATTCTAGATATAATTTAAAGGTTATTTTTCTCTTCCTGACAAATGTCAATGAATAATAACCGAACGTACTTATAGGAATTTAAAAAAATGATAGATGGCGCTGATGATATTCTAGATATAATTTTAAAGTTATTTTTTTGTTTCCTGTCAAATGTTAACGACTGAATGTACTTATTGGAGTAAAAAAATAATAGATGGCGCTGCGATATTCTAGATATAATTTAAAGGTTATTTTTCGCTTCCTGTCAAATGTTAATGAATAATCACCGAACGTACTTATTGGAATTTAAAAAAATGATAGATGGCGCTGATGATATTCCAGATATAATATTAAGGTTACTTTTCGCTTCCTGTCAAATGTCTATGAATAATCACGGAACGTACTTATTGGAATTTAAAAAATGATAGATGGCGCTGACGATATTCTAGAAATAATTTTAATAAGGGACTTTAGAATATAGAACTGGCATATCTGGGTTAAATCCATAATTTTCCCTCCTTTTTTACATACACAAACTTCCGCATTACCAACATCTATATGTGTATAATTAATTAATTAATTAAGATTGCCAACTCGAGCGGTAGAATTGGGGAAAAGTGCGAGTAGCAAATTTAGCGCCACCTGTCATTCGATCAAGTGCTGTTGGTTTCGATTTATAACTTTACTTCGTGCGGTAGTAATGAGGCGTGCGTACTCGAGTGTTGTTGTTTACAGGAGCTGATTGAATATTTGGAAACGATCCAGCCGGATTAATTTTACATATCAGAAAATTTCGCGTAATTATGCAAACCGCGCCGCCATCGCCGTTGCATTTTTACGGAGATAAAGGAACCGGTGGCTTCGGGCCAAAACTCGCGTCTCCAAGAAGGAGCGCCGTTAGTTGGATTTACTGCCCGAAAAAGTGATTAGCGAAACGCGGGTTTAAAAACCGAAATCGGTAATGGAGCGGAAGTGGAAAAACACTATTTATCTTCAGTATTAAATGATTTAATAAGGTGTAATGAATGGCTTATGCCAAAAAATTTAAAAAAAAATGGTGATGTGGCCATCACGTTACTTTCTCCGACGTGATAGTATCATAGCCATTTATTTTTACGTTTTCAATTGAAATCATATTTTAAATATACATCGAGAGGATGAAACTGACGTTTAAAACGTCAAAATTATGAAAGATGGAAAAATTATACTTCAAATTCAAAAACTCAGTTTACTCAAAAACTAAAGGGATTTCGAAAAAAACTTATTCTTTATAAGTTGTTCATTTTAGCATTCTCTACAATTATTATTAACATAAATTTACTGTAACTATTATCGTTTTATAATTATAAACCAAAAACTAAAAAAAAATAATCATTTTTTTTCTCGAATAAAAATGATTTTATGAAAAATGTTTTCAAGCAAAAGATGTTCATTTCTTTGCTGTCTTCAAAGTTTGTTTAAATGTTTTTGTGATATTTTTCATATTAAAGAAAATATTGGCAAAAAACAAAAAACGGTTAAGGTAAACGCCCACTTCCGGTGTACGAAATTTTACCAAAAGCTTTTCAGTTCTTCAGATTATCAAATAAGACGGATGCATAAAGTTTCATATCAATTACTCTATGAGTTTTTGAGATACAGCGCACACAGGTATATGCAACCACATGTGCGTAGATGCAATCTTATTAAAAGCAACCACATGTACTTATATGCAGATATATGCAACCATAGGTACTTACAAACAAAAGTATAAAATGCAACCACATATACGTAAATGTATAAGTTTTGTGTGGAAAAAATGTGTAATTACAACTAAAGTAAATAAATTGAAAAGAAACGATTTTCATCTTTACTTAATGTATTTAATACTTTTACAACAACTGAGCATTTTCACTTTTAATTAATTTTTATCGTTATTATTATCCCATATATATTAAATACCCTGCATATTAAGCACACGCCCGTATTTATTCTTTAAAAGTTCAATTCCAGTTCTTTCGACTACTACCGACATAATAAATGCCAATTTATACCAAATTAAAATTGACTCGAGTTCGCCAATTTAGTGTCGTCGGCTGTGTGTGTGTGTGTGCGAATCTGTATCAAGGATAAAAATCCAGTTTAAATTGCTAAAGGTCTGTCAGTGGACCGCACGTAACAATTTAAATCTAATCCAAGTCGACATTGCTTTTTCCCAGTCCACGTGCATCCCGGAATAAGTAATCGAATCAAATTACAAACTGGACTTAGATTACAATCGACGACATCGATACGCGAACTTTTACTTCTTTACTCTAAGCTAGTTAAGAAAAAAATAAAGTTATTATTGTTGCTGATGAGTATTATAACCTGAAACTTTCAAATTTGACATTTTAAACGTCACCGCCATACGTCATAAAAATCAATGAAATTAATACACAAAACTGGAAATAATTCATCCATCGACCCACTTCTTCTCATCCCATCCCATCCCATCTTTTGAATATAATAAATATCAATTTCGCGGCACAACAATACGCCCTCCCCTCCTCTCCTCCACCCCTCTAGAAATTCCCGTTACGGTTAACGAATTCAATGAGGGATCCCTTTATTAAAATAGACATGCAGAAGAGTCGATGCGGTCGATGAGCCGGCATCAGCCAACAAATTACACATCTCACATCCCGGCGTACGTGGAGGTCTTGATGCACACACACCAATCATCCTTCTAATCATCCCCGAATCACGTCTCCATTTATCCTCCCTCTCCCGAACTCATCGCGCATTCATTCGGTTTGATTTAATATAAATAACTCGAGCACATCAAATGCGACTTTCCCCCCTTCATAAGTTTATTTGATCTTAGTTTAGACACTGAAGACACAAATCCAAAAATACTAATGTTGTACAAAGCTTGAAATGTTTAGTTTAGACGCTCAAGTTTTACACAAATCCAAAAATACCAATGTTGTAGAAATCATGAAATGTTCAGTTTGGACGTTGAAACTTGTAGAAATCATGAAATGTTTAGTTTAGACGCACAAGTTTTACGCAAATCCAAAAATACTAATGTTGTAGAAAGCTTGAAATGTTTAGTTTAGACGCTGAAACTTGTAGAAATCATGAAATGTTAAAAAAAAATACTGTATAAGGTTTATTACATAAGTATAAAAAAAAGTCGAGTACAATTTACATCTAAATAAGGCCAAATTTACGAATCCTGCTCATGCAAGTCTTCGTCTTGTTCCACAGGCTCTTGTTTTATGTTACAAATACATTCGGGATTGTCACAGGTGGCACTATGTCTTGCGCAGACGTTGCACGGATTTTCATCCAAGTCATTGTCAATGTTGTTGATGGGTTCTTCTAAAATTTACGTCGATTGTGTTCTTAGCTATTAACTCTGTTCACATTTTATTCTCGCCGCAGTGGGCTTTGTTAACCAAAATTCGAGGTCAAAAATCAAGAGAGCAGATCAAAAAATCGAAAATATTAACAGACAAATAGAATATTTCGGCAAAAAATTGCAAAAAAAAATAAAAAACCTAAAATATTGGCCTTAAAAATGAAAAATTACTAATCGTCGCGTAAAAAAAATTGAAAATTTAGACCAAAAATCGAAAACTTGGGCCAAAAAATAAAAAAATGCAAACATCGAAAATACAAGCCAAAAAATTTAAAATCGACAATAGTCGCAATTTTAAACCGAAAATCGAAATTCGGGCCTAAAAATAAAAATGCAGACAGAAAAATCGAAAATTTTAACAAACAAATCGAAATTTGTGACCAAAATAAAGAATATTTAGGCAAAAAAAATAATGAATTTGAAGAAAAAAACAGGTCAAAGTTCTAAAATATAGACGTAAAAATCAAGTCCCGGTCTAGAAATTAAAAATGCAGGAAAAAATTGAAAATTCAAGTAAAAAAAATAATAATTTGCCATTTTTATCAAAAATTCATCAAAATTTTTTGGAGAATTTGTTTTTAATCGTTTCCAGTCGATTTAAGCACAATATTTACGACAAAAGTCATCTTGCGTATTCCGGAGTTCTTGGAAGTCTCACAAAATATTTTTTATAGACAAATAGTGTTCAGATTGAGCGCTTAGATTTGAAAAAATTGAAAAAAAAATTGAAGAAAAAATTTGTTAAATCGTTTTTCTTTTAGGTGATTTAAGCACTATTTGCTGAGAAAAGTAATTTTGCGTATCCCAGTTCTCGGGAGTCTCACAAAATATTTTTATACTGGAAAAAATTGAAAAAAAAACTGAAGAAAAAATTTGTTTAATCGTTTTTTTTTAGGTGATTTAAGCACTATTTACGAGAAAAGTAATTTTGCGTATCCCAGTTCTCGAAAGTCTCACAAAATATTTTTATAGGTAAATAATGTTCAGAATAAGCTTGAAAAAAATAGAAAAAATTTTTGTAAAAACATTTTTTTATCGTTTTTTTGGGCGATTTAAGCACTATTTACGACAAAAGTCCAACAATTTTTTTTTCATACACAAATAGTGTTCAGAATTAGCCCAAAATAAGTTTCCGAACCGAAACTTTAAAATGAAAAAAATTAAAAAAAAAATAAAAAATATTCAGGTTATAAAATTAATTCAAATAAAGGGCAAAAAAATCAAGAATTTTAAGAAAAAGAATAAACAAAACAGGACAGAGATCTAAAATATAAATAAATTAGAGACAACGTCACTTGTTCAAGAATAAGTTTGAAAAAAATAGAAAGAAAAATTGTAAAAACATTTTTTATCGTTTTTTTAGGCGATTTAAGCACTATTTACGACAAAAGTCCAACAATTCTTTTTTTCATGGACAAATAGTGTTCAGAATTAGCCCAAAATAAGTTGCCGAGCCGAAACTTTAAAATGAAAAAAATTAAGAAAAAAATAAAAAACAATATTCAGGTTATAAAATTAATTAAAATAAAGGGCAAAAAAATCAAGAATTTTAAGAAAAAGAATAAACAAAACAGGACAGAGATCTAAAATATAAATAAATTAGAGACAACGTCACTTGTCGCAGAAGCACCAAATAAACTTAATAAAGACGAAATCCATACCAATATGAAAATTTAGGTCTAAAAATAGCCAAAAAAATTGAAATATAAGAAAAATACGTTGCTATTTTTAGTCTAAACAATATTTTTTTAGCCCAAAATAAGTATCCGATCCGAAACTCAAAAATGTTGGCAAAAAAAAAGAAAAAATCCACGGACGAAAAACTATATGCAGGTTACAAAATCTAAAATAAAGGACTAAAAAACTACAAAACTCGAAAATACCAAATTCTTGCGTAAAAACTATTAATTCAGGTCAAAAATTCTAAAATATAGGGCCAAAAACCAAAAACCAAAAATTCGAGCATGAAAATTAGAAAATGCGGTAAAATAAGAAAAGAAATACGATAAATTTCGTCTTCTACAATTTAAGAGACTATAATTAACAAATCATCTACCGAAACAACTACTTTCCTGGATAGTGCTGATGCGGCTCGAAAAATTGAGATTTTAACAAAAAAAAAAAAAATTATAAGTTAACATCATTACTATCAAAAAAACAATTTTAACAAAAAAAAAATTATAAGTCAACAACATACTTCAATCATTACTATCAAAAATACAACATGCCAATAGAAGGACAAAAAACACCCCGATTGCGCCGAGAATAAAATGTGAACAGAGTATATCGTGTGTTCATTAAAAAAAAAAAATCTCAAGTGTGCCATGATTTTTTTATTTTGAAAAATTTAAGTTGGCAAGATATATTGAGGTTATGCAAACTTGTGTCATAATCACGCATTTTTTATTTTGAAAAATTTAAGTTGGTAAGATATATTGAGGTTATGCAAACTTGTGTCATAATCACGCCTTAGAACATATACTCATGGAACAGTAATACTGTATAACTTACGTGTACCGAAACTGTGTCCAACATCTGTGCGACAAGGATAGATATAACATTTCTTTTGTTCGCTATGCGAAATTTCGGAAATAACTTTCAACTAAAAACGTGTTTCGCTGGTTGCTGTGAACCATTGTGACCGCGGAATAATCGTGACTTTTAGAACGATCTGACGGTTTGTATGTCAGTTTCTGACATGTGTGCCAACTTAAATTTTTAAAAATAAAAAATCATGGCACTCGAATTTTTTTTATATATAAAACACGTATGGTTCATCCGTTGAGAGCTGACGGTGACTCATGCATTTTCGAACTAAGAATTGCTTTGCATTTTATATCTATCTTTTTCTATCCTTTACGAAACAGTATGCAATAAGATGAAACGTGTGTCTGCGTGTTAAAGAATAGGGCAGCGCAAACGTAGGTCTAAGCTCACGCATGACTCTTGCACGCTTCATACAAACACACAAAACACGCGAGCGCCACGTCAAATAACATAACCGTAAAAAGTTTGCGCGAGAATTTTTAAATATCCCGCCAATGAAAATCAGCGCGGCATCAAATTTTCTTACGGACATACGTTTACTTAAATCTTGATTCATGCGATTTTAAGGGATGAGTCACAGGCAGCTCTCAGCGGCCCGACTTTACCTGTTTGATCCTGTGGCAGATCCAAACAATGATACGAAGTCCGCTTGCTCCTCTCCGATTTGACCTCGTTCTCATCGTCAACCTTCAAACTGTCGCGAGATTTCCTCGAGGGCGCGCGCGCCCGCTGCTGCTGCTGCTGCTGCAGCTCCTGCTTCCTCCTCCTGCCGCGCTTTTTCTTCCTTCCCTTCTTCGCCTTCCTCGTCAGCTGATCGGCCCCCTTCTCCGACACGTTCCGATTCTTGTTCCTCGCCCGTCTCCTCTTGCTCCGCGAGGAGATCCTCGGCGACTTCGACCTGCTCCTCCTCCTCGAGTGGACCGGCGAGGCGGAGTGCCGCAACGTGAGGAACACCTTGCCCGCCTTCTGGCGCAGCATGCCCGTCTCGATGCCGTGCTGGATGGCCTTCCTCACCTGCATCACCACGTTCCTGGGCTTCGGCCGGAGGTTCGAGATGCTGATGCTGCTGTTCACCTGCTCGACGATCTTCCGCACCGTCGAGCCCTTGGCCTCGCGCATTCCCGCCACCGCTTGGATCACGTGCGTGAACAGCCGGGGGTAGGCCTTCTTGTTGGGCATCTTCGACCACGCCTCGTGCAAAGGTGCGAATTTTCTCGAACTTCCGCCTATGGTTTCTTCTTGTGCGCCGACGGTGTTCGCGTGAAGTTTACAGGGGGGGTGGAGGTGGATAATGCGAGGATTTCGTCCGGATTTTCTTCGCTCACTGGTTCATACTTACTAATGTAATTTGGCCGTTTTGTAAAGGTTTTTTTGATTGACAGTTATTGACTCTGAATATATTTATTTTGTTTCATGGAGTTGTTGATCGGGCCCTCGTTTTGGCAAAAATCGTGACGCGACATCTACTGTCACTTTTTAGAACAAAATTAAATGTCGGCCATTATGATTTCATGGCAAACCTTTGTTTTCAATTCAAAATAATTGCAAAGTTTTTTGCAAATATCTCGGTAAATACACTGCAGAAACTATTGAGTAAGGTACCAAATCATTCAGCTTGAAAAGTTTTAAAAATAATAATAAGACCGATACTGTCAAATAATTAGGGGAGGCAATATTTGAACATTTAAAATTTTTATTGTATGAGGTTTAACGACATATTAAACGACTTATATTAAAATTATTCCTGTGTAGATGTACGAAACAGGCAGAAGACGGTTACGACCGTTTCACCTTAGTTGGGAATCTTCACTCCGCTTTATATAATCATATACACAACAGTATGGCAGAATAATTGTAACGAAAGAAACATTTTGAAATGTGTACAGGATGATACGTACACGTGCATAAATTTCTTATGTGTTCCTATAATAACGCAGCTTTTCAAAGGCAATAAATTATTCCGGTTTTTACGCAAGAGTCCCCGATTCTGAGTATCCGAAAGCCATTATATATTTTTTGCGGAGAATGGAAAGATCGTCAAGATTGTGGGCAATATGTTACGGTCGAATGGGATTGATCTGAGGATGGTTTTGTATAATCCCTTATTTCTTATACCAGGGGCGGCTCGTTATCTAGAGCCAAAGAGCCATGGCACTACCTGTAGTTTCAAGCTCAACAAAATTTTTTAAATAATTCTTAAAACACTTTTTCGCCAGTTACTTTAATCTCTAGGCAGATAAATCGTTCTTTCTTTCTTCAAAAATGGAGGGGGTGGGGTATATTGTTTCAGTGGCTCTACCAACAACAGGTTCCACGAGCCACCACTGGTTATAACTGTTCGTTGTTAAATATGCATTTTTTTAATTGACCATTTTCTAAAATAAATAAAAAATAGTAGAAATTGTTTAAAAATTCTGAAATAATTCCATACAACTCCTAAATTATTATATTTTGAGAATATAATCAACTTCTTAAATTCCAATCATTTTTGAATGGGTTATAACTGTTCGTAGTTAAACATGCATTTTTTAATTGCGTTCAAAGTTGACCATTTTCTAAAATAAATAAAAAATAGAGGAAATTGTTTAAAAATTCTGAAATAATTCCACACAACTCCTAAATTATTATATTTTGAGAATATAATCAACTTCCTAAATTTCAAAAAAATTTTAATGGGTTATAACTGTTCGTAGTTAAACATGCATTTTTTAATTGCGTTCAAAATTGACCATTTTCTAAAATAAATAAAAAATAGTGGAAATTGTTTAAAAATTCTGAAATAATTCCACACAACTCCTAAATTATTATATTTTGAGAATATAATCAACTTCTTAAATTCCAATAATTTTTTAATGGGTTATAACTGTTCGTAGCTAAACATGCATTTTTTAATTGCGTTCAAAATTAACCATTTTCTAAAATAAATAAAAAAAATAGTAGAAATTGTTTAAAAATTCTGAAATAATTCCATACAACTCCTAAATTATTATATTTTGAGAATATAATCAACTTCTTTAATTTCAATAATTTTTTAATGGGTTATAACTGTTCGTTGTTAAACATTAATTTTTTAATAGCGTTCAAAATTGACCATTTTCTAAAATAACTAAAAAAAATAGTAGAAATTGTTTAAAAATTCTGAAATAATTCCAAGCAACTCTCAAATTACTATATTTTGAGAATATAATCAACTTCTTAAATTTCAATAATTTTTTAATGGGTTATAACCAGGGACGGTTCGTTATATAGATCCAAGGATAATTTTTAAATAATCCTTAAAACACTTTTTCGCCAGTTACTTTGATCTAGAAGATAAATCGTTCTTACTTTCTGTAAAAAGGGGGGGGGGGGGTATACTGTTAAAATGGCTCTACCATCAACATCTTCCACGAGCCGCCACTGTCTTATACTAATCCTCAGAGGTTTTATCCCTCGCGGAGATAAACAAATCTGCTTGCATTATAATTAGATGGATTGGTCCAGATATTAATATGAAAACTGTTTGTATATGGAAATCGATTTAACATTTTCATGTTCGGTCTTAATTACTGGCGCCTTGAAGGCTCCGACCGCGATGTTAATTGTTTGCAAATAGAAGAGTTTTCTGTTACGATTGCAGTTTTCTCTCCAATGCCTTCCCCCTATCTCAGTCGGCGCTTCATAATCGAATTTTTCGCGTTTTAGAAAAACACGTCTACGCTTTTAATCGAACACGTTGTCACTTTTAAAAGGGCCTAAGAGACGTAATGCAGTACCTTCGTTCCGCCTGAGGACATTCCGCGGGAGTGTGTATCGACTCGTCCCGGCGTATCCACCCTTTATTATGAATTTAATTTGCGAGTAAATTGTATTTACTGAAAATGTAATTTTGACTTTAGGTCTATTTAAATCAAAACTAAAACCCATCTAAAAATCTATAACATAACTGAATTCAAAAATTACACAATTATACAATTATGTTCTAAATTTGTAAGGTAATACCGTCAATAAATAAATAAATAAATAAATTACATAACGCCAAGAATAAGAGTCTTCTAACAAAATTATTTTAAGTTGTTTTGTGAATATATGTTTGAATTTGTATATTTTGTACCTGACGTGTAATGGATTCTATTCTATTTGTTAACTCAAATCATATACCTATAAAGCTTAAATTCAAAAAAATTCTGAACGCACAGTGAATTCATAAATATTTATTTATTGATTTATTTTTTTGTTTTTTTTAACCAAATTGTATTTAAGTCAGTGTTGTAAAAAGAAAAAATGAAAAATTAATTTTAGTAGTAGTAAACGATGTTTTATTAGGGCTATCGACCTATCGGTCTTTCTGCCCATTAATTTTATTCATATAATCTAACTCAAAACGTAATTTTAAAATAATAATAATAAATATGTTTATTTGTTCACTCGTATCCAATATCTATAGAGCTTAAATTAAATAAAAAATTCTGAATGTGCAATGAAATTTTAAAATAATAATAATAATATGTTTACTTGTTCACTCGCATCCAATATCTATAGAGCTTAAATAAAATAAAAAATTCTGAATGTGCAATGAATAAATAATTATTTAATCTTTATTCTTTAACCTTTTTAAGTTGGTGAAGTAAAAAGTAAAATGAAAAATCAATATTATTTATATAAATCATTTCAATTCATAATGTATGATTTTTTTTTGGGGCGAAATTGAGAGTAAACATGTAAATCGAATTAAGGACGATCCTCCGGGACGAGTTTATCACACACAAAGGCGGACAATTTTATGACCGGCAAAAGTCCCATTTGTCAAAATTGAAAAAGCCCGACAAAAATGTTACATTCGCAACCCTCGCCGAACGCTAAATTTCTAATGTAATATTTTTATGGATTCAGATAAATAATTTGAAAATTAAGCAAGAAAATCAACAATTGAGTAATTTTATTTATTTTATTCGGTTATAAGGCTGGAAAATATTGCTGGTCGTGAAGCCAGAGAATTATTAGATGTATGTGATTTTACGTCTTATGAGGCGCGGACTGAGGGGGAAGGCATTAAAAAGAAAAAACTGCGAACGTAACAGAAAACTCCTCTATTTACAAACAATTAACATCGCGGTCTAAGCCTTCACGGCACCGGTAATTAAGAGCGAACATAAAATTTTTATATCAATTTTCAATTTCCATACACAAGTAACTAACGTAAATGCAGCCAGATA
Source organism: Ocypus olens (assembly GCA_910593695.2). Taxonomy (NCBI): domain Eukaryota; kingdom Metazoa; phylum Arthropoda; class Insecta; order Coleoptera; family Staphylinidae; genus Ocypus; species Ocypus olens. Next base: position 56,640,812 of record OU343054.1, on the reverse strand, counting down.
TACACAGATGCAACCACTCATACATATATGCAACCATATATACACACATACATTGATGTAACCATACATACACAGATGCAACCACACATACATAGATGCAATAATGCATATACAGTGCAACCACTCATACATATATATGCAACCATATATACACATACATTGATGTAACCATACATACACAGATGCAACCACACATACATATATGCAATAATGTATATACAGTGCAACCACATATACATAGATGCAACTTCATGAACTGAAAAAATAAAATACAAACAATTTACCAAACTGCAAAAATCTCCAAATGCTCCTTTTTGTTCAGGTGCTCAAAAAAATTAAAACAAAAATCTTCAAAAATCCATATCTCTATTGAAAATTGTTGAATTTACAAAAACTAAATTTATTTTGAATTAGCGATACTTCCGCCGTTGAGGATGATTTTTTTGGAATTTTGCCTGCACATTTTATATTCTTTTCTATGATGTTTTTGTCCAAGTGCTCAAAAAATTAAAAAGAAAATTTTCAAAAATCCATATCTCTATTGAAAATTGTCGAATTTACAAAAACCAAATTTATTTTGAATTAGCGATACTTCCGCCATTAAGAATGATTTTTTTGGAATTTTGCCTGCACGTTTTATATTTTTTCTACGATGTTTTTGTCCAAGTGCTCAAAAAATTAAAACGAAAATTTTCAAAAATCCATATCTCTATTGAAAATTGTTGCATTTACAAAAAACAAAATTGATTTTGAATAAACGATACTTCCGTCACTAAGGATGATTTTTTTGGAATTTTGCTTGCACGTTTTATATTTTTTTCTATGATGTTTTTGTCCAAGTGCTCAAAAAATTAAAACGAAAATTTTCAAAAATCCATATCTCTATTGAAAATTGTTGAATTTACAAAAACCAAATTTATTTTGAATGAGCGATACTTCGGCCAGTAAGGATGAATTTCACTCAGGTGCTCAAAAAATTAAAACGAAAATTTTCAAAAATCCATATTTCTATTGAAAATTGTTGAATTTATAAAAACCAAATTGATTTTGAATAAGCAATACTTTGGCCATTGAGGATGATTTTTTTTTAATTTTTCCTGCACGTTTTATATTTTTTTTGCGATGTTTTTGTTCAAGTGCTGAAATAATTAAAACGAAAATTTTCAAAAATTCATATCTCTATTAAAAATTGTTGCATTTACAAAAAACAAAATTGATTTTGAATAAACGATACTTCCGTCACTAAGGATGATTTTTTTGGAATTTTGCTTGCACGTTTTATATTTTTTTCTATGATGTTTTTGTCCAAGTGCTCAAAAAATTAAAACGAAAATTTTCAAAAATCCATATCTCTATTGAAAATTGTTGAATTTACAAAAACCAAATTTATTTTGAATGAGCGATACTTCGGCCAGTAAGGATGAATTTTTATGGAATTTTTTCCTGCATTTTTTAATTTTTTTCTGTGAGGTTTTTGTTCGGGTGCTCAAAAAATTAGAATAAAAATTTGCAAAAATCCATATTTCTATTAAAAATTGTTAGATGTACAAAAACCAAGTAGATTTTGAATAAGCGATACTTGGGCCATTGTGGATGGTTATATTTTTTCTGCGATGTTTTTGTTCATGTGCTCAAAAAATTAAAACGAAAATTTTCAAAAATCCATATCTCTATTAAAAATTGTTGAATTTACAAAAACCAAATTTATTTTGAATAAGCGATACTTCCGCCATTGTGGATGATTTTTTTGGAATTTTTCCTGCATTTTTTATATTTTTTCTGTGATGTTTTTGTTCAGGTGCTCAGAAAATTAAAACGAAAATTTTCAAAAATTAATATTTCTATAGAAAATTGTTGAATTTATAAAAACCAAATTTATTTTGAATAAGCGATACTTTCACCTTTGAGGATGATTTTTTTGGAATTTTGCCTGCACGTTTTATATTTTTTTTTACGATGTTTGTGCTCAAAAATGAAAACTAAAATTTTAAAAAATCCATATCTCTATTGAAAATTGATGGATTTTGAAAAACCAAGTTGATTTTGAATAAGCGATTCTTGGGCCATTGTGGATGATTTTTTTATGGAATTTTGCCTGCATGTTTTATATTTTTTTCTGCGGTGTTTTTGTTCAAGTGCTCAAAAAATTAAAACGAAAATCTTCAAAAATCCATGAAATTTGTTGAATTTACAAAAACCAAATTGATTTTGAATTAGCGATACTTCGGACAATAAGGATGATTTTTTACGACTTTTTTTTTGTTTCAGATTAAAGATGCAATTCTTCAGCCTCGCGGTAATCACAGTCTGGCTGATGATGGACCTGGGGGTGTCCATGTCTTTAATGAACAAGCCCGCGCCGCAGAAGAACAACCACAAGAACATCTCGGATCTGCTGGATAATTTATTGAGAGGATACGACAATAGCATTCGGCCGGATTTCGGAGGTAAAATCTGCAAATTTCACTTAGGTAATCGTTTTAATCACCCCTTTTGTAGGCCCTCCGGCTGTCGTCGAGGTGGATATTATGGTGAGGAGTATGGGACCAATCTCAGAAGTTGATATGGTAATTTATACGTCCTCTTCATATTATCATTTACGATCGCAGCAATCAAAATCGGAATTCAAACAAAGTTTTAAGAAATTCAATTCGGGTTTGTATAAATGAATTAATTCGAATATTTAATGTTAAAGTAGGTAATAAGATGTAATAAGAGTAATTGAGAAGGTTTTAGTGATCTTTTACTGCTTCTAACATTCTTTTTTGCTTGAATCTGCGAGGCTATGTTCATTCAAAAAAAAAACCGCAAGTGTGCCATGATTTTTTATTTTTGAAAATTTAAGTTGGTAACACATATTGAGGTTATGTTACTTGTGACCGATATGAACATGTGGTTGTATATATGTATGTGCAGTTACATCTGTGCATATATGGTTGCATATGCCTACATGCATATACATGCGTGCGCTTGCATATATGAACATTTGATTGCATCTGTGTATATGTGGTTGCTTAAACTTTCGAAGAGTTTTAAATTAAATATAAATAAATCACAGCACATTGTCCGCCGTGGAAAATATCATCAGTCGCGAGAATCCTCGAGGAAAATGGTCAATTTAAAAGCATATATGAGCAATATCGGGGAAACCAAACTATTTTGTACGGTGTGTGTCGAATATGAAACATGAATTATTCATTTAGACGAATTTGTGAGAATCAGAATTTTATTGGTGGATCGGAATATAGAATATTTATTCAATAAAAAAAAAAATGTTAAGGCGATATCAATATCAATATTTGCATACAAAATGTCTGAATTGAAATATACTCAAATTTAATATTATGTTTTAAGTGCTTAAAATTGAGTTCATTCGAGCGATTTTTTTTTCAATAAAGTTACACTCGGGTCGACAGTCAAGTATAACTTTATTATACGTAATATTCAATATATAATTTTTTTACACAAGATAAAAGGCAGAAGGAGCGTAAGATAGAGATTTTTGTAAACAATTTGAAATTAAATTATTGATTCAAATTGAAAAATACTCAAGTTCAGGTTTATTAAAATATTAATTTAAATTGATAAACACTCAAAGACAGGTTGAAACAAGTTCAATATTCCCACGCATTCACATTATTAAATTTATTATGTATAATTGTTTCTGTATTAATTTTATAGAAGCTGATTCTTTTTTTTTACTAATTTTACAGACTTATTCAATGGACTGTTATTTTCGGCAGTCGTGGGTGGATACACGTTTGGCGTTCCCCGGAGACGATAAAGACACACTGGCTCTAAGTATTTCCATGTTGGCGAGGATTTGGAAGCCCGACACTTATTTCTACAACGGCAAACAGTCCTATCTGCATACCATTACCACCCCGAACAAATTCGTCCGTCTTTACAAGAATGGAAGGGTGTTGTACTCGTCAAGGTAGGACTAATATATTTTTATCGTTTACTCTTTCAAAAAAAAATGCATTTGTGTAATCTCGAATAAAAAAAATATGTTGTCCGTGGGATTCGAACCCGCATCATTATCGTTGCCGTACGCGAAAATTAATTTTCAATAATTCATAACTTACAGAAAAAATAACAAATTTTCAAAATTTTTAATTAAGAATATTATCTTGTGAATATATTAAAAAAATTGAGTAATTTAATCATAAAACTATTTTTTTTTTCGATTTTTTTTTTCTTCAAAATTTCATGGCTAAGTTTTTTGCATTTTTTTCTGGATGAATTTTTCTAACGCCAATTGATTTATCTCGTTCTTCTGATGAATAAAATGGTATTACATAAAGGTCTACGATGTTTATTAAGAAAGTTGATTTTTTCGATTTATTCCGTACGCGGAATTAGGTTGGCTATCTGGTGGAAATAAAATGTGTTCGGTTGGCAACGCTGTCGGTAACTGAAACCTTGAATATATTATTACAAATTGCAACGCCATTAGCCCTTAAATAAGTGGAATAATTCCGTAGAGCATTCGCGGATTTTAAGCACGTGCTCGGAATTGAATTTCACTTCTTTGCACGCGAATGCACTCTTAACGGACTTAATTACAATTATTACTCAAATTCAAAATATCTATTCTCATCAACGAACGCAGCTGTTGTTTATGCAAACACAAGGTATACACATAAACATCAATTAAATAACAGTTGATTTATTATAACATGCAAATTTTTTTGTGTGTCATTCAATATCCGTCGTGGCATTAGCCAGGGAAGTAGTTGTTTCCAAAAGTTAAAAAAATAAATATTCTTCGTAATAATTATAAAATTGTAATTTTTAATCAAATTTTATGTAAATAAAAATATGTTATTTCGATAAGGCTTTTCCGGAGGACGAAAAACGATCTAATATCCGACGTGGCATTAGCCAGGGAAGTAGTTGGTTCAATAAAATATTTTTCGTAATGATTATAAAATTGTAATTCTTAATCCGATATATTTTTAGTTAAATTTTACAATCGTTTGATGTGAAAAAAAAAAATGTCACTTTGGCATAGCTTTTCTGGAGGACGAATTTTTACGCTAAATTGTTTAAAGTGCATCCGGATGCGAGTGACGTTCAGCTAGATTTATGATCTTGCCGGATGAAAAATTGTAAACCCTTTTTACAACTCTAAAATATTTAAATAGATAATTTATTTTACATGAACTGTCAAATAAATTCACACGCCACACTCTCAAAGTCTTCTTATTAGTTATTAATTGTTTCATGTACTACCTCTATGTTGAATAAAGTATGTATTATTATTATTATTATTATTATTATTATTATTATTATGTATGTTACAGAGCATTTTGTAAATGATTTTCAAACTGAGCTAAAACTGTTGATTAATTTAAAACCTGAGCCGCAATTATTTTTAAAGTTTTAAAAATTCCAAAAGCAAATTCAACAGGGGAATTCGCGTAATCCAATCATTCTGGCTAATTAACGGAGATTATATTCAACTTCTTTGAAGTCGTTTCGTCCCACCTAATTATGTATTAAGGAAGGGATGTTTGAGAAGTTTTTGGGTCATTGCGGATAAACTATATCAAAGTTATGCGGAATCTGTGCGGGAGAGGTTTATTCGAAAGATTGGTAATTTTTCCTAATTATGCACAAACTATAGAACGCTAATATTGGCACACGATAATTTAAATTATTGTTATTATTAACAAGCAAATAATTTATCAGTACATTTAATTATTCTTAAGAACTGTGGACAGAACGTTAAAAAATGGTGATGTGGCCATCATGTATCATAATTTATATTTACACTTTCATGGTTTATTTTCTGTTTAAATCATATTTTAAATGTACATCGAGAGGATGAAACTGACGTTTAAAACGTCAAAATTATGAAAGTTGGAAAAATTATACTTTAAATTCAAAAACTCGGTTTACTCGAAAACTAAAGAGATTTCGAAACAAACTTATTCTTTATAAGTTGTTCATTTTGGCATTCTCTGCAATTATTATTAACATAAATTTGCTGTAACTATTATCGTTTTATAATTATAAACCAAAAATTAAAAAAAGATAATAAATGTTTTTCTCGAATAAAAATGATTTTATGAAAAATATTTTCAAGCAAAAGATGTTCATTTCTTTGTTGTCTTCAATGTTTGTTTAAATGTTTTTGTGATATTTTTCATATTTAAGAAAATATTGGCAAAAACAAAAAACAGTTAAGGTAAACACCCACTTCCGGTGCACGAAATTTTACCAAAAGCTTTTCAGTTCTTCGGATTATCAAATAAGACGTATGTTCAAAGTTTCATATAAATTGCTCTATTAGTTTTTGAGACACACACAGACACACACATACATTAGTAGAGTTTACTTGAAAATTTAGTCAATGTAAAACTGGTGAATGCGCCGGGTTCGTGGCTGAAATTTATGACTAGAAAATTTCCTTAATTTACGTTTTAATTCGCCCCTGAAAAAAAAACTAGATGCAAATACAACGCGAAAGGTTTCGCCTGTTTTATGAGAAAAATTCGTGTAGACACAAATTTTTATGAATCGCAGAACTATTTATAGGATATAGGTAATACGCCTTTGTATATTAAGGTCGGGCTTCTGTGTGCGAACGAATTCCGGGGATGGTTTTCAGAACTGATGAAATACCTTAGGCGAGAACTTGGAACTTTTTTCGCCCATCAATTCCTGCGATCACGAAAATTCCACAAAACAATCATTTATGTTTAATTAATGTAATGATAATAATGAGAAGAACTTTAATCCAATTACGTTAACATAAGTTAGAAAATACCAGCAACATATAATAAAAGGAAAAGTCGGAGTTTTAAAAAACATTATTACCTTCAAATGAGTTGTAAAAACACAAATCATTTACTTATCGTTGTCGGTAAAACAATGATTAATAATAATAATAATACATAAACCGTGCGTATCTCTAAAAAAATCTGTTAGAAGCAGATTGTAGCAATCGAGATGCGATTTAATATTTTTGTTTTTTTTTTCAATTAAAGTCTAAAATAAAGTCTGTAGAGCTTGGGGCCTTATTCATGAGGCACACGGTATATTTGTGTTATTAACTACAGTTAGAATAATATAAAATATAACTACTAATATATTAGAATAACAAAATACATTGTAGATAATAAGACGATTACTTTGAAAAAGAAGAAGAGGGCGATAATACAAAATATTTTTACAAATTTAATTTACTGCTCATTTATTATAACATTTAACAACGCGAAAATGGTTTGTTAATTACTATATTTCTAATTTGAAATAAATAAATAAACATTGCACTTCCTCAAATGGCAATTGGAGGTGTTCTATGCGTGTTGGATAATGATCAAAACAGTGTTATTACCTTTTTTTGACTCTGTAATTATACATTCAGCAAAAATGAAATAACTTACGTAACTGTGAAAATGTAATTAACAATCAATTTGTAATGATAGAAACCGGACATGATTCGTAGGTCGTGTAATTTCAAATCAAATAACAAACTAATTTATATAATTAGTTTCTTGGATAATTCATTTATTACAAGATTGTGAATAGATGTAAAATTTAGAAAAAAAAAGCAATAAATTCATCGACACGAAAAAATTATAAACACAATTGCAATCGGCTTGAAACTTTCCAAAACAACTAACAACACACAAAATACTACATTTCCGTAAAAATTAAAAACGCGTTGTTTCTAAATTTTAAAATATTTCAATATGAATGGAGATAAAATTTAGAAAAAAATTGCAATAAATTCATCGGCGCGAAAAAAAAATATAAACACAATTGCTATCGGCTTGAAACTTTCCAAAACAACTAACAACACACGAAATACTACATTTCCGTAAAAATTACAAATGCGTTGTTTCTAAATTTTAGAATATTTCAATGTGAATGGAGATGAAATTTAGAAAAAATTGCAATAAATTCATCGACGCGAAAAAAATATAAACACAATTGCAATCGGCTTGAAACTTTCCAAAACAACTGACAACACATGAAATACTACATTTCCGTAAAAATTACCAATGCGTTGTTTCTAAATTTTAAAATATTTCAATGTGAATGGAGATGAAATTTAGAAAAAATTGCAATAAATTCATCGCCGCGAAAAAAAAAATATTAACACAATTGCCATCGGCTTGAAACTTTCCAAGACAACTAATAACACATGAAATACTACATTTCCGTAAAAATTACAAACGCGTTGTTTCTAAATTTTAGAATATTTCAATGTGAATGGAGATAAAATTTAGAAAAAAATTGCAATAAATTCATCGCCGCGAAAAAAAAAAATATAAACACAATTGCCATCGGCTTGAAACTTTCCAAGACAACTAATAACACATGAAATACTACATTTCCGTAAAAATTACAAACGCGTTGTTTCTAAATTTTAGAATATTTCAATGTGAATGGAGATAAAATTTAGAAAAAATTGCAATAAATTCATCGCCGCGAAAAAAAAAATATAAACACAATTTCCATCGGCTTGAAACTTTCCAAAACAACTAACAACACACAAAATACTACATTTCCGTAAAAATTAAAAACGCGTTGTTTCTAAATTTTAAAATATTTCAATATGAATGGAGATAAAATTTAGAAAAAAATTGCAATAAATTCATCGGCGCGAAAAAAAAATATAAACACAATTGCCATCGGCTTGAAACTTTCCAAAACAACTAACAACACACGAAATACTACATTTCCGTAAAAATTACAAATGCGTTGTTTCTAAATTTTAAAATATTTCAATGTGAATGGAGATAAAATTTAGAAAAAAATTGCAATAAATTCATCGCCGCGAAAAAAAAAAATAAACACAATTTCCATCGGCTTGAAACTTTCCAAAACAACTAACAACACACAAAATACTACATTTCCGTAAAAATTAAAAACGCGTTGTTTCTAAATTTTAAAATATTTCAATGTGAATGGAGATAAAATTTAGAAAAAAATTGCAATAAATTCATCGCCGCGAAAAAAAAAATATAAACACAATTGCCATCGGCTTGAAACTTTCCAAAACAACTAACAACACACAAAATACTACATTTCCGTAAAAATTACAAATGCGTTGTTTCTAAATTTTAGAATATTTCAATGTGAATGGAGATGAACTTTAGAAAAAATTGCAATAAATTCATCGGCGCAAAAAAAATATAAACACAATTGCCATCGACTTGAAACTTTCCAAAACAACTGACAACACATGAAATACTACATTTCCGTAAAAATTACCAATGCGTTGTTTCTAAATTTTAAAATTTTTCAATGTGAATGGAGATAAAATTTAGAAAAAAATTGCAATAAATTCATCGACGCGAAAATAATATAAACACAATTGCCATCAGCTTGAAACTTTCCAAAACAACTAACAACACACGAAATACTACATTTCCGTAAAAATTACAAATGCGTTGTTTCTAAATTTTAAAATATTTCAATGTGAATGGAGATAAAATTTAGAAAAAAATTGCAATAAATTCATCGCCGCGAAAAAAAAAAAAATAAACACAATTTCCATCGGCTTGAAACTTTCCAAAACAACTAACAACACACAAAATACTACATTTCCGTAAAAATTAAAAACGCGTTGTTTCTAAATTTTAAAATATTTCAATGTGAATGGAGATAAAATTTAGAAAAAAATTGCAATAAATTCATCGCCGTGAAAAAAAAAATTTAAACACAATTGCCATCGGCTTGAAACTTTCCAAAACAACTAACAACACACAAAATACTACATTTCCGTAAAAATTACAAATGCGTTGTTTCTAAATTTTAGAATATTTCAATGTGAATGGAGATGAACTTTAGAAAAAATTGCAATAAATTCATCGGCGCAAAAAAAATATAAACACAATTGCCATCGACTTGAAACTTTCCAAAACAACTGACAACACATGAAATACTACATTTCCGTAAAAATTACCAATGCGTTGTTTCTAAATTTTAAAATTTTTCAATGTGAATGGAGATAAAATTTAGAAAAAAATTGCAATAAATTCATCGACGCGAAAATAATATAAACACAATTGCCATCAGCTTGAAACTTTCCAAAACAACTGACAACACATGAGATACTACATTTCCGTAAAAAAATAAAAACCAAAATTGACTTTTGTTTTTTTCTTTTCGAATATCTCCGGAAGCAGTTGGAATATTTTTAATTTCCTTTCATTCAACAAATTATTCAGCATTAAAATAAGATAGTTTTTCTTAATTTAACCAACTCTCTATCTCTTATGTTTACCGAGATAGTAATGCTAATGCATCGAATATGTAACACCCTGTATATTTTAAACATATGAAATATTTTAATGGGATGAAATGAAAGACATTCTAATGTTGGATTTTTTAATTTGCAGATCTTTTGATATGTCGAACATTTGATTTTTGATTTTTTTTTTTTGGTTTGTAGGTTTTCTGTGGTTCGGACATTTGATTCTTAGTTCTTTTAATTTATTTATTTATTTATTTATTTAAATACAATTGCTTGCAGATTAACGAACAGATTGAATATTCATATATTCAGGCTACATTTCGTTTTCTTGTATTTATCTAATGCTTTCTGCAACAAGTAAAGTTGTTTCTAATTTGTTTATTTATTTATTTATCCATTTACGGGAATCCCCATTTTACATAAATTCGTCTATACAAATATTACAATTTTTTACTTAAAATTAAAATTTGTAGGTCTCCTGTAATTCGGACATTTGATTCTAAGTTTTTTTTTAATTTGTAGGTCTTCTTTATGCCGCTCATTTGATTCTTAGCTCTTTTGATTCGTAGGTCACTTAATAAGTCGGTCAATTAATTTTTAGTTCTCATGAGCCTTCTGTACGTCGGGCCTTTGATTCTTAGCTCTTTTGATTCGTAGGTCACTTAATGAGTTGGTCAAATAATTTTTAGTTCTCCTGAGCCTTCTGTACGTCGGGCCTTTGTTTCTTAGCTCCTTTGATTCGCAGGTCACTTAATAAGTCGGTCAATTATTTTTTAGTTCTCCTGAGCCTTCTGTATGTCGGGCCTTTGATTCTTAGCTCTTTTGATTCGTTGGTCACTTAATAAGTCGGCCAAATAATTTTTAGTTCTCCTGAGCCTTCTGTACGTCGGGCCTTTGATTCTTAGCTCTTTTGATTCGTAGGTCACCTGATAAGTCGGTCAATTAATTTTGAGTTCTTCTGAGCCTTTTGTATGTCGGGCATTTGATTCTTAGCTCTTTTGATTAGTAGATCATTTGACTTGTCGGTCAATTAATTCTAAGTTCTTTTGATCCGTAGGCATTTTGACTCATAGTGTGTCGCCCATCCATAACCTAAAAACAGCATCCGATGTAGTTAATTATTTCACATGACCATTTCACTTACCAGCAAAGGTTTTTCCCTATGAAAACTTGTGCATCCACTGAAGAAACTCGCGCATGCGTGAATAATAATGTATAAATTAAATGATAGCGGTCGCTCTGGCGAACGTTATCTTTCATTCATCTATAATGACAGATAAGGTAAATGCGAATGATTTGGTAAGTATATTTACAAATATTTAAAATGTACACTCTACCAATTATAGAACCCAAAGAAAGCTGATCGTTGTTAATATATTTATAATTTACGATCCGCCAATTTTAAAAACCGAAGATGGCTTATGGTTGTTGATTGTATTTTTACTTTCTCCGTTACGAAGTACGAGAAAGTATTGTGATCGTGATTTTTTTTTCAAAAATTTTTTTTACGGAAATATCCGTTTCGGGGTCCCTAGATGCCATTTCAACAATTTCTGGAAAAAAAAAATTGTGTCTGTGTGTGTGTGTGTGTCTGTGTGTGTGTCTGTGTGTGTGTGTGTGTGTGTCTGTCTGTGCGCGCTGTACCTCAAAAACTAATAGAGCAATTGATATGAAACTTTTAACATCCGTCTTATTTGATAATCTGAAGAACTGAAAAGCTTTTGGTAAAATTTCGTACACCGGAAGTGGGCGTTTACCTCAACTGTTTTTTGTTTTTTGCCAATATTATCTTAAATATGAAAAATATCACAAAAACATTTAAACAAACTTTGAAGACAACAAAGAAATGAACATCTTTTGCTTGAAAACATTTTTCATAAAATCATTTTTATTCGAGAAAAAAATTTATTATTATTTTTTTAATTTTTGGTTTATAATTATAAAACCATAATAGTTAGAGCAAATGTATGTTAATAATAATTGTAGAGAATGCTAAAATGAACAACTTACAAAGAATAAGTTTTTTTTGAATTCCCTTTAGTTTTTGAATAAATTGAGTTTTTATATTTGTAGTATAATTTTTCCATCTTTTATAATTTTGACGTTTTAAACGTCAGTGTCATCCTCTCGATGTGCATTTAAAATATGATTTAAATTGAAAATAAACGAAGAAAGCGTAAATATAAATGATACCATCATGTCGGAGAAAGTAACATGATGGCCACATCACCATTTTTTTTCACAAACGGGAGAGAACGTTGATTTCTCAGCTGTCGAAATCATAATTTTCGGTGAAATGTATCCCGAGGGCGATAGCCTGAGGGATATAAATTTGCACCTCAGGAAAAATCACGTATTTCTCCCCCTTGATACATAATCTACTAGTATTGTTCATGAAATCATGAAATAATCACGCCGAAAGCGCGCGAAATTTTCAGATTTCTTAACTCGAAAATGCCCTTTTACTTATAAATACTTTTTCTTGTGTAGAATATACGTCCGGTTGTAAATCGCAATGTGACAGCAACTGTCACTTTTTGTTATCCGCCATTATGATTTCATGGCAAACCTTTGTTTTTAATTCAAAATTGTTGTGAAGTTTTTTGCAAATATCTCGGTAAATACTCTTCGGCAGAAACCATTGAGTAAGGTACCAAATGATTCAGCTTAAAAAACTTTAAAAATAATGTAAGAAGACCGATGGCGTCAAATAATTAGGGGAGCTAATATTAGCACATTTAAAATTTTACATGTAAATCCCTATGGCCCGCTTTACAACTTAAAATTAAGAGGTATTTTAAACATGTGGAATATTTTAATGGGGTGAAATTAAAACATCTATCTTTGCTCATTTGCCGAGCAAACAGGTTGAAATTAAATAGATTGGGACGCGTGTAGAGTTGATTAAAAGAGACAACCTTGGGAATTTCCTCCTGAAATAAATTGCTTATTTGTTGTTTTCGCGAGTTTAGAGTCTTGCACAGTCATGTGAATACACGCACAATTAACTCACAACTATTCTAATTTAAAAATATTTTGAAACTAATTTATACACTTAGTTAAAAGTTTGAGAGAAATCCGTATAAGTATTACAACGTATTTAAAATTAATTAAGATATACAAAATTTTTATTCACAGGAATATTTACATAATAGTTTATGATTCAACATTTTTTTTTTTAATGTGGTTGCGAAAGGGTTTTCGGCCCTTTTTATGTGTCCATTGCTAAAATCTATTTATTTTATTTATTTATTAATTTACTATATCTTTGTTCTCCTTTCTTACAAAATAAAATTCACAGTATGACTAAACATACAAAAAAACATACTCAAAATTTCAAACGAAAGGAATGATCTTCCACTCAGACCCAATTCACGTGGACAATTGATGGTACTTCTGTTTTTCTTCAGCGATGTCTATTTGTATATTTGATGCTATTTTTAAGCAATTATTTAGTCCTTTAAAGGACGTACTATTATGACATTTCTGCGTCATTGTCAAAAATAAAAAAAATATTTGTATATTAGATGTAGCTAAGTGCTGGATGAGTTTTATCTGAAGGATTGTATATATTGGTGAAGGGTGGATTGGGGATGTTTAAAAATTAATTAATATACTTTTTTTAAATTTGGTTCTCGTTTAACACGTGGTGAAACATTTTTAATATCTAATCCTAAATACTAAATATACATTGCAAATAATACTCGCTTAAATATTGTAAAATTACTTAATTAATAATATTCGCTTAAAGCCACAAAATGGTACAAATATTGTACAAAAATATCTCACAACAGAGACTCGACTCAGAGTTTTCTCAGACTGCATACTCGGCCCTCATTTCTTCCGTCAAGGGCTTAACATCCAACCAAATGTCTTCTTTAGCAGACAGCAAGAAACTGCTTGAAAATTCCAAGGGCACTTTGGTGCGGGAATTCAATGTGAATTTGTAATTGCTTATCAAAGAATAGATTCCAATTTTCGTCTGCATCATACCAAAACGCATACCTAAAAATGTTTAAAAAGTTAACACTTGAAATCAGCATACATTATTGTTTCCCAATAATGACAACAGTCAACAACAACCACTGACCATCATCAGTAAAAAAATAAATTTTATAACAGCTATTTATGATTAAGAAATTTTAAATCGTTTCATTTCAATGTTGTTAAACTTTGAATTTTCGAAGGTGAATGACTATTTCATTAATTTGTATTGCAAATTTGTATACTAATTTTTGAAAATAAAGACTTAAAGACTTAAATCAATAAATAGCTATCAACATTTAACCTCAAAATTGTCTGTCGTAAAAATTTTGCTCACCAATACAAAGTCGGGGTCCTTCACCGAATGGTAAATACGTGTAGGGATTTCTGGTTTTCTTGTTATCATCCGAAAACCTCTCCGGATCGAATTTAAGAGGCTCTGGATAGTATTGGGAATTGTAGTGCAACCCCATAACGGAAATACCGACGTTCGTTCCCTTTTCCAACACCAAATCGGAATTCGGCATTTTGTATTCCGTTGTACAGCGTCTTGTTAATAATGGAACCGATGGATACATCCTCAGTGTTTCTGAGATATTTCAAATTATAAATCTACGTAATTTCATTGGAGAATATTTGGTTTTAGTATAATTGATTGTGAAGTGTGAGCCACAAAATTCGCAATTTTGGAAGGATAAATCATGTTTGGGTGGAAATTCTGGAAAAACTGTTGATGACGTATTTCTGGATTATTGGCTGATTTTATAGCTACACATGTGTAGAGTGTTGCCACAAAGTTTAATAAAAATCGCTCGAGGATTTTTCGTGAAATTCGAAAAAATCCACTGGAACGTTTATTTTGGAAGGATAAATCATGTTTGCGTGGAAATTCTGGAAAAACTGTTAATGACGTATTTTTCGATTAGTGGCTGATTTTGTAGCTGCACATGTATAGAATGTTGCCACAAAGTTTAATAAAAATCGCTCGAGGATTTTTCGTGAAATTCGAAAAAATCCACTGGAACGTCTATTTTGGAAGGATAAATCATGTTTGGGTGGAAATTCTGGAAAAATTGTTAATGACGTATTTTTGGATTATTGGCTGATTTTGTAGCTACATATGTGTAGAATGTTGCCACAAAGTTTAATAAAAATCGCTCGAGGATTTCTCGTGAATTTCGAAAAAATCCACCGGAACGTCAATTTTGGAAGGATAAACCATGTTTGGGTGGAAATTCTGCAAAAACTGTTGATGACGTATTTTTGGATTATTGGTTGATTTTGTAGCTACACATGTATAGAATGTTGCCACAAAGTTTAATAAAAAATCGCTGGAGGATTTTTCGTGAAATTCGAAAAAATCCACCGGAACGTCAATTTTGGAAGGATAAATCATGTTTGGGTGGAAATTCTGGAAAAACTGTTAATGACGTATTTTTGGTTTATTGGCTGATTTTGTAGCTACACATGTGTAGAATGTTGCCACAAAGTTTAATAAAAATCGTTGGAGGATTTTTCGTGAAATTCGAAAAAATCCACCGGAACGTCGATTTTGGAAGGATAAATCATGTTTGGGTGGAAATTCCGGAAAAACTGTTAATGACGTATTTTTGGATTATTGGCTGATTTTGTAGCTACACATGTGTAGAATGTTGCCACAAAGTTTAATAAAAATCGCTCGAGGGTTTTTCGTGAAATTCGAAAAAATCCACCGGAACGTCAATTTTGGAAGGATAAATCATGTTTGGGTGGAAATTCAGGAAAAACTGTTAATGACGTATTTTTGGATTATTGGCTGATTTTGTAGCTACACATGTGTAGAATGTTGCCACAAAGTTTAATAAAAATCGCTCGAGGATTTTTCGTGAAATTCGAAAAAATCCACCGGAACGTAAATTTTGGAAGGATAAATCATGTTTGGGTGGAAATTCTGGAAAAACTGTTAATGACGTATTTTTGGATTATTGGCTGATTTTGTAGCTACACATGTGTAGAATGTTGCCACAAAGTTTAATAAAAATCGCTCGAGGATTTCTCGTGAAATTCGAAAAAATCCACCGGAACGTCGATTTTGGAAGGATAAATCATGTTTGGGTGGAAATTCTGGAAAAACTGTTAATGACGTATTTTTGGATTATTGGCTGATTTTGTAGCTACACATGTGTAGAATGTTGCCACAAAGTTTAATAAAAATCGCTCGAGGATTTCCTGTGAAATTCGAAAAAATCCACCGGAACGTCAATTTTGGAACGATAAATCATGTTTGGGTGGAAATTCTGGAAAAACTGTTGATGACGTATTTTTTTATTATTAGCTGATTTTGTAGCTACACATGTATGGAATGTTGCCACAAAGTTTAATAAAAATCGCTCGAGGGTTTTTCGTGAAATTCGAAAAAATCCACCGGAACGTCAATTTTGGAAGGATAAATCATGTTTGGGTGGAAATTCTGGAAAAACTGTTAATGACGAATTTTTTTATTATTAGCTGATTTTGTAGCTACACATGTATAGAATGTTGCCACAAAGTTTAATAAAAATCGCTCGAGGGTTTTTCGTGAAATTCGAAAAAATCCACCGGAACGTCAATTTTGGAAGGATAAATCATGTTTGGGTGGAAATTCTGGAAAAACTGTTAATGACGTATTTTTGGATTATTGGCTGATTTTGTAGCTACGCATGTGTAGAATGTTGCCACAAAGTTTAATTAAAATCGCTCGAGGATTTTTCGTGAAATTCGAAAAAATCGAGCGGGACGTCTATTTTGGAAGGATAAAAAAATTCAGTGGCTCACACTTTAAGATTTGGACATTAATCTTCCTCACTCACCCTCAATAACTTGTTGCAAATACTTCATCTCCATCATAGCCTCATACGAAATCTCCCCTTTATACTTCTTCAGCACTTCAGCAATTTCCCTTCTGACCTTATCCTGGATATCCTCGTGCCTGGCGAGCTCGAACAAACAGAAAGTCATCGTGGAGGAACTAGTCTCGAAACCTGCGATGAAGAAAACGAAGGACTGAGCGACGACCACCCTCATGGAAAACTCTTCATCGCCATCATCGACCCGATCTTTCCCCTCCATGCGATCGATCAGCAGCTGCATGAAATCTTTCCTCGTGACATTATTGGTCTTCCTGTGGTTCACCACCTCCTCCACGATTCTATAGAAAAAGTTGGCCGAGCCGCTGTTGAAGGGCTTCAAGTTGAGTTTACGCGCCAATCCCGGAAACGCGAAAGTCAACATGTCCTTAACGATCTCCGTATACTTCGGACGAACGATGGCCATTCCGTACTTGATGAAGTCGGTGTTGGAATTTTCGAAGCTGTTGCAATCGATGCCGAACGCGCAGGAGCCGATAACGTCCATGGAATACCTGGCGAGGATCTGTTTGATGTTAACAACGCCGTCCGCGCACTTGCCGATTTCTTTGGGGATCGGGTCGGTGCACCTGACCACGGTTTCGAACATCATCTTCATCTTGCCGGAGGTGAAGGTGGGCGTTAACCTCCTGCGCATGTTCCTCCACTTGTCGTTCTCTAAAGCGAAGAGATGCTCGCTGATGGCTTGGTCCTCGTGCATGTACATGCCTCTGGAGTTGAAGTGTTGGTAGTCCTGGGTGAGGATGAGCTTGATGATGTCGGGGTCGACGGGTATGTACACGGGACTGGCGAACGTGTAAGCGCCCCCCGCGCGGACGCCCATGTCCTTGAATTCGTTGTAGAAATCGCGGAAGTTGATGGGCGCGGATTTTTTCGTGATCAGAGGGTTGTCGAGGTTTCCGAAGGGGAAGCGGGTTTTCTTGAGGGTTGCGATGTTCTTCCTCGGCCAGTAGGTGAACGACCATTTGTAGAAGATGTAGACGGAGGTGAGGATTATGGTTAAAGTGGTGATTATGTCGAAGATGAAGAACATTTTGAGTGTTTTGTTGAATTAATTTTAAAATCTTTGGCTTCTAAAAAATTCACCTGAATAATATTCCTAATTTCAAAATCTTTGGCTTGAATTTTTTTTTATCTAAAAAAATCACCTTGTTATTTTTTTAACTACTTGCATCAATGATGATGCCAAATTTCAAAATCTTTGGCTTGATATTTTCTTTATTAAAAAAACTCACCTTGTTATTTTTGAAGGAATTGAAGGAATAATAATTCCAAATTTGATTTTTTTTGTCTAAAAAATCATTAATTGATTGATTACACTTTTTAAAATTTTAATTCACAAAATAACTACCTTTACTTTTTAGTAACACACTTGTAAAACACTTCACCGAGCTCGATCTCAATGTCAAGACCGAGAATGAATTTCCTAACGCGGTCGTCCTTCTTAAATATGGCTTATCGCGTGCGTGCTCGAAAACGCCATCTCATTGAACATAATTTTGTTCGGAGATAATTAACAGTCATAGATTTAATGTGTTATAGATGTATTTGCACAAAAATATGTTGACATGACATGCGCGATTTTGTAATACCGAAAAATATTTGATTTACTTATAGTTGCAAATTTATATATTTTGAGTTTTTATATCTAAAGCACAAACGAGATCTTATTGTTTTCATATAATTTTTACTTTCTCTTAAGTACGAGAAAGTTTTGTGATCGTGATTTTTTTTTTAAACGGAAATATCCGTTCTGTATCTCAAAAACTAATACAGCAATTGATATGAAACTTTGAACATCCGTCTTATTTGATAATCCGAAGAACTGAAAAGCTTTTGGTAAAATTTCGTGCACCGGAAGCGGGCGTTTACCTCAACCGTTTTTTTGTTTTTTATCAATATTTTCTTAAATATGAAAAATATCACAAAAACATTTAAACAAACTTTGAAGACAACAAAGAAATGAACATCTTTCGCTTGAAAACATTTTTCATAAAATCATTTTTATTCGAGAAAAAAATTTATTATTATTTTTTTAATTTTTGGTTTATAATTACAAAACGATAATAGTTACAGCAAATTAATGTTAATAATAATTGTAGAGAATGCTAAAATGAACAACTTACAAAGAATAAGTTTTCTTCGAAATCCCTTTAGTTTTTGAGTAAAATGAGTTTTTATATTTGAAGTGTAATTTTTCCATCTTTCATAATTTTGACGTTTTAAACGTCAGTTTCATCCACTCGATGTACATTTCAAATATGATTTAAATAGAAAATAAACCATGAAAACGTAAATATAAATGATACCATCAAGTCGGAGAAAGTAACATGATGGCCACATCACCATTTTTTTATTAAATAATTATTTACTATGATGCTAGAGCTGGCGTCATGGACGTGTATCCCGGGCCAAAAAAACTATGATTTGTATTGATCAGCCTCTTAAAAAAAACCCTATCTTTTGACAAGGTGAAAATATCGCCAGTTTTCTAGAAACTTAATTTTTTATAATGTATTTCTTCTCAATAAAAATTTGTTGTGAGTTTTTCAATTTAATTTAAAATAATTATTGTGTTATTCTTTAATAAAATAATCGACTAAAGTCAGTTGTAACATAATTTCATTGCAGATTAACGATTAAAGCCGGCTGCCCGATGAATCTTGAAGATTTCCCGATGGATATACAAAGATGTCCCTTAAAATTTGGATCGTGTAAGTACTACCAGTTTTATTTTAAAACGTTTTTAAGTAAATAAAATATAATATATAATAATTTCCGAACTGAAAAAATCAATTTTACGGTACAAACGTTTTTAAGTAAATAATTTTTTTTTTTCGTAAAAATGTTCGAACTGAAAAAATCATTATTACGGTCCCTCGAGACGATTTCAATCAAATCAATTTTATTCATAACGTATATTAGATTTAGACATTTTCTTTAGTTATAAATGGGACTGTAATGAGTGATTATGCGGATAATTGTAAACTGTAACATCGTCCAAGAGTTGAGAGTTGAGAAATGACCGCAATGGAAACAAAGGCTTTGTATTAGATAACCCCTTATATATATATATATATATATATATATATATAACAGAGGGTATTAGATATATAAAAGATAATACTAAACGGTCATTTATTACAGCTGGACCATTCATCTTCCGCCATTCAGCATCCAGGTGCTGGAATGATTTTCTTTTTTTCCTGACATTTCATTACCGTAACACGAAATAGTTTATTTGATGGGGGTGATAAATCAACGACATTGTTTTAAACCGAACGACGATTTCCAATATTAAAACTCAACGTTTGTTAACTGCTAGAAATTAATTTAAATGGCGAGACTCCAAACAAAAATTGCAGTGGAAAAAATTGCGTCTCAAGATTTAAAAATTTCTTAAAAATTTATCACGCTAGGAATTGGCGTCAAAATCTTCAAATACACTCGGGATTAATGTATTTTTGCTGTAATAAAAAAACAACCCCCGCACCCCGGCTGGAAACAAAATGGCGAGACTCCAAACAAGAATTGCAGTGGAAAAAATTGCATCTCAAGATTTAAAATTTTTTAAAAAAATTATCGCACTAGGAATTGGCTTCAAAATCTTCAAATACACTCGGGATTAATGTATTTTTGCTATAATAAAAAAAACAACCCCGGCACCCCAGCTGGAAAAAAAATGGCGAGACTCCAAACAAGAATTGCAGTGGAAAAAATTGCATCTCAAGATTGAAAAAATTCTTAAAACTTTATCACGCTAGGAATTGGCTTCAAAATCTTCAAATACACTCGGGATTAATGTATTTTTACTTTAATAAACAAACAACCCCCGCACCCCAGCTGGAAACAAAATGGCGAGACTCCAAACAAAAATTGCAGTTGAAAAAATTGCATCTCAAGATTTAAAAAATTCTTAAAAATTTATCACGCTAGGAATTGGCTTCAAAATCTTCAAATACACCCAGGATTAATGTATTTTTGCTACAATAAAAAAAAAACCCGCACCCCAGCTGGAAACAAAATGGCGAGACTCCAAACAAGAATTGAAGTTGAAAAAATTGCATCTCAAGATTGAAAAAATTCTTAAAAATTTATCACGCTAGGAATTGGCTTTAAAATCTTCAAATACACTCGGGATTAATGTATTTTTGCTATAATAAAAAAACAACGCCCGCACCCCAGCTGGAAACAAAATGGCGAGACTCCAAACAAGAATTGCAGTGGAAAAAATTGCACCTCACGATTTAAAAAATTCTTAAAAATTTATCACGCTAGGAATTGGCTTCAAAATCTCCAAATACACTCGGGATTAATGTATTTTTGCTATAATAAAAAAACAACCCCCGCACCCCAGCTGGAAACAAAATGGCGAGACTCCAAACAAGAATTGCAGTGGAAAAAATTGCATCTAAAGATTGAAAAAATTCTTAAAAATTTATCACGCTAGGAATTGGCTTCAAAATCTCCAAATACACTCGGGATTAATGTATTTTTGCTATAATAAAAAAACAACCCCCGCACCCCAGCTGGAAACAAAATGGCGAGACTCCAAACAAGAATTGCAGTGGAAAAAATTGCATCTCAAGATTTAAAAAATTCTTAAAAATTTATCACGCTAGGAATTGGCTTCAAAATCTCCAAATACACTCGGGATTAATGTATTTTTGCTATAATAAAAAAACAACCCCCGCACCCCAGCTGGAAACAAAATGGCGAGACTCCAAACAAGAATTGCAGTTGAAAAAATTGCATCTCAAGATTTAAAAAATTCTTAAAAATTTATCACGCTAGGAATTAGCGTCAAAATCTTCAAATACACTCGGGATTAATGTATTTTTGCTATAATAAAAAAACAACCCCCGCACCCCAGCTGGAAACAAAATGGCGAGACTCCAAACAAGAATTGCAGTGGAAAAAATTGCATCTCAAGATTTAAAAAATTCTTAAAAATTTTATCACGCTAGGAATTGGCTTCAAAATCTCCAAATACACTCGGGATTAATGTATTTTTGCTATAATAAAAAAACAACCCCCGCACCCCAGCTGGAAACAAAATGGCGAGACTCCAAACAAGAATTGCAGTGGAAAAAATTGCATCTCAAGATTTAAAAAATTCTTAAAAATTTTATCACGCTAGGAATTGGCTTCAAAATCTCCAAATACACTCGGGATTAATGTATTTTTGCTATAATAAAAAAACAACCCCCGCACCCCAGCTGGAAACAAAATGGCGAGACTCCAAACAAGAATTGCAGTGGAAAAAATTGCATCTCAAGATTTAAAAAATTCTTAAAAATTTATCACGCTAGGAATTAGCGTCAAAATCTTCAAATACACTCGGGATTAATGTATTTTTGCTATAATAAAAAAACAACCCCCGCACACCAGCTGGAAACAAAATCGCGAGACTCCAAACAAGAATTGCGGTGGAAAAAATTGCATCTCAAGATTTAAAAAATTCTTAAAAATGTATCACGCTAGGAATTGGCTTCAAAATCTTCAAATACACTCGGGATTAATGTATTTTTGCTATAATAAAAAAACAACCCCCGCACCCCAGCTGGAAACAAAATGGCGAGACTCCAAACAAGAATTGCGGTGGAAAAAATTGCATCTCAAGATTTAAAAAATTCTTAAAAAATTATCACGCTAGGAAGTGGCTTCAAAATTTTCAAATACACTCGGGATTAATGTATTTTTGCTATAATAAAAAAAACAACCCCCGCACCCCAGCTGGAAACAAAATGGCGGGACTCCAAATAAGAATTTCAGTAGAAAAAATTGCATCTCACGATTTAAAAAATGTATTTTAAAACTTACAAACGGATAAAGTTGCGTAATGCACACACATCGTTTTTTTTTGTTATCATCCAATTTGTTATCTGAATTATTAATAGTCGCACTTTTCGATTCGTTGCAAAATACTCATTTGAAATAATGAATGCGAAATGACTTGCTTGAATTATATGTTTACACAACATGATAATTTAAACTTGCTCAAAATATGGAGTGTAGATAATTTGTTTTTTTTTTTAGAAAATCATTTTAAATGCATAATCATTTAAACTTGGCCAAAATGTGTTGACGGTCCGAATCAAACGGTGTTTTTTTTTTCAGAAAATAATTTCAAATGTAAAAGTAAGAAAAAATGTGGCCATCATGTTACTTTCTCCGACTTGATGGTATCATAGCCATTTATATTTACGTTTTCATGGTTTATTTTCAATTGAAATCATATTTTAAATGTACAGCGAACGTTTGTAGACTCGGATGAATCTGACGTTTAAAACGTCAAAATTATGAAAGATGGAAAAATTATACTTCAAATTCAAAACCTCAGTTTACTCAAAAACTAAAGGGATTTCGAAAAAAATGTATTCTTTATAAGTTGTTCATTTTGGCATTATTATATTATTATATATTATATATTTCCAAGGAGAACATTTGGTAAATGCATGGGTTAGTCGGTTTACTTAAAATTTAAGAAATATAATTTAAAAAAAAATTATTCTGATAAAACATGATTAATGATTTTTATAAAACTTTTTGTGTACATGATTTGTAAGTAGAACTGCGAATTTTTCTTCACCCGTATCAGATATTAATATCCATAAGCAAGAAAAAAAATGGTTAAAGGTTATTCTGAAAAATTACATGTTTGCGGTTCGAGTCGGCGCTTTTTCAAATCGAACGTGATTCAGGGTCATAAACAGATTTATATATGGACCCCTTGGAGTGGATTTATGGTGCTTATTTACATGCTTTTTTCTTGTATTCCGTTCACGCCCTCTCTGAAAAAAATCTGCTTTAACAAACTATTTCTTTACACAACGATATAACCATTGCGGGATGCTAATACTTCAACAGGGATGATCTATTGATGACAGTTAGATCTTCACTTAAATCATCACCACAAAATTTTCTCACTGTGTGAAGCTCATTTATGAATGGTGGATGCGCCGGGAACTTAACATTTATGCAATTTTCAGTTGGGTACACATCTCGAGACGTGATTTACAGATGGAATTCGGCTCGCCAGGTGGCCATTGCCGAGGACATGAAGCTGTCGCAGTTCGACCTAATCGCGACGCCCGCTGCGAACCGAACAGACACGATCATCAACAGCGACAAGCAATCAGGTGTCAGAAGTATTACCAACATGTATATCAGTAAGACATTTACGTGCACGTAATATCTTATTATTTAATTATATCACAGTTACGTCTTCTTAAAGTTGTGTATTCATTTTTTAATTTTAGTTAGAATAAATATAAAACGTCAGGTTAAAATCGTCAGAAAGTGATCTAGTAAAGGGATGGTTTTAGATTTCGATTGAATTACGAAGCACAATCTATTTTGAGTAAATTTTGAAAGTTTCAAGTCTGCAGCAATCGTTTTTATATTTTTTTAAAGCGTCAGAAAGTGAACAAAACCAGCACGACTACAAACTAAGTTCTGGGGTGATTACTTGAAATCTAGTGAAGGGATGGTTTCAGATTTTGATTGAACTACGAAGCACAATCTATTTTGAGTAAATTTTGAAAGTTTCAAGTCTGCAGCAATCGTTTTTATATTTTTTAAAGCGTCAGAAAGTGAACAAAACCAGCACGACTACAAACTAAGTTCTGGGGTGATTACTTGAAATCTAGTGAAGGGATGGTTTCAGATTTTGATTGAACTACGAAGCACAATCTATTTTGAGTAAATTTTGAAAGTTTCAAGTCTGCAGCAATCGTTTTTATATTTTTTTAAAGCGTCAGAAAGTGAACAAAACCAGCACGACTACAAACTAAGTTCTGGGGTGATTACTTGAAATCTAGTGAAGGGATGGTTTCAGATTTTGATTGAACTACGAAGCGCAATCTATTTTGAGTAAATTTTGAAAGTTTCAAGTCTGCAGCAATCGTTTTTATATTTTTTTAAAGCGTCAGAAAGTGAACAAAACCAGCACGACTACAAACCAAGTTCTGGGGTGATTACTTGAAATCTAGTGAAGGGATGGTTTCAGATTTTGATTGAACTACGAAGCACAATCTATTTTGAGTAAATTTTGAAAGTTTCAAGTCTGCAGCAATCGTTTTTATATTTTTTTAAACCGTCAGAAAGTGAACAAAACCAGCACGACTACAAACTAAGTTCTGGGGTGATTACTTGAAATCTAGTGAAGGGATGGTTTCAGATTTTGATTGAACTACGAAGCACAATCTATTTTGAGTAAATTTTGAAAGTTTCAAGTCTGCAGCAATCGTTTTTATATTTTTTTAAACCGTCAGAAAGTGAACAAAACCAGCACGACTACAAACTAAGTTCTGGGGTGATTACTTGAAATCTAGTGAAGGGATGGTTTCAGATTTTGATTGAACTACGAAGCACAATCTATTTTGAGTAAATTTTGAAAGTTTCAAGTCTGCAGCAATCGTTTTTATATTTTTTTAAACCGTCAGAAAGTGAACAAAACCAGCACGACTACAAACTAAGTTCTGGGGTGATTACTTGAAATCTAGTGAAGGGATGGTTTCAGATTTTGATTGAACTACGAAGCACAATCTATTTTGAGTAAATTTTGAAAGTTTCAAGTCTGCAGCAATCGTTTTTATATTTTTTTAAACCGTCAGAAAGTGAACAAAACCAGCACGACTACAAACTAAGTTCTGGGGTGATTACTTGAAATCTAGTGAAGGGATGGTTTCAGATTTCGATTGAATTACAAAGCACAATCTATTTTGAGTAAATTTTGAAAGTTTCAAGTCTGCAGCAATCGTTTTTATATTTTTTTAAACCGTCAGAAAGTGAACAAAACCAGCACGACTACAAACTAAGTTCTGGGGTGATTACTTGAAATCTAGTGAAGGGATGGTTTCAGATTTTGATTGAACTACGAAGCACAATCTATTTTGAGTAAATTTTGAAAGTTTCAAGTCTGCAGCAATCGTTTTTATATTTTTTTAAACCGTCAGAAAGTGAACAAAACCAGCACGACTACAAACTAAGTTCTGGGGTGATTACTTGAAATCTAGTGAAGGGATGGTTTCAGATTTCGATTGAATTACAAAGCACAATCTATTTTGAGTAAATTTTGAAAGTTTCAAGTCTGCAGCAATCGTTTTTATATTTTTTTAAACCGTCAGAAAGTGAACAAAACCAGCACGACTACAAACTAAGTTCTGGGGTGATTACTTGAAATCTAGTGAAGGGATGGTTTCAGATTTTGATTGAACTACGAAGCACAATCTATTTTGAGTAAATTTTGAAAGTTTCAAGTCTGCAGCAATCGTTTTTATATTTTTTTAAACCGTCAGAAAGTGAACAAAACCAGCACGACTACAAACTAAGTTCTGGGGTGATTACTTGAAATCTAGTGAAGGGATGGTTTCAGATTTTGATTGAACTACGAAGCACAATCTATTTTGAGTAAATTTTGAAAGTTTCAAGTCTGCAGCAATCGTTTTTATATTTTTTTAAACCGTCAGAAAGTGAACAAAACCAGCACGACTACAAACTAAGTTCTGGGGTGATTACTTGAAATCTAGTGAAGGGATGGTTTCAGATTTCGATTGAATTACAAAGCACAATCTATTTTGAGTAAATTTTGAAAGTTTCAAGTCTGCAGCAATCGTTTTTATATTTTTTTAAACCGTCAGAAAGTGAACAAAACCAGCACGACTACAAACTAAGTTCTGGGGTGATTACTTGAAATCTAGTGAAGGGATGGTTTCAGATTTTGATTGAACTACGAAGCACAATCTATTTTGAGTAAATTTTGAAAGTTTCAAGTCTGCAGCAATCGTTTTTATATTTTTTTAAAGCGTCAGAAAGTGAACAAAACCAGCACGACTACAAACTAAGTTCTGGGGTGATTACTTGAAATCTAGTGAAGGGATGGTTTCAGATTTTGATTGAACTACGAAGCACAATCTATTTTGAGTAAATTTTGAAAGTTTCAAGTCTGCAGCAATCGTTTTTATATTTTTTTAAAGCGTCAGAAAGTGAACAAAACCAGCACGACTACAAACTAAGTTCTGGGGTGATTACTTGAAATCTAGTGAAGGGATGGTTTCAGATTTTGATTGAACTACGAAGCGCAATCTATTTTGAGTAAATTTTGAAAGTTTCAAGTCTGCAGCAATCGTTTTTATATTTTTTTAAAGCGTCAGAAAGTGAACAAAACCAGCACGACTACAAACCAAGTTCTGGGGTGATTACTTGAAATCTAGTGAAGGGATGGTTTCAGATTTTGATTGAACTACGAAGCACAATCTATTTTGAGTAAATTTTGAAAGTTTCAAGTCTGCAGCAATCGTTTTTATATTTTTTTAAACCGTCAGAAAGTGAACAAAACCAGCACGACTACAAACTAAGTTCTGGGGTGATTACTTGAAATCTAGTGAAGGGATGGTTTCAGATTTTGATTGAACTACGAAGCACAATCTATTTTGAGTAAATTTTGAAAGTTTCAAGTCTGCAGCAATCGTTTTTATATTTTTTTAAACCGTCAGAAAGTGAACAAAACCAGCACGACTACAAACTAAGTTCTGGGGTGATTACTTGAAATCTAGTGAAGGGATGGTTTCAGATTTTGATTGAACTACGAAGCACAATCTATTTTGAGTAAATTTTGAAAGTTTCAAGTCTGCAGCAATCGTTTTTATATTTTTTTAAACCGTCAGAAAGTGAACAAAACCAGCACGACTACAAACTAAGTTCTGGGGTGATTACTTGAAATCTAGTGAAGGGATGGTTTCAGATTTTGATTGAACTACGAAGCACAATCTATTTTGAGTAAATTTTGAAAGTTTCAAGTCTGCAGCAATCGTTTTTATATTTTTTTAAACCGTCAGAAAGTGAACAAAACCAGCACGACTACAAACTAAGTTCTGGGGTGATTACTTGAAATCTAGTGAAGGGATGGTTTCAGATTTCGATTGAATTACAAAGCACAATCTATTTTGAGTAAATTTTGAAAGTTTCAAGTCTGCAGCAATCGTTTTTATATTTTTTTAAACCGTCAGAAAGTGAACAAAACCAGCACGACTACAAACTAAGTTCTGGGGTGATTACTTGAAATCTAGTGAAGGGATGGTTTCAGATTTTGATTGAACTACGAAGCACAATCTATTTTGAGTAAATTTTGAAAGTTTCAAGTCTGCAGCAATCGTTTTTATATTTTTTTAAACCGTCAGAAAGTGAACAAAACCAGCACGACTACAAACTAAGTTCTGGGGTGATTACTTGAAATCTAGTGAAGGGATGGTTTCAGATTTCGATTGAATTACAAAGCACAATCTATTTTGAGTAAATTTTGAAAGTTTCAAGTCTGCAGCAATCGTTTTTATATTTTTTTAAACCGTCAGAAAGTGAACAAAACCAGCACGACTACAAACTAAGTTCTGGGGTGATTACTTGAAATCTAGTGAAGGGATGGTTTCAGATTTCGATTGAATTACAAAGCACAATCTATTTTGAGTAAATTTTGAAAGTTTCAAGTCTGCAGCAATCGTTTTTATATTTTTTTAAACCGTCAGAAAGTGAACAAAACCAGCACGACTACAAACTAAGTTCTGGGGTGATTACTTGAAATCTAGTGAAGGGATGGTTTCAGATTTTGATTGAACTACGAAGCACAATCTATTTTGAGTAAATTTTGAAAGTTTCAAGTCTGCAGCAATCGTTTTTATATTTTTTTAAACCGTCAGAAAGTGAACAAAACCAGCACGACTACAAACTAAGTTCTGGGGTGATTACTTGAAATCTAGTGAAGGGATGGTTTCAGATTTTGATTGAACTACGAAGCACAATCTATTTTGAGTAAATTTTGAAAGTTTCAAGTCTGCAGCAATCGTTTTTATATTTTTTTAAAGCGTCAGAAAGTGAACAAAACCAGCACGACTACAAACCAAGTTCTGGGGTGATTACTTGAAATCTAGTGAAGGGATGGTTTCAGATTTTGATTGAACTACGAAGCACAATCTATTTTGAGTAAATTTTGAAAGTTTCAAGTCTGCAGCAATCGTTTTTATATTTTTTTAAACCGTCAGAAAGTGAACAAAACCAGCACGACTACAAACTAAGTTCTGGGGTGATTACTTGAAATCTAGTGAAGGGATGGTTTTAGATTTTGATTGAACTACGAAGCACAATCTATTTTGAGTAAATTTTGAAAGTTTCAAGTATGCAGCAATTGTTTTTATATTTTTTAAAACCGTCAGAAAGTGAACAAAACCAGCTCGACTACAAACCAAGTTCTGGGGTGATTATTTGAAATCTAGTGAAGGGATGGTTTTAGATTTTGATTGAACTACGAAGCACGATCTATTTTGAGTAAATTTTGAAAGTTTCAAGTCTGCAGCAATTGTTTTTATATTTTTTAAAACCGTCAGAAAGTCGGATAAAAAAGGCTAACCTTTTACATTAAAATACTCATAGTTGTTTGATGCAGTCCACAAGATCGTGTGTCATTAGAGCTTAAGTTTAATGCATCGTACACGCATTTTCTCGAACCGCGCCGCGATTGTGGCGCAAAAACTTTTGGCGCGCGAACCGAATTTTGGCGCAAATGTGTTGTCAAAACCTTTGAAATCTACGAATTATTCACGTCATATTAATGAAAATGCATGAATGAACTATTATACTAGTAACGATAACTTGTATACAAAACACAACTGCAGATGAATGGATTGGTAATAACGTTTGCAGCGTTGAATTTACAGAACCATTCACAGCGTATTCAAAAAGTCCACGGCATTGGAAATGCTCACACGCACAGCACTCGAGTCCTTTCAACCGAAACTCGATGGCGGTATCAACAAGTCGGGGTAATAACTCGCGCCATTGACGTACGAATCGGTGAATACGCAATTACGGGCGAAACGTGAACATTAATTTAATTGTCGAGCGTGTAAATGATTAGATGTATTGTTGGACTCGTGGAATACTCGAGTTTGTATTATTTTCATCGATTTGATTGACAGTGAATTTTACAATATAAATCTGGCTTAAACTGATACAGCACTGGTATTATTTTTTCGGCTGTGTAGACGATCCTTCAAGTGGTAAACGGAATGCATAATTTAAGGTTAGGTTTTTTAATTGATATTTACTCTTTCGCAATGTTCAGTAACAAAGTGTTTTCTATTTCGATGCGTTTTTACTTTAAATCCTCTTCCCGAGGCTCCATTTCAATAATAATTCAAAAATGTTTTCGGTGACTGATAGAACGTTTACACAGCTAAAAATATAATACCGGCTGACGAAAAACTTGGCTTGAATAAATCCATCGTGAATGTTTTTTAATTTATTCAATTATTCTTTACCATGTTGCAGCCTCGTTTTTGCCTCTACCTAATTATAATAAATGTGTTTTAAATTTATTACATAGAAGCGTTCAGCATAAATAATATAATAACGATTGTTTGTGTGTCTTATTTTTTCTAGCCGAGTACTCGATGCTGTTGGTGAGTTTCCATTTGCAACGACACATGGGAAATTTTTTGATACAGGTCTACGGTCCCTGCGTTTTGCTCGTTGTGTTATCCTGGGTTTCATTTTGGTTAAATCGAGAGGCCACAGCCGATCGCGTATCTTTAGGTAATATTATATTTTCAATATTCAATGTCGACAGATCTATAACAAAAAGTAGCAACGCCGAAAATATCTATTGGAGTATAAATATATTCCAAACACCGTTAAAGGTAGAATAGTATATTCTGTAACAAGGTTAGAATGGAAATTCGATGCGAGTGGAATATTTCGAGCGCGAGCCGTGAGGCGAGCGCGAGGAACCACGAGCATCTGAATTTCCATTCTTACCGAGTATCAGACTATACTTTCTCCTCGACCAGATAAAATAGACTAATAAAATAACGAACACAAAGAACTTACGTTTTATCACGTTTGTGGTTATGTTTATGGTATTTTGACAATTGCGATATCCAAGGCTAATTGTTTTATTCGAAACGATGTGAGAATATTCATTCTATCCCTTGTTATGGAATGAATTACATGCAAAACGCATAAGCGCATAGTGTTTTGTTCCATAACAAGAGTGAGAATGTGTACGTTCTATAATTAAAATTGATTTCAGAATGCTTAAATTCTATGGTGGTCGTGGAGAAACATTGTTTCCCAATCGGAACACCAATAGACCGGATTCGAGCCTTCAGGTCTCAATATAAATACTCCAAACACACCGAAGTGGCGGCATCTATTGCCTGCATGTTGTACTCGGATTTGGTTTAGTACAACATTCAGGCAATAGATGTCGCCACTTTGGTGTGCTTGGAGTATTTATATTGAGACCTGAAGGCTCGAATCCGGTCTGTAGGTGTTCTGATTGGGAAACAATATTTAATGTTTAGATCTGCAGTAGTCGGTGACGGTTCGCGGGGTTTTTTTCTGGTACGGCCGAGGAACAAGAGGTGGTAATACAGATAGGTGCGGTCTCTGCAACTGACCCTACCTATCTGTATTACCACCTCTTGTTCCTCGGCCGTACCAGAAAAAAACCCGCGAGTAGTTATTTATACATGTGGCCATTATTTAATGTTTATTATACTCAAGTATTCGTAGTTTTTATAGCTTTAACAAACTCGAAGGAAGACAATTTATTACAAAACGGTCGCGCCTCGCGAGAAGTCATTTAACTCGCATCAAAATAATGCCACCTTTAAAGCAACGATACCCTTAAATCCCCGATAACTTTCAGGTATAACGACCGTCTTGACGATGACTTTTCTCGGCTTGGAGGCACGCACGGATTTGCCGAAAGTCCCCTATCCGACGGCCCTCGATTTCTTCGTCTTCCTCTCGTTCGCCTTCATATTCGCCACGATCATTCAAGTAAAGTACTCAATTTTTACAAAGCGCCGTAACGGTAATCGCTATCTTCTCAGTTTGCAGTCGTTCACTACTTTACGAAATACGGCTCCGGCGAATGCTACTTCAGCTCAGACTTTAATTCCGACACCAGTAGCGACGATGAGGACTGGAAGACCTGCGAGGTCAGGAAGAAGACATCGGATGGCTCTATTAATAACGTAAGTACGAGTTTTAATTAATCACGTGTTTAAGGGCAGCGTCCATAAATTATATCACAGGTTAAAGCTAAATTCAAAGCAGTGACAGATCGGTTGCAGAGATCTGTATTACCACCTTTGCTAGCTCGGTCGTATCATGGGTTACCCCACGAGTAGGGTTGCCATCCGTCCTGAAATACCGTCACCGTATTGACCTCCCTGTCTCAACCCAATATTTTATAATAAATAAAACACTTTAGAAACAACCTTACTTGTTGCAGAAAGCATTAGATAAATACAATAAAACGAAATGTAGCCTGAATATATGAATATTCAACCTGTTCGTTAATCTGCAAGCAAAAATTGTATTTAAATAAAACACTGTTGCTTTGTTTGAATAACTTTTATACAAACAAAGCAACAGTGTGTTATTTATTATATAAAATGTCCAAGGTGTTACTTATCGCCTTCTTCGGGTTGTGGTGGATACTTGCCGTCGTAGAAAGGAACGTACGAAGTAGAAGCCTCGAGTATAAATAACCAATATTTTGTCTCCACTTTGTAAAATACTGTCAAGAGCTTGGCTCAAGTACTGAAGTAACGCCATCTGTTAGAGCAGAGATGCACAGACTTATTAAGACTAGGGGCCACTCGGGCAAATCATGAACTGATGGCGGGCCGCCAGAAGTGTAGGTAATTAAAGACAATAAATAATTGATAATAATGTATTAAAATTAAAAAGGAATTTATTAATTTGAAGCGTGGCACTGCATAGTGCTTACAATCTTTTTTATATTTGGCTCAAATTTACTTGTAGCAACACGTAAAACTGCTTCCAAACTTTCATTTGCAAGGCGGTTTCTATTTTTGGTTTTATTATTATTAAGTATTGAAAAAGTTTGTTCACATATATAGGTAGAACCAAATAAGCTGGCACATTTCAGAGCGTTTATGCGCAACTCTTTGTACATATTTTTATCAATGCAGCGGTAAAAGTTCAGCAAGTCTCCTTCGTTGAATTTGTTGCGTAAATCTTCGTCGTTTTGAATGTCGATAATTTCTAACTGCATTGACTCTGGCGCATTTTCAACTGAAATCGTGAAAGGATTGCTGAATATGTCCAACAGAGGTTTCACTTTTTTAAACTCCGAAAATCTGTCTTGAAAAGATTGAATCAAAATATCTAGCTTTTCTACATAACTGAAATTAATCGCAGTTTTGTTGAATTTTTCAGCCATTTTCTTATAATTCGGAAAATGATTGTAATTTCCAGAATTCAATTGCGATCTGAAAAGTGTCAGCTTGCATTGAAAGGATGATACATGAGCGTAGAGCTGGGATATCAGTTGATTTTTGCCTTGAAGCCGTGTGTTCAAGACATTCAAATGATTTGTAATGTCAACTAAAAAAGCCAAATCACACAACCAATCAGGATTTTTAAGTTCCGGGACATCCCTTTGCTTTTCCGCCAGAAATATTCCAATTTCTTCTATTAAATTTAGAAATCGTTCCAGTGTCAATCCACGACTTAGCCACCTTACTTCTGTATAATACAGTAAATCTCCATATTCGCTTTCGATGTCATCAAGGAATTGTTTGAATTGCCTGTGATTGAGTCCTCGTGATTTTATGAAATTTACAGTCGAAACTACCACTTTCATGACATTTTGAAATTCAATTTGTTTAGCACAGAGGGCTTCTTGGTGTATAATGCAGTGAAACTGCATGAGATCTTCAGCCTTTATGTTTTTTTCTTGCAGATGCTTTTTCAGCAAAGTAACTAGCCCGGAATTGACACCAATCATCGAAGGAGCACCGTCAGTCGCAACTCCCGATAATTTTGATAAGTCCAAATCAGTTTTTGAACGCTCATCCAAAAGTACATTGAGTATATCAACTCCTTTGGTTTGACCTTTCAATGAACACATTCCTAATAACTCTTCTACGACTTCAAAATCTTGAGTAACACCTCGTATGAATATTAGAAGTTGAGCTGTGGAACTAATATCAGTGGATTCGTCGAGTGCTAATGAAAAAAATTCAATGATCTTAGTTTTTTCAGTTAATTGTTCCGCAATATTACCTGACAAAGACATAATTCGTCTTTGGATGGTCATACGATTCAGTTGAATTTTCTCAAACTTTTTTGCTGCTTCTGGACACATTTTCTTAGCGGCAATTTCTATGCATTCTTTTACAAAATCCCCATCATTGAAGGGGCGACTTCGCTTTGCTATCATTCGAGAAATTTCATAACTAACTTCTGTAGCTGTTTCTGAATCTTCAATGGGTTTTCTAAACATAGCTTGCTGACCCGTAAGCTCCCGTTTTAAAGACAACATTTTTTGCTTTCTTAATTCGCCTGTAAACTTGGTAAAAGAAGGATGCTGCGTTTCATAGTGCCTTTTTACATTATATTCCTTTGCAATTGCAACAGAATTCTTGCAAATTAAACAAACGACTTTGTTATGCGACCATACAAAAAAGTATTTCTCAGTCCAAATTTCTTGAAATTGCCGATTTTCATCTTTAACCTTACGTTTTTTACTAGGTCCTGGCTTGTCCATGTTGCGTTCTAATCCTGGCTAGGATTAACACAGCACCTAAAAACAATTACAGTACCTACTTAAATTACCCATCCTTTTTAAATTATCAAAAATAATTGATTAAATAGGTAGGGAAACACTTATTAATAATAGAGTTTTACTTACGATTTCACAACACAATTATACACGGCACTTGACGGTTAACACTGCAACAGGAAATCTACGTTGAATGTGGATCAAAATATATGACACCGGCTAGTGGAGTACAACTATTGCCTTCCAAAACCTCTATTAAACTCACAGAACACTAATACACCTAGCGGCGATTAAACGTGGCTTTTATACCGCGCGTATAGAGTCGAAAACTGTCTGGAGAAATCTCGAAACCGACTCTGGAAGCTTCGAGTCGTGTACTATCTACGCGAGCGATCGTCATCGCGCCGCCGGCCGCCGCGCTTCTTCAAGCAAACGAATTTAACCGAGATCAGCACGAACATTACCGACCGCTGTTACCGACGACGCACGTACGGCGCACCGTAATAGCGCGCGCGCGAGATTCAAATTACTTTTCGAACATATTTTTTTTGGTTTTATTCTGGAATAGAATTCAATATTTTTAGAATGTACGAGAGTATTATTTTTGCTGTCGGCGGGCCACCGGTATTCGACCGGCGGGCCGCATGCGGCCCGCGGGCCGCGGTCTGTGCATCCATGTGTTAGAGCAACATGTAGTTTTACTTATGTTGACAAGGTTGTCTCACAGATGACGCTGCATGTTGCCTATCCTTAGCCGTCACTAATTCAAATGTAATATCTTTAATATATTTAATAAAACGAAATATATTTAATGCTTCTGCAACAAGTGAGGTTGCCTCTAATTTATTTAATATTTTTAAGTTAATTGCTCGATTCCAGGGTGAAACTCAAAGACCGTCCAGAGAAGACACCAAACGACCGAACCACCAAAACTACAACGGCGGCAATCCCCACCTAATCGAAGTCATACCGCTGTCCGCGTGCTCGATCCCGATGACGACCTCGCGGCGCACCTCCAGCCCCTTCTGCAACCTGCCCTGCCTTGGCGGCGGCGCGCCAGAAGAGAAACCCTTCGTCGTCGCGCCCAGCGTCACCTCCATCAGCGGCCAGCGGATGTCGTTCCAGGGGCCGAAGATCCGCCGGAGGCGGAAAAAGCGCACGCCGCGCTTCAACTCGGTCTCGAAGATCGACAGGGCCTCGCGCGTCGTCTTCCCTCTCCTCTTCCTCGCCATCAACATCTTCTACTGGTACCTCTACCTCTCGAGGACCGAGAGGATCCGCCAGCTCAACGTCGCGTAATACTCACCGGACTGTGTTCACCACATGAACTCATATCACCGAACGTTACATAATGTGATAATTATTAATAGCAACCGCACGGTATAACGTCCAATTAGCGAGTAGCAGCCGCAGCGTAGACCAAAAAATATAACCCCGCGTATATACAGGATTGTGTACCTATAGTCTGTTCATTTTACCAATAGAGTTGTAAAAACGCAAACAATCACCAACGCGATTCGAAAAATTGCGGGAAATCCGCGCGTCCAAATCACGCAGCACAAATTCTCTAGTGTGTCCACTGTTAGCGCCTGTTCGCGATTTAAATTCACTTCACAAGACGTCGATCTTTCAAAATTATTTTGGTTTTTGAATGTGCGGCAATTTTCAGTCGAGTTATGAATTTTTTTCAATCGAGGCAAAAAATTATGTATTAATATGAAACGCAGGCATGAAATTCTACAAAAATTAAGTTCACTTCACAAGACGTTGATCTTTCAAAATCATTTTGGTTTTTGAATGTACGGCAATTTTCAGTCGAGTTTTGAATTTTTTTAAATGTATTTTTTACACTCGAACGCAAAAAAATTAAAAAATAATATAAAACGCAGGGATAAAATCCTACAAAAATTAAGTTCACTTCACAAGACGTTGATCTTTCAAAATCATTTTGGTTTTTGAATGTGCGGCAATTTTCTGTCGAGTTTTGAATTTTTTTCAATCGAGGCAAAAAATTATGTATTAATATGAAACGCAGGCATGAAATTCTACAAAAATTAAGTTCACTTCACAAGACGTTGATCTTTCAAAATAATTTTGGTTTTTGAATGTACAGCAATTTTCTGTCGAGTTTTGAATTTTTTTAAATGTTTTTTTTACACTCGAAAGCAAAAAAATTAAAAAATAATATAAAACGCAGGGATGAAATCCTACAAAAATTAAGTTCACTTCACAAGACGTCGATCTTTCAAAATCATTTTGGTTTTTGAATGTGCGGCAATTTTCAGTCGGGTTATGAATTTTTGAAAATAAAAAAATAAAAAATTAATATCCCCAGCGCCTGTTCGCGATTTAAATTCACTTCACAGGGCGTTGATCTTTCAAAATCATTTTAGTTTTTGAATGTACAGCAATTTTCAGTCGAGTTTTGAATTTTTTTAAATGTATTTTTTACACTCGAACGCAAAAAAATTAAAAAATAATATAAAACGCAGGGATAAAATCCTACAAAAATTAAGTTCACTTCACAAGACGTTGATCTTTCAAAATCATTTTGGTTTTTGAATGTACAGCAATTTTCAGTCGAGTTTTGAATTTTTTTAAATGTATTTTTTACACTCGAACGCAAAAAAATTAAAAAATAATATAAAACGCAGGGATAAAATCCTACAAAAATTAAGTTCACTTCACAAGACGTCGATCTTTCAAAATCATTTTGGTTTTTGAATGTGCGGCAATTTTCAGTCGAGTTACGAATTTTTGAAAATAAAAAAAAAAAATTATTAATATCCTCACCAAAACGACGTCTTGCCATACATTTTTCAGAACCCGCCAAAAAGTCACTTGTTAATATTTTCAAGGTGTCGGGAAAATAATAATAAATTTACATAGTGTAAATCAGACTTTCTGGGCGTTTTTACAACTCTATCTGTAATTAATAGCAAATGATGTTGAGTGCTAAAAAATTAATAAGAGAATATAAATACCAAATTTTTACATCCTGTATACTACATATATTTGTAAATAAATGTACCATATTTATTTTGTGACAAGCGAGGAGAGCAAAGGAATAAACGATTTCGAAAGTTTTCTTGTTTTATTTAAACAAATTATTATAGAATGATAACAAACACTCTAAATTGCACACACATCAAAATAGTCCTTTTGATTTATTTAAATAAAAAGCTGAAACACAGAAAAAACGATTAATCTCACCTTCAACTCGCGTCAAAAACCTACCGACCTATAAGGATAGCCCTGAGTTTTCGATCTGAACACCGACAGGATCAACGAGAAGAAAATGGACACCAGAATCAATCCTATGATCGCATAGATCTTTTTCTTTTTCGGATCCCCCTTTTTACTCGCCGCTTCGGTCAGGAGGATCATTCCTAATACGATCGCGGCATCTGGTTATTCGTTCAGGAAATTACAATAATATGCAACAAATGCAACTAAATAATTTAACCCAGATTTGCCCAGAGTAATTAAGATTTAAAAACGTACGGAGGTTTTTTTTCGCTTCATGTCAAATGTCAATGAATAATCACTGAATGTACTTATCGGAATAAAAAAATTATAGATGGCGCCGACGATGTTCTAAATATAATTTAAAGGTTATTCGCTCCATGTCAAATGTCAATGAATAATCACTGAATGTATTTATTGAAATAAAAAAATTATAGATGGCGCCGACCATATTCTAGATATAATTTTAAGGTTATTTTTCGCTTCCTGTCCAATGCAATGAATAATCACTGAATGTATTTATTGGAAAAAATTTTAGATGGCGGTGACGATATTCTAGATATAATTTTAAGGTTATTTTTTAATTTGATTAATTAAAACACTTGGTTTTGTTTCACTGATTTTATTTTTCTCTCCAACTAGTTTCGACCTTGGGTCATTCTCAAGGAGATATGACCTCTATGACCCAAGGTAGAAACTAGTTGGAGAGAAAAATAAAATCAGTGAAACAAAACCAAGTGTTTTAATCAATCAAATTATATAATTATGTTTCACCACGGTTTAAGTGAGAAATTAATTAATCATATAGGTTATTTTTTGCTTCATGTCAGAT
This sequence comes from Ocypus olens, assembly GCA_910593695.2. Classification (NCBI taxonomy): domain Eukaryota; kingdom Metazoa; phylum Arthropoda; class Insecta; order Coleoptera; family Staphylinidae; genus Ocypus; species Ocypus olens. The sequence continues at coordinate 56,602,050 of OU343054.1, read as the reverse complement.
GTCAATCAATGAATGTACTTATTGGAATAAAAAAATTATAGATGGCGCTCGCGATATTCCAGACAAAATCTTAAGGTTATTTCTCTCTTCTTGTCAAATGCCAATGAATAATCACTGAATGTACTTATTGGAATAAAAAAATTATAGATGACGCTCGCGATATTCCCGACAAAATCTTAAGGTTATTTCTCTCTTCTTGTCAAATGCCAATGAATAATCACTGAATGTACTTATTGGAATAAAAACATTATAGATGGCGCTGGTGATACGTGAACTTCAAAATAGAACTTTTAGGCATATCTGGGTTAAACCTTAATAAAAAGGATACTAAGTATCATAACAATATAAGTCTCCAGGACGAGCTGTCCCTGCGACGATCCGTGAATGTACGAGATCTGACCGTTTTGTCCCTTGTGGAAAAACGGCGGGCCCCTGATGTGGTTCCACATCTGGCCCGAGACCATCATGAAGCAGAAGAACAGGGCGCCCACCGCCCAGATGTTCTTGTTGTAGAGAAACTCCAGGTTGTTCCTCCTCAGGTAGAGGAGGCCGGCCAGGAAGGAGAACAGGAAGATGAGGGCGAGCGTGCCGGAATAGTTCGGCGGACGGAATACGCGAATCTACGGAACAATCGATCGGTCACGAGGTTCGAACGCGCACGATCGAAACTAAGTCACCTGAATGTCGGTCCTCTCTCCGATCCACTTGGCGATGGACTCGGCGGAAAAGCCGATCCTCTGAATGTCCATCGTGTCCGTGTGCTTCGGCTTGCCTTTCGGAGGGAAGTGTATGAACACGGGGGCGGTATTCAGTCGCATCTAAAATTTACCACTGTTCGATTTCTGGATAACCAACGATTACATTCATAAAGTGTGAGCCGCTGAATTTTCCTGCGGAGATGGCCTTGCATGAGAGAGAGAGAGAGAGAAACATGGCAGTCATGTCTGAAATTATTATTTTGTTTTAATTCAACCGAATTGAATTGTCAAATTCAAATTAAAGTCAAGACAATTTGTGTCATTAACCAGTTAGCTGTGTTTGATGAGTATACTTGTCATAAAAACGGCAATATTTTGTGTTATAACGAGTACCTACTAGATATAAGCACAAAGTAATGCCATTTCTTCTTTTTTGCTGTTTTCAACGAGAATACTCATCATGAAGAAATGTCAAAATGACAAGTACCTACTCGACACAACACAGAATATTGCCAATTCCTCATGACGAGTACAAAATATTGCCATTTCTTCTTTATTGCTGTTTTCGACGAGTATACTCATCATGAAGAATTGTCAAAATGGCAAGTACTTACTCGTCACAACACAGAATATTGCCAATTTCTCATGACAAGTACAAAATATTGTCATTTCTTCTTTTTTGTTGTTTTTTTGACGAATATACTCATCATGAAGAAATGTCAAAATGACAAGTACTTACTCAACATAACACATAATATTGCCAATTCCTCATGACGAGTACACTCATCACACAGTTAACTGGTTAAATAATAGCTTTACAATTTTTGATTTCCTCCAATTTTTCATAGATTTTAGTTCAAATACCCTGTAGGCCAAATATCCAAATTTATCTCACAGCCAACTCCGAATAAAAATCTTGTGTCTCACACGTCACGTTTTCATTTGTAACCTCACCATTTGGAAAACTTCCGAGCCCTCGTCGAAATCAACGATGGCGAAGAACAGTTTGCTCGAATAGGCCTGCGAATACCTAAAGGAGTTGGCCACGATCGTGAACTCGTCGTTGGCGTGCTTGCAGACCATGCACTGCCTTTGCGGGGCCATGGCCGTGAACATCACGATCACCGAATAGTTCCTCGGCGTGGACTTCACGTAATCCCTAAATTTGTTGGCGTTGAAGCGCAGCACGGCGCGTTTCGTGGCCATTTCACTCAATTGTTGCACCCTTTCGGCCATTGTCATCCCCTGAAATGGGTCCAAGCGGTAAAGCCGGAAACCGGATGGTCTTAACGGTAACACTCACCCCTTTGCGTGCCTGGCAGTCCACATGGTAGAAAAATATCGTGGATATCACAAAAAAACTTAATATCAACGTCTTCATGTTGAATTCGCGTTGTACACAGCCCGGCTTATTAAATGTGTCAACGTGTAATCGACGTTGCCACATAAATCAGATAAGGATGTTATAAAATCCGTGAATTAATTTAAACGCGTTATGGGTACAGAATTGCGGGCGTTAAATCACGCTGAGGATTCTGTAATAAATTATTCAAGACGATTTATTTCGGGAATCAACGCGTCCGTGATTGCAGCGTTGACTTCACTTCGGACTCGATATTTACTTGTATGACGTGGACGTGAAATAATTCTTTAGTTCGATTTTCGAAGTTAATTCGTTATGTTGGTTGTAAGTAAAGAAATTATGGTTCAATTTACAAACATTGGTGTGAAATACAGTGAGATCACAAAGTCGAAAATAGTTGGTAACAGATTTTCTGAAAATAGGGATAATAATTCACGTGATATTATGTTGGCTGTCTGGATCAGTGCAGTAAATAAGGAGTTTGAATATTTTGACGTCTTGTGGTTTTTTGAGGTTTCGTGTTTTAAAGTAACGTCAAAAATGACAAGACGTCAAAATAAATAAAATGCGTATGCACTGCACTGAAAAAATTCAGGCAGCCAAGAATGTTAAAAATGTTAAAATTTTAACCGATTTGTTTGTACATAATAAGGCAGTGCTGTTAAAATAATTTTAACGCTGCCCTTGAAATTAACAGAGGTGTTATAAATTACAGAATAGACCCGAATAACAGATAACTTTAATTATTATAGGGGCGCAGACAGTGACGGTTCGCGGGGTTTTTTCTGGTACGGCCGAGGAATAAGAGGTGGTAATACAGATAGGTAGGGTCAGTTGCAGACGGCTGGCTGCGTGACCACCGTGCGTGTATTACCACCTCTTGTTCCTCGGCCGCACCAGAAAAAAACCCGCGAACCGTCACTGGGCGCAGATCTCTTTCCGTTTCTTAGACATGCTTCCCGTTTGGCAAGAGCATCCACCCTTTCATTCCTTTTTGTGTTTGAATGTGCTTTGGCCCAGAAGAGAATAATTCTGTTGCTTGCAGATGCCATAACACATTTGTTTACCGGCCTTGATGAGACCTCAGCAGTGACGGTTCGCGGGGTTTTTTTCTGGCACGGCCGAGGAACAAGAGGTGGTAATATAGAAAGATAGGGTCAGTTGCAGAGACGGCTGGCTGCGTGACCGCACCTATCTGTATTACCATCTCTTGTTCCTCAGCCGTCCCAGAAAAAAACCCGCGAACCGTCACTGGACCTCAGGATTTGTTTTAGCTTCAAGACTGACTTTACTGTCTGTAGGAATGCAGGCATCTTCATCGTTAATATTCACTATTTTTGGGCAAGTATCCCTACGAGTTCCTCTTGGAGAATCGTAGAGTGATTTTTCAGAGGTAATTTTAGTTCAAGACTCCTTTTGTGTTTTAGGCTCCGTCGACGAATATATGAATATTCGCCTTCGGCCTTTCGGCGTTTTGTAACGTGTAGTACCTTTCGAAAAGGTAGGTTTGGTATCCTGGTATCGGCAACCGTCAGCAACCGTACATGGTCTTTAGGACAATGACGCTAGCGAATGTTTTGTTGCATAGATTAAAATACAAATAAGATTAAAATATTTAACAAAAATATGAATTTACTCATATATATTTATAATATTAAACTATGAAATAAATATGAATTTACTCATATATATTTATAATATTAAGCTCTGAAACCACTCTTAGGTTGATGAAACGCATTGCTTCGAAATTTAATTCTCTATTTTGTTTGAACTACTGTGCGTGCACATTTGAACTACTGTTATAACCTTAAAAACCAAACACCAATTTATTTTTAAAGAATGAATGGTTTATTAAAATGCTAATAAATATAGTTAGATTGTGTCGGAAATACAAGCAAATACGAAAGGAAACTCTACCTTGGTAATTACAATTAATTTTGCGCCAGCGATGCTTCGTTTTGTAAATGATTTATTATTGCTGTAATCTAATGTTTTACAGAGGTGAAAGTTTTACAAGGCTTTGTTTAACCCTTTAACTGCGGCTGTCGTCAATAAGCGACTCGGATAAACTTTACCGTAACTACGGCTGTCGTCAATAAGCGATTCACATATTTTTTGCCGTTCTTTTATGCCGTGAATCGCTTATTGACGACCACCAGTAACATGATACGTTGGTTCAAATGGAATAAAATTTATCAAATTTTCAGTCTTTGTTTTTTTGCGTTCAGGCAGCCAGTTTCTTGAAAACTTTTTAGTAGCTAAAGGGTTAAATATATTTGTGCTCCAGGTATACATAGTTTCCATATTTCTTGCTGGACTTAATTATAAACTAACGACATACTAAACACACATGCTAAAATTTGTTTATCTGTAGATTCAATATACAAGAAAACATGATAAAAAGAAATTTATATATCTTTCTTCTCTTAAATCAAAAAATCATGCATGTATTCAGAGTTTCAGATTCTCATGATTTAAAGCTCATTCAAATACAGAGTGAAAAGTCAGGCCGAATCCTTTAACACGTTGAATGCGTTGCTGTCGCAGATCCGCACGAATGTTTAATACGCATTGAATGTGTTGATCAAACAAAGAGTACTCTTAAAAAGCAAAGAAAGTAACAACTACCTCTCCAATGTACTCCTAGACATCCCTCTAGCACTACAGAGTGTCCCAAAAAAATGTATATACTTTTTCCGGTTGAAATTTAAAATCTACCTTCGAAGGGATTTTATTGCAGCCCATTGTGCGCTCGGATTTTTATTAAGGTCATGAGAAGAGCGGACGTCCAGAGTCGGCTTCGCTAATTGCATATTTGCCCCCGATGCAATATATGTATTTTTCTAATTTTCGCACGTACTGCGAAGCCGGCTCTGGACGGCCAGTCTTTTCCCATTACCCTAATAAAAATCCGAGCGCACAATGGGCTGCAATAAAGTCCCTTCGAAGGTAGATTTTCAATTTCAAACGGAAAAAGTATACACACTTTACGTAATTATAAAAGTACAAATTATAAACAAATTAGAAACTTTACTTGTTGCAGAAAGCATTAGATAAATACAAGAAAACGAAAAGTTGCCTGAATATATGAATATTCAACTTGTTCGTTAATCTGCATTTCGTTTTCTTGTATTTATCAAATTATAAAGTAAGTTGTGTTAACACCATTTTAAATCATATTTATTTATTATTTCTTTCTATATTTTTCAAAATTAATCGTGACAAATTTTTTTGTAGCTTCATCCGTGCATGCAGCAGTAAACCAATTGATTACACCACGATACCATTAGAGAGAATAAGAAACTTTAGCATAATCGCCCATGTGGATCATGGGAAAAGCACTCTAGCCGACCGCTTGTTGGAATTTACCGGTGCCATTAAACAAAACAGTGGAAACAATCAGGTTTTGGATAAGTTACAAGTGGAACGTGAAAGGGGGATCACCGTCAAAGCACAAACCGCTTCCCTGCTGTATAAATACAACGGTGATGATTATTTACTGAACTTGATAGATACACCGGGTCACGTGGATTTTTCAACCGAGGTAAGTGTTTATATCTGAACTCTGTCCATTTCCAAGTGGCAGTGGAAATAAACAAACCCGGCTGCGTGATAGCCACGTGTGTACTTCAATAGATGCTTGCGATTGGTCGTTTCGTGGTGCGTGCTCGTGCCCGGATTCAGTTTGTATTCTTGGCCCGTCATCGATTAAAAAGTAAAATGAAATTTATTTGTGGGCGCTCTAGGGTACGACGCGTCCTACCCTGAGTATTCTCGCCGTTCACGTGATTATGTTTACACGCGCTGCCGCTTGGAAATGGATATAGTATATGTATTATTATAGGTTTTAAAGTTTTTTTTTTTAATAGGTTTCAAGGTCATTATCTGCTTGTCAAGGTGTTATCCTTTTAGTGGATGCAAACGATGGCGTGCAGGCGCAAACGGTTGCAAGTTTCTATTTGGCGTTTGGTAATGATCTTGTGATCGTGCCCGTATTAAACAAGATAGATCTTAAAAATGCAGATCCGGATAGGGTGTGTTCCCAGCTGCAGACTCTATTTGATATCGAACCAAGTGAAGTGCTTAGGGTAAGTACCAGACATGGAATAACGTACCAGAGGCCTGCTTGGGAAAGTCCGGCCAAAAAAGTCTGGTCAAGAAAGCCCTGCCGAGAAAGCCCTAAGTGAATTGAAAAAAATGGTTTTTTTTTATTAACCTCTTCACGCCCAGGTTCGCCACATGCGGCAACAAGCAAAAAATGAAAACAAAAAAATTTCTTCTTTAGCGCCATCTATGGAATATTTTTTTCATATTTTTTTGCATAAATGGGAAAGTTTGTGACAGGAAATCATATAGAAATCATAGAAGTAAATTTTCATCAAACCTGGGATTAAATCAATGCAGCATGGTTGACATGAAAGAATTGTAGTTTTTTTATTCATTTAATTATTTTTGTTAGGAATATCAGTTATTACTCAAACAATCTAAAACGCGTAAATTCGTGCTGTTAAAATGAACAGCGTTATAGCTTACTTATACACATTTTTTTTTTTTTGTAAAAAATTAGAAGCAAGAAATTCTGAACATAAAAAAATACCGAGATTAGGAAATATTTTACGTGATTGACAGACGGTTGCTCACGCGCCTATGACGGTTTTTTGTGAAGTAATAAAAACATAGCAAAACATAAATAGCGGCACGTATTTATGGAAGACCAAATTTAAAGGTTTTTTATGTGGTAATGTTTTTTTTTAATACAAAAAAAAATCCGCCTTATCCAATGTTGCCAAGTCAGCGGAAAATCTGCTAAATCTGGCAGATTTTGAATCCGAATTTTCGTTTTAGCGGCCGGCGGATTTTCTAACGGAATTATGTTGGAAATGAACTCAGCCCGTTACAATGCAAAGTTAAATTCTTGTACGATTATACCATTTTATATCTTATTTAGAAATATTGTTCAAGCATTTGTAACAAAGGGAAATAAATAAATAAAAATTGTTGAGAAAACTAGCGTAATCCAATTTAAATTTAAACTTTTTTTCAAAACATATATTTTACAAGAGGAAAAGCATAAATTTAAATTTTCAAAAATTCATCTCACGGAAAAATTGACTAAAAACAATTTTAAAATTTTTTATTTTATCCTATACTGTTAACATGTCAATAACTCCTTAGCAACGAGTAACGTTAAGGTACCTTTAACAACACTAGTGTCGTTAAGAAATTCTTAACAACACTAGTGTTGTTATATTATCTTAATGCAACTCGTTGCTATGGAGGCATTGGTAAACAAACATGACTTCGCTTTTTGACGGTTTTCATTACACATTTTTCAACTCGTGTTTTCAAACTTTTCTCTTGTAATGTAAAAACCTTCATAACATTACTTGTATCGTAAATTACTATAATCACATTTATGCTATTGCAGGTTTCTGCAAAATTGGGTATTGGAATCGATGCCATTTTCGAGGCGATTATCAAAAAACTACCAAGCCCCACGGCCGACAGAAACGCCACCTTCAGAGCCCTAATATTCGACAGTTGGTTCGATAAGTACAGGGGCGCACTTTCCTTGATATACGTCAAAGATGGTTCGGTGCAAGTCGGCGACACCATTTCATCGTACCACACGCAGAAAACGTACGAAATCAAAACGTTATCGATGCTGCAGCCGCAAGAAGAAAGTGTTCAAAAACTGTAAGCGTACTTTAGAAGATAGATTGTTTAGTTTAACTCTTTGCTGCATGAGATTTCATACATTTTAAAGGGCCTAAGTCAGTGATGGCGAACCTATGATACGCGAGCTCATCTTCTTCAAAGATAAAAAATTTCATAATTTTCATAATTGTATTATAAATTTAAGTACCATATTTTAAGTATTGTTTATGTACAAATTGTAAATACTGTAAAAAGGGGTTACCCGTTAATAAAACTATTATTATTATTATTATTAATAATTCAAATATTTGTTTTACATAACGGCTAGAGTTGGTTATTAATAATAATAGTATTATTACTTATGTTAATAATAATTAATGATTAACAAAATTATAATTGATTAATACAAATATTATAAATATCTCTATTTTTTTTAGTCTTTACTTTTGTGATGTGTGACACGCCACGAAAAATGTTTTGATCTTTCAAAATGTTGACACACCGAGCTCAAAAGGTTCGCCATCACTGGCCTACGTGCACTTCTCTCAGTTGGCATTAGAAGCGTAAAAATGAGGTGGGGGTAGGTGGTTCATAATTCATGTCGTTGTTAACCTCTTCACGCCCAGGTTCGCCACATGTGGCAACAAGCAAAAAATGAAAACAAAAACATTGTACAAAAAAAATTACTTCTTTAGCGCCATCTATGGAATATTTTTTCATATTTTTTTGCATAAATGGGAAAGTTTGTGACAGTGAAATCATATTTCGTAGAAAAAGTTAACAACAACAAAGAAGTAATTTTTCATCAAACCTGGGATTAAATCAAAGCAGCATGGGCGCGAAGTGGTTAACAAACAGATTTGTAAATGGTCTATTTTTTGGAACAAAATGTCACAACTTGCTTGAATTTGAGAGTTAAGCGTATTTGTTGGATGACAGATAGAATGTTTAGTTTTTGATTACAGCGTTGCGGGACAGATCGGTTTGTTGGGTTGTAACATGAGGTCGAGTAAGGAGGCTTTTATGGGCGACACCTTGCACAAGGCCAATGAAACTGTGGAGGCGCTAGAGGGGTTTAAACCCGCGAAACCTATGGTTTTCGCGGGGATCTATCCTTTCGATCAATCGCAGCATTTGAATCTTAGGAACGCGATCGAGAAGTTGGCTTTGAACGATTCCGCGGTTAGTGTTTCGATTGATACGAGGTAAGGAAACTCATGTTGTTCTTCTTTCTTGGCCACGGCAATTAAATCATTTGAATGAGTCGCAGTTTTCACTCATCAAAACTAACGTGTGAACCAAAAGGTTTTTATTCAGAGTTGGCTGTGAGTTAAATTAGGAATGCCGTCGAATATTAAAAAAAACGGTGATGTGGCCATCGTGTTACTTTCTTCGATTTGCTGGTATCATAGTTATTTATGATGTATTTTCAATTTAAAAAATAATCCAGGGGATGAAACTGACGTTTAAAACGTCAAAATGATGAAAGATGAAAATGACAAATTATACTTCAAATTTTAAGTCAGTTTAGGGCCGCTTTTACAATGATGGTTAACTTATACCCTCTTTAACTAATCCCATCATTTATCTCTCAGTTAACGCACGCTACCTTTTACAAACGCTTAGATAGAAAACGCTTAGGTATGTGTTCTGTGGATAGATTTTCTCCCGAAACGCCAACGTTGGCAGCATTGCGGATACATGCGGTTGCGCAGTTTATAGAATTGGCATTTTTCGTTTTGCTTGCGGAAAGGTTAGAGAGTTGTGTTTGTAATCATTGATGCGACCCTTGACCCCCTCGAGCTTCTTTTCAATATTCCACCTAGAAATATGCCAGAATGCATGTTTTTTAGAAACTAGTTTATGGCCCTCTAACGGCCCCTGTATGTAATACCGATTGCAGATCGCTATAATGCCGGTATGGTGCGTGTGCTTGCTGTGCGCATTGCCCGAGATTTATCTGCTGCTCCAAGCTCCGGATAAGATAACTGCGAGTTATCTGCTTCTTAACCCTAACCCTGCTTTAACTAGGCATTGTAAAAGCGTATTTTTGCATTTAATCCGGAGATAGTGTTAACCTTGATTTAACCGACTATTGTAAAAGTGGCCCTTTAGTCAAAAAGAAGGCGGGTGGGTGGGCCCTGTTCCACCATCAAATTTACGGATGATAAACAAGAGTTTACATGCTGAAATAAGTTAATGAATAACACAAGAGTAAAAAAGACTTTTAAGATTTTATGTTTTTGTGATTCACGTATTGACTGACATGACTGCTATGTTTCTTTCTCTCTCACTCTCATACATGGCCGTCTCAGCAACAAAATTTAGTGGCTCACACCTTGTGACTCTCGTCAGAACCAAAGAAATAGAGGCAGTTAACCACTGTAACAAAATCATTTGAACCAATCACAATTCTCACTCTTCGAAACTAGAGAAATAGAGGTGTTGGTACCATTGCACAGCCCTAATGTACATGAAACTAATTGCAGTCCAGCTTTGGGTCAAGGTTGGAGATTGGGATTTCTGGGCCTGTTGCATCTAGAAGTGTTCTCGCAACGACTGCAGCAGGAGTACGGCACCGAACCCATTCTCACGGCTCCTTCAGTGACTTATAAAATAAAATTAAAACCGACGAATAAGAACATCAAGGAGGGAACCGATGTCGTGTTCGTGAATAATCCTGCGCATTTTCCCGACCACGTGACCATCCTGGAAAGTTACGAGCCAATTGTGACAGGTTAGTTGATGATAAGTCGTATTAAACTAACGATGGAAATTGCTTGTTTGTTAAGGGGCCTGGAAGTAAAAGGGTTTAAGTGCACTTAAAAAAAATGGTATATCTGGTATATTTTTATGCCTTCAAGTGAAATAACTGCCGCTGTTCCGGCTATTTACATCCGCTACCTGCTCTCGGATGGAAATCATGGGCAAGTGCATCCGCGACAATTTCATATCAAGGTTCACCTTGAAAAAATCAACAAACAACAATTGAACACAAGGGGGATGCATTCATGTTTGTTTACAAAAAACAGTTGCACACTTTTTTAATTCACTGTAATTTGTATTAATAAGTGTGATAATGTAATTACGGTGAATATATTTTGGTAAAGTGCACCCGCATCAAAATCAGTGAACGAGATCTAAACCAGTGCAGATTACAATCATCGTTCACAGCGTCACCAGCCGCAAAATATCCTTTCAAACCATAACCTGGAATTTTTGAAGTAACATTCAAAGAGTCGATTATATCAAAATCACGTAACCTGGAATTTTTGAAGTAACATTCGAAGAATATCAAAGTCGATTATATCAAAACCATGAAAAGTGCACTTGAACCGTTTTATTTCTTGGCCCTTCAATTGTAACTCATAATAAGTCGTTTTAAAGCAATGTTTTGCAATTTGCTCGACTCTGCTAGAAAACAATTACCATCTGCGTATCTATTTCTGTTTAGGTACAATTATAACTCCGGATAAATACCTAGGACCGATAATCTCGTTGTGCATGGAAAGACGAGGCGTGCAGAAATCAGCCTCAAATATCGACAACGAGCGAGTAATGTTGATCTACAGTTTACCGCTATGTGAAATCGTTATTGATTTTCATGACACGCTAAAGACGATTTCCTCAGGATACGCAAGTTTCGATTACGAGGATAATGGATACGAACTTAGTTCGCTAGTTAAGGTGATTAAAATTTATTTCGGTTAACAAAAAAATCTGCAGACGGGGATTGAACCCGGGACTCGGGCGGATACTCTGACCATTAATTCAATGTATCGTATAAACCTCAAGTGTGCCATGATTTTTATTTTTAAAAATGTAAGTTGGCACACATGTTAGGACTTGACATACAAAACGTCAGATCGTTCTAAAAGTCACAATTATTCTGTGACCACAATGGTTTACAACAAACAGCAAAAGAGTTTCTAGTTGAAAGTTATTTCCGAAATGGGACTAAAATGGACGGAAGTTGGGTGTATTTATTCGACGCACCTTTGACTGAGTTTCAGGAAGAATTTAATAACGTTCCCGTTATTTATGATGAATTTAAAAATACCTTATCATGATCTGTCATGTCTCCGTAAACCAGTAAGTGGTAGACCAGTCAAACGTACTCAGGATGCTATTAACCCTTTGCACTCGTGTGTCGACTTATTGTCGACACAATACGTGTTATCACTAATAAATAAGAGTGCAAAGGGTTAACACAGCCCAAGGAATTTTGGAAGGTGAACCTACGTCTGCGTCGTTTATCACAGCAAATTAATTTATCGGTCGCAAGTAACATAACCTCAATATGTGTTACCAACTTAAATTTTTAAAAATAAAAAGTCATGGCACACTTGAGGTTTTTTTTTTAATGAACATAAGCTTTAGATAATGAATTTGCAGATGTGCATTTTATTAAACGGGGTCGCCGTTGATGAACTGAGTTGCATCGTCCATACAAGTCGAATACAAACGATGGGCAGGAAACTGGCGCTGAAGCTGAAGGAGATTATACCCAGACAAATGGTGCAAATTGCGATCCAAGCGACCGCCAATGGAAAGGTTATTGCTAGGGAAACGCTTAAGGCTTACAGAAAAGATGTTACCTCTAAATTGGTATGTATAATTTATATATCAAAAAAAAGATTGTTGATAGGAATTCGAGGATTGGTATAACCAGCTGGAATGTTCAGCTACAACTGATGTAGAATATTTTTAATAAGGAATTCAAGGATTGACATAACCAGCTTGAACATCCACCGATGTAGAATATTTTTAATAATTCATATTTAAATGAAATGAGGACAAACACTAGACATCCATGCACCCGCACGGTCATTTTACCATTTATAAAAAATTTTTGTACTTTTTGGCCACTTTGTTACATACACGATATCAATTAAAATTTATTATATTTAGTAGCTCGTGAACCTTCGTAGAGAAAGCTAAGCGCGTCTCCATAACAACCATTTGTGCTTCACTACTTACACTTACGAAATGAGCAAGTTTTCTTCCATGAGCTGCTCCTGCTATTACCACCTTCTTTATCTTACAGTACGGTGGAGATGTGACGAGAAGGATGAAGCTTTTGGCGCAGCAGGCGGCGGGAAAGAAGAAGATGCGAATGGTGGCCAACATATCGCTACCACGTGAAACTTTTATAGATGTTTTGAAAAAATAAATTAGTTTCATATCAAACATTCCTGCAATTATTCTATGTGTTGCAAGAAATATGCAATATTTTTTCATTCGTTATTTTTAAAGTACTTCAAACTTTGTCACACAGGATACATTAAAGTAACAAGAACGTAAATGTTATTATTAAATAAAAAATTTGCGGACTTCCTTCTTCATAATTAGCATACATCCAGTGGTGTATTGGTAAAATAAGAAGTAAGGGAACGCATGGTGAGAGCAAAAAAATAGTCCGCGACTTTCCACAAGCAGCTTGCTGAAAGTTTTTCGGAGATCATCTTATTTTAAGCAAACTATTGTTTTACTTGTAAGCTTTTTTATTTATTTTTTTATTCTTACTATACAAAATATTAACAAACACAAACGCGTTCCGTTTCTGAAAAAAGGTGCCGGAACGTCGTTCCCCCACGTTCCCCCTCCAATACACCACTGCATACATCTCCAAATCGTAGATACTCTCAAGATAAGATACATTTCGATGATGATACATTTTCTTGATTTAAAATTTTGAGCAAAATAATTAATTCCATTACGGCGAGATGATGTATGGAATACTCATTACTTGCCGAAATGGGTCGGTCGCGAAATGACGAATCGAGTGAGAGAGAGAGAGAGAGAGAGCGCGAGCAATTTCGCCAGTTTTAAAAACGGTTCCGGCGGATTAGTTTCGCTTAATGCCATCCAAAGCCGGAAAACCAAATGTGCGGGGAAATTCAATTTGGAGACCCGTAACGAATTCTTGAGCGCGGTGTTATTTATTTGCGACTGTCGGCGGCGCATGACGTCGTCGCGTTCGGCGTCGCACTCTTCCGCTCTTAGTACGCTATCAGACTTTGCCGTGATAACAACACACCGACGACGATCCGAGGGGAACGCGAAACATCGCAGATTTTCACGAGAACGCGGACACGAAAAAGTTTCGAAAGTCTTCTATATGAGAGGGACGAGATAAACAGGCGTGAGTACATTTTGTAATTTTTATTTATTCGAGCAATTTCGCAAAAAGGATGTCGACAACGTGCTCTCGTGAAAATGATAATCTTTTATCGGGTTTTGTTTTTAAATATCCACGTGACTTCAACGGAGAGAGTGAATGATTAACGATAATAAATACAGAAAACAATTTTTCAATGTCCAAAATTCTTATAGTAGCAACTGTGTTTGTTAACAATCTGATAATCTCACGGTGATGTGATTTGATTTGAAATATTTGAATAATAACGTAAATTTGGTTTTTAAATTTTTAGTCAAAAGTGCGCATTTTGCGAAGAATAAAATTTGATGAAAAATTCCGGAAAAACTAGTGACAACCCCTTTCTGTATTTTTCTTTCGTTTTATAGCTACATATATCAAGGACATTTCCTGAAAACTTTAATAAAATCCATTGGGGGGTTTTCGTGAAAATTAAGGAAATGTTGTAAAGTGCGTATTTTGCAAAGTAAAAAATTTGATGGAAAATTCCGGAAAAACTAGTGATAACCCCTTTTTGGGTTTTCCTTTCGTTTTAGAGCTACATATATCAGGAACATTTTCTGAAAATTTTAACAAAATTCACCGAGGGGTTTTCGGGAAAATTAAGGAAATGTCGTCAAAAGTGCGCATTTTGCAAAGTAGGAATTTGATGGAAAATTCCGGAAAAACTAGTGATAACCCCTTTTTGGATTTTTCTCTCGTTTTATAGCTACATATATCAAGAACATTTCCTGAAAATTTTAACAAAATCCATCGAGGGGTTTTCGAGAAAATTAAGAAAATGTCACCAAGTGCGTATTTTGCAAAGTAAAAAATTTGATGAAAAATTCCGGAAAAACTAGTGATAACCCCTTTTTGGATTATTCTTTCGTTTTATAGCTACATAAATCAAGAACATTTCCTGAAAATTTTAACAAAATTCACCGAGGGGTTTTCGGGAAAATTAAGGAAATGTCGTCAAAAGTGCGCATTTTGCAAAGTAGGAATTTGATGGAAAATTCCGGAAAAACTAGTGATAACCCCTTTTTGGATTATTCTTTCGTTTCATAGCTACATATATCAGGAACATTTTTTGAAAATTTTAACAAAATTCACCGAGGGGTTTTCGGGAAAATTAAGGAAATGTCGTCAAAAGTGCGCATTTTGCAAAGTAGGAATTTGATGGAAAATTCCGGAAAAACTAGTGATAACCCCTTTTTGGATTTTTCTCTCGTTTTATAGCTACATATATCAAGAACATTTCCTGAAAATTTTAACAAAATGCATCGAGGGGTTTTCGGGAAAATTAAGGAAATGTCGTCAAAAGTGCGCATTTTTCAAAGTAGGAATTTGATGGAAAATTCCGGAAAAACTAGTGATAACCCCTTTTTGGGTTTTTCTTTCGTTTTAGAGCTACATATATCAGGAACATTTTCTGAAAATTTTAACAAAATTCACCGAAGGGTTTTCAAGAAAATTAAGGAAATGTCAAAAGTGCGAATTTTGCAAAGTAGGAATTTGATGGAAAATTCCGGAAAAACTAGTGATAACCCCTTTTTGGGTTTTTCTTTCGTTTTAGAGCTACATATATCAAGAACATTTTCTGAAAATTTTAATAAAATCCATCGAGGGGTTTTCGAGAAAATTAAGGAAATGTCGTCAAAAGTGCGCATTTTGCAAAGTAAAAAATTTGATGGAATATTCCGAAAAAACTAGTGATAACCCCTTTTTGGATTTTTCTTACGTTTTATAGCTACATATATCAAGAACATTTCCTGAAAAGTTTAACAAAATGCATCGAGGGGTTTTCGGGAAAATTAAGGAAATGTCGTCAAAAGTGCGCATTTTGCAAAGTAGGAATTTGATGGAAAATTCCGGAAAAACTAGTGATAACCCCTTTTTGGATTTTTCTCTCGTTTTATAGCTACATATATCAAGAACATTTCCTGAAAATTTTAACAAAATCCATCGAGGGGTTTTCGAGAAAATTAAGAAAATGTCACCAAGTGCGTATTTTGCAAAGTAAAAAATTTGATGAAAAATTCCGGAAAAACTAGTGATAACCCCTTTTTGGATTATTCTTTCGTTTTATAGCTACATAAATCAAGAACATTTCCTGAAAATTTTAACAAAATTCACCGAGGGGTTTTCGGGAAAATTAAGGAAATGTCGTCAAAAGTGCGCATTTTGCAAAGTAGGAATTTGATGGAAAATTCCGGAAAAACTAGTGATAACCCCTTTTTGGATTTTTCTTACGTTTTATAGCTACATATATCAAGAACATTTCCTGAAAAGTTTAACAAAATGCATCGAGGGGTTTTCGGGAAAATTAAGGAAATGTCGTCAAAAGTGCGCGTTTTTCAAAGTAGGAATTTGATGGAAAATTCCGGAAAAACTAGTGATAACCCCTTTTTGGATTTTTCTCTCGTTTTATAGCTACATATATCAAGAACATTTCCTGAAAATTTTAACAAAATCCATCGAGGGGTTTTCGAGAAAATTAAGAAAATGTCACCAAGTGCGTATTTTGCAAAGTAAAAAATTTGATGAAAAATTCCGGAAAAACTAGTGATAACCCCTTTTTGGATTATTCTTTCGTTTTATAGCTACATAAATCAAGAACATTTCCTGAAAATTTTAACAAAATTCACCGAGGGGTTTTCGGGAAAATTAAGGAAATGTCGTCAAAAGTGCGCATTTTGCAAAGTAAAAAATTTGATGGAATATTCCGAAAAAACTAGTGATAACCCCTTTTTGGATTTTTCTTACGTTTTATAGCTACATATATCAAGAACATTTCCTGAAAAGTTTAACAAAATGCATCGAGGGGTTTTCGGGAAAATTAAGGAAATGTCGTCAAAAGTGCGCATTTTTCAAAGTAGGAATTTGATGGAAAATTCCGGAAAAACTAGTGATAACCCCTTTTTGGGTTTTTCTTTCGTTTTAGAGCTACATATATCAGGAACATTTTCTGAAAATTTTAACAAAATTCACCGAAGGGTTTTCAAGAAAATTAAGGAAATGTCAAAAGTGCGAATTTTGCAAAGTAGGAATTTGATGGAAAATTCCGGAAAAACTAGTGATAACCCCTTTTTGGGTTTTTCTTTCGTTTTAGAGCTACATATATCAAGAACATTTTCTGAAAATTTTTATAAAATCCATCGAGGGGTTTTCGAGAAAATTAAGGAAATGTCGTCAAAAGTGCGCATTTTGCAAAGTAAAAAATTTGATGGAATATTCCGAAAAAACTAGTGATAACCCCTTTTTGGATTTTTCTTACGTTTTATAGCTACATATATCAAGAACATTTCCTGAAAAGTTTAACAAAATGCATCGAGGGGTTTTCGGGAAAATTAAGGAAATGTCGTCAAAAGTGCGCGTTTTTCAAAGTAGGAATTTGATGGAAAATTCCGGAAAAACTAGTGATAACCCCTTTTTAGATTTTTCTTTCGTTTTATAGCTACATATATCAAGAACATTTCCTGAAAATTTTAATAAAATCGATCGAGGGGTTTTCAAGAAAATTAAGAAAATGTTGTCAAGTGCGCATTTTGCAAAGCAGCAAATTTGATGGAAATTTCCGGAAAAGCTGTTGATAACCCCTTTTTGGAATTTTCTTTCGTTTTATAGCTATATATATCAAGAACATTTCCTGAAAATTTTAATAAAATCCATCGAGGGGTTTTCAAGAAAATTAAGAAAATGTTGTCAAGTGCGCATTTTGCAAAGCAGCAAATTTGATGGAAATTTCCGAAAAAGCTGTTGATAACCACTTTTTGGATTATTCTTTCGTTTTAGAGCTACATATATCAGGAACATTTCCTGAAAATTTTAATAAAATCCATCGAGGGGTTTTCGGGAAAATTAAGGAAATGTCGTCAAAAGTGTGCATTTTGCAAAGTACGAATTTGATGGAAAATTCCGGAAAAACTAGTGATAACCCCTTTTTGGATTTTTCTTACGTTTTATAGCTACATATATCAAGAACATTTCCTGAAAATTTTAATAAAATCCATCGAGGGGTTTTTAAGAAAATTAAGAAAATGTTGTCAAGTGCGCATTTTGCAAAGTAGGAATTTGATCGAAAATTCCGGAAAAACTGGTGATAACCCCTTTTTGGATTTTTCTTTTGTTTTGTAGCTACATATATCAAGAACATTTCCTGAAAATTTTAATAAAATCCATCGAGGGGTTTTCAAGAAAATTAAGAAAATGTTGCCAAGTGCGCATTTTGCAAAACAGCAACTTTGATGGAAATTTCCGGAAAAGCTGTCGATAACCCCCTTTTTTTTTCTTTCGTTTAATAGCTATATATATCAAGAACATTTCTTGAAAATTTTAATAAAATCCATCGAGGGGTTTTCAAGAAAATTAAGAAAATGTCGTTAAAAGTGCGCATTTTACAAAGTAAAAAATTTGATGGAAAATTCCTGAAAATCTAGTGATAACCCCTTTTTGGATTATTCTTTCATTTTGGAGCTACATGTATCAAGAACATTTTCTGAAAATTTTAATAAAATCCATCGAGGGGTTTTCAAGAAAATTAAGTAAATGTTAAAAGTGCGAATTTTGCAAAGCAGCAACTTTGATGAAATATTCCGAAAAAACTAATAATAACCCCTTTTTGGATTTTTCTTTCGTTTTATAGCTACATACATCAAGAACATTTCCTGAAAATTTTAATAAAATCCATTGAAGGGTTTTGGCGAAAATTAAGAAAATGTAGTCATAAGTGCACAATTTGCAAATTTATCTTGGTTTTTTGAAAATTCATAAACTTTTAACCCAATAAGCTGGAAAGGGAAAATTCGGGAGAAATGTTTGACAAAAAACATGTTTTTTTTACGCCCTTGCAGACGTTCAAGAGCTCAACCTCCTCAAACCTTTAAAACGTCCCTTATTCCCACGGATAATGAAGCATTTATTATTAATAACGATCCCATAATAAAAGTTGTTTTTTTTTAAGATAAATTGAATGTTGACTTCTGCAGGCGTTTACATCTTAAACAAAATTTGATGAATCGCTTTTTTTCACTTCTTAATTCAACGATTAATGTTTTCTTTTTCGTTCCATCGTCGGGGGCGGGAAATGTGCCTTTTCTCTTGCCGATGGGGGGAAAAACGTATCGAATTATAAAGAATCCCAGCGAGGGTCTAATCTGGAGTGGCTTTCATTTAAGCCGAATTGTCAGGCTTCCCGTAATTAGAAAAATTATGGGCGACGCGACGGCCTGATTCCGTTATTTCGGATCTTATTTACCACAAAATGACGAGACGCAACACTACAATCTTTCACTCACTCGTGGATAAAAGTAAAGTTTTCGTGTATCTACGTAAGAAAGTAAATTGAACAAAAATTTAAAGTTAAATAAATAAGTCATTTGTAAAAAAATAATTTTCCACACTATTACATCTGTATCCTGGACATAATTGAAGTAAAATAAACCGAAAATTCCGTCCCCTTCTACTCAAACCAACCATCCCCGTTGGTTAATTGATTGAGCAATGTAAATATTTTCTCAAACTTGCTCGAGTTTTAATCCGCAATTTGGGTTCGCGTGTCCGTAAAAACATAACACATTAGATGGGTTAAGGTCAATCCTTGCAACATCTCTCCGAGTTTGTTTTGTCAGCGATGACCGTGAAATTGTATTCTAGATAAACGGCGATTATAATGTTCGAATTTGTGGAAATTAATTGGGCGCGACAATTTTTTTTTCTTTCGTTTCTCACTCGATTCTGGTTGCGCCACTTGAACTTGGCTGTCGCCCAGATATTCCATCGTCCGACAGTGGGTTAACATTACCATACCGTCGTAAATTGACGCAAGGCTATAATCATTTCGCTAATTCATCGATTCCGACAATTAAAACGCGCACTAATTCAACGCCACGAGTTTCTGGATCTAATATGCGTCTCTCTCGTTGGCTCAACTTAGTTAATTGGTCGTATTCGATTCGACTAAATTGCTCATTTATTATGTGTAAAATGTATAGCCATTATACGAAAGGGGAGGTATATTTGTGGTCTTGAGCCTCAAAAGGTTCAAAGTTCAACGAAAGTTGAAAATGATTTGTTGGTTTCAAAATGAAACAGCTATGCGTGAGTGTTCAAAATGAACATCCTGAAATTTTGTAGGTGAGGTAGAGAGATGTTAATGAGTGTAAAGTTAACGTGCTCTTAAAGAGGAATACTTTTGAACAATGAACAATTTGAACAATTTTTTTTGGACAATATTTTTGTGTGACATCCCAACTTCGACGATGTGACAACATAATAAATTTTTATATAAAACTATCAAAAAAATCACAATTTGTACCTAAAGACTTGTTAAATTTCTGGGAAAAACATTCAAGTTAAAAACTTTATTAGCCGTCTCAAAAAAAAATTCCGAAAATCACCTTTTTTCAGGCCTGCAAAGTAGACTGTAACTTTTTTGGAAAACTTTTTTTCCGCAGTTTCATCTTTGAATTGGGAGTTTTAACCCATTAAAACTGCAGAATGGAGAAGTATTGTTCGTGTAATACTTTTTTTTTGGTCAGGCATACATGTGGCCAGCTCTACGCGATTTGGAAAGAGAATACTTTATTTGCCAAAAAAAAAAACTGTAGTTATAAATGCCGCAAGAAATACTACTAATTTATAATAATGTTGTTTTACGCATAAATTTTACAGAATTTACCATTCTTTATCAATTCGCGATAAAAATTTAATCGACAAGACGTAAATAAGTGTACGGAATCAAAGTGCAGCGTTATTCGGTCACAACAAATAGAATTCTAGAAAATCTGATTTGTTTGTTTTCAAAATAACACGGTTAAATTATCTCCGGAAAAAAAATTAGACCAATTTTCGATAAATAACAACATTCATCGGTGATTTAAAAAAAAATTATTTTTTTTATTTTTTTACAAATGTGCTTGCTTATATATTTGATAATTTTTCCCTGTAATTAGATGTAGTGTTTGTTGGGAAATAAATCACTATTATTATTATTAAGATCTGAATTTTGGTATACATTAAAAGTTGCGCTCGCCAACTTTTTCATTTTTTTTTGCCTATATCTCTGTAACTATAACTGATTCGAAAAAATAGTTCAGATAAAAAATATAGTTTATTAAATTGCTTACAAAAAAGCATATTAAAATTTTTTTCTATCTCCAATACTTTAGCTGTAATCCGACTTTGAATAAAAAAAAAAATATTTATATTTTTACCCTCGATTTGCCTTTTTTGTCTTGTGCACTGTAAAATTGGTACAATATATTTTTTGAAATCCAATCCCTGAAATTAAAAAGAGATGGAACGAGAGAGAGAGAGAGAGAGAGAGAGAGACGGATGGACAGACAGGAGAGAAATATATACTCTTCACGTCTTTAAATTTGCGAAAAATTTCAATAATTTTCGTTATTTAAAAAAAAATATAAAGGCAATTGCTATCGACTTAAAACTTGCCAGAGTTACTCAAAATACACCCTAAATTATGATTATTTAAAAACCATAAACACCCTTTTACTAAATTTTGAAATAAATTTATGCAAACGGAGCGAAAATTTGCGAAAAATATCAATAACTTTCGTGACTTGAAAAAAATATAAAGACAATTGCTACCGACTTAAAACTTGCCAGAGTTACTCAAAATACACCCTACATTATGATTATTGAAAAAACATAAACACTCTTTTCCTAAATTTTGAAATAAATTTATGCAAACGGAGCGTAAATTTTCGGAAAATATCAATAACTTTCGTGACTCGAAAAAAATATAAAAACAATTGCCATCGACTTGAAACTTGCCTGAGTTACTCAAAATACACCCTAAATTATGATTATTTAATAACCATAAACACCCTTTTCCTAAATTTTGAAATAAATTTATGCAAACGGAGTGAAAATTTGCGAAAAATATTAATAACTTTGGTGACTCGAAAAAAATATAAAGACAATTGCTATCGACTTGAAACTTGCCAGAATTACTCAAAATACACTATAAATTATGATTATTTAAAAACCATAAACACCCTTTTCCTATATTTTGAAATAAATTTATGCAAACGGAGCGTAAATTTGCGAAAAATATCAATAACTTTCGCGACTCGAAAAAAATATAAAGACAATTGCTATCGACTTGAAACTTGCCAGAGTTACTCGAAATACACTGTAAATTATTATTTTTTAAAAAGCATAAACACCCTTCC
The DNA here is from genome assembly GCA_910593695.2 of Ocypus olens. Classification (NCBI taxonomy): domain Eukaryota; kingdom Metazoa; phylum Arthropoda; class Insecta; order Coleoptera; family Staphylinidae; genus Ocypus; species Ocypus olens. Next base: position 56,579,994 of record OU343054.1, on the reverse strand, counting down.
TATTTTTTTTTAAATAAATTAATGTAAACAGAGCGTAAATTTGCAAAAAAATTATGACGAAATCGTGTAATTATTTGCGTGATATTATGACAGATTATGAGTTTATTTTATCATTTTAAAGGACATTTTAGGATGTCAAAAAACAGACTTTACAATCTTATAAAATTCTACCTACAAACGTATGCCGATGGCAATATGTGCGTTGTGGATATTTTGTCCCGTAGCTCTGCTGCGTAGTCGGTCTAATGTTTAGTAGCGCTAATACCTCTCATGGATTTTTTCGCCTACAAATGTAGATTCCATCCATTCCGTTCACGTTTTATTCAAAAATAATTAAAGAACTTGATTTAAACGTGTTGCAATTTGCTTTTTAATGATTTGTTTATGAATGAAGTAATTTTACTAGATTGCCACGTGCGAGTCAATTTTAGGTTTCCAAATGCCACGCTGACAGATACTAACAATGAACTACGCGAACGTTTTTCTTGCCGTGGTCGGTCTGATTTTTAGTAGCGCTAATACCACACATAAAACAAATAAATGAGTTTTTCAGCGAAGTAAATTTTAGGTTATCCAAATGTCACGCTGACAGGTACTAACAATGAACTACGCGGACAAACGTTTTTACCGCCGCGGCACACGGGCCTCAGTTGACCCAATTTTAACTGGTGGCGCCGAATAAGAAAAATTAAAAAGACCCCAAAAACGCACCGGTGGAGATACGAAATTTTGAGGGTAGTTAGAGGAAACATTGAACTAATTTTTGGCGATAGTCTCAGACCTCATCGAGTTGGCATTTTTTATATAACACTTTTTAAAAGTAAAATGTATATTTAAAATATTTATCATATCAATATTTATTGCAATAACAGCAGGACGTTTGCTAAACGTCTTCGCATAATAAACCTGAGTGAAGTTAGTTACTAATTATTTAATGTTTACTTGTTTACATTTTAAATTTTGTTTATATAATTTTGTATAATTTTCTCAGATTTGTATTATTTTTAGATATATTTTTTGTATTATAAAGGGAAATTCCCGTAAATAAATAAATAAATTTAAAAAAAAATTCAAAGTTTTTTAAATTTTGTTCTAAAATATTTAGAGACTTGATTTTTTAACCATAGCATACAGTATTATGTTATAAACAATTGTGTATAATGTTATATTGATAGTAAGCGTACAATCCATGTAATATTTTTTTAAACGTGCGCGTGAAATACCGTAAAAATGAAGTTTTCTAAATCGATCAACTTTAAGCGTTAATTGCAAATAATATAGGGGGTTAAAAAATATAAATATGCAAGATTAGTAAGGGTTTCATGTATCTACAATGGAGTGGATATATTTTTTTATCGAAATTTTGAATTTTATTTTTTTCCTCGCGCTCTGATTTAGCACACAGTGCGCCGTAGTCGGTCTGGTTTTTAGTAGCGCTAATACCTCGACATTATTAATAAATGAGTTTTTGAGCAGCCATTTTTAGGTTATCCAAATGTCACGCTGATACACTATGAACTACGCGGCCATTTTCACCGCTGTAGTCGGTCTAATTTTTAGTAGCGCTAATACTTACGCATAAATAAATGAATTTTTAGGCGAAGTCATTTTTAGGTTATCCAAATGTCACCCTGACATACTAACAATGAACTACGCGGGCATTTTCACCGCCGTAGTCGGTCTGATTTTTAGTAGCGCTAATACCTCGACATTATTAATAAATGATTTTTCATCGAAATCATTTTTAGGTTATCCAAATGTCACGCTGACAGATACTAACAATGAACTACGCGGGCATTTTCACCGCAGCAGTCGGTCTGATTTTTAGTAGCGCTAATACTTACGCATCATAAATAAATGCATTTTTAGGCGAAGTGATTTTTAGGTTATCCAAATGTCATGCTGACTGATACTAATAATAAATTATTAGTAATAATTAACTGTGGTTATACGTTTATTTTGAAAACGATTTCAAGTTAACTTTTGTTTTATTTATTTGTGCCTAATAATTTTTTTTTTATTTTCCTCTTATTTCACAATTTTTAGTGAAACTATTCAAGGTTTACATTACACCTTCCATTACCGTTCATATATCAATGATTAGGAGGACGGCAGAAGCAATCAGTTTAATGTTAATGTAAAGCTAACAGACGTTAGCCTAAAAGCTAATGAAAGGGTCGCGGTTTCAGGGGGACGATGATGCAGAGCAGCGTCGGAGTTCGACTCCTTGCTTGCGGTCTATTCCTGCTGACGGTGGTGATTCCGGGCGGAAGCCTGCGCTGCGACAGGACTCCGGAGGGAATCTTCCCGCCGAAGACCAGAGCCGACGGCCGGTACGTAATCGAAGTCTCCGGGAATCCGGATACGTACGTACCCGGGGAACAATATACAAGTAAGTAAAGTTACTTTGCGGTCTACATCTATCCAGCATATTAGATTTGACGTTGCGCCCGCATAAACTTCAACGGGAATGATTACCAACTTCGGACAAACAAAAACGAGGGTTGGTGTAGTCTGGAGACGCTAAGTGAACGTGACTCTCCACTGGGGGGGACTAACTCCTAATGTTAATTACTCGTTATACTCGTTAACGCGGCTAATTAGGTTTTATTTTATAATTTCACCTACATTTATTCGTTTTTTTTTTATTAACCAACCAATCTGGTGATTTTTTTTTTAAATGTTACTTTGACTTTTGCCTTCAAAATAAATTTGAAGTTATGTTTTCCACATGGTTGCCTTGTGCTTAATTACCAGTGATGGTTCGCGGGTTTTTTTCTGATACAAGGGTGGCAATACAGATAGGTAAGGTCAGTTGCAGAGACGGCTGGCTGCGTGAACGCACCTATCTATACTACTACCTCTTGTTCCTTGGCCGTACCAGAAAAAAACCCGCGAACCGTCACTGTTAATTACCCTATCATAAAGTATAATTCAGTATTGGTTACATTTTTTTTAGATTTAATTGGACGATTTTTTAAATCGAAATTGGAACGCGTCGTAATTAAATAGCTTTCAACAAATCACTGATCCTCCTCTTTAAACTCCAACCGTTCCCTGGATGCCCTATTTGCCCCCAATTGAGTATTAGACACTGTCCCTTTGATCTATTGAACAAGGTGGAAAAAATATGGGGTAATTGTACAAAAAGAGGAGCTTCAATGGAGAGCAATTAGCGACACTATTCCCACTTTAATGGAGCAAACGAGCTTTTCAAATAATTCTTTAGATTTAAAATTGAAAAGAATTCTTTGTGCGCATGAATACGGTGCGTGAAATCGGCTTACCTCAAATACAGGACTGCTAAATGTTGAACCTGGAATGAAAGAAAATTGTGTTAAATAATTAGAAAATTTGTAATTAGGGAATTAATTAATGTACGGATTTGTTTTGGGGGGGGTGGTCTCGCGTGTTTTGGTGTTTTGATGTTGTTCCGCACGGGCGAACACGCCGAACCTATTTATGGTTATTAGTTGCATATCTTTTATTGATTGCCCTAATCATCGAAATTAATGGTCGCATCGGTTCCCGATATCCATCATTTATGGTCGTAATCTTACACGCCATACCGAAGCGTTATTGATGTCGAATTAATGGCACGAGAAATTGTGGTGATTTTATTCCTGCGATTTTCCAATTTTTTAATGTTAATGGCTATCCATGAAATTTCACAAATTTGTAAAAAAACATTCGGGATTATATATACATGAAAATTTGTAAACACCCCACCACAAAATTTCGAAATAATCTCATTCGAACGGAACGTGAAATTGTCGAAAAAGACAAAAATTTCCGAGTCTTGAAAAAAATATAAAAACAGTTGCCATCGACTTGAAATTTCACAAATTTGTTAAAAAAACATTCGGGATTATATATACATGAAAATTTGTAAACACCCCACCACAAAATTTCGAAATAATCCCATTCGAACGAAACGTGAAATTGTCGAAAAAGACAAAAATTTCCGAGTCTTGAAAAAAATATAAAAACAGTTGCCACCGACTTGAAATTTCACAAATTTGTTAGAAAAAACATTCGGGATTATATATACATGAAAATTTTTAAACACCCCACCACAAAATTTCGAAATAATCTCATTCGAACGGAACGTGAAATTGTCGGAAAATACAAAAATTTCCGAGCCTTGAAAAAAATATAAAAACAGTTGTCACCGACTTGAAATTTCACAAATTTGTTAAAAAAAAACATTCGGGATTATATATACATGAAAATTTGTAAACACCCCACCACAAAATTTCGAAATAATTTCATTTGAACGGAACGTGAAATTGTCGAAAAAGACAAAAATTTCCGAGCCTTGAAAAAAATATAAAAACAGTTGTCACCGACTTGAAATTTCACAAATTTGTTAAAAAAAAACATTCGGGATTATATATACATGAAAATTTGTAAGCACCCCACCACAAAATTTCGAAATAATCCCATTCGAACGAAACATGAAGTTGTCGGAAAATGCAAAAATTTCCGAGTCTTGAAAAAAATATAAAAACAGTTGCAATCGACTTGAAATTTCACAAATTTGTTAAAAAAACATTCGGGATTATATATACATGAAAATTTGTAAACACCCCACCACAAAATTTCGAAATAATCTCATTCGAACGGAACGTGAAATTGTCGGAAAATACAAAAATTTCCGAGTCTTGAAAAAAATATAAAAACAGTTGCCACCGACTTGAAATTTCACAAATTTGTTAAAAAAACATTCTGGATTATATATACATGAAAATTTGTAAACACCCCACCACAAAATTTCGAAATAATCTCATTCGAACGGAACGTGAAATTGTCGGAAAATACAAAAATTTCCGAGTCTTGAAAAAAATATAAAAACAGTTGCCATCGACTTGAAATTTCACAAATTTGTTAAAAAAAACATTCGGGATTATATATACATGAAAATTTGTAAACACCCCACCACAAAATTTCGAAATAATCTCATTCGAACGTAACGTGAAATTGTCGGAAAATACAAAAAATTCCGAGTCTTGAAAAAAATATAAAAACAGTTGGCATCGACTTGAAATTTCACAAATTTCTTAAAAAAACATTCTGGATTATATATACATGAAAATTTGTAAACACCCCACCACAAAATTTTGAAATAATCCCATTCGAACGAAACGTAAACTTGTTGAAAAAGACAAAAAATTTCCCAGTCTTGAAAAAAATATAAAAACAGTTGCCATCGACTTATAATTTCACAAATTTGTTAAAAAAACATTCGGGATTATATATACATGAAAATTTGTAAACACCCCACCACAAAATTTTGAAATAATCCCATGCGAACGAAACGTAAAATTGTTGAGAAAGACAAAAATTTCCGAGTCTTGAAAAAAATATAAAAACAGTTGCCATCGACTTGAAATTTCACAAATTTGTTAAAAAAAATATTCGGGATTATGTATACATGAAAATTTGTAAACACCCCACCACAAAATTTCGAAATAATCCCATTCGAACGAAACGTGAAATTGTCGAGAAAGACAAAAATTTCAGAGTCTTGAAAAAAATATAAAAACAGTTGCCATCGACTTGAAATTTCACAAATTTGTTAAAAAAACATTCGGGATTATATATACATGAAAATTTGTAAACACCCCACCACAAAATTTCGAAATAATCCCATTCGAACGAAACGTGAAATTGTCGAAAAAGACAAAAATTTCCGAGTCTTGAAAAAAATATAAAAACAGTTGCCACCGACTTGAAATTTCACAAATTTGTTAGAAAAAACATTCGGGATTATATATACATGAAAATTTTTAAACACCCCACCACAAAATTTCGAAATAATCTCATTCGAACGGAACGTGAAATTGTCGGAAAATACAAAAATTTCCGAGCCTTGAAAAAAATATAAAAACAGTTGTCACCGACTTGAAATTTCACAAATTTGTTAAAAAAAAACATTCGGGATTATATATACATGAAAATTTGTAAACACCCCACCACAAAATTTCGAAATAATTTCATTTGAACGGAACGTGAAATTGTCGAAAAAGACAAAAATTTCCGAGCCTTGAAAAAAATATAAAAACAGTTGTCACCGACTTGAAATTTCACAAATTTGTTAAAAAAAAACATTCGGGATTATATATACATGAAAATTTGTAAGCACCCCACCACAAAATTTCGAAATAATCCCATTCGAACGAAACATGAAGTTGTCGGAAAATGCAAAAATTTCCGAGTCTTGAAAAAAATATAAAAACAGTTGCAATCGACTTGAAATTTCACAAATTTGTTAAAAAAACATTCGGGATTATATATACATGAAAATTTGTAAACACCCCACCACAAAATTTCGAAATAATCTCATTTGAACGGAACGTGAAATTGTCGAAAAAGACAAAAATTTCCGAGCCTTGAAAAAAATATAAAAACAGTTGTCACCGACTTGAAATTTCACAAATTTGTTAAAAAAAAACATTCGGGATTATATATACATGAAAATTTGTAAACACCCCACCACAAAATTTCGAAATAATTTCATTCGAACGTAACGTGAAATTGTCGGAAAATACAAAAATTTCCGAGTCTTGAAAAAAATATAAAAATAATTGCCACCGACTTGAAATTTCACAAATTTGTTAAAGAAACATTCGGGATTATATGTATATACATGAAAATTTGTAAACATCCCACCACAAAATTTCGAAATAATCTCATTCAAACGGAACGTGAAGTTGTCGGAAAATACAAAAATTTCCGAGTCTTGAAAAATATATAAAAACAGTTGCCATCGACTTGAAATTTCACAAATTTGTTAAAAAAAACATTAGGGATTATATATACATGAAAATTTGTAAACACACCGTAGCAAAATTTCGAAATAATCTCATTCGAATGGAAGGTGAAAAAAAAATTGTGAAAAAAATTTTTCACGATCACAATACTTTCTCAATTTAGTATAACTATGGATTATCGCACAATTAATTAATATTAAACATTGCAAGAAAAAACATTGTTTGAATTTACTGACGGGAGTTTGTAAACAAGATTTAAATAAATACAAAAAATCCATTATATCCATTCAGTGGATGCTGCATGCCGGCGGAGTTGATTTAATATGAAAACCATGTTTGCACGTGCACATTGTACATATCGCGAGTAATTTATCTGGGGATGCGGAGCTTTCACAAAGGATTAAAATTGTACCAGCATATGCAATTAAGTTTGTTTCGGAGGCTTTTCATCTCTCCTCCGGAAGGATTTTAATGCATTGGATTAAATCCACACTATCCACTCCTTCTGAGCCGCTTATTCGTTCCTTTTTGCGCCAACGCTGGTAATTTTGAATGAAATGAGGTTTCAAAATCAGGAATAAACCAAATAAAGCTGATTTTTCTTTTTTTGTTTTTTTCTTTTGTTTTGAAGTCACTAGAGGCGATTTTAAAGATTTTTGAAAAAAAAAAAAAACTAGTAGAGCAATTGATATGAAATTTACCAAAATATCCGTGTCGCTAGAGACGATTTCAAAGATTTCTGAAAAAATAAATTTGTGTCTGTGCGCGCATTGTATCTCAAAAACTAATAGAGAAATTGATATAAAACTTTGAGCATAAGTCTTATTTGACCATTCGAAAAACTTATGAGTGTTTGGTAAAATTTCGTACACCGGAAGTGGGTGTTTACCTTAACTTTTTTTATTTGTTTTTTTTTCAATAACTTTTTAAATAAAGAAAATATCACTAAAATATTTAAACAAAGAAATGAACATATTTTTTATAAAATCATTATTATTCGAGACAAAAATTATTAAATTATTTTTTATTTTTGTTTTATAATTATGAAACGATAATAGTTACAGCAAATTTATGTTAATAATAATTGTAGAGAATACCAAAATAAACAACTTATAAAGAATAAGTTTTTTTCGAAATCTCTTCGGTTTTCGAGTAAACTGACTATTAAAATTTTAGGTAGCAATAACTTCCGTGACTTGAAAAAAATATAAAAACAATTGCTATCGACTTAAAACTTGCCAAAGTTACTTAAAATACACCCTAAATTATGATTATTTAAAAACCTTCAACATTTGTTTCCCAAATTTTGAAATAAATTTATGCAAACGGAGAGTAAATTTGCGAAAAAAATCATTTTTTAATAGATGCAAAAATAAATTATTTGCGTGCTTTTATAATAGTTTATGAGTTTATTTTATCATTTTAAAGTATATTTTTAGACTTTACAATTTTATAAAATTATACCTACAAACGTATGTCTATGTGCGTTGTGGATATTTTGTTCCGTAGCTCTTCTGCGTAGTCGGTCTAATGTTTAGTAGCGCTAATAACTCTCATGGATTTTTTCGTCTGCAAATGCAGATTCCATCCATTCCGTTCATGTTTTATTCAAAAGTAATTAAAGAACTTGATTAAAACATGTTGCAATTTGCTTTTTAATGATTTTTTATGAATGAAGTCATTTTACTAGATTGCCACGTGCGAGTCAGTTTTAGGTTATCCAAATGTCACGTTGACAGATACTAACAATGAACTACGCGAACGTTTTTTTTTTGCCGTAGTCGGTCTGATTTTTAGTAGCGCTAATACCTCAGCACTCCGAGTTTTTGAAAGATCATTTTTAGGTTATCCAAATGTCACGCTGACAGGCCGAACAATGAACTACGCGGACAAACGTTTTCACCGCCGTGGTCGGTCAGGTTTTTAGTAGCGCTAATACCTCGTCATTATCAATAAAAAAAAAATTAAATTATTTTTCATTTTTGTTTTATAATTACGAAACGATAATAGTTACAGCAAATTTATGTTAATAATAATTGTAGATAATGCCAAAATAAACAACTTATAAAGAATAAGTTTTTTACGAAATATCTTCGGTTTTCGAGTAAAATTTTAGGTATAGTTTCTCATAATTTTGACGTTTTAAACGTCACCATCTTTAATTCAATACATAAAGCAAATTCTGTACGATCTCCGCTGTAAAAGGAATTTATTAATAAACTGTATCAGACATATTCTCGTGGGACGAAATTTATGGCACGAGCCAAGTTGACGATTCATATTAAATAAAGTTTGACGACAACGTTAATCAAGCGGAATCCCCGGCACGGATCTAGTATGGTATTTGCATAGCGGAAGGGAGAAGGCGGGATAAAATGCTGTTCCCGTCCGTATAAATATATTAAAGGATTTCGAAGATCCGAGGCATAAACTCCACTAGCGGCATGTTTCTATTTTCCACCGTGAGACGCGAGGAAATGCAACAATAAAATGCGGCGACACAAGACATTTCGGCGTCCGTCTACATTACAGGCACGAGTGCAATAAGGTATCCCAAAAGCACTTGAGTGCCGACGCAAACTCAATTAGTTCACTCATAAAAATAAACCCCTTTCATCGGGAGAGCGAGAGGATGTACTTATTTTTAGTCTGGCGTTGAGAAAGTGCTGGAAAAGTATTTTTTTTTTGTTAGTAGCTTTTTACAGAATCATAATCTTGAATGCATTTTGAGTAATTCTGGAAAGTTTCAAGTCGTTAGCAGTGGTTTTAATAATTTTTTTTCAAATGGTTAACTAAATTAATTAAAAAAATTTATTTTGTGCTTTGTTCACGTAGAATTATCACAAAATCTAGGGATGGGGTGTTTGTGTCTTTTTACAGAATCCTAATCTCGGACGAATTTTGAGTTATTCTGGAAAATTTCAAGTCGCTAGGAGTTGTCTTAATATTTTTTTTAAATGGTTAAAATAATTTAAAAAAAATACTTTGGGCTTTGTTCACGTGGAATTACCTCAAAATCTAGGGATGGGGTGTTTGTGTCTTTTTACAGAAGCCTAATCTCGGACGAATTTTGAGTGATTCTGGAAAATTTCAAGTCGTTATCTTTAATGGTATTTCGATTACAAAAGTGTACAGTAGACGACTTTATAATTTAAATTGTTGGAGATTTATGTGGAAATAATTTTGTTAGTACCATCAGAGAATTAATATCGTATTTTTTTTGTTTTTATTAAATTTAACATTTTCCGAAGGCATACTTATATTCATAAAATGGGCCTCTTGCGTGAAGGGCATGTTTTTTTTCGATTTATTTGCAAATTAGGTAAATGCTTGACGGGGAAAATTCATCCGGGAAAATGCCTTTTGCATAACTGAGACTGAAACTATGCACGCCTTGGGATTTTCCGGTCCGCAAGGTCCACCCTCATCGAAAAACAATACATAAAAAAAATATACGTACAACCTCAGAAATGTGAATCAATAATGGGGAAGCTTTTATAAATCTAAAAGTAATTCAAGGTTGCCAACCAGTGACGGTTCGCGGGGTTTTTTCTGGTACGGCCGAGTAATACAGATAGGTAGGGTAGGGCTACGTGACCGCACTTATCTGTTCCTCGGCCGTACCAGAAAAAATCCCGCGAACCGTCACTGTTGCCAACTTATGTTTATGTAAATAAATAATGACGATGTAAAATTTAGAGTGCATTTAGTAATACCCGCTCCGAAGTAAATGGAGATATAAATACTTCAGCATCCGGGAGGGATGTGAATGCGCCCTTAAAAGAAACGGAGCGTCCCGGTAAGAAATTCCATTATTAGAAAGTAAAACTATGTACTCGGTTTAATGGAATATATTGGATTGACGAACGAAAATACTTTTTAAATAAAATTAGTGCGCCGCGCACTTTTGCAGCCCCAAGTGGCTAATTGAAACTTAATAATCTAATTAAAACTATTACGGCGGCTGCAGGAATATTTATTGAGGGGAAAACTGCAACGAGCGCAGTTCCTGCTTTATCACGTAAAGGATATCCCCTGCTGTAATTAAAATTGGGAAACGGCACGTTTTGCAAACCGCGGAAGTTCGACTTTTTTTGTGTGGGGGGGGGGGGGGGATGTGACAGATTTTACAAGTGTTGTGTCATCAAAATAAAATGTCAAAACAGAACATTTGTGGTTCGTGTTCGTGCTTTATTCTACACATTAAATGGTGGATGCGCCAGAAAGTAGCAAATACTCTTACGGTTCAAAAAGGATGGTTGATGGTCTTGTGAAGTGATTTGAATTTTTGTAGAATTTTTTGTCCCGCGTTTTCATATTAATTTATATTTTTTTGAGCTCGATTGAAAAAAATTCATATCTCGAATGAAAATTGCTGCACATTCAAAAACCAAAATTATTTTGAAAGATCAACGTCTTGTGAAGTGAATTTAATTTTTGTAGTATTTTATTCTCGCGTTTAATATTAATTTTTAATTTTTTGCGCTCGAGTGTAAAAAATACATTTTCAAAAATTCATAACTCGGCTGAAAATTGCCACACATTCAAAAACCAAAATTATTTTGAAAGATCAACGTCTTGTGAAGTGAACTTAATTTTTGCAGGATTTTATTCCTGCGTTTCATATTAATTTTTAATTTTATGCGCTCGCGCGCAAAAAATACATTTTCGAAAATTCATAACTCGGCTGAAAATTGCTGCATATTCAAAAATCAAAATTATTTTGAAAGACCAACGTCTTGTGAAGCGAACTTAATTTTTGTAGGTTTTTATGCCTGCGTTCAATATTATTTTTTTAATTTGTTGCGCTCGAGTGTAAAAAATGCATTTTCAAAAATTCATAACTCGACTGAAAATTGCTGCACATTCAAAAACCAAAATTATTTTGAAAGATCAACGTCTTGTGAAGTGGACTGAATTTTTGTAGGATTTTATCCCTGCGTTTTGCATTATTTTTTAATTTTTTTGCGCTCGAGTGTAAAAAATACATTTTGAAAAATTCATAACTCGGTTGAAAATTGCCACACATTCAAAAACCAAAATTATTTTGAAAGATCAACATCTTGTGAAGTGAACTGAATTTTTGTAGAATTTTTTCCAGCGTTTCATATTTATTTTTAATTTTTTGCGCTCGCGTTCAAGAAATACATTTTCAAAAATTCATAACTCGACTGAAAATTGCTGCACATTCAAAAACCAAAATTATTTTGAAAGATCGACGTCTTGTGAAGTGAACTTAATTTTTGTAGTATTTTATTCCCGCGTTTAATATTAAATTTTAATTTTTTGGCACTCGAATGTAAAAAATGCATTTTCAAAAATTCATAATTCGATTGAAAATTGCCGCACATTCAAAAACCAAAATTATTTTGAAAGATCAACGTCTTGTGAAGTGAACTGAATTTTTGTAGGATTTTATCCCTGCGTTTCATATTTTTTTTTTTATTTTTTGCGCTCGAGTTGAAAAAAATAAATTTTCAAAAATTCATAATTCGATTGAAAATTGCCACACATTCAAAATACAAAATTATTTTGAAAGATCGACGTCTTGTGAAGTGAACTGAATTTTTGTAGAATTTTTTTCCAGCGTTTCATATTAATTTTTAATTTTTTGCGCTCGAGTGTAAAAAAATACATTTAAAAAAATTCATAACTCGACTGAAAATTGCCACACATTCAAAAACCAAAATTATTTTAAAAGATCAACGTTTTGTGAAGTGAACTGAATTTTTGTAGGATTTTATCCCTGCGTTTCATATTATTTTTTAATATTTTTGCGCTCGTGTGCAAAAAATACATTTTCAAAAATTCATAACTCGGCTGAAAATTGCCACACATTCAAAAACCAAAATTATTTTGAAAGATCAACATCGTGTGAAGTGAACTGAATTTTTGTAGAATTTTTTTCCAGCGTTTCATATTAATTTTCAATTTTTTGCGCTCGAGTGTAAAAAATGCATTTTCAAAAATTCACAACTCGACTGAAAATTGCTGCACATTCAAAAACCAAAATTATTTTGAAAGATCAACGTCTTGTGAAGTGATTTGAATTTTTGTAGAATTTTTTTCCAGCGTTTTATATCAATTTTTAATTTTTTGCGCTCAAGTTCAAAAAAATACATTTTCAAAAATTTATAACTCGGCTGAAAATTGCCACACATTTAAAAACCAAAATTATTTTGAAAGACCAACGTATTGTGAAGTGAACTTAATTTTTGTAGGATTTTATCCCTGCGTTTTACATTATTTTTTAATATTTTTGCGCTCGAATGTAAAAAAATCATTTTCAAAAATTCAAAACTAGACTGAAAATTGCCACACATTCAAAAACTAACATTATTTTGAAAGATCAAAGTCGTGGGAAGTGAACTTAATTTTTGTAGGTTTTTATGTCAGCGTTTTGTTTTAATTTTTAATTTTTTGCGCTCGAGTGTAAAAAATACATTTTCAAAAATTCATATCTCGACTGAAAATTGCCGCACATTCAAAAACCAAAATGATTTTGAAAGATCGACGTCTTGTGAAGTGAACTTAATATTTGTAGGATTTTTTCCAGCGTTTCATATTAATTTTTAATTTTTTTGCGCTCGAGCGTTAAAAATTCGTTTTCAAAAATTCACAACTCGACTGAAAATTGCCGCACATTCAAAAACCAAAATTATTTTGAAAGATGGACGTCTTGTGAAGCGATTTGAATTTTTGTAGAATTTTTTTCCAGCGTTTCATATTAATTTTAAATTTTTTTGCGCTTGAGTGAAAAAATTGCATTTTCAAAAATTCATAACTCGATTGAAAATTGCCACACATTCAAAAACCAAAATTATTTTGAAAGATCGATGTCTTGTGAAGTGAACTGAATTTTTGTAGGGTTTTATCCATGCGTTTCATTTTTTTTTATATTTTGCGCTCGATTGCAAAAAATACATTTTCAAAAATTCATAACTCGGCTGAAAATTGCTGCATATTCAAAAACCAAAATTATTTTGAAAGATCAACGTCTTGTGAAGTGAACTTAATTTTTGTAGGATTTTATTCCTGCGTTTCATATTAATTTTTATTTTTTTGCGCTCGAGTGTAAAAAATTCATAACTCAGCTGAAAATTGCTGCACATTAAAAAAACAAAATTATTTTTAAAGATTATTGTCTTGTAAAGCGATTTGAATTTTTGTAGAATTTTTTTCCAACGTTTCATATTAATTTTTATTTTTTTGCGCTCGAGTGTAAAAAATATATTTTCAAAAATTCATAACTCGATTGAAAATTGCCACACATTCAAAAACCAAAATTATTTTGAAAGATCGACGTCCTGTGAAGCGATTTGAATTTTGTAGAATTTTTTTCCAGCGTTTCATATAAATTATTAATTTTTTGCGCTCGAGTGTAAAAAAAATACATTTTCAAAAATTCATAACTCGGCTGAAAATTGCCACACATTCAAAAATGTCTTGTCTTGTGAAGTGAACTGAATTTTTGTAGAATTTTTTTCCAGCGTTTAATATTAATTTTTAATTTTTTGCGCTCGAGTGTAAAAAATACATTTTCAAAAATTCATAACTCGGCTAAAAATTGCCACACATTCAAAAACCAAAATTATTTAGAAAGATCGACGTCTTGTGAAGCGATTTGAATTTTTGTAGTATTTTATTCCCGCGTTTAATATTAATTTTTAATTTTATTGCGCTCGAGTGTAAAAAATGAATTTTCAAAAATTCATAACTCGGCTGAAAATTGCCACACATTCAAAAACCAAAAGTATTTTGAAAGATCAACGTCTTGTGAAGTAAATTGAATTTTTGTAGGATTTTATTCCCGCGTTTATATTAATTTTAATTTTTTTACGCTCGAGTGTAAAAAATACATTTTCAAAAGTTACGTTTAAATTCCGCGTTATAAATTTACTTTACAACAGTTCCAAAAAAAAAACCCCATTCACGTGAAGTTTGCAGGGGCTGGTACGGTCGCGACAAACGGTCCATAATTAATTATATCAGCGTGTAGTTGATGTAATTGTCGCGTCATGTTTATAATGGTGTTAATGCCGAAATAATGAGTAAATTATTAAACAATAATAGGACCGAGGGCGTTATTAATTGTGCACTTGGGTTCAGACCGAGACGGGTCGAAGGTTTTTGTTTCGACGTATTGTGCTCAACAATTTCCATAACAAAAATTTCAAGCGTTACAAAAACTTATAAATATTTACCACCATCTAGCTGTGTAAATTTTTAAACGATATTTTCAATCATCAGTGCGCTAATTCAAATTTAACGTTTAGGTAGTTTATAGTAGTAGCAAGTACAACTGAAATGAGCTCATTTGTGTATGTAGTTTATGCGGTGGATGCGCCGGGAACTTAAAATAGTACGCTAATTCAAATTGAACCTTTAGATAGTTTAGCAAGCATAACTGAAATGAGCTCATTTATGAATGTAATTTATGGTGGATACGCCGGGAACTTACGAATCTTACAATTTTTTTGGCATAGGTTTGACCATTCAGCCACTAACGATGATGTAATTTAGCAGCACCTCAAATAATATTAATATTAGGATGTACAAGGACACTCTTCACGCCAAGGGGTATATCAAGGCGGCTTGAAACACAAACAGGTATACCACGGTTCAAAGGCTTCTACCACAGAGGATAATTACATAGGCTAGTACTAAATTTGAATGTTTGATTCCCGCAAAAATAATAAAAATTTAAATTTTTATATTGTCGCTAATAAGGTGATCATTCGATCTTACGGTGAGTTTTTTGTTGTCGCGTTTTTCTGGCCAATTAGAAAAAAAAGAACTCATTCCCAATTAACATGTGCACGAGACCATCGAGTTGGAGGATCCTCCAGAATCCGAATTGTTCGCTGCTTGTTTAACATCCATTTCAATTATGCCAGATCCAGCGATTATTCTATTTTCCTGCAGCTGAAATGTTTCGAAGTGCCGTTTCGGTTCCACAATCGATTCCTCTTTTCTATACATTCAACCGCACTGAAATGTAGTCAAGCCGTAGATTTGTATACCATTTGAATTCATCCGTGATATTATTTTTTTTTATAAAAACTGCATACACGCCATTACCATATTTTGTGATAATTCCGTGAAATCGGTGCGAAAAATCGTGAAAAATGGTTATATTTTTGGTGTCTTGAAATAAATATAAAAACAATTGCTATCGATTTGTAACTTTTCAAAATTACTCAAAAATCATTCAAGAGTAGTATTACGTGAAAAACTACGTACACACCATCACCAGATTTTGTGATAACTTGATGTAATCAGTGCGAAAAATCGTGAAAAATTGTTATATTTTTGGTGTCTTGAAATAAATATAAAAAAAAATGCCATTGATTTATAACTCTCCAAAATTACTCAAAATTAATTCGAGATTATTATTAAGTCAAAAACTGCATACACTCCAACACCAGATTTTGTGATAATTTCATGAAACCAGTGCGAAAAATCGAGAAATATTTTCGGTGGCGTGAAATAAATATAAAAGCAATTGCCATCGCCAGATTTGGATATGGAATCGGTAGTTCAGATGATTAAAAAGAGTGGATGATGCCCGTAATTAATAGCAGCTCTCAAGTTATTGTCTGAAGGGCGCTAAAAATACTCCCTGATTCCTCGCGATAAGAATTAATAGACCTCCCTCCGATCGATTTCCCGCAGACTGAAATAAGATTACCGAGGAGACATTTCCCTACATTAGACCCCATTAAGGGCGAGGGGATTTTTAGGGCTAAAAATTTAATAACACAAATTTATTACGATTTACGACACGCTTTTTCCCCTCAGACCGTCATCAACATGTGTTTGTTTCGTATTATCCATCATAAACAGAATGTAATCTGTCTTGAGCAACCCTCACCCTTAATCCACACATACGCCCTCCACCCCCCCTCTGGCATCTGTCAGCGTACGAACGTTAAATCCGGATATAAATATTTATACAACTGGCGGTGAATGACAAAAAAGAAGTCGGATAAGGGGATTGTGCCGCCGCGAAATATATTAAAGTTGTCGGGGTAGATGGGGTGTGCATTAATTGGAGGATTGTTGTTACAGTTTTCCTGCGGAGCAACCCCGAGTACCAGAATCAATATAAATTTAAGGATTTCCTATTGCTGGTGGAGCACGAGCCCTCCGAGAAGATCCTGGGGGAGGTCTACAACCCCTCTGTAGGGTCACTTCAGCTGTACGGAGATATGCTCACCAAGTTCAGCGAGAAATGCAGGAACGCCGTCATCCAGACCAACTCTCTGCCGAAATCTGAAGTGCAGGTGAATATCTATATTTTAAGTGCACTCGTGAATTTTATATAACATCAAGTCGGAAACATTCTTAAAAGTTCTGTCTACTGAAGCAATTTGACGTAAAGAAATTATTTTTTTTAATAACTAGTGATAGAAATAATAATTTCTATTATTTTATTACTTTGTACTTAGCTGGAAGACCTCTGGTTGAGGTTATTGGTAAAAGTGTCTCAATAAATGCATTCTCTCTCTCTCTCATTAATTTGTGAAGCATTTTGAATCAAGAGTTTTTAATAAAAAGCAATTATTTAACTGTTTGTTTGCTGTTGTAAACGTTTAAACCATTAGTGTGTGATATAAGTCATCTTTTTGTGACGAATGTTTTTTTTTTGGCTTCTTTTGTTGTTGTTGTTGGATACGAGAAAAAGTGTAAAATATATAAATTTCGCCTTATGGTGGCGCGTTTTTTGTTTGATTTATCGTCACGAAAGCAAGGAATAAGAAGCCGAGGCTGATTACGATAAATAGCCTTTTGTGGCTGAAGTTGCAGTGTTGCGTGCCGGAATCGTCTAATGTATGCCGATCGAGATAAGGGGCCTTAATGTTCCTCGTTATTTAGTTTATTGCCTCAGAAAAGGAAACTATTCACCAGCGCCGAGGAAAAATGAGAAAGGGCGGTCTGTGTATAAAAGTGCCAGTAAAACGCGAGTAGTGAGAGATTATACCGGGAATTAGCTATTGTGCGGAGTTTCCATGGAAATCCAGTCTTTAACAGCTGCAAACAATCATTTACTTTATTCTTAAATTTGTTTCATTAATTTGTTTAATAATCAAAAATGAAAACCCTCACTTGTTGCAGAAGCATTGAATAAAAACGAAACAAAAGTAACAAACAGATTGAATATTTATACGTTCAGTCTTTATTGAATTCATAAATTTGTATTCCAGTGTCTTTCGCTGGTAATTTCAGCATCTCTTGAACTGCCCTCTCATTAATTATTAAAAGCTTTCTGAAGTTTATTCGGCCCCTCTTCATTCACCAACTTCAGCCTCTGGCATCACGTGCTTGAGTTATAAACAGCTTATGCTTGAACCAAAGCCTTCTTCATAATTTTTGAGGTTCTGTGTTTCTGTCGAAATTATGAATTTAAAAAAATCGAAACTGCAAAATTTGCAATTTTCTTGTTTACATTATTTTTTTCTAACAAATTATCTAACACGCTTCTGAAGACGATGAACGCACCTTAATTTTAAGGTTGAAATCATCAAGATTCCACAGCGGAAACGAAAGTTATGAATGTTTGAAAATCAAAATGAGCATAAAAACGCAAATTTTAAATTTAAAAAAAGAGAAACTCCTTTTAAAAGGCAATTAGTCTAAATTTTGACGTTGGAATCATCAAAATTCCACAGCGCAATCGAAAGTTACGAATTTTTAAAAATCGAAACTGTGATTTTTGCAGTCGTTATAAAAATTGCAATTTTCTTGTTTACATTATTTTTTTCTAACAAATTATCTAACACGCTTCTGAAGACGATGAACGCACCTTAATTTTAAGGTTGAAATCATCAAGATTCCACAGCGGAAACGAAAGTTATGAATGTTTGAAAATCAAAATGAGCATAAAAACGCAAATTTTAAATTAAAAAAAAAAGAGAAACTCCTTTTAAAAGGCATCTAATTAGTCTAAATTTTGACGTTGGAATCATCAAAATTCCCCACCGCAATCAAAAGTTACGAATTTTTTCAAATCGAAACCGTGATTTTTGCAGTCGTTATAAAAATTGCACTTTTCTTGTTTACATTATTTTTTTCTAACAAATTATCTAACACGCTTCTGAAGACGATGAACGCACCCAAATTTTAAGCTTAGAATCATCAAAATTCCACAGCGGAAACGAAAGTTATGGATTTTTGAAAATCAAAATGAGCATAAAAACGCAAATTTTAAATTTAAAAAAGAGAAACTCCTTTTAAAAGGCATCTAAATTTTGACGTTGGAATCATCAAAATTTCACAGCGCAATCGAAAGTTACGAATTTTTAAAAATCGAAACTGTGATTTTTGCAGTCGTTATAAAAATTGCAATTTTCTTGTTTACATTATTTTTTTCTAACAAATTATCTAACACGCTTCTGAAGACGATGAACGCACCCAAATTTTAAGCTTAGAATCATCAAAATTCCACAGCGGAAACGAAAGTTTTGAATGTTTGAAAATCAAAATGAGCATAAAAACGCAAATTTTAAATTAAAAAAAGAGAAACTCCTTTTAAAAGGCAATTAGTCTAAATTTTGACGTTGGAATCATCAAAATTCCACAGCGCAATCGAAAGTTACGAATTTTTAAAAATCGAAACTGTGATTTTTGCAGTCGTTATAAAAATTGCAATTTTCTTGTTTACATTATTTTTTTCTAACAAATTATCTAACACGCTTCTGAAGACGATGAACGCACCCAAATTTTAAGCTTAGAATCATCAAAATTTCACAGCGGAAACGAAAGTTATGAATGTTTGAAAATCAAAATGAGCATAAAAACGCAAATTTTAAATTAAAAAAAGAGAAACTCCTTTTAAAAGACATCTAATTAGTCTAAATGTTGACGTTGGAATCATCAAAATTTCACAGCGCAATCGAAAGTTACGAATTTTTAAAAATCGAAACTGTGATTTTTGCAGTTGTTATAAAAATTGCAATTTTCTTGTTTACATTATTTTTTTCTAACGAATTATCTAACTCGCTTCTGAAGACGATGAACGCTCCCACATTTTAAGGGTAGAATCATCAAAATTCCACAGCGCAATCGAAAGTTACGAATTTTTAAAAATCAAAACCGTGATTTTTGAAGTCGTATTTTTTTCGCGTCAGAGTTTTGATTTAAAATCTTTTAAATCCGTAGGCGTGTTGACTGGTAGTGCTTTTTAATCGTGGATATTTTGTCCCGTCGGACTTTTGACCCGTAGGTCATTGCACGGTGGAAACGAAAGTTATGAATTTTTGAAATAAAGAAATAAAAAAAACGCAAATTTTAATTTAAAAAAAGAGATTTTTTTATAACTCCTTTTAAAAGGCGTCTAATTTGTCCAAATTTTGACGTTGGAATTATCAAAATTCCACAGCGCAATCGAAAGTTACGAATTTTTAAAAATCGAAACCGTGATTTTTGAAGTCGTTTGCATTTTTTTCGCGTCAGACTTTTGATTTGAAGTCTTTTAAATCCGTAGGCGTGTTGACTAGTAGTGCTTTTTAATCGTGGATATTTTGACCCGTAGGTCATTCGACCCGTCGGACTTTTGACTCGTAGGACGTTTGATCCGTCGGACTTTTGATTCGTGGATCGTTTGACACGTCGGAATTTTGACTCGTCGGACGTTTGATTCGTAGGACGTTTCATCCGTCGAACTTTTAACTCGTAGATCGTTTGATCCGTCGGTATTTTGACACGTCGGACTTTTGATTCGTAGAACGTTTTCTCCGTCGGACTTTTAAATCGTAGATTATTTGATCCGTCGGAAATTTGACACGTCGTACTTTTGATTCGTAGGACGTTTCATCCGTCGGACTGTAGATTATTTGATCCGTTAGAAATTTGACACGTCGGACGTTTCATCCCTCGGACTTTTAACTCGTAGATCGTTTGATCCGTCGGAAATTTGACACGTCGGACTTTTGATTCGTAGTCCTGTTAGTCCCAAGGCAAATTGATTAACCTTTGGCCTACTTTACTTACGTCCGAATGCAGCAGCAGAAACCAGTCCGACTGAGGCACGTCTGGCGTGCCCAATTGTATGCGCATAAATTCATGCTTTTTTCATTACACAACTGAAAACGCAAAATATGGACTTCAAAAAATTCTGTTTCGCACGAAAATGCATTCATTGTGCAGCACTACTAACGCAAGCGCTGCGCCAGGAGTTGAGCTCGTGCTCGATTTTATTGGCCCAAGCGGCTCGCCACAAGTTGATTGGCCCAAGCGGCGCGCCACTAAATATGCTCGTGGTCGTTGTGTTTGGCCCGAAAATTTAAACACGAGGAGTACTCGTGGTTGTAGGTCAAAGGGTTAAAACGGTTATGGGTTTTTCATTCACCAAAAATGGCAATTAGACTCGCGTATCCAGAGATAAAAAAAAATACGTTAAATTCGCATAAAAATGTATTACTTGTCTCCACCAAAGATTGGATTCGAAGAGATAGTGAAAGTAATAAGCAAGATAAAATGAAACGTGCCGATGGTACGTAAATCACCAACACTAACAATTGGAACTCTATATGTATATTTTATAGTCCAAAGGACTGTGATGCAAGAACTCTGTGAGCATGTCTTATTTTCTATCTTACAGACTGGTCCTGTCTTGTAGCTCACTTGTAGCAGATGCATAAAATAAATGCAATATTATATACGAAGGGCTGTGGTGCAATTTTTTCAACTCTAATTAATGTTTCCTCAGTTTTTTTCCTCCACATTACAATAGCATTATCCGTTAAGCTTAAAACCTAGTGTGTCACTCAATCCCTTTTGTTCGCATTGTCTATGTTTTGTATGTAATTCTTGATTTGTTTTTTTTTTATTCTACATAACCAAAAATCGTTTTGCATACATAACTCATTCATCATAATATTATCAAAAATAAAACAAACACACGCCCGCGGAGAATAATCCAGAAAGAAAATTCAATTTGTCAATGTCTCCTCGAGTGAACGATTCGATGGGGGTAAAATTGGGAACTTAATGCATTTGTAATAATGCACACTTGTGTATCGATTTCCAGCCCTTTTTATCATTTGCAGCCGCCGGGGGGGACTTTAATTAGCAGTAATTAATCCGGCAAGTGCAGAAAAGGGAAGGATGACTGTCGGAGGATAACGGGATAAGATTTATTCGCGCCCATCGAGCCTTGGCCCTATTTAAAAGGGGGCCGAGGAGGGATTGCGCTTTTTTCGTAAATGAGCTTTCGCGCGATTAATCACCTCGCGAGCGTTAGATGCTTAATTAATTAGCATCGCAGGTATGTTGTTTTAATTAGGGTTGAATCAATTAATTTTCATTTTTAGTTTTAATTAACTGTTGATGTTAGAATTAGAATTAGTTGAAACTGTATTTCCAAAAATTCAATTTTCGCTTTGGATTATAAGCCATTCAATCATTCATTCACTAATCATAATATTTTAGAAGAATAAAAAGGAGGGAAAGATGAATGATTATAATGGAAGATGTTTTTTTTTTTATTTTGTAAGCTAGAGTTGTAAACCTATACAAAGAATTAGAGTATATATATGTAATTATTATTCATATCCATACGATTTCGATTATGAATTTGAGATCAACAAAACTTATTAACAAATCATCTCCTGCGTAAAGTCTGGCCGCGCTATGAAGGCATCTGAGGTGCTATCTATAACCTTTTCAAAACGTCATTTATACATAGAAACCGATAGTGCACCAATAGCTAGCAAGTAAAGTGTAAAGTAACAAAATATCCAATCACTTCTGATGAGGGCGGCCCTTCCAACCCTTCAATAATCAGCGCGGCCAGAGTATATCCATTTATATTCGTGCAATTTGACAATCGTTTCGCGTGGAAATGTTTGTCTCTTCGCAGGGAATTAATTTCGAGACCGTGAGGAATATAATATGGGAAGTAATAATGAGAAAGGGCGAATTGTGCATCCAGAAAGTAAACTTCCTCCGTTTCGAATAGTTCCGTCCTTATTATCCCGTATTAAACTTCTGGAATATTGAATACAGCAGATATTCTTTTGAAGTATACCGGATATACAGGGGTGTCTCGAAATTGCTTAAATAATCATTCGGTGTGCGTGCTTGCGATTTTTTTTTAATATTTCAATTTTTATTTTATCCTTTTGTGCGGATAAATTGGGTAAGAAATGAAATAAGGATCGGGAAGCGAAGAAGTGTGGTAGTTGAGAGTTTGACCTGATTCGACCCAAGTCTGAAGTGTGTAAAGTTGATGACTTATAGGGCCGAGCTTAATGTAAGGCGAGAAATCCAATTCGCTCATGTTTGGTGATAAGAAAGAACTCCGGAATTTATACTTGTCTGCATTTTAAAGTAAATTATGTCGCCGGAAATTACAATTTCAAGTATTTGAAAAAACTTTGGGTCCTCAAGATCAATATTTAGCATAAAATTGACCCTAAAAATATTTGTGTTATACTGCAATAAAATGTTCGATAATACATCTTGTCTTTAAGTTATCGCATCACTCTCTTTCTCTCTCTTTGGCCGAGAGAGGAAATTGGAGCGTCTTGGGAGGGAATTAATTGCGACGAGTGACTTATCGGTGACCTTTACTTTTACAATCGCATAACAAACGCATTGTTGTAACTTTGGAATGTCAGAATCGAGTTTTGCGACCATTCAGCAAAGAAAGTAAAGTGGAGTTGATGCCGTGGCAAAAGAAAAACAACTTTTCCGTGTTCATTATTGGAGGCGTTTACTTCGATATTGTGGTCTAACAAAGTTAAAAGGGTTTTACTTCAAATTACGTATCTTCCGGTCTTATTTATTTATTTTGTGTTCGTTAAAAGACCAACGGATCGATATTTTTACAATCAAAAAGTACTACTACGGACTAAAATGAGTACGAATCAAAAATCCGACGTGTCAGAATTTCCACAATTAAACAGGACTATTAACCCTTTGACCTACAACCACGAGTACTCCTCGTGTTTAGATGTTCGGGTCAAACACAACGACCACGAGCTTATCTCGTGGCGCGCCGCTTGGGCCAATCACATCGAGCACGAGTTCAACTCGTGGCGAGCCGCTTGGGTCAATCAAATCGAGCACGAGCTCAACTCCTGGCGCAGCGCTTGCGTTAGTAGTACTGCACAATGAATGCATTTTCTTGCGAAACAGAATTTTTTGAAGTTCATGTTTTACGTTTTAATTTGTGCCATGAAAAAGCATGAATTTGCGAATTATTCCGTCGCGTCTGCATGGGTTGAATCGGTACCCGTGCGTCGCGACTGAAGCGCTATTAAAAGTGCACGCATTCGAACGTGAGGAAAGTAGGCCAAAGGGTTAAAGGATTTTGATTGAAAATTTCATTATAAAAAAAAATATTTAAAATATCCAGGACATATTTTTTTGGGCTCATTTTAGTGCAAACCCTTTGAGATTACAGACTTGGTTCTTTTATAGAACTCACAATTATGAGTAAAAATCATTAATACAGAAAGTCGCGTTTTATTATCCCCTTGTGATTTATCAATTATTTTCCTGTTTATTGGTGAAGAAAAACATTTCAAAATACCACACCACGTGGTCTGCAAAAAATAAAATTCTTTTTCAAAATCTATTTGTCGCGTTTGAACCAGAGGCCTGCATGGGCCGGGCTTTGGAAAACCCGCTTCTGCAGGGCTCTGCTTCAATGGTCTACGATAATTATTAAAAAAGTTAAAAAATCTCTGATTTTAATTGAAACGGACTGATTGACGTACGAGGAGCACAGATTTGCAAACCGCGTTCAATTTGGAGTTTTCGTTTAGCCGCTACGGCCAATCAAAGTCTGAAAAATCAATTATTTTTTTTAATTTCCTAAAATGCTTAAGGTGACTGACTATTTTTTTTGCTATTGAAGATAGCTGAAATTTTTGAACGGCATTCAATTTCTCTCGTTTTTCTGATGAAAAAGAAGGAATACTTCAATGGTCTACGATAATTATTAAAAATGTTGATTTTTTCGATTTTTTCCATTTTCGAGTTTTCTTTGCTGACGCGTCACGGGCTTCAATTTGACATTTGTTCTTGCGAAAGTGCATTTTCCGAAGCGTCTTGAAGGGATCTTTCCAGTGATGTGTAAAAACCCGGAATCGAACCAGTGGTTTCTTCAGAAAATGATTTCAAAGCCATTTTTTTAGAAAAAGTAAGAAGGGTAGATTTTCAGTTTTTCGACAAAAATTAAAAATCTCTGATTTTAATTGAAACCGACTAATTGACGTACGAGGAGCACAGATTTGAAAACCGCGTTCAATTTGGAGTTTTCGTTTAGCCGCTACGGCCGATCAAAGTCTGAAAAATCAATTATTTTTTTAAATTTCCTAAAATGCTCATGGTGACTGACTAATTTCTTTGCTATTGAAGATAGTTGAAATTTTTTAACGGCAATCAATTTCTCTCGTTTTTCTGATGAAAAAGAAGGTATACTTCAATGGTCTACGATAATTATTAAAAATGTTGATTTTTTCGATTTTTTCCATTTTTGAGTTTTCGAAAACCTGCTTCTGCAGGACTCTGGTTTGAACAATCTACAAGAAACAGGGTCTGTAGTGTAAGTTAAAATTGATACATACGAAGGGTGGTGGGTGGTCCCTATCCTACCCTCCAACCAGTTGAATATAAGCAAGGGTTACTCCTTGAGTAATAAATAGAACGAAAAAAGATTGTATTTGCATTTGTATTTTTACATTTTGTAAATTATTTCATAAGAACTTTTGTCTATGTTAAACTGTTTGGATCGTTGGGTTTGTAGCGTGAGTTATTAAAAATTACTACGGAAGGTGGTGGGTGGGCCACATCCTGCCCTCAAAGGATAGCGCCAGTGTACAGTAATAAATAAACACCCCTCCAGCATGTGACGCATGAAAAATGTTAAAATTGAAATTACAAACGTCAATAAACAACACAAGGGAATGCCGCAGGAGAGACATCCATAAAAATCATTGCTATCGTAATCTGGCCTGCATACATAACACTTTGCATGAATGAAATGAAAACATTCATCACGGCCCTATTGACGGCAACCGGAGGGCAGAAATGATTCCGGTATAGATTTCACGATTTCGTTGTCGTTTCAATAAATTTCAAATTACTTACTCTCTTAAGCAGTGGAGGACTTCGTGTCCTGAAATCAGATAAGTTCGGACGACAATTTCCCGCGTGCCGTACTGAAAATTGGCGGGGAATTCGCTACATTCTCCCCTCGAGTGTAATACTTTTTTCACGAGTAGGAAAGATTGCCGCACGAGCCGAACACAAGTGAAAAAAAGTTGTTTTACTCTCGAGTTTCATACAAATTTTTTTCTACGTCCTTAACTTAATAATATTTTTATCCACTTGTAATTTTTTTATCCGATTGCAAAATCGCTTACTGGGCTATTTTAAATACATGATTTCAATTATCATTTATAAAAGCAATATCAAAAATTTCATATATCATATTTCGATTCAACCGTAGAGATTTATTTTCGCCGTGTTATTAAAAACCGCCATGCATTTGAATAACCAATTAAAATTTAATACAAAAATTTGCATATCGCACCACCGAGCAAACTTTTTCCCAGTTGTTTACCTACACGAGTAAATGTTTGGATGATTTATATTTCATAGGTGCTGTGGCTGGCACCGCCGGCGGGCAGCGGCTGCGTCGCCATCCGAGCGACGGTGGTCGAAACCAGGGACGTCTGGTACTCGGACGACGGGCCCCTGTCCAAGATCCTCTGCGAGGAACTCCAGGAGAGCGAGGACACCCAGCCGAACATCCTGCGGCACTGCTGCGCCTGCGACGAGGCCAAGTACGAGGTAAACACACAGTCGAGACTAATTAATTGGGACCGGCGTTGTTAAACGGATGTGATTTAGGTGACGTTCGAGGGACTTTGGTCGCGGAACACCCATCCGAAAGATTTCCCGTCGAACGGATGGCTGACCCGGTTCAGTGATATAATAGGGGCGTCGCACACGGTTGATTACACTTTTTGGAATTACGGGGACATCGCCAGCGAGGGCCTCAGGCAATTAGCGGAGAACGGAAACACGAGGATGCTCGAGAGCGAACTCAAAGCTAAAGTGAGTGGTTCTTTTTTTAAATACAAATTAAATTAAACTGGACTATTGTATTAATGCATCAAAATTGATGATTATTAATTTTAAAGGTGGTGCACTGCAGGGGCGGCTCGTTATGTAGAGCCAAAGAGCCGTAGCACTACCTCTAATTTCGAGGTCGGCAAGAAATTTTTCCGTTCTGGAACTGCATTTGGTGCCAAATAATTTCTGGCTCCGCTCATGCGCACGACGACGACGTGCACTTGTCAGTCGTATTTCCGCGCCATCCACGATGAATGAAATTAGTTCATTACCGAATACTCCTTTGAAGATTGTCAATTTTAGCACTTGAAAATGTCTTTTTCGGCACTTTGCACAGTTAAAAATCGTCATTTTTGACACTTGAAAGTTGTCTTTTATGACAGTTGAAAATGGTTATTTTTGAACATTGAGAATTGTCATTTATGGCACTCGAGAATGATAATTTCTAATAGTTAAAAACTCGTTTTTGACACCTCGAAAATGTATTTTTCTACACATGAAAATGGTTATTTTGCACAGTACTAAATGGTAATTTTTGACATTTGAAAACTGTTTTTTGACACTTGAAAATTGGCATTTTTGACAGATGGTAATTGTATTTGTTGGCAGCTGAAAATTGCCATTTTTTGGCAGTTAAAAATTGTCTTTTTGGCACTTGAAAGTTGTCTTTTATGACAGTTGAAAATGGTTATTTTTGAACATTGAGAATTGTCATTTATGGCACTCGAGAATGATAATTTTTGATAGTTAAAAACTCGTTTTTGACACTTCGAAAATATATTTTTCTACACATGAAAATGGTTATTTTGCACAGTACTAAATGGTAATTTTTGACATTTGAAAACTGTTTTTTGACACTTGAAAATGGGCATTTTTGACAGATGGTAATTGTATTCGTTGGCTGATGAAAATTGCAATTTTTTGGCAGTTAAAAATTGTCATTTTTGGCACTTGAAAATTGTCGTTTTTGACAGTTGAGAATGGTCATTTTTCAAAATTTATGGCACTCGAAAATGATAATTTTTGACAGTTGAAATAATCGTTTTCGACAATTGGAAAATGTTATTTTTTGCACTTAAAATTGTCAATTTTGGTACTTGAAAATGTCTTTTTCGGCACCTGAAAATGGTCAGTTTGCACAATTGAAAATTGCCTTTTGACACTTCAAATTGTCCATTTTACACTTTTGGTAATTGCCTTTTTTAACAGTTGAAAATTACGACTTTTGGCAATTAAATATTTCATTTTTGGCACTTGAAAATTGTCGTTTTTGGCAGTTGACAATGGTAATGTTTTAACCATTTATGGTATTTGAAAATGATAAATTTTGAAATTTTGACAGTTGTAAAATGTCAGTTTTGCACTTGAAAATGTATTTTTTTGCACTTGATGACTGTCAAGTTTGGCACTTGAAAATGTCTTTTTTGGCACTTTGTACAGTTGAAAATTGTCATTCTTGACACTTGAAAGTTGTCTTTTATGACAGTTGAAAATAGTCATTTTTGAAAAAACCTTGAAAATTGTCATTTACGGCACTCGCAAATGATATTTTTTGACAGTTTACAACTATCGTTCTTGACGCTTGGAAAATGTAATTTTTGGCCCTTGAAAATTATGAATTTTGAAAATGGTTATTTTGCATAGTTAAAAATGGTCGTTTTTGAAACTTAAAAATCTGAATTTATGGCACTCGAGAATGACAATTTTTGAAAGTTGAAATGATCGTTTTTGACAGTTGGAAAATGGCATTATTTGCACTTGAAAATTGTCAATTTTGGTACTTGAAAATGTATTTTTTTGCACTTGATGATTGTCAAGTTTGGCACTTGAAAATGTCTTTTTTGGCACTTTGTACAGTTGAAAATGTTCATTCTTGATACTTGAAAGTTGTCTTTTATGACAGTTAAAAATGGTCATTTTTGAACCTTGAAAATTGTCATTTATGGCACTCGTAAATGATATTTTTTGACAGTTTAAAACTATCGTTCTTGACGCTTGGAAAATGTAATTTTTGGCCCTTGAAAATTGTGAATTTTGAAAATGGTTATTTTGCATAATTAAAAATGGTCGTTTTTGAAAATTAAAAATCTGAATTTACAGCACTCGAAAATGATAATTTTTGAAAGTTGAAATGATCGCTTTGACAGTTGGAAAATGTCATTATTTGCACTTAAAAATTGTCAATTTTGGTACTTGAAAATGTATTTTTTGGCACTTGAAAATGGTCGATTTGTACAGTTAAAAATTACCTTTTTGAGACCTAAAAACGTTCATTTTAGACTGCTGGTAATTGCCCTTTTAACAGTTAAAAATTGTGACATTTGGTATTTAAAAATTTTCATTTTTGGCACCTGAAAATTGTCGTGTTTAGCAATATTTGAACCATTTATGGCATTCGAAAATGATAATTTTTGGCAGTTGGAAGATGTCAATTTTGGCACTTTAAAATGTCTTTTTTGGCACTTAATGATTGTCAAGTTTGGTCTTTTGAAAATGTCTTTTTCGGCACTTTGCACTTATGAAAATTGTCATTTTTGACACTTGAAAATTGTCTTTTTTAACAGCTGAAAATAGTCATCTTTGAACCTTGAAAATTGTCATTTATAGCACTCAAAAATGAGAATTTTTGACGGTTGACAACTATCGTTTTTGACACTTGGAAAATGCCATTTTTGGGGCTTGAAAATTGTGAATTTTGACTTTTTTAAATAATTAATAATAATCTTTATTTGTGCAACCCAAAAATAAAAACAAGTGTATAAGGGATACGTAAATGAATTCGCACACATCAAAATACAGAATCATATGTACAGAATTTCACCAATTAATTTTGCATATGAAAATGGTTATCTTGCACTGTTGAAAATTGTCATTTTTGACAATTGAAAATTGTTTTTTTGGCACTTGAAAATTGGCATTTTCGGCAGTTAAAAATTGTCATTTTTGGTATTCGAAAAGTGTCGTTTTTGGCAGTTGAGATGATCATTTTTAAAACTTGAAAATTGTCATTTATGACACTCGAAAATGACAATTTTTGACAATTTTTGGCAGTTAAAAATTTCATTTTTTGCATTTGAAAATTGTCAATTTTGGTACTTGAAAATGTCTTTTTTGGCACTTGAAAATGGTTCGTTTGTAGTTGTTTGTCATTGTCATTTTTGACACTTTAAAATTGTCCTTTTTAACAGCTGAAAATAGTCATTTTTGAACCTTGAAAATTGTCATTTATAGCACTCAAAAAATGAGAATTTTTGACGGTTGACAACTATCGTTTTTGACACTTGGAAAATGCCATTTTTGGGGCTTGAAAATTGTGAATTTTGACTTTTTTTGAACATGAAAATGGTTATCTTGCACTGTTGAAAATGGTCATTTTTGACAATTGAAAATTGTTTTCTTGGCACTTGAAAATGGGCTTTTTCGGCAGTTAAAAATTGTCATTTTTGGTATACGAAAAGTGTCGTTTTTGGCAGTTGAGAATGATCATTTTTGAAACTTGAAAATTGTCATTTATAACACTCGAAAATGGCCATTTTTGACAGTTGAAATGATCGTTTTTGGCATTTTTTGCATTTGAAAATTGTCAATTTTGGTACTTGAAAATGTCTTTTTTGGCACTTGAAAATGGTTCGTTTGTAGTTGTTTTTTTAGCACTTTTAGACTGTTGGTAATTACCTTTTGTAACAGTTGAAAATTGCGAAATTCGGCAATTAAAATTTTTCATTTTTGACACCTGAAAATTGTCGTTTTTCGCAGTTGACAATGGTAATATTTTGAACCATTCGAAAATGATAATTTTTGGCAGTTGGAAAATGTCATCGTCAATTTTGGCACTTGAAAATGTCTTGTTTGGCACTTAAAAAGGAGGTAATGTTACAAAATACAATTTTCGTTACAGATTAAATGCGGGCTATTTTTCGTTTTTATTTAATTCTTTTAGTGCTTCTGCAACAAGTAAACGTTTGTAATGGTCGATTTTTCTTTCCTCAAAAAGGAGGCGGTGAGATATATTGTGTATGCTAAATGGCTCTAACGTCAACATTTTCCACGAGCCGCCACTGGTGCACTGTAGTAGTGTTAAAATAGTAACACTTTTTGTTCTTCAAATCCCAAAACTTTTCCAACAATACGTTATGTACCAACTAAAGCTTAGCGAACTTTGGAAACCTAGATTGATGGTTTATAGTTGTAAGTTGTAACCAGCAAAAGTATCTTATGATTCACTGTTGGGGAATGTATGCAGGGGCGGATTTACGAAGAGACGCGCCTCGGGCCTGATAAATTAGCTCTCAAAATGAAAAAAAGGAATATTTTATTTTACGCCCAAGGGTTTCTTCAAATTTCTAGAAAACGGTCTGAAATTATTACATCCTCCACTGAATGTATGATTCAAATTTCCATAACGTATGTCGATACTAAAATGTGTGTTTTAGATATTTTGTTTGGTAGATGTAATGCGTCGTCGGACTGAATTAGTAGTGCTAATGAGTTAAAGATTGTCACTGCGAGGTAATTTTAGGTTATCCAAATGTCAAACACTGACAGATACTAACAATGAACTACGCGGACATTTTCACCGCCGTAGTTCTAATTTTTTGTAGCGCTAATACCTCGGCGTTATAAATGGATGAGTTTTTGAGCGGTCATTTTTAGGTTATCGAAATGTCAAACACTGTCAGATACTAACAATGAACTACGCGGACATTTTCACCGACGTAGTTCTGATTTTTTGTAGCGCTAATACCTCGTCGTTATAAATAAGAGTTTTTGAGCGAGGTGCGAAGTTATTTTTAGGTTATCCAAATGTCAAACACCGACAGATACTAACAATGAACTACGCGGACATTTTCACCGCCGTAGTTCTAATTCTTTGTAGCGCTAATACCTCGTCGTTATAAATAAATGAGTTTTTGAGCGAAGTGCGAAGTCATTTTTAGGTTATCCAAATGTCAAACACTGACAGATACTAACAATGAACTACGCGGACATTTTCACCACCGTAGTTCTAATTTTTTGTAGCGCTAATACCTCGTCGTTATAAATAAATGAGTTTTTGAGCGAAGTGCGAAGTCATTTTTAGGTTATCCAAATGTCACCCACTGACAGATACAATGAGCTTCGCTTGAAATTTCGGCAAGTTGACAACAAATATTTAGATGAGAAGGGACAACATCTTCTAATCTAAATATTCTAATAAGGTATATAGTGATTGTATGATCAAACTGTGTTGTAAGCCTTTTATCAACTCTTCAACATTCTTTGATAAACCCCATAAAATGATGTAGTGTTTCAAAGCCGAATTATCAAAGCAACGAACTTCATCCCTTTCGTACGAAGCCCTCCCTCATTAATCAAACATACGTTCCTCCCACATCAAACGCGCCGCAAATTTGAGTCATTCAACCTCCGGCATTTAAATCATTCCGGCACACACACACGGTTTTCCAATTACGTTATGGTCTTTGTTTCGTCTAGGAGGAAGTAAATATTTAACGCCAACTTCCCGACGTAATTTACGTCGGTGGGGACTTGGAGTCCGAGAGATGGAGCGACCGCGGTGGTGAGAATTCGTTCGTAATTTGTATTTTGGTTTTGGTGTGTTATGCAGAGCGAACACATCCGCACGATAATCAAGGCGAGGGGCATCAGCTACCCGAATATAACGGGGAAAACCTTCGCCGTGTTCCGAGTGGACAACCGCCATCATTTAATGTCACTCGTGTCCATGATTGATCCCTCACCGGATTGGATCGTCGGCGTATCCAGCCTGGAATTATGTCTGAGGAATTGTTCTTGGGTGGAATCACGAGTGCTCAATTTATACCCCTGGGATGCGGGCACCGACGATGGCCCGACATATATCGTAAGTGAAGTTTAGTCAAATATTTACAAACATCTTATCCTAACACTAAATAGCTTGCCATTATTACTAAGAAATAATTTATAGCTGCACACTTTGCTTGCCTAAATAATGATAGGGTTTCAACTTGTACCTTTACCGAGTGAACACTAAAACTGTAATTTGAAGCTATACGATTTCCTTGCCATTATTATTTAGGTTTTTAAACTGTACCTTGTCCGAGTTCTGAATGCCATTGAATATTAATAGGGAAAGGAAATTTAACTTGTATGATTAATGGTCTTTTCAACAAAATTTAACTGAATTAACTTCCACGGACGAAAAAAATTGCACCTGTTTGAAAAATGGTGTTTGTGTTGCGCGGAAATTAATGGACACAGTGGATAAGGTTGAATGGGATTTACATTCAAAAATGTCTTTATGGGTCAAACAAAATCAATTTTAAATCAAGGTGATAAGAACATTTTACAATGATAGCGTGGGTGTGAATTATAACGCTAAAACCAATCCATATTTCACATCATTTGATTTGATGATTGAATGTATGAAAATGGAAAATTTTTGTTACTTTTTTCTGCGCATATAATACAAGCCAATAAATAAATAAATTGAATACTAGATGACATCTGCTGCCACTCTTTGAATACCAGTCTGAAAATTAGATGGCATCTGATAATCTGCCGATGAGGTGCTGCTACTCTTAAGGTAGAAAAAAATCATTCTTGAAGTCTATGGAATCTTCAGATCGCAGTGTGCGATGTCGCACCATCCTGTTGAAACCAGACTTCGAGAAATTATGGGAAAATGCAAATACGATGAAAGATACCGAATAGACTGTGCCTCTGAATCCATGCTGTATACTCCTTCAAAAATCTTTTATTTATACTCAAAAAGTTTTATCGTGTTTCCCACTACATTATTCATATATCCGAGGATATTTTCCTGTCTACAAGAGTTGTGCACTTTCCCCAATCGCACCAACAGTTTATTAACTAATTAACAATTAGAAGCACAGCGGCGTTAATTTCTAATTATCTAAACATTTATTATCGCGGAACTAGTCAAGATATTCGTGGTCCATTGTTCGCGGAAATTTACAGGATTAAATTCCCGCATTGCTACACTTTATGACGAAGGTATGTGCACGCCCGGTTGTTTTAGGACTTTCGAGGAATTTTACCCTCGGACAACAAAAGACATTCTGGTAATACACATGCACACATTGTACGTTATTTACGGGCGCGGAACTTTTGCACGCCTATTTGTTTTAAACAACACGTTAGCACTTAGGAAATATGTAAATGTACCGGTGTGAAGGTAGCCGCGGATTTCCCGTTACGTCCACCTCGTAATAAAAAAATTTCAAAGTCCAATTAAACAGTGTTTGTCGCATTTCAAATTTAATGTTTTAACACTAATTCGTAGCTAAGAATCTACGTAAGCGATTTAAACCATACAACTTTGGGTAAATATGTCTATAACTTTTTTACGATTTTTTTTTCTCGGGTCCACCTAAACCATATTTTTCAAACAGCAAGATTTCAAAGTCCAATTTGTCGCATTTCAAATTTAATTTTTTAACACTAATTCGTAGCTAAGAGTCTACGTAGGCGATTTAAACCATAAAACTTTGGGTAAATACGTTTATAACTTTTTTACGATTTTTTTTTCTCGGGTCCACCTAAACCATATTTTTCAAACAGCAAGATTTCAAAGTCCAATTTGTCGCATTTCAAATTTAATTTTTTAACACTAATTCGTAGCTAAGAGTCTACGTAAGCGATTTAAACCATAAAACTTTGGGTAAATACGTTTATAACTTTTTTACGATTTTTTTTCTCGGGTCCACCTAAACCATATTTTTCAAACAGCAAGATTTCAAAGTCCAATTTGTCGCATTTCAAATTTAATTTTTTAACACTAATTCGTAGCTAAGAGTCTACGTAAGCGATTTAAACCATAAAACTTTGGGTAAATACGTTTATAACTTTTTTACGATTTTTTTTCTCGGGTCTACCTAAACCATATTTTTCAAACAGCAAGATTTCAAAGTCCAATTTGTCGCATTTCAAATTTAATTTTTTAACACTAATTCGTAGCTAAGAGTCTACGTAAGCGATTTAAACCATAAAACTTTGGGTAAATACGTTTATAACTTTTTTACGATTTTTTTTTCTCGGATCCACCTAAACCATATTTTTCAAACAGCAAGATTTCAAAGTCCAATTTGTCGCATTTCAAATTTAATTTTTTAACACTAATTCGTAGCTAAGAGTCTACGTAAGCGATTTAAACTATAAAACTTTGGGTAAATACGTTTATAACTTTTTTACGATTTTTTTTTCTCGGATCCACCTAAACCATATTTTTCAAACAGCAAGATTTCAAAGTCCAATTTGTCGCATTTCAAATTTAATTTTTTAACACTAATTCGTAGCTAAGAGTCTACGTAAGCGATTTAAACCATAAAACTTTGGGTAAATACGTTTATAACTTTTTTACGATTTTTTTTCTCGGGTCCACCTAAACCATATTTTTCAAACGGCAAGATTTCAAAGTCCAATAAAGCAGTGTTTGACGTATTTCAAATTTAATTTTTCAACAACAATTTGTAGATAACAGTCTACTTAAACGATTTAAACCATAAAATGTTGGGTGAGAATGTTTATAACTTTTTTATGATTTTTTTTCTCGGGTCGATCCAAATTTTGCTGTTCGGGTGAAAAAAATCATAAAAAAGGTATAACCATTTTTACCTAAAATTTTATGGTTTAAATCGCTTAAGTAGACCCTTATCTACAAACTGGTGGTAAGAAATTAAATTTGAAATTCGTCAAACTGTAATTTATTGGACTTTGAAATCTTGCTATATGATAAATATGGTTCGGGTGGAGACGAGAAAAAATAATTGAAATTGTGGATTGGCTGCAGTTCTATAGGCTAATGTTGATTATATTCTCAGCATTTGATTTATAATAAATTATAAATAATGAAGAAGTTTATATTAATTTTGATTCGGAGGTGAAATATCATATCATATCATTCATTTAGTCACGTAAGCCACCATTTACAAACAATACAGAATTATAATATTTGCGGCGGATGTGAGCGTCAGTATACTAAATCTAAATTAAAAAAAAAAACTACATAGGTTATCCATGGCTATCTTCACATCGGGCCGGAATAACTATTCTTGGGATAAATTTATTTTATGCGTCGAATCAAAATGATTTTATTTCCTTTATATAAAACCGGACCTAAAATACTATACATATAGCAGTAACAAATAGCTCTTCAGAAAGTTTTTTTCTATCGAAACAAATTTAAAAAAACTGGCACTGACAGTGACGGAAGGGCATCCGTCAAATAAATATCAAGCGGGCCCGAGTGTTAACAATTGATTAATTTTTTTTTTCCAGTCAACAAATCAACCATCGAGCCCGCGCCACCCGATAAGACGCATAAAATCGAACAGCCCCAACGATCCCCGCTCCCCCTTTTACGACTCGACCGGGGCCGAAATGAAGCCCCTCGCCCGCCTCTATTTGTCCCGCCAGCGGCTCTACGAGAAGAACTGCGATCCGTCCAACTCGGAGAACAACGAGGAATTCGAGGCGAGCAACAATGAGAACTGCGAAGTTGACGAATGGTCCGAGTGGTCGCCGTGCTCGGCGACGTGCGGCAGGGGCGTCAAGTACAAACAAAGGGGCTACAAAAACGAGGACAGCAAGTATCACTGCACGAGGGTGCTGACAAAGAGG
Organism: Ocypus olens; assembly: GCA_910593695.2. Lineage (NCBI taxonomy): Eukaryota > Metazoa > Arthropoda > Insecta > Coleoptera > Staphylinidae > Ocypus > Ocypus olens. Next base: position 56,543,509 of record OU343054.1, on the reverse strand, counting down.
GCCCCGTGCGTCGCCCTGATGAGGCACTGCAGGAACCAGGTGCAGAATCCCGAGAACGACCCGCAGTGCGTGCTCACCGGGTGGGGGGAGTGGTCGAGCTGCAGCGTTTCTTGCGGACAGGGCTGGAAGACCAGGAGCAGGAGGTACAAGAATCGGTCGGCGGCGAAGAGGTGCGCCGCCGGAAGGGAGAATCCGCTGCCGCTGGAGCAGAATTTGGAGTGTTACGGGCCGGAGTGTAAACATCGTGAAGAGGTATGTAACATATGCATATAGATTCTTGCAAGTTACGGGGGAGTTCAGAAGATTGTCCGTTTTTTTTTCTAAAACGAAATTCAAAGTGCACGAACTGACACTTGGCTCGCGGCTTTGCAGTGGTGGTAATACAGATTTCTGTAACTAACCCCACCTATCTGTATTATGACTTAAGGTACGGACGAGGTAGCAGAGATCTGTATTACCACCTCTGCTGTCTCGGCCGTACTATAAGGCCGCGCGCTCTTTGGATGTGTTTTCGTACGAATTTTATTCGTGCGGAAACGCATGAACAATCCCGATCTACCAAGTACTATAGGAACGCGCAGACTGCGTACGATTAGTCGTACGTATACGTGCGTTTACTTACGACGTCCGAAAACTATCCGAACTTGTTGGGATTTAACGCGATGTCAATAGGACACTGCCTATTTGACGAAGAAAAACGTATTTTGTCAATTCGTACGAACAGTATTCATTCGTTTACGCACGATACAATTCGTGTCCAAAGTGCGCCCGGCCTAAGTCACCCCGTTAGCAGTTACTGCTTGTGACATAAAAGGGAGTAAAATTTAACGAAAAACCTTTGACATCATTTATGTGAGTCGTCTTAACAACTGGCTAAAACTGTAATTTTTGCTGAAGTCTTTACACTAACAATTTATGATCAATTTCAGAAGTCTGATAAACGGTGCGATGACAGACCGTGGTCGGCGTGGTCGCCGTGCTCCTCCAGTTGCGGAAAGGGCGTGAAGGTCAGACGAAGGCTTTCCATGAAACACGCCGGCAACCCCAAATCGGCGTACTCCAGGATGGACCGCGACCTCTTCGAATACGAGGAAGAAGCCGAAGAGACGGCCGAAGATGACGAGGGCTCCGAGGACGCCTGCGCTAACCACGAAGAACGCGTCGAGTGCTTCAACGATGAGAACCCGGCGTGTGAAGAAACGGAAAACCAGGATGGTACGTGTAAATAGTGTTAAATCGTACGACCTTTTAGATTTGTGATTTTTAAATTTCTTGCGATTATTGGGATAGAATGCGGTATGCAGTGGCGGCTCGTGGGGGGAGGCTACGGAAGAAAATTTGACCGAAACAGTTTGCTTCTTCTAAGCTGGTGTTTCTCAACGTGGGCGATCGACGTCTAAATTGGACATTTATCTGACAATCCGTATTTGTGGAGCGATGGACGGGGTGGGGGGGGGGGGGGGGGGGGGCGAATGCATTTTTAATACCCGCCCGCAGAGATCGCTCAAATCAAATTTTGAAGAAAAAAAATTTAATCGTTTTTCGGAATTTCTAGCAGTTGTACGAACGATTTACAACTTTTTGTTTAAAAAAAAAATTTATACAGTGCATTTTATTTTTCTACGAAATGTTCATTGTTAGAAGGACATACACATGTTAGAATTCTTTATTTTCTCAAAACACCCTATCACTAGATTTCGAGATAATCACACGAGAACAGTGGTTAAAATGGTGATGTGGCCATCATGTTACTTTCTCCGATTATTTGATGGTATAATAGTTATTTATATTTATAGATTCATTCATTATTTTTAATTTAAATCATATTTTAAATCGAACGTTTGAAATGTAAAAATTATGAAAGGTAAAAATGATCAATAATTTTTTAAATCTTTACCGTAGGTTTACTGAAAAACTAAAAAAAAAATGCTAAAAAAAGTACTGGCAAAGATTTCTAAAAATAGTTCTGATTAAAAAGTCCTAAAAAAACTAATAAAAACCCTGAACAAGTAAGTCTTGAAAATGATTTCTAAAAATAGTCCTGATTAACAAGTCGTAAAAAAACTAATAAAAGCCCTGAACAAGGAAGTCCTGAATGAGATTTCTAAAAATAGTACTAATTAAAAAGTCATAAAAATGGTGATGTGGCCATCATGTTACTTTCTCCGACTTGATGGTATCATAGCCATTTATATTTACGTTTTCATGGTTTATTTTCAATTGAAATCATATTTTAAATGTACATCGAGCGTTGTGTAAATTCGAATGAAACTGACGTTTAAAACGTCAAAATTATGAAAGATGGAAAAATTATACTGCAAATTCAAAAACTCGGTTTACTCAAAAACCAAGGAGATTTCGAAAAAAACTTATTCTTTTGAAGTTATTCATTTTGGCATTCTCTACAATTATTATTCATATAAATTTGCTGTAACTATTATCGTTTCATAATTATAAACCAAAAATTAAAAAAATTATAATACATTTTTTTCTCGAACAGCAATGATTTTATGAAAAATATTTTTAAGTAAAAGATGTGCATTTATTTATTGTCTTCAATGTTTGTTTAAATGTTTTTGTGATATTTTTCATATTTAAGAAAATATTGGCAAAAAACAAAAAACAGTTAAGGTAAACACCCACTTCCGGTGTACGAAATTTTACCAAAAGCTTTTCAGTTCTTCAGATTATCAAATAAGACGTATGTTGAAAGTTTCATATCAATGTCTGTATTAGTTTTTGAGATACAGCGCACACAGACACACAGACACAGACACACAGACACAGACACAACACACACACACACACACACACACACACACACAGACATAAATTTTTTTTTTCCAGAAATTGTTGAAATGGCATCTAGGGACCCCAAAACGGATATTTCCGTAAAAAAAAAATTGAAAAAAAATCACGATCGTAACGGAGAAAGTAAAAAAAAAATATAAAACTTCGCAAAAACATTCAAAATCAACTCCACTTCAACATTCTAAAAAATCTCTCAAAGTTGAAATTAATAACGCAAATAATTAAGCCAAAAGATCAACTTGGCGAAAATGTCATTATGTTTGCTGTCAAGTAAATGTTATAAAATCGCACGAAAGTTTGTTAATGTGAATTTTTCAAGAAAATGCATTGAAGAACAAGAGGGCGAATTAACAAGAGGACCTGACAAAGTGGGCGTTCGGTCCAAAAAGGTTGAAAAACACTGTTCTACGCAGTGAAGCACGAGTGGCATCTCTGTCTTAGCCTCCTCTACGAAGATACACGAGCCGCCGCTGATGTTTTGCTAACATCATGTGTAAGGTTTAAGCCACAGATTTTTTTTTCAGAGTTGGCCATGCCTGAGAGAGAGAGAAACATGGCAGTCATGTCTGAGATTAATTCATTTTTTTAAATCTAATTCAATTGAACTAATAATAATATGCGACATACCTCATTTATCTCACAGCCAACTCTGAAATAAAATTTTGTGGCTCACACCATACAATGTTTATACACTAACAGTACTAACACGACATCTATTATTTTTTTTACTAATCAACTAACAGCGTTCGCGTGCAGTTTGCCCAAAGACGAAGGCGGATGCAAGAGCAACGTGGACCGTTGGTACTTCGACGTGATCAAGGGCAACTGCGACATCTTCAGTTACAGCGGTTGCCAGGGCAACAAAAACAACTTCAAAACGCTGGAGAGATGCGAGCGAGTTTGTAACGGATACAAAAGTACGATCGCGTGCGGTTATAGTTCGATCAACGGATCTTTGCGTGTGCGTCATTACCAAAAACGGAGTGTTCTCACTTTGGATTATACGTACTCATTTAACCAGTGACGGTTCGTGGGTTTTTTTCTGGTACGGCCGAGGAATAAGATACAGATAGGTGCGGTCACGCAGCCAGCCGTATTACCACCTCTTGTTCCTCGGCCGTACCAGAAAAAAACCCGCGAACCGTCACCGCATTTAATTTATAAAATATTTCGGCTATCTATGACGTGTACGCAAAGATCCATTGATCGAAGTATATCTAGAATGAGAATTAAACTTTTGTATGTTTTGCACGCCGCACAGAGGAACTGTTGGCTAATAGGACGGCCCAAAAACGGCAACTGGGCGTTACCGTTTCTGGTGTCCTGGCCTACAACATGCAACTGCAGAATGACGATGCCGAACGTGAAAACTGCGGTACAACTTGATCATTCACCTCTTCACAAACATTTATTTAAGCCAGTATTATATTTTCAGCTGTGTAAACGTTCTTTATGTCACCGAATACATTCTTGAATTATTATTGTTTAAATTAGAAATGGAGCCACAGAAAAGACTTTTAGGTAAAAATACATCGAAATAGAAAAAAATTTGTTAAACATTGTGAAATAGTAAATGTCAATTAAAGCAATCGCAGAACCTAACCTCAAATTACGCATTCCGACCATTTGAAAGATCGTTTACACAGCCGAAAATATATTACCAGTGTTATGTCATTTAAGCCAAATTTATCTTTGTCACTGACTTAAAATCCGATTTACAGGATGGCAAATGTAAGTTGGCCAGACGCGCAGCTCTTTCTCTACTGCTGGCCGAGTACAGTCTCTGTAATAAGCGAGCACATCTTCTTCGCGTGCGCTATTCATTTACAATTCAATCGGGCGCTCTCCTTCACATTGAAAATGAATGTACAAGGCGCGCGAACTGTTCACGAAATCTATCGAGAGCGCCCTTCGAAGGTACCGCCCACAATTTTGCCACTGCGCAACGGCAAGTTATGTTTGCCGACCTGTATGTACGAGCAGTAGCTAACTTTAAACGCTTTAATTTTTTTTGCTACACCTTGTACATTTTCTATTGAGTTCGGTATAATTTATAAGAGCGTTTATCAGTGACGGCTCACTGGGTGACTCATTGATACGGCTGGGTAACACAGATCTCTGCAGCCGACCTTACCTCGGCCGTACCATGAGTCACCCCGCCAGCCGTCGCTGGTGTTTATTTGATGGTAATTGCTGAGGATTTCGGTGTGCCGACGTTTTGTGAATTGTGATGCATTTGTAGTTACAGAAAAGTCATTCGGTGGAATCGAGACCGAAAGTCACACCCTGGAGAGGAACCACGACTTCAGTAAGGTTATCGAAGAAACTACCGGAGATGTTACGGACTGCGCGGTTTCGCCCTGGTCAAATTGGACCCCGTGCAACGCCACCTGTGGTAAAGGATTCAAAACCAGGCATCGAGTCATAACGGTAGGTTTTTAAGAACGGACATTATACTACCAAATAAATGGTTCAGAGTTTGAATTAAACAACTTTCGACGTTTTTTTACCACTATTTATTATTATAATAAATAGTGGTAAAAAAAAGTCGAAAGTTGTTATTCAAATTCAAAGTTACCTGACAATGGACTACCACATAGTAACGGTCGCAACCATCATCTTCATAAATGGTTCAGAGTATAAAGCATCGAGTGCTCAAGGTCACTGGTTCAAATCCACATTTAAAAAAGTCAGTTTAGAGCAGTGACGGCTCTTGGGGTGACTCATGGTATTTATTTTCAACAGGTGCATCCAATAAATGGCGGTAAACGTTGCCCAGAAAAACTCATCAAGAAGAAGAGATGTAAGGTCCATTGTTCTGGAGAGGAAAAAGGAAGTATAGGTAATCAAATTCACTTAACACGTTAATCACCATGAGACACGTATGGGGTGTCTCAGATTACCACGCGTACAGGCCACGAGGCACGGGAGTCGTGTTTCAGATTTCCTTGCGTATAGGCCTCGAGGCACAGGAGCCGTGTCTCATGCACACCAGCGTGTATAAAACACTATTTCCGAGTAATATCAGATTTTATTTTACAACTACAAGTAATATTAGCTGAAAAAGCTAAGATTTTTCAACTCCGTTAATTTATGCAACCATCATCTTCATTCACTGTACATTTTCACAGAGAGAAATCTATACCCGCAATGGGGCCCCTCCGAACAGCTGATCAAGATCGACTGCGCGATGTCCAACTGGTCGGCTTGGACCCCGTGCAGCCGGACCTGCGGCCCGAACGCGGTCCAACAACGCACCAGAAGTGTCCTGATACAGCCCAGCGGTAGAGGCACGCCGTGTCTGCACAGAACCGAGGAACGCCCGTGCGCACTCTTAGCCTGCCCCGAGTAAACACGAAATACGTACACTTAAAAAAAAAATCACTTAATTCAATGTGATACTATTCCAATTACTTAACGAACACAGATAGCGACCTAATATATTTTTCATGAGGTTTCTACGGTGTGAATAAATAAATTTCTTAACAGTCAATTTGAATTTCAATAGAATTTTATTTAAACACACTGTGTGACTGTAAAGGAATTGTGGTTCTACCGTGTGAATACATAAATTTCTTAACAGTTAATTTAGGCTGAAAGAATAATTAATTTCAAAAGAATTATTAGATAGTAGATAAGATTTTTATTTAAACACACTGTATCACTGTACAGGGATCGTAATTCTATGGTATGAATAAATACATTTCTTAACTAGTCTGAAAGAATAATAATGAATTTCTTAACAGACAATTTAGGCTGAAAGAATAACAATTTGAATTAGATAATAGATAAGATCTTTATTTAAACACACTGTATCACTGTACAGGAATCTTAGGAATTAGTTTAGTGGTGTAAATAACATATCTTTAAGCACTTTTTGTTTCTCTAGATTCTTATGTAAATATAACCTGAGTTCTTAATTCTCGACAATAACATTGTATATACAATAAGTTAAATATAATAAATCTGCGTTACTCATTTTGTGTTTCTGAATTTTTTATATAATTTGAACAGAATAAAGTATTTAATAAATAAAAACGATGCAATCAGCACCCCGGCCCTGACTAGTCATGAGTTTTCGTCGTTCCCCTTCTTGGGCGGGATTATCTGGCACCTGATGTCGTTGCCCTTTTGCCGCTTTTGCACCACGCGGCCGGAATCTTTGACATTCGACTCCAAAAACATGTACACTTTCTCCTAAAAGTGAAGAATTTCAGAATATCATCTGTAACTCTTATTGGTACTATTGAAATTGTTTAGGGTTGAAGTATTGAAATTGTTTGACGATAAGATACTCACAGCCTTCTCCATATTATTTCCATCCCCGTTTATAACAACCCTAACCTCGTACCGCTTCCCGATCCACTTAACAACCTTATTTACGCTCGTGGACAAATCGTGCTCGGTTATGTTCGAGCCCAAAATCAGCACCTTCTCGCCCTTCGGGGCGGTCCCGCTCAGTTTCTCCTTCTTCTTCTCCTCGCGCTGCTTCAAATCTTCGGCGTGATATTCGGAGCCGGTCATCAGCTTGTAAACGGGTCGCTGCGTTTTGGTTTCGACGTCCAAAATCTTCACCAGCTTCAAACCTCGCCTTTTTGATAACCTCTGGGCTTCTTCGAGGGTCGTGATCGATGCAGTGTCGGACGATAGGAGGGTGATTTTGGGTATGAACGGTTTCTTGGCTTTCTTAACCTCGGAGGCATCTTCCAGATTCGTTAGTTTCGTGATGTTGTTGACGAAGACGGTGAAACCTGGGTGTTTTATCAGCCCCAGCGGTTTTAATTTGCTTATCGTGGTGAGGAGAGACATGTTTTTGCTTTGGGTTCACATTTATCGGGTTGTAGGTTAACCGGTGTATTCGAACTACTTTGCGTCAGTGGCGCGGTAAAGATTTAAAGTCCGCAGCGGCGGCTCGTGGAGGTAAGGGAAAAAAATTTGACCGAAACAGCAACTATATAAGAGTCCTCTATAAGAGTAAGTAGTGCAGCACGAGCGGCATCTTACATTCATACTTAACTCAGCCACACGCTTTAATCACTTCATCGCACCAACACATCTTAAGTGTGGTTTTGCAAAGAGGAGCTTAAAATATATTACAAGTGGCAATAATGGATATTTTTATGTTGGTTTCGTGGGTATTGGAACGTGGTGTTCGTTTGTTACGTATAAGTTATATGTATTTTTAGTTTCGTTACTACTTTCAGGTGTAGTTACTATTTTATTCTTGACGAATGTATCTATAGTATACAGAAGTAACATAATAAAGGAAATTCTAAAAATTCTAAATTCCTACAGCGGTGTATTTGAACTACTTACAATTATATTTAGCGTTTAAAATCATGTTTTGATTATAAACATTTATATAGTCAAAGATGTTGCGTTTTAATCACTCCATTTTATATTAAAATTATAATGGGAGCAACATTTATAATTAAAAGATGCTTTCAATTTACGCTGTAGACAACCCCGTATACATAAATGATTGACCAAAGATTTAAAAATATTAACTGTTTGGGTTTTCTCGATTTCTTTAATTTTGGTTTTTAGAATTTTTTTGGAACGGATTTTGAAAGTTGTCGGAATCGAGTGGTCGTGCCAAACAAATTCGTTATTTACGAAGTTTTTTTTTTTATTCGACGGGTGATCTGAAAAATAACATTGCACTCAGCCCTTCCTCAAGAACATGTAAATTCGTCCGTTTTAACGTAAAATTCCAATGTGTATAGTTGTATGGAATCCTACAGTAATTGTCTTAAGAAATGTCATTTCCACGTGCTAAAATCACCCGTTTTAATGATAAATCCGGTAAGTGCTTTACATGTTTTTTATTTAAAACCCAAACACTTAAAAATCTTTCATCTCGAACAGTTTCAGGAATCAGTGACCGCTCGCTGGGTGGCTCATGGGACGGCCGAGGTGGCAAAGTTGGTAATACAGATTTCTGCAACCGACCCTACCCATCTGCATTACCACCTCTGCACGAATCACCGGGTATGGTCGAGGTAGCAGAGGTCACCTTTGCTACCTCGGCTGTACCATGAGTCACCCCGCCGAGAGCCGTCACTGTCAGAAATTGATAAGGTTGACGTTTTTATTATCACACGTCAACAGAGACTTTTTATAAGTGATTGAGCAGTGGTCCTTTAATTTGAAGATATGTTTCAACGAAGGGTTAATCGATTAATGTTCTTGTTATACAGCACGACCCGCGACTGCTGCTACAAGTTTACGGCAAACCACGAGTAGTCAAAAATCGTTTATACCCAAATTTCGAAGTCTATCGGTAAGTCTGCTCTTCCGAAATTATCCTTAGATTAATCAAATATCAAATTCTTAGCAACCGCCTAGCAGCCAATCGATTAGGGATAATGTACGCAGCACCGGCGATTCTGTAAGTATTCTAGAACATTTCGATGACTACAAAAATAAATTCTCTATGCCTTCTACCTGCTGTTTTGAAGACTTTTTTCTTTCTGGTGTTCTAGAACATTCTGATAACTACCAAAGTAAAATTACCTCTATGGCTTCTACACAAATCTAGAACATTTCGATAACTAAAAAAAAACAAGTTGTATATTTGAACGGAATTCTCTGTCTAAAACGATAAGTCGCGCAATTAGCCATTGCTGTTTTTGAAGACGTTTTTTTCTGGTGATCAATGTCATTGCTTTAGGAAAAATCGCCGTCACTGACGACAACAACAGCGATCGAGGAAGTCGAGGCCGGTCGAGATCATTCGGTGAAGAGCGATGAAGAGTTCAAGGACTGTCTGGATATGAAACCCGATGCGAACCACGAGAAAAGCCCCACCATCGAGTCGAAATCCGAACTGGGATCTCAGGCCACCTTGATCAACAGCGAACTGAAGGAATCGAAGTCCAAAAGCGAAAGGGGCTCGATGTCTCAGCTGAGGGCCATGTGCCGAAAAAATTCCTCATCGGGTAAGAAAATAATTCGTTCTCTTATATTTTTTGTGAAATTCTTGATTCAAACCATATACTACCTCGAGAAAATTAAATTAAAAAAATGTCTCCCTATTTTTCCAAAAAACAAAATCCTTGGCAAAATTTCGTGTTTGTTTGATTTCGTAATTTTACAGGCATCCCAATATCAGTACCGGGATCGGCAACGACAACGTCATCCATAAAGGCCAGAGTACTATCACCGAAAGTCAGCCCTCGCACCCCCCAAAGCCCGACGCCCACGAGAAAGTTCAGCTACTCCCCCCAAATCTCCACCGAGAAGGCCTCGATCAAGAAGAACATGGACCTGTTCCTGCTCAAGAAGAAACGCTTCGACCAACTCAAGAAAGACTTCCTCGAGAAGCAAAAGCCCATATTGGAACTCTACCAGACCTTGCAGCAGCTCAAGAAGAAACTGGAGGACAACGGCCGATCCGTGGCCTTGGAGGGCGTGAAGCTGATCGAGTGCGACGAGATTGGGAAACAGCAAAAGCTGACCCCGGATTTGTCCGCCGGGGGAGAAGCCCTGTTGAGGAGGGTCGATTTAGAACCGTCGGTGGTGAACTCGATGAAGACCATGGTGAAGGAGATGCCGCAGAACCTGATGGATCTGTGCAAGACTTTGATCGACAAGAGGAACGAGTTGTTGGTGCTGTTGGAGCGGTCGTTGGACCCCGCCGTGGATCAAGATGTGCTCAAGGCGGAAATTGAGGAGGTTCGTGCGTTTTCTTATAAATTTGGGCGTTGAAATGTTCTATACTCGGATGTTGGTGGAATGTTAAGCAAGAAAAGATTCATTCTTTATGAATAGTAAGGACCCTTCTATCTGCACATTAGGTTGCATATGTTACAATATTATACGTTCATGTAATAACTTATAACATAGGCAACCTAATGCACAAGTATATTACAGGAATTTAACGTACTCCTTGTACGTTAGGTTGCCTATGTTACAATGGTGTGCGTTTAACGTTGTAACATAGGCAACCTAACGTACAGGTAGTAAGTTAAATGCCATTATCAAAATATCAACTCCATAAATAATCTATGCCAACTTTAGAATATATTTTTCAATGTTTAATTAATGATGAACGATAGTAATTGTATCCAGTTCTAATGTTCTACATTAAATAATAACTGTGATGTACCAAATATTTCAACACTAAACTTTCACCCGTTGTTGGTCAAGTCGTTAGAAAAAGTTGTTTGCCAATTTTAGAATACATGTTTCATGATGTACGATGGTAACTATCTCCAGTTCTAATGTTCCAGCTTAGAAAATACAGCAACGATCTGGACGTGAAGCTCCAGGAAGCGACCTCTTCGCAAGAGCAGATAATGGGAATGCTGGTGGACAAATGGAGCGTGTTGGCCGACAACAACGAGCAAATCACCTCGGAGAAGGTGAAGGAGCTGCAGATGAAGCTGAAGAAGCAGGAGATATCGATGAAGGAGCTGGCCGCGGATCTTCAGAAGGCCAGGCAAAATTTGAAGGATCAGGTGCCCGTGGACACTGCGGTTTTCGAGGAGGAAAATGAGAAATTACGGGAAAAAGTGACGGTGCGGATAAATAACTGTAATTCATATGAATCTTCATTTCTTGATTTTTCTTTTTGTTTCAGCAACTGGAGAAACATGTGGATACCGAAAAGAAAAAATACCAGTACGAAGTGGAGAAGTATAAAAAGGCCGAGCTGACCCTGAAGACGTTCAAATCGAAAATTAAGGATTTCGATAGCAATAAGGAGCACTACGAGGCCCGGATAACGCAGCTATCGCAAGAGTACAGGTTGGTTTCATAATTTTTTCGCCATCCTGAGTACAACTTTAGAACGTTATTTTGATTTAGAAATGCACAATTGAAGATAAAACAGCTGGAGAAGAATTTCGAAAAAGAGATCGCGGAACTGAACAAGTCCAGACACCTGGACAAGTCCGTGATCGAGCGCCTCAACAAGGACAAGTCGACCTTCGAGAGCAGGTGGTTGATGACTTTATCCTTACGAATATTACACGACCTATTCGCGCCAGACCTAACACACGAGTACCACTAGGAAATTTACATGTTTAATTCACCCGTTTTGCACACAATTCAGGGTTTTGTATTCTCGATTTACGTCAATAATAAAACACCTCTGTATTCTCTCGTGTCTTTCCCTCCTAAAAAGTAAACACCGACACTGAGCGACCGGACCAGGTGAGGCCGAGCCGACTTGTGGGTGTTTACATGAGGATTGACATGATACCTGTATGTCTTGCAGGATACAAACGGCGACGGAGAACCAGGAGGCGATGCGGGCCGACTTCGAGGAGCGCGAGTTTCACCTGCTGAAGGAGCTGGAGGAGTCGAAGAACGAGGCGGAGATCAAGCACAACGAGGTGAACCAGCTGAGGAAGGACTGCGAGCTGCTGAGGAAGCAGCTGAACGCCCTGGAGGTGCAGAATCAGCAGGCGGCGAACGTGATGACGCGCCGGAAGGATCACGTCGAGAGTGGGTTTGTTTTCGGGGGTGAAGGGCGTTAGTGGTTTAAGAGGGGGGTGGTTTCTTACAGAACCGGAAACGGACAGGGAGTGCGAGTTGCAGGTCGAGACTGTGGCGCAGAGGGCGGCGATCAGGGCGTTGCAGGAGAAGATCGAGGCGAACGCTGCTGAGAAGTTGAGGTTTATTGAAACTATTGAGAAAATGGTAAGAAATTGCCTGTTGAGGTCATTTGTAAAAGTGTTTCTCTTTGGGGCGTGTTTAACGGGTTGGAGAGTGGGATAGTGAACCTGAGGGTGGTGGATGGTCGATATCCTACAATCCAACCAGTTGAACCATAAACAAAAGTTTCTCCAGTTAAGATTAGAAAATCAAAAAAAAAAAATTTTAAGTTGATTTTGCTGTAATTGAAAATTGGACAATTTGTAAAACTCTATTTTATGATCGAATGATCACCAATTCCTGTGCGAAGCCGATACCAGGCAACTAGTTACTAATGAATTAAAAGACTTTCCTGAATTCAGCAAAAAAATTTCTTTCATTGCAGAATGGTACACCCGAAGGCATGAACGACACGATCGTAAAATCCCTGGTGAAAAAAGAGGAGGACATCACGAAGTACAACATACTACTGAAGAAGAACGAGGAGGTAATAAGCAAACAGAAGATGGAGATCGACAACCTCTACGCGAAGCAGGACAACCTGCTCAACCAGATCGAGGCGATGCAAACGGAGGAGACGAGCGACGAGCTGAAGCACCTGCTGAAGGAGGGCAAGAACAAGCTGGAGCACGCCCTGATGAAGTCCCTGGAGAACGAGCACAAGATCATCAAGTACGAGCACGAGCTGGGCCAGAAGAACCAGGCCATCGCCGACCTGGAGAACATGATGAAGGTGCGCGACGGCCTGATCGGGGTGATGAAGGCGAAGAAGGACGAGCTGACGATGGAGAACCGCAGCCTGACGAAGTATTCGGAGGAGATCCGCAGCTATGTATTGGAGGTAATGGGTCGCGCTTGGGTTTATTGATTCGCATGTGTTTTCTTTTTGGTTCAGTCGAAGGTGGAGCTGCGGGAGAAGACGGAGATCATCCAGGAGCTCCAGTCGACGATCACCTCGAAGCAGAAGGAGACGCACAAGTTGGAGAGGAAGGTGCAGGAGCTGGAGCAGAAGCTGTCGATGACCAACGATAAGCGGTACAAGCTCCAGGAGACGATAACGGTGATGGAGAAGGAACTGCAAGCGACCAAGGCGCAGATGAGCCAGATTGAGGATATGCAGACACGGTATGAACTCGGTAGGATATCCGATGATAATTCACTTGCGTTGCAAAAGTGGAACGAAAACGGCGCTCACCTTTACGAGCAGTACAAACATGCGTATCAGCAGGAACAGCAATTAAAAGAGTTCAAATCGGAGATGAACACGATTCATCGTAACTATTACTACCGTGCCTCGACCGTGGACATTGACAGCGTTCCTCTGATTAGCACGCGTAGTACCATCATTCCCAACAACAACCAAAAGGTGATGCGCGAAAGGAATGTAGTTAGAAGTAGCATGTTTGTGGCCGATAGACCCAAAAATAATATCTTTGGCAGTGGTAAGGAGTACAAGCCCATCTTGTTTGATGGTGTTGATAGGTACAGAGTAATGAGTAAAGGGAGCCTCTTGTGGTGTAAACCTTCAGATGACATGCAGGTTAATAATTCTTTGATTATTAAAGATATGATTGCGCACACTTGTAGGAAGGTGAATAATACTTTGAAGGCTGCATCAAAATTTTTAAAAGAGAATTAGTCGATGTACAACTTAACTAACATCAAAATTTTTAAAAGTGATGTAAAGTAACTTTTAAAAGAGAATTAGTGATGTAAAGGATTAACTAATCATTACAGGTGTGCACACCTGTAGTGTGTTTTTTTTATTTATTTGAATATTTTATAAAAAAATAATTGCAAATTTAAAATCTCTGGTATAGTTATTTTTTCATGAAATAATTTCAAATGTCCCCAATTTTGTAATTGTATTGTCGGTCTATCTTTATTTTAAAACTAAAGAAATATATATTCCGCTGTTGATTTTTTTGATAATTTTTAGATCTTGGGTGAGTTATCTAAGAAATTTATTTTGGTCTCGAAACTCTCACGTTGTGTAATGAAATTAATAGTGTTTTCTTGTTTTCAGGCCGAGAAATAAATTTCTCAGATCCCGCTGAAGGTCCCGTACGAATAAAAATTACAGTTGCATAATACGAATAATTTATAATACTTATTTTTAAAAAATATATTTAGTGGTGTTATGTTGTATGCGACCGTTTTTCTTTTCTTGGAGAAATTACACAAGGAATATGCAATAAGGAATTAAATTCGTATTCATGTGAATACGCGAGGATTGCATATTTTTTGTTCGTTTAGTAATAATTCTTAGGGAAATTGTGTTTTTACGAGGAATATGCAATGAGGATTTAAATTGATATTCAACGAGGATTGCATATTTTTTGTACATTTAGTAATACGTTATGAAGAGTGCAAAATAATATTCAATAATGATGCACTTGAATATTTTACACGACGAAATTAAAGGTAGAAACGCCAAAGTGGCGGAATCTATCGCCTGAATGTATTTGTATTTCTGATCATCAAAACAATATATCAAAGCTAGAAACAAAACCACAACGCCTTAAACTTAAACTGGAGAAAACAAAAATTGCATTCAACGATTAGAAAATTTGCGTAGAACTAATAAATTGAAGAATTAATTTGAGTTTTCAAATCTCTTCAGAAATATTGTATTTCTGATTTCTCATCAAAACAATTGACATATCCAAGCTAGAAACAAAACCACAACACCTTAAATTTAAAGTGAAGAAAGCGAAAATTGCATTCAACGATTTGAAAATTAATTAATTAATTTCAATCAATTAACATATTGATATTTTTTTAATTAAATTCGAACATGTATTTTTCAATTAAGAAGTGTAAAGAATGATAGTCGAATGAATTCAGAGTGGCTTTTCAAAACCGCCCCATGTCATTGTCCTTTTTTTTTAATGCGAAGTTAGCCGATGGGCAACATGACCACGACACAAAGTCCGAACACGCGAAGGAACCTCTAACCTCTCCACACGGCCCTGCGTTGCGATGGATCGACGGATCATTGCCGATCCACCACAAAACATGGCCAGAATTGAGGGAATCTCCACCTCGTGTTAGAACCCTGAGTGTGATCTGCAGACTCCGGCCATATTGTACTAAAATAGGTTTAAAAATTAAAATTCACTCGGTTTGTTTCACGATTAAAGTGAATTTTAATTTTTAAACCTATATTAATATAATGTTTCACCAAGTGATCAATGAGAAACAAGTATGTGACATATTGTACTAATTTTATTTGGAGTGGAGGAAATCACCGATAACCAGGGAGACGAGATACACAATACAAAAAATAATACACGCATAAAAAATCTTTGTATACAAAAACTAATATAAAATTGGAGGACCTACCTGTATCGAACAGCTGCGAAGATCCCGATCCTTCGTCAAGACAGCCTCCAGTTCGGAATCGGCGGGTCGCCTGCGCGTACAGACGACCCTCGAGCGTCTCTCAAAGGGCCGAACGCGACGCGGGGTTTAGTGGAACACGCTTACTCATCCGTCTATCCGGGGTGAGAAGATTGTCGACTTGTTTGAATATTTTTCGATGAAAACATCACCAGTGTTACCTCGTAGATGTTGGATTTGAGGTAGAATTTAAGATTTGAAATTACTTTTCAAGGAACCAACCTTGGAGGTTGATTTTAGGGTGATGCTTCAAAGCAACTGAACTTGAGGATTGACTAATTAAGTTTTGTTTTTTTTTAGCATTCAGAGCTTGAATGATTTTTATAATAGTTTATCCGAGTTTACGGTTAATCCACTGTCGGTGAGTGGAAGAAGGAATAGAACGAAATGAAAAGACTCGGATTTATACACAGCAGTGACGGCTCATTAGGTGATTCATGGTACGGCTGAAGTAGCAGAGGTGGTAATACAGATCTCTGTGACCGGCCCTACTTTCTTGCTACCTCGGCCGTACCATGAGCCACCCGGCGAGCCGTCACCGATACGCAGACACTTAATCCACAGATGCAGGACGGTGAATGTATTTATTTTTTGGTTCATAAAATTAGAAATTAACAACAATACGAAGAAGAAATGAAAATGGAAGCTACTACAGCCGCAGAAAAAAAAACGTAATAGTGTTTAATAAAAAAATCATAAAAACAAAATTATGAAAAAAAAACAAACAATCAATAATAAAAATAAAGGAAAACAAAATAATAAAAAATAAAACAAAAACTGTTACGGAAAAAAAATCATAAAAAATAAAGGAAAACAAAATAATAAAAAATAAAACAAAAATGTTTAATCAAAAGAAACAAAAAACAGGGATAATAAGAAATTAATAAAGCAAAAAAAATTGTAGCAATCGACATATTTTCACCATTGAAAACAAATAAAAATGATAAAAATTGAAATGTGTACTAACTCAACACCAGTCTACACACCCTCACGCCCATCCATCTCAAGTGTACCAATTCAACACCAGTCTACTCACGAGCGTCCATCCCTTTACAAACAACATGAGTCTACTCGCACCCATTCATCCCTTTACATGCTTACACATATCACTCCCCCGCAATCGCTCGATCCTCTCCCTCCTGTAACAACACACCCATCCACCCCCGCGCTTCGGCACTAACTGGTGGAGAAAAAGCACACACACAACCGATTTGATTTTACGTTTTACAAAAGCATGAAAATATGATCGAATTAATGTATTCGTACTGCAGCTGCGGCTCATGAATGTTTGGTGAGAAGGTTCCGGAAGAAAATTTGACCAATACAGCTACCTCCGTAAGAGTGCAGCACGAGCGGCATCTCTGCCCTAGCCTCCTTTACGAAGATCCACGAGCCGCCGCTGTCGTAATGATGAAAATGATTGTATCAATCGGTAAATAATAGTTACATTAGCCTCGTTGGGTGCTTGAAATCTTGTAAAATGTAACGGCGGTGATAATCAATAAAAAAACAATTGCTCATTACCTTGTTTGCAAACAAATCAAATTGGCCGGGGGACGGTTTCACGGAAGAATTGAAGGAAAAACGTCCCGAATTGAAGGAAAAACATCCCGAATTGAAGGAAACACGTCCCGATTTGAAGGAAAAACGTCCTGAATTGAAGGAAAAACGTCCCGAATTTCCTGGAAAAACAGCCACCCAAGATCTACGGACTTCGGCGTCGCTTCCACGGCACGGTTTAACACTTCACTTCACTGGTTATGAGACCGGTCCCAACACTACTACGCGTTTTATATGAGCAGAACGCCGCCCTGCTGTTATTTTAAGGGTTTGCAAGCGAGAAGGGCTTAGTAAGGGCCGCGCGCGTGCACCTCAGCCCCTGCACAAAACTTCGAATGCCCGTTGGAAAAATGACGACTCGCTACTACTGCGCGGGCGCTGCAAAGCACAGTGCACACAGATAAATTACACTAGAAGCATGATTATTGCACATATCTCTATTGATAAAACTCTTTTTTAAATATGCATTAGCTGCAAGTGAGGGTTTTAATTGGTACTTGTAAATTGTATAAAGAGTTTTATCAATTCTACGTAATAATAATTTTTATAATCTATTTTAATTTCGATCGTGTAAATGTGCACTGGCATTCCGTTTGACATCGCTGCTGTTTTGAATTTTTTACAAGTTCTCCGAATTTAATTGTCTTGGCCCTAGTGTGGAGGAATACATTAACCCCACGTAAGTTTATTGTTAATTTAATTAATTTTAACAATCCTATTTGTTTACATTCAACATACGCATATACAACTGCATGTGTTGATACGTGTTATTTTTAAATATTTGTTTATGCATTTGTTGGTCACCATAACGACCATTTCTATTTGTTTATACTCGTATTTTACACACGTGTATACAGTTGCGTGTTATTTTTAATTATTTGTTTGTACATTTGTTGGTTATCATCAGTGACGGCTCGCGGGTTTTTTTCTAGTACGCCCGAGGAACAAGAGGTGGTAATACAGATAGGTGCGGTCACGCAGCCAGCCCTACCTATCTGTATTACCACCTCTTGTTCCTCGGCCGTACCAGAAAAAACCCGCGAACCGTCACTGGTTATCATTATGGGCGTCCACAGAATTTTTTTCCGGGTTGAAGGGGGGTGGTGCAACATCGTCGTCACACATCATACTTTCAAAATAATTTTGTTGTTTAAAAATCAAATTTTCTTGCGACTTGCGAATTTTTTAAAATTCTAAATTTTGATTTGTCGAATCTGCAACGGAAAAAATTGAAATAAATATAAATCGTGCGGGTAAAATTCTACAAAAATATTGTTTAGTTTAGGGAACATCATTCTTTCAAAATAATGTTGTTTTTTTAAAATCCAACAGCTTTCTTGTGAGTTGCGAATTTTAATATTTTTTTTAACTGTAGAGGGCTGCAACTTGGAGAGGAAGGGTTTTTGAACAAAAAATTATATAAAAGACCTCCCTTAATTTTTGCCAAAAAATCACCCTTCAAAATTTCATTCTTCCATAACAATTTTTTTCTCTTAACTTTAGAGGGCTGTAACTTGAAGACGAAAGTGTTTCAAACAAAAAAATATATGAAAGACCCCCTTAATTTCTGTTGAAAAATCACCCTGTAAAATCTTTCGCAACAATTTAGAAACACGCTGTATATGATAAATGTTTGCTTTTATACCATGTCTGTGTAATGAAGATGTTTGTTTGTATATATAAAAAATGCATTATCAACAATATCCAACTTTATTATTTAAATTTTTACATAAATTTCAACAATTCCTAAAAAATGTAGGGCAGTACACACACTTAAGACCAAAACAGATTTAAAAACGTCCATAAAAAAAAATCATTCAGTATCATCGGAGTCCGAATACGACCCCAACAAAGACAAACCATTAACTTTAGGCACTTGATTCACGCTTCCATCGTCGATTTTCGATGTGCTAACATTTGTACTCGCACTGGAATCGGTTAAGCTTCCAACATTATCATCACTCGTCTTTTTCGAGCAACCAGAATTACTCGTGTGAGTCGGGGAATGCTGCCGCGTCGTTTCACCCTTTGGTTTGATTTTAACCAATCCGGCCAACGGTTTCTTTTTGGTCAACACCCCAAAATTCCGATTCCACGTTGGATTTTTGTTAGTTTCCAATTTCTCCACTTCAAGTTTTGAAGTTTTCGTTTGTGGTTCATCCGGTAATTCTATGATTTCTTCCTCTAAAATCACTTTGCGTTTTTGATTCGATTGGAATTTAATTGTTCTAAAATTTAAATAAAAAAGTATCAGTAAATTGTACAGTGAGATCAGAAAGTCGAAAATAGTTGGCAGCCCATTTTCTGAAAATTCCTATAATCATTCAAGTAATATCGTGTGAGCCACAAAATTTTGTATCAGAGTTGGCTGTGAGATAAATGAGGTATGTCGCATATTATTACGTCATGAGAATTAAAAAAATGAATCAATCTCAGACATGACTGCTATGTTTCTTTCTCTCAGGCATGGCCAACTCTGAAACAAAATTCTGTGGCTCACACCTTATATTATTGGCTGCCTTGAATTCTCCAGTGCAGTTTTGTTTATTTTGACATTTCGTGGTTTTTTAAGGTTACTTGTCTTAAACACAAAACTATTTTAAATCTTTGCACTCGTATCTCATCTTATTGTCGCCACAATACATTTTGTCACTAATAAATACGAGTGCAAAGGGTTAAAAACAAGTAACCTCGGAAAACCATAACATGCCAAAATAAACGAAACACTCTGGAGAATTCCAGACATCCAACATAACATTACCTGAATTATTATCCCTATTATTAGAAAATGTGCTGCCAACTATAATCGACATTTGTAGATATAAACAATTTTTTGATAAACTAAGCTTACTTTATGTAATCTTCGTCCATCTGTTTAAGTTTTTCCTCGCGTTCCCTCTCGGTCATTTTGTTATTGTAAGCGCTGAGCATCGTGTCGTAATCGACGGCCTGCTGTCTCTTATTCAAATCTTTCAGCTCCTCCAGGGATTCGAGCAGTTCGATCTCGTTCTTCGACTGCTTCGTCCTGTTTTCGAGCAGCTTCATCGGATTGTTGGCCTCCTCCTCTTTCGCCTCCTCCTCTTCCCGCTGGGCCAGCTCCTCGGCCAATTTCAGGGCCATGAAGTTGCGCGTCGCGCCCGCTTCGATTTCGTAGTCCGTGTTGCGCGGATCCGTTTTAAAGGATATTTCTTGTAGACATCTCGTACACTAGAAAGTGTGAAATGGTAATGGTAATTCCAGTGAAAAGAATTTATTCATTACCTTGATGTAGAATCTGTAGATCCGGATGCCCAGATAATCTTGATTTTCCACGTCCTCTTTCCGCGCGTTGAATTTCTTCCCTTTGTAAATGTACTCGCCGCAGGTGGCGCACCTCATGTTAAAGGGGGCCATCAAACGTACCGTGTATTGCCTGTTTTTGGGCAGTTTCATGCGGGGGATTTTCGACGGATCGAAGTCCGGAGGGTAATATTTCTACAATTTGCAAGGGATTAAAATCAATGTTTTGTATTGTATTACTGCGAAAAATGTGCCGCAGCTAAAGAGTTGATCTATAACAACACTTGAAACGCTTATTAAATATTTTCATGCATGAATGCGTGGTATGTATATTTTAAAGTGAATTAAAAAATAAGTATTGTATTGTTATTTTATACATAGCAATGTGCTAAATAGAGTTTTTTAGTATTGATAATTTTACTTACGTTTAATACTTTACGTTCGGACATATTTTCGCACTTTTCCTTCTTGAAGCACTAAACGTAAATAAACGCTAACCTAACCCAACTGTCGGCTGAAGGACGTCTGCAGTAGTTCCGATAGAACGCCCTGGTAGGTGCAATGCTTCGCCAATTAGAGGAACTACCGTCGATGCGCATACGCTGCCAACAGTAATGAAACTGCACTCCGGCGCGTTTGAACTATTGGCTGTGTATCTAAAGCCCCGGTTTACAATGGAAGACATTGATTTAGGGTGACCAGAGAAAATCGGGACTTGCACCAGAGCCGATTAACTTTAATCAGTGGTTAGTACTTTAAAACACAATTTTATTTGCAAATTGTTTACACAATGACGTGTCGACTGGGATATCTTACAAATTTATAACACTGTTATTTTCCCGAATTTTGACTTGATCAGACTCGGCTTAATCGTGATGGTTAGTTTTTCAATTCAGTTGTGACAGCTTTAACCATCCTTTAAATTGAATAGTTTGTATATAATGTATAAAGTAATTTGCGTGGTCGAAGGTATATGTAAGTTGGATTGCATATATAAAGATGTCATGTAAAAGAATAAACAATAACAAAGACAACTCATAGTATCCTGAATTAATATGTTCTACGAAGAAACTTTACTCCATTATGCACTTTATATTTGTAGTGACCACAAGGCACAATGATAAAGCCACTATGTGGAACAGTAAATACAATTTTAAGCCTCCCCCTTTAATTTTTTTGAGGAGAGGAAATCTTCAACGACTTGAAACTTTCCCGAATTACTCAAAATTCATCCGAGATTAAGATTCTGTAAAAATCCAGAAACACCCCATCCTTAGATTTTGAGGTAATTCGACGTGAAGAAAACGCAAAGTGAAATTTTTTAATTATTTTAACCACTCGAAAAAAAAATACTAAAACAACTGCTAGCGACTTGAAACTTTCCAGAATTACTCAAAATTCATCCGAGATTAGGATTCTGTAAAAATCCGGAAACACCCCATCCCTAGATTTTGAGGTAATTCGACGTGAAGAAAACGCAAAGTGAATTTTTTTAATTATTTTAACCACTCGAAAAAAAATACTAAAACAATTGCTAACGACTTGAAACTTTCCAGAATTACTCAAAATTCATCTGAGATTAGGATTCTGTAAAAATCCGGAAACACCCCATCCCTAGATTTTGAGGTAATTCGACGTGAAGAAAACGCAAAGTGAAATTTTTTAATTATTTTAACCACTCGAAAAAAAAATACTAAAACAACTGCTAGCGACTTGAAACTTTCCAGAATTACTCAAAATTCATCCGAGATTAGGATTCTGTAAAAATCCGGAAACACCCCATCCCTAGATTTTGAGGTAATTCGACGTGAAGAAAACGCAAAGTGAATTTTTTTAATTATTTTAACCACTCGAAAAAAAATACTAAAACAACTGCTAACGACTTGAAACTTTCCAAAATTACTCAATATTCATCCGAGATTAGGATTCTGTAAAAATCCGGAAACACCCCATCCCTAGATTTTGAGGTAATTCCACGTGAAGAAAACGCAAAGTGAAATTTTTAAATTATTGTAAACACTCGAAAAAAAAATACTAAAACTACTGCTAGCGACTTGAAACTCTCCAGAATTACTCAAAATTCATCCGAGATTAGGATTCTGTAAAAATCCAGAAACACCCCATCCCTAGATTTTAAGGTAATTCCACTTGAACAAAACGCAAAGTGAAATTTTTAAATTATTTTAACCACTCGAAAAAAAAAATACTAAAACTACTGCTAGCGACTTGAAACTCTCCAGAATTACTCAAAATTCATCCGAGATTAGGGTTCTGTAAAAATCCGGAAACACCCCATCCCTAGATTTTGAGGTAATTCCACGTGAACAAAGCGCAAAGTGAAAATTTTTAATTATTTTAACCACTCGAGAAAAAAAATACTGAAACAACTGCTAGCGACTTGAAACTTTCCAGAATTACTCAAAATTCATCCGAGATTAGGATTCTGTAAAAATCCGGAAACACCCCATCCCTAGATTTTGAGGTAATTCCACGTGAACAAAGCGCAAAGTGAAAATTTTTAATTATTTTAACCACTCGAGAAAAAAAATACTGAAACAACTGCTAGCGACTTGAAACTCTCCAGAATTACTCAAAATTCATCCGAGATTAGGATTCTGTAAAAATCCGGAAACACCCCATCCCTAGATTTTGAGGTAATTCCACGTGAAGAAAGCGCAAAGTGAAATTTTTAAATTATTTTAATCATTTAAAAAAAAATACTAAAACAACTGCTAGCGACTTGAAACTCTCCAGAATTACTCAAAATTCATCCGAGATTAGGATTCTGTAAAAATCCGGAAACTCCCCATCCCTAGATTTTGAGGTAATTCCACGTGAAGAAAGCGCAAAGTGAAATTTTTAAATTATTTTAACCATTTAAAAAAAAAATACTAAAACAACTGCTAGCGACTTGAAACTCTCCAGAATTACTCAAAATTCATCCGAGATTAGGATTCTGTAAAAAGCCACAAACACCCCATCCCTAGATTTTGAGGTAATTCCACGTGAACAAAACGCAAAGTGAAAATGTTTAATTATTTTAACCACTTGAAAAAAAAAATACTAAAACAACTGCAAGCGACTTGAAACTTTCCAGAATTACTCAAAATTCATCCGAGATTAGGATTCTGTAAAAAGCCACAAACACCCCATCCCTAGATTTTGAGATAATTACACGCGAAGAAAACGCAAAGTGAAATTTTTAAATTATTTTAAACACTCGAAAAAAAATACTAAAACTACTGCTAGCGACTTGAAACTCTCCAGAATTATTCAAAATTCATCCGAGATTAGGATTCTGTAAAAATCCGGAAACACCCTATCCCTAAATTTTGAGGTAATTCCACGTGAACAAAACGCAAAGTGAAAATTTTTAATTATTTTAACCACTTGAAAAAAAATACTAAAACAACTGCTAGCGACTTGGAACTTTCCAGAATTACTCAAAATTCATCCGAGATTAGGATTCTGTAAAAATCCAGACACACCCCATCCCTAGATTTTGAGATAATTACACGCGAACTAAGCGCAGAGTGAAAATTTTTAGTTATTTTAACTACTCGAAAAAAAAAATAGTAAAACTACTGCTAGCGACTTGAAACTTTCCAGAATTACTCAAAATTCATCCGAGATTAGGATTTTGTATAAATCCAGAAACACCCCATCCCTAGATTTTGAGGTAATTCGACGTGAACAAAACGCAAAGTGAACATTTTTAATTATTTTAACAACTCGAAAAAAAAAATACTAAAACTTTCCAGAATTACTCAAAATTCATCCGAGATTAGGATTCTGTAAAAGGCCACAAACACTCCATCCCTAGATTTTGAGATAATTACACGTGAACTAAGCGAGGAGTAATAATTTTGAATTATTTTAACAACTCGAAAAAAAAAAACTAAAACTACTGCTAGCGACTTGAAACTCTCCAGAATTACTCAAAATTCATCCGAGATTAGGATTCTGTAAAAATCCGGAAACACCCTATCCCTAAATTTTGAGGTAATTCCACGTGAACAAAACGCAAAGTGTACATTTTTAATTATTTTAATCACTTGAAAAAAAAATACTAAAACAACTGCTAGCGACTTGAAACTTTCCAGAATTATTCAAAATTCATCCGAGATTAAGATTCTGTAAAAATCCGGAAACACCCCATCCTTAGATTTTGAGGTAATTCCACGTGAAGAGAACGCAAAGCGAAATTTTTAAATTATTTTAAACACTCGAAAAAAAAATACTAAAACTACTGCTAGCGACTTGAAACTCTCCAGAATTATTCAAAATTCATCCGAGATTAGGATTCTGTAAAAAGCCACAAACACCCCATCCCTAGATTTTGAGATAATTACACGTGAACTAAGCGAGGAGTGAAAATTTTGAATTATTTTAACAACTCGAAAAAAAAATACTAAAACTACTGTTAGCGACTTGAAACTTTCCAGAATTACTCAAAATTCATCCGAGATTAGGATTCTGTGAAAATCCACAAACACTCCATCCCTAGATTTTGAGGTAATTACACCTGAACAAAGCGCAAAGTGAAAATTTTGATCTTCGAAACAGTGAAAATGAAAGAAATTTGTCAAAGTAATTTGTTAAAGTAAAAATGCGATCTCTTTCGAATATTCCACTCCACAAGCATGAATTAATTGTTTTCTGGTTGGTACCATCGAATTAATTATAAAACCCACCTAATAAATACACACATTTCCAGATGATCGTAGATACGAGTTACATAAAGGCGCCGAAGAGTATTCCCGCTGATTGTGAAATGGGAATCCATTAGATAAGAGTTATTCGCGGTGTGGCGCTCAAACGAGGATGATGATGTAGGTCTTTAGGAATATAAGGCAATAGGTATCCTGGGTGTGTTGGCGTGTGTGTGTGCGCGCTAGAATAGCGGATAGGAGATAGAGGAACGCGGCAAGAGGTCTAATCTGATAGTCAGACATTGAGACGAAGAGGTCCTCTGCCTCTTCTAGACCAGAGGCCCCAACCCTCCACCCCCTCGCGGCACATTCTTCAAGTCGCTGTCCTTGTCGAGCGTCTCGTGGGAAACGGCGCTCCCACCAAAGCCAGACTTAAGACATTCGAGTTTCGGATGCACAATCAACGAGTGTTAAACGCGAGGAATTTATCCGTTCAACAGTTACCCACGCGGATAAACGCAATTCTGAACAATTAATTTGATCTGCACAGACATCCCCTTTACTATCATTACAACTTCCAACAGCGAGGAATCCTTTGCGTGAAGGAATTCGGGCGTGGACACATTCTGCGTCCAGTGTTAAAACAATCAGCTGGTCTCCAGATTTCACTAATCATTGTGTCTCTTGTATATAAATAAATTACGCCCCGTTTTTATTTTCGAAATTGTTCATCGGTCGACAATCCGCCGATTTCGTTATTAACGAAGACAATTTGCGCTCCGCGTGCCTCTGCCCCAAATTACACTCCTCCCGAAACGGTTCACTAATTTCCCAGACTCATGCGAGGAAACGCAATTTTATTTAATTTCGTATGATAATTTTTCGGCACTTTTCGCCGGAGACCAACAAAGGGGCTAAATGGCGGCCTTTAAGAAATTCCGCACTCGATTCGTATGCACTACTTTATAATAACTGAAATCAACAGTGGCGGCGTGAAATTTTGGAGAATCGGGAGCTAATTACGTTTTTAATATCGGTATCAGTTCACCTAAATATCACGAATGCAACTGAAGCAGAAATATGTTTTCGGGCTATTTTTCGTCTTTATTTAATATATTTGCGACAACTAAGGATGTATTAATAAAATTTTTTGTGTATTTGAGTGTATTTTTTCAATTTCTACCGATTTTTCAAACGCTTCTTTTAAGATAATATAATTAGGCTCATCCCAGCTCGATGGTAAATATCGTCCAATGCTTTTGCAAGTTAACGCTTTGAAAAGAAAAATGATGAAAACATTGACCGATACAAAAAAAAATCAATTTCTGCACTATTTTACAAAGCTATACATTTTGACATATTCGTACTTCTTTAATAACAATTCAAAACGTCTGGCACCAAAGTTGAAGCTAGCGATGACACTATACGTTCGGCATTAGCATACTTCTATGTACCAGAACGAGATGTGAGTAATACAAATCAATTTGGAAATGGTCAGAGGGAAAGGACGTTCGCGAATCGAAAATTCAGGGTCGTGGGAAGTGTTAATGACATCTGCATCGAAAAAAAAAACGCCACAATATACGGTTCGTTGACGCCGCCGATTTAAAAGTCACTTCTATGAGTTTCGCATTCATAATGATTCGAACAGTTTCGCTAATTTATTTACGTCGTCCGGAACAACAAATAGAACTTTAATGACCTTCGCCATTTAAATCACGGCGCACACGTGCTCAATCAAACTCGATACACGGGTTGAAATATTGTACATGAATTTTGGACTGAATTGTTCGCATTTGACTCTTCGTGCAGTATCTAGCTTGATGCACAAGTCAAAATATTATTATTGTTTATGGTGGAGGCTTCTACTTCGTTATACATGTTGTAAATATAATAAAACACTTTTACTTTGTTGATATAACACAAATTGAGTTGCCGAAACTATAGTCAACAATAAAATAAAATTTGTGTTATACCAACAAAGTAAAAGTGTTTTATTACAAAATATTATTGATGAATTTGTACAAAAATTAATTGTAGTAAATTTTGGATTGAGTTTTCTGTTTTTGTCAAAATTTGTTCGGGTTTAGTACAACATTCAGACAATAGATTCCGCCACTGTGGCGTTTCTAACTTAACATAAACCGGTATTATGTAATCAACAATAAAAACCACGTGGCATATTCGTAACAAATTACCCGCAGTGTGTATTCTTCACGTGTCCAAATAAGCGTTCGTTTTCCAGAAAGAGCCGAGACGATATAAATTACCATTACGGTACACTTCAAAATGGGCCCACGGAGTGCTTCCAGGAATTTTCCACAAAAGCCTCTCCCTTGGCGGGGGGCGCCGTTCCTTCAGATCCCAACCGTACGAACCGACCCGACCCCTGTCAATTCGGCGCAATTATCATAATTGATGGTGTAATTGCCGATTTAATTATCACGTGATGCGTATGATATTATGACTCTTCGCGTTGGGTTAATTTAGAATGTAAAGTGGGCTCACGCGTTTGCGCTCGTTATAAGGGAAAGACGGGACATTTGTTAGGGATGTGGGTCTTAATTAACAAGGCAGAAGTAGAATAATTTGTTATACTTTTTCATCATCTACGTTTTAAATTTATTATAGCTAATAATGTAACGAGAATATTATGCGATTTATAATAATCGAGGACGTTTTTAGGCAATCTAAGCCAGAGAACGTTATCGATGAAATGAAAGTAGTGTGGCGTAATTCTGTCAAAATGACATTGACGTTTAAAACGTCAGATCAGGAATTTGTGGTTATACCTTTTGTTGGCACAATCGAAGCATTTATAGCCAAAGAGGGTTGCTTCGTAATTTATGAGTTAACACGTTCACTGCCTGTGTCCCAAGAACTTATAGCCGACTTTTGCCTGTAATGTTAGAAAGCAGTGGCGGCTCGTGGAACATGTTGATGGTAGAGCCACTTATACCTCCTCCTTTTTTCAAGAAAGAAAGAACGAGTTATCTTCCTAGACCAAATTAACTGCCGAAAAAGTGTTTTAAGAATTAATTAAAATTCTTACTGAGCTTGAAACTACAGGCAGTGCCATGTCTCCTTGGCTCTATATAACGAGCCGCCCCTGAAAGAAAGTATCACGCACCTGGTGATTAACTCCAATACCACGCAACTGATGCGTAGTCAGCAGTGATTGTGTCAACATATTCTTTCTCTACGAGGAATTGATTATTATCAAGCCAAAGTCGAAAGTTTCAGATTGACAATAACTACGAATCGAACCGCCGACGTTTTAAAAATCCTACGGATCAAAATTACTACGCTTAGTTAGAACTACGAGTCAAAATGCCTACGGATCAACTTACCTACAATTCGAAAGAACTACGAGTCAAAAGGCCTACGGATCAAACCACCTACAATTCGAAAGAACTACGAGTCAAAATGCCTACGGATCAAACTACCTACAATTCGAAAGAACTACGAGTCAAAAGGCCTACCGATCAAAATATCTACAAAGAGAAAGAACTACGAGTCAAAATGCCTAAGAGTCAAAACTTCGATATGTCAAATGCCCTACCAGTGCCAATAGAGTTTAAAATCTGGCAAAATTCACGCGCGGCTTAATGTCACAACGAACAAAAATCATAATAATAAAGTCATAATCACTAATTCCTACAACGCAAATATTTAACACGTCACGATTAAAGTTCTTTGTTTCGGCAATGTTCGAATAATTTTGTTATTGTAAAAGATCAACTTATCGAAATTTCAAATAGCAGGGGCGGCTCGTTATATAGAGCCAAGGAGCCATGTAGTTTCAAGCTCAGCAAGAATTTTTAATTAATTCTTAAAACACTTTTTCGCCAGGTACTTTGGTCTAGGAAGGTGAATCGTTCTTTCTTTCTTCAAAAACGGAGGAGGGGAATATTGTATAAGTGGCTCTACCATCTAGAATGTGTTTTAAGTGCGTTTGAAAAGTTTCAAGTCGATGGCAATTGTTTTTATATTTTTTTCAACAGCGGGAAATTTTTACAAATTTTCTTAACTCCACGCTCGGTTCGTAACGAAAATTCAAAATCTACGATTGAAGCATCGAATGGATTTTGACATAATCATAATCTAGAATGTGTTTTAAGTGCGTTTGAAAAGTTTCAAGTCGATGGCAATTGTTTTTATATTTTTTTCAAGAGCAGGAAATTTTTACAAATTTTTTAACTCTGCGCTCGGTTCGTTACAAAAATTCAAAATCTACGGTTGAAGCATCGAATGGATTGTGACATAATCATAATCAAGAATGTGTTTTAAGTACGTTTGAAAAGTTTCAAGTCGATGGCAGTTGTTTTTATATTTTTTTCAAGAGCAGGAAATTTTTACAAATTTTCTTAACTTTGCGCTCGGTTCGTTACAAAAATTCAAAATCTACGCTTGGAGTATTGAATGCAGGGGCGGCTCGTTATATAGATCCAAGGAGCCATGGTTTTATTTGTGGTTTCAAACTGAGCGAGAATTTTTAACTAATTCTAACTTTTTCGTCAGTTACTTTGGTTTAGGAAGATAAATCGTTCTTTCTTTCTTCAAAAACGGGGGGGGGGGTATATGTATTGTATAAGTGGCTTTTCCGTCAACATGTTCTACGAGCCGCCACTGTCTGTGAGTAGAAATATGGAGGAATTTACAAAGTGTGCATTTTTGGTCATCAAAATTTGCCTTCTAGCGCAGCCATATTTGTTTGCGCAATGTCTGAATAATTTTGTTTGGGTTATTGTAAAGGCACTTTATTGTGGATCAACCTGTCGAAATTTCAAGTATCTGTGCGTAGAAATGTGGAATTTACGAAGCAATTCCTAAAAAAGTGCATTTTTGGTCATCAAAATTTGCTTTTCAGCGCAGCCATTT
Source organism: Ocypus olens (assembly GCA_910593695.2). Classification (NCBI taxonomy): domain Eukaryota; kingdom Metazoa; phylum Arthropoda; class Insecta; order Coleoptera; family Staphylinidae; genus Ocypus; species Ocypus olens. The sequence continues at coordinate 56,513,321 of OU343054.1, read as the reverse complement.
TTGTTTCCGCAATGTCTGAATAATTTTGTTTGGGTTATTGTAAAGGCACTTTATTGTGGATTAACCTGTCAAAATTTCAATTATCTGTGAGTAGAAATATAGAATTTAGGAAGCAATTCCTATAAAAGGTGCATTTTTGGTCATTAAAATTTGTCAATAGAATAAAAATTGAGTTTTTTTCTTAATTTGTTTGGCAGTAGATAACGACTACAACATGCCTACGATCAAAATGAACGAATCAAAATCAACAAACATTATGGACCTATTGCCCATCACTGAAAGATGAAAACTCCAAAACCAAAATGAAATGGAAGGAACCCGTTTTGATAACTTTGACAATTAGCGAACGTCCAATGTAGAATTTCAATTTGGCACATTTACAAATAAAAAAATTAATGATTGTAAATTCCATCTCATCACCAACTTGTTAAAATACCAACAAAAGAAAAGAGTAATTAAAACCGATAATGCACGTTAATTAAATCGGTGATTTTGAATGATGGTGCCCTAAATCGAGGGCCCGTTTATTATTAAGTCGCGTCCCTTTAATCGGGGCGCCGAGTTAAGTATATATCGTTCGGTGTATCCTCTGGAAGGTAATAAGGTGCAGAGAAAACACTTCGGCGGTTTGCCTTTAGGAGTTATGGCTCATTTCAAACGTTCAAAAATTCTTTCCGTGTGATATTTCTTACCTCCTCTCCTCTGGCCATCTTTCTCCGACACGCCGGCCGCACGTTTCACTTCTTCCTCTTCGACGGCGCACTCTTGTGAATGAATGACTTCCAGGAATGGTACAGCGCTTACAAAATTATTTGCCGCAATGCGTTCGTTTCATTTTAAAACATAACGTAATATTAACAGTATTATTGAACCGAAAACTAACTTTTAACGATTGAACATGAGCACATGGTGCTCGAATAGTTCATCTTTCTTTCAAAAATAAGTTTCAAAAACGTAAATTACGCATTTATTGAACAGGAAACTAATTTTTTTTATTGATCGTGAGCACATGGTGCTCGAAAAGTACATCGTTCTTTCAAACATAACTTTCAAAAACTTAAATCACGCATTTATTCAGCTGGAAACTAATTTTTTTCAAACTTTTATCTATTGATCGTGAGCACATGGTGCTCGAAAAGTACATCATTCTTTCAAAAATAACTTTCAAAAACTTAAATCAAGCATTTATTGAACAAGAAACTAATTTTCGCTAACGTTTATCTATTGATCATGAGCACATGATGCTCGAAGTGTACATCATTCTTTCAAAAGTAACTTTCAAAAACGTTATAACGCAAATATTGAATAGGAAACAAATTTTTGCTAACTGTTATCTATTGATCATGAGCACATGGTGCTCGAACTGTACATCATTCTTTCAAAGATAACTTTCAAAAACTTTATCATGCAATTATTCAACCGGAAAATTACGAATTTATTGAAGAGGAAACTAATTTTTAGTTAACTATTGATAATGCTGACCAAAATGTATATCCAACTGTTAATAAATTAAGTGACGAAAGTGATTTTAATTAAATATTTTTTGGTAGATTCGATCACAAAACTTATAAACCGTTAGAGCCTATTAGTTTCAAAATAATTTCGGGAGGGGTCTCTCAAGTATCCATTTAACTCCAACGTCTAAATGAAACAATAAATTAGTCGGAAGCCTTAGATCATCTGCGGGAGATTTATCGCGTCGGTGAGGAATTAATAAAAGTTATGCTACAATTCATCAGGATCCGGGTATTTGGCCATTGGTGGGCGGCCACGAGCACTCACTTTTTTACCATTCAATCTCGTCGGATAAATGCCAAGAGAGGAAGGAACGCATTACATCAATGAGCTCATATAACCCATAATCAGACAAAAATGTACGAATAATACAAGAAATATCAAAGTTTAAAGTGTAATTATTCTCAATTCTCCACCAGTAAAGTGGTGTAGCAGTATATGAAACGATCATAGTTACAGCAAATGTACGTTAATAATAATTGTAGAGAATGCCAAAATGAATAAGTTTTTTTTCGAAATCTCTGGTTTTTGAGTAAACTGAGAGAGTATAATTTTGACGTTTTAAACGTCAGTTGCATCCGATTCTATAAAACGCCCGATTTATATTTAACCTTTGACTATACACTAATGGACTGTTATTCCCCCTCCATTTCCCATATGATCACTGCTCCAAAAGTTGTCCACGAGCTGGAGCCCGATATAAGTCAAGTGATTCAAAGGTGTGAATAAATTGCAGGGTATCACAATATGCAATGCGAGCTCATAGAGTCATATGTCATAGACACAAAATAGCTACCAATTTAGTAACATACCGCAACCATTTAGGGTCCCGCCGCGCCACCGTTGCTTGGAGACACACATGAAGCGGCGCTAGCAGTCCATTAGTACATAGTCAAAGAAGCAAACCAAGACTATGTAATGAATTCTATAAATTTTGTAGCAGCGCATTCAAAGATCAAAATGAATGACCATCCATGTTTATTCCAGTTTTTGGTGTTTTATTACATAGTTCTTAAAATATCAAATCAATCATAATCATCTACAATCCACGTGATTAATTTACTGGAAAAACTACGAAACCGCAAAGGTTAAAACCCTATTAAGATCGATCGGGTTTTGATCGCGCGAAAGAGGATATTTTTACTTATTAATCAGGTAGAATATTCGACGGAACAAATCATCGGAGTCTCCAGTTTGGTTTTAATGAATCGTCGGCTTTCGAGGTGTAAATACGGGTCTTCAGAAGAGAGAAACGCCGTCATGGGCGTTAACCCACGTGAAATCGGTCCATTGTTGTCACACCTCGAGATAAATGGCCCAATACGGAGGTGCTGTGAAATCGGAAAATCTAGCTGGCGCCTACAATGGATAGAAGAAAAAAAATTCGATGTAATAGATTTGTTCTCTTCCACCGCAAATGGTGTTATTGTGTTATAAGGTAGGCCGGAATGTTTTTGACGCCATCTAGTCAAAAACCTGCATAGGGATATTGATGGGGAAAAAATATGCTTAAAATCCCGTATGCGTTTCTACACCATTTATCCGATTGCGATGAAACTTTGGTGATTCGTTGTGCGGAAGCCTGCGAAGGTTTCTGAATTGGTACGACTATTTTACAATAGATGGCGCGCGATAAATTAGTGGTTTAGTGTCAAAAGCACTTCAATAAACAGACTTTCTTTCTTTAAGCGTGCTAGCTTATGTAGATATAAAAATACACAATTCTAAACGTAGGAATCACTGGCGGTTAATCAATTCTACCACTTATTTCATATTACAATATCCAACCGTCAATACACGTCCCAGGGTTTCTGTAAATGAATTTGTTTGTCGAAGCCACAAAAAACAGTAAGATTAATTTTTTATGAAATAATTCATAACTTGTTTGTTAACCCTTGTCAGTGTTATAAGAATTGGAGGGTGGGATAGGGCCCACCCACCACCCTTAGTTTCTGCTCGAACTTTACCCAGAAAACACTGTTTCATGAAAGAAACTTCTTGATCAAATCACTTCTTAAAGTTTTAAAACCACCAGGGAAAAGGGTTTGTAGGTTGAATAAAAGTAGAATCGGGGGGGGGGGGGGCTGTTCTACCCTCTAATAGTTCAAACACGTCCCAGGGTTTCTGTAAATGAATGTTTCTGTCGAAGCCACAAAAAACCGCAAGATTAATTTTTTATTAAATAATTTATAACTTGTTTGTTAACCCTTGTTAGTGTTATAAGAATTGGAGGGTGGGATAGGGCCCACCCACCACCCTATTTCTACATTAACTTTACCCAGAAAACACTGTATAATGAAAGAAACTTCTTAATCAAATTACTAAGTTCTCAAAGTTTTAAAAACACCAAGGAAGAGGGTTTGTAGGTTGAATGAAAGTAGATTTTAAGGGTGGCGGGTGGGCCCTATTGTACCCTCCAATCGTTTAAACACGTTCCAGGGTTTCTCTAAATGAATTTGTCTGTAGAAGCCACAAAAAACCGAAAGATTCCTTTTTTATCAAATAATTTACAGTTGCGAAATCTTTGCCTGTGTTATAATAATTGAAGGGTGGGATAATACCCGCCCACCGCCCCTAGTTTCTACTGAAACTTTACCCAGAAAACACTGTTTCATGAAAGAAACTTCTTAATCAAATTACTAAGTTCTCAAAGTTTTAAAAACACCAAGGAAGAAGGTTTGTAGGTTGAATGAAAGTAGATTTTAAGGGTGGCGGGTGGGCCCTATTGTACCCTCCAATCGTTTAAACACGTTCCAGGGTTTCTGTAAATGAATTTGTCTGTCGAAGCCACAAAAAACCGAAAGATTCCTTTTTTTATCAAATAATTTACAGTTGTGAAACCTTTGCTTATGTTTTAATAATTGGTGGGTGGGGTTGGGCCCACCCACCACCCCTAGTTTCTACTGAAACTTTACCCAGAAAACACTGTTTAATGAAAGAAACTTCTTAATCAAATTACTAAGTTCTCAAAGTTTTAAAAACACCAAGGAAGAGGGTTTGTAGGTTGAATGAAAGTAGATTTTAAGGGTGGCGGGTGGGCCCTATTGTACCCCCCAATCGTTCAAACACGTCCCAGGGTTTCTGTAAATGAATTTGTCTTTCGAAGCCGCAAAAAACCGTAAGATTCCTTTTTTTATCAAATAATTTGCAGTTGTGAAACCTGTGCTTGTGTTATAAGAATTGGAGGGTGGGATAGGGCCCACCCACCATCCCTACTATCTACTTGAACTTTACCCAGAAAACACTGTTTAATGATAGAAACTCTTAATAAAATCACAAGGGTTCTCAAAGTTTTGAAACCATCAAGGAAGAGGGTTTGTAGATTTAATGTAAGGTAGCGGGTGGGCCTTGTTCTATTTTTCAACCGTTTATACACGTCCCAAGGTTTCTGCAAATGAATTTGTTTGTCGAAGCCATAAAAAACCGTAAGATTCCTTTTTTATGGATAAAAATAGCATTCTCTCCCGAGATAAATATATTATTTTTAGTGACGTTTTCTGATACGGCCGAGGAACAAGAGGTGGTAATACAGCTGCGTGACCGCACCTATCTGTATTACAGACAAGAGGTGTTCCTCGGCCGTACCAGAAAAAATCCCGCGAACCGTCACTGATTATTTTTTTCACAAACCTTCGTTTATAAAACCTAACCTAGAAAAAATCGCTTTTAGCCATTTTGAAAATTCTCCAGAAGTAAATATTCTTGAAAAGCAGTTACTGGCAAAACTGGACTGTCTTCCTGGCTTATGATATTTTTTTTTTTTATAGAAAACAATAAAAATAAATATCAAAGTCGTCCCATCATACCGGCAGCAAAACTTTCAACACGAAACAACCGACAACATCCAGGCATCACCGTATTTACATTACCCTCAATATGTAACATTCCAGAAAAATGTGTTTCTCCTTTTAAAAAACGCCGACACGTTTATTTATACGCGCCTACTCGCCGTGCCTCTCGTCCCCTCCTTCTCTCGTCCGTTCTTCTCGTCGTCTCCACGGGGGTTTCAACAGGTGAAATTCCTGCGAGAGTTTTATGGGACCGCGTGTAAACAAACAAGATTTTTCGTATCTACCGTCACACACACACTCACACACGCCGAAAAGACGAAATGAATGAATAAAACTGTTTTTACTACGCCCAATTTACATGCAAAGCATTCGGATAATTGGGGAATCATCGGATGGTCCGCGGAGGAATTAGTACGTCCCCTGTCACATTACGTACTAATTATGAGAAATGGTTTTAATTAACATTGTATAACTGGTTGGGCGGCTCTTTATTGCCGGAATAAAAAGTCTTTGGTTAGAAGCACGATTTTATTTGGATTTTAATATCTTCTTTCTGATCAACAGATTTTTCCTTAATTAGTTTGATTTTAACGAAAACGAAGTTTAAAATGTAACAACTTTCGAATATATCAATCACAGCTACTAAAAATCTAACCGAGTACGCCATCTGTTGGCGTAGTTCATAGTTCATCTATCAGCATGACAATGGCTTTGAACAGACTCTTTTACTATAAATTTTTCCGAACGAAACTTAATTTCCCTCAAATATCGTGACCTGTAATTCAAAAACTACTATTCTGTTTACAATTATGTAGTTTTAATGGGTACTATAAACTGATACACGTACCGTGAAAAGTTTCCATTACGTTAGTTGATTCATACTTTTGGAATATCTCGATATCGAGTACGACTTCCGGTGGAAATTATCGCGATCTGGTGTCGTAAATTGATTAAACACGAACGTATTTATAGAAGATAAGAACAAGACGGAGATGGGATGTGATGAAGAGTGGTCTCGGCAATTCCGCACCAGTTGTTCCAATAAAGATATTGATGTACATCAAATTATATTATATTTATAGACAGCCTTGGATCACGCACGCGAAAAGGGAAAACCAACTTTTAATATCGCGATATTTTATGGGAAACATGAAAAATATCAATATTTCTAATTGTAATTTACATTTTTAAGTATTTATTTTGACACAGTTTCCAGGTAAGGCGAAGAATAACAATAAATCAGCATCCCTAATGGGATCAAACCTTCCGAAACTAACAAGATTGATTCGATTACTGTTACCACACCCATTATCGTCGCAATTCTTGGAAAATGGGTAATAAACTATAAGTTACCTGAGCAGGTAGAGCGGGAGATGAGCTTCGAGCGGAAAAATAAAACTGCGCTAATAATTTGTACCGTTCCTTGTTTACTTCCAACATCCGTCGATACCTTTTCTTTTGAAGAAAATTAAAGGGTGGAATTATATAATTGGAAAATTTTTGAGGCGCCACACCAGATGGAAATACGTAATAATAAGGATGAGACGGCTCAAGGTCGAAATGGATTCTGCACGATTCCCATCCTTTGTTTTTGACCGCTCTCATCAATGTCGGCTCCTCCGTGTATGCAAATACATCACTCCCTCTCTCTCTCTCTCTCTCTCGTTCATCCGGATGGCTATATTTATCTTCGCACAGAGGAGTACGAAGTTAAATTCCATAATTGCTCAAAAAGATGCAAAAAGTGTGCGAAGCAATAACGGACGATTTCGAGGGCATTATACTAGAAGGGCGAATCAAAAACAGTTGTTCAATAATTAAATAAACACTAAAAACAGGAATTCTGCAAACGAACTAATTTACCAAAGAACAACGAGCGAAAACGCAATATTTTAATGCTTAATCCACGTTCGTGTCTTACTGTTTGGAGGGTGGGCTAGAACCCACCCGCCAGCCTACATACAACTTTAAGTCGGCTTACAAATGCTGGATGTTGTGGGTGTTAAACTTTTAACCCTATATTTTTTTATACAATACGATTTCTTTATTTTTCTTTTGCTTAGCAAAAATTAGGTGGAAAACCATTGTCCCAGTCGGCTGTGACTAAAATGTGCCAATATTCTTCAAGACGGGAATTGTAAAAAGCCCCCCATTCCCTAGATTTTGAGGTAATTCCACGTGAAAAATTTTAATCATTTTAATCACCTGAAAAAAAAATGGTGATGCTCGTGGACAACTTTTGGAGCAGTGATCATATGGGAAATGGAGGGGGAATAACAGTCCATTAGTATATAGTCAAAGGTTTGCTTGGTCAGTATTTGACATGTCGGACTTTTGATTAGTCGTCATTTTAAACCGTAGGCCTTTTAACTCGTAGGCGTTTTTATCCGTAGGTCTTTTGCTCCGTAGGTCTTTCGACTCTTGGACATTTTGATCCGTAGATCTTTTGACTCATAGATCTTTTAAATCGTAGAAATTTGATCCTTAAAGTCCATTTTAGACTACACTATCTTTCGATTTTATGGCATACTGTCATACAAGAAATCGGGTACAATCTTATCCGATGAGAATAGGACGTGTCCTAATCCTTCAACGCATAATTTCTCGAGAGCAGACGACGGTGTAAACATAACATTTACATTCATTGCGTTTGTGTGGTGAGAATTTTTATTTAAACGAAATGTCTTGGACCACCGCAGACAGACAGCGAATTCTATTAATGGCTTCCAAATGAATCCATTGTTATATGCAGTAAAAACCATGCTGGCTACCCCTATAAATTAAAAAGACATTCTGAACTAAAGGCCACCGTGCAATATATTTAATTTCCGTACACTTATTCAGCCGTTAACTGCTGCACTAACATTTCTAAAATGATACAAATCACAATATACGTAGTACAATATTTTTTTGCAATTTTCTGCTTGCACTATCTTATATAATACAATATTTTTGAGATGGTTAAAGATAACTAAAATAATGAATTTATATAATTTTTAGCATTAGCATAGACCGTCGGTCTTTCAGCCCTCATTTAATAACATATATAACACTCTGTTCCACGATTCTGCAAAAATACCCATTAACTAGATTCCAAAATAACCACCCAAAAACTGAGCTTGTCATCAACTAAAAATTGCATTTTTTTGAGCGCTTGAAAAAATATACAAACAATTTCTAGAGTCTCCAAATTTTTAATTTTTACTCAAACTTTTAACAAATCTGCAAACACCCATTAATTAGATTCCAAAATAACCACTCAAAAACTGAGCTTGTCATCCACAAAAATTGCATTTTTTTCAAGCGCTTGAAAAAAATATACAAACAATTTTTAGAGACTCGAAACTTTTAATATTTACTCAAAATATATTCTGTCTCATGATCCTGCAAAAATCTGCAAATACCCATTAACTAGATTCCAAAATAACCACCCAAAAACTGAGCTTGTCATCAACAAAATTGCATTTTTTTTTGAGCGCTTGAAAAAATATACAAACAATTTCTAGAGTCTCCAAATTTTTAATTTTTACTCAAAATATATTGTTTCATGTTGCTGCAAAAATCTGCAAATACCCATTAATTAGATTCCAAAATAACCACCCAAAAACTGAGCTTGTCATCAACAAAAATTGCATTTTTTTCAAGCGCTTAAAAAAAATATAGAAACAATTTCTAGAGTCTCCAAATTTTTAATTTTTACTCAAAATATATTGTTTCGTGTTGCTGCAAAAATCTGCAAATACCCATTAATTAGATTCCAAAATAACCACCCAAAAACTGAGCTTGTCATCCACAAAAATTGCATTTTTTTCAAGCGCTTAAAAAAAATATAAAAACAATTTCTAGAGTCTCCAAATTTTTATTTTTTACTCAAAATATATTGTTTCATGTTGCTGCAAAAATCTGCAAATATCCATTAATTAGATTCCAAAATAACCACCCAAAAACTGAGCTTGTCATCCACAAAAATTGCATTTTTTCGAGCGCTTGAAAAAAATATACAAACAATTTGTAGACTCGAAACTTTTAATATTTACTCAAAATATATTCTGTTTCATGATCCTGCAAAAATCTGCAAACACCCATTAACTAGATTCCAAAATAACCACCCAAAAACTGAGCTTGTCATCAACAAAAATTGCATTTTTTTCAAGCGCTTGAAAAAAATATAGAAACAATTTCTAGAGTCTCCAAATCTTTAATTTTTACTCAAAATATATTGTTTCATGATCCTGCAAAAATCTGCAAACACCCATTAACTAGATTCCAAAATAACCACCCAAAAACTGAGCTTGTCATCAACAAAAATTGCATTTTTTTCAAGCGCTTGAAAAAAATATAGAAACAATTTGTAGAGTCTCGAATTTTTTTTTATTCTGTTTCATGATCCTACAAAAATCTACAAACACCCGTTAATTAGATTCCAAAATAATACCCCAAAATTCGGAAATTGCTAATGACTTCATTATGCCTTATCTTCGTTTGATTTCAAACGTCAATTTGATAACGTTTTTGCAAGCTGTACAATTTCAAAACTCAAAATCATGATTTTTAAGATCTTCGAACTTGAAAAGTGTGATTTTTGCATTGTCGAACGCTTTGTTCGATTTTGAAGATTTAAACGTCAAAATCACAGACGTATTTTATTGCTTCGCACATCTTGGCCAACAATATTTAGAAGAGAGACAATACATTCATTGAGACACCTTTACAAATGACCCTTCAATATTTGATTATTTTAGATTTAGCTTGTTAAATTTGTATTTACGTAAAAAGTTGGATGAAGACAGTTTCAACTAAAATCATAACATTTCGTACGTACAGCCTTATGAATAGTAAAACATCGGCATTCCTGTGCAGCGATGTGATCGAACACAGGAGAGGAACGAACGCGTACGCGTAGAGGAGCGCGAAGCAGAAGAAGAAGAAGAAGAAGAAGAAGGAATAAAGGGGGAAGACCGGTCTTGGGAAAATAATTTGTTATTGGGTTTTAAAGTGAAATTCCGATAAGCTCGGCCGCAATTACTACATATTAGGTAAAAATAAAGTGCGCGCACACAAGAGGGACGCGAGTTAAAAAAAATAAAAGAAATGGGAAGGAAAAAGAAAAGCGAGCGCGTTCTCGTTGAAAAATTCTTTATGTTTTCAAGGAAGGTGTATTGTTGTTTGACATACAGGCACGTTTACAAACACTCAAAGGCTCACTACATTTACGGTTGTCATGGTCGTGTCAACTGAAAGGGCGAACCGCCAAAGCGCCGAAGCCTTATTAAATATTTCAACACTTTCCACACATTTCGAAAATGGGAAATAATGTTTACAGTGTCTCCACACGAGATTCATTGTTTTCTAATTTATGCACGTCTCGCACTGGACTGATAAAAATCTACAGCTCGTTTCACTCTAAACTTGATATCGTTTAGAATGACTAAAAATAATTATTAAAAATAACAAAGTTTTGGCAGTTAAAACTCTAAACTTGATATCATTTAGAATGACACGTCAAAACTAAAGCTGAATAAAAAAAAGGTTTGGCAGTTTGGCCTGATTGAATTTTATCAATTAAAACTCTAAACTTGATATCATTTAGAGTGACACGTGTCGCAACTAAAAGTAATGGTATGAAATATCAAGGTTTAGCCTAAAAGAATTTTGGCAATTAAAGCACGTTGTGTGAATGTAATTGTAAGTAAAAACCTGACGTCTTTGACTGGACCGTCTGAGTGACCAAGGCCGAAAAATTCGGCTTCGCTTTTCGCAATAATTTGGTTAGTGTCACTCCTTTGAACCGCCTTGAACTCTTCGCCGCTCACGTTGACAACTTGTATGCATAAGAGGGATTCAGATGTGCACATCAAAATTGCAAATATGAAATATATATGCATATGGTTGTGTATTAAATACTTAATATTTGAAACAGAGCCTTCTTTGATTAGCATTAGCGAAAATAGAATTCAAAACGTCGGAGATCGATGATGAAACTTCATTACAAGTTTAATTAGCAAAAGATTTCGCAGCAACAACTATTTCCCACGATTTTTAGAAACTGAATCGACTTGATAAAACTTTATAATTTGTAAAAGAATTTGTAGCAACACATGCTAGTAACTATTTCCCACGAAGAAAAGGTTGGCAGACCGATTGTTGTTTATCGAATAATAAATGGTTCTGTAAGCAGCAATATGTTTCCATAATTAAATTATCTGTAGAGAAATGTGTGTGTGTTTGTCGACGAGGTTCACACGACAGCATACAATGTAACGTTTTATGTTTATTTACTCTTGAAAATATTCAGAGTTATCACGAGATAGCAAGGTTGTGTACTTTAGCTCTTCTTTTCTTTCTTAATTTCAACACATTAAATGCGTTGCTTACAGCAATCGGCAATCTTATCATCCTGCCCGATTTCGATCCTCGTCCGTTAAACTCGTTTTCGCGTTCTTCATTCCTTCGATACCTGTCCGTCCTCCGCCGACTGCTCCTTTATATCCTTTTGATATTTTTAAAGAGTGCGATTTATGAAAATGCTAGGTGCACTTTTTCGATGGTAAGTAAAGGGCGCGGAATGAGTAATTACACGCATGCGAGAGGCAAGGTAAGGTTGAGGTAAGGTAAGACAGCCGAAAGTGCGGGTGGCCAACTTCTTGTGAGGCCGCACCAGTTCCTCCAACAACAGCAGCAGCAGCAGCAACCTTGCTTCTCATCGCAAAATTATTTTATTGTTGATAATTCCTTCCTTGTTAAAAAAAACATATTGGTTACCTTGCTCTCGAACGTTCGCAAAATGCTTATTTTATTGTTGATAATTCCTTTCTTCAAAAATTAAAAAAAACATTTGGTTAATTGATAATTCCTTTCCTAGATGGAGGAATGTGACGAATTTTTAAACACGGTATAAATTATTAATGCCCACCGCGCTCATACATTTCTCTTCTTCTTGTTATTCTCTCTGATCGAGTCAACATTTAATTAATGGAAAAAGTTAAGTGGCCGTCAGTGCGCATTACGGGATGGTAAAAAAATGACGAAAGAGAAGAACTCGTTTTCATTTGTGGGCTGTTGGCGATCGGGGAATGTTTGGGTACGCGAGGAAATTCGATTCGTGTACAAAACGTAATTTCTCTCGAAGGTGGAACAATGTTCTACGAATGTGTGTGTGTGTACTTTATTCCGGTGGAATAAAAGAATTTTAATGTGGAGAGATATCGATCTTATTTCTCGGGATCATCTTGGAACTGGTTGGTGGATGGACGCATGGTTGGTTGGATGGATGGAGGAATCGAGCTCATCTCGTTATTGTTTTTAATTGATAACATTTTTAGGCAATCAGAATGTTTGGCCAAAACTGACTTTTAATCAATTATCGAGGCTGTATTGCTGTATCTGCTAGACTTGTACAAAATATCTCCGGTATCTCTTTCACTGGTCCTTGATGGACGGTGCATCAGCTTCAGATATGTATGTTAAAGTGACAGTAACTTACAATTTTAAGTTATGCAAATGTCACGCTGACAGATCGAACAATGAACTACGCCGATAGATGTCATCACCGCCAGTCGGTCTGATTATTAGTAGCGCTTAAAAATGTTAAAGTGACAATACCTTACAATTTTAGGTTATGCTAATGTCACGCTGACAGGTCGAACTATGAACTACGCCGATAGATGTCATCACCGCTATTCGGTCTGATTATTCGTAGCGCTTAAAAATGTTAAAGTGACAATACCTTACAATTTTAGGTTATGCTAATGTCACGCTGACAGGTCAAACAATGAACTACGCCGATAGATGTCATCACCGCCAGTCGGTCTGATTATTAGTAGCGCTTAAAAATGTTAAAGTGACAATACCTTACAATTTTAGGTTATGCTAATGTCACGCTGACAGGTCAAACAATGAACTACGCCGATAGATGTCATCACCGCCAGTCGGTCTGATTATTAGTAGCGCTTAAAAATGTTAAAGTGACAATACCTTACAATTTTAGGTTATGCTAATGTCACGCTGACAGGTCGAACTATGAACTACGCCGATAGATGTCATCACCGCTATTCGGTCTGATTATTCGTAGCGCTTAAAAATGTTAAAGTGACAATACCTTACAATTTTAGGTTATGCTAATGTCACGCTGACAGGTCAAACAATGAACTACGCCGATAGATGTCATCACCGCCAGTCGGTCTGATTATTAGTAGCGCTTAAAAATGTTAAAGTGACAATACCTTTCAATTTTAGGATATGCAAATGTCACGTTGATACACAAAAATGAACTACCCCGATAGATGTCATCACCGTCGTAGTCGGTCTGATTTTTAGTAGCGCTTAAAAAAATTAAAGTGACAACCACTTAAACTTTTAGGTTATGCAAATGTCAGGCTGACATACGAACAATGAACTACCCCGACAGATGTCATCACGGTCGTAGTCGGGCTGATTTTTAGTAGCGCTTAAAAAAATTAAAGTGACAACCACTTAAACTTTTAGGTTATGCAAATGTCAGGCTGACATACGAACAATGAACTACCCCGACAGATGTCATCACCGTCGTAGTCGGTCTGATTTTTAGTAGCGCTTAAAAAATGTTAAAGTGACAATAACTTACAAGTGTTTGTACCACTTAATTTCTGCATTTCATATTTTTTTTCGACTTTTTGCACAACTTCGATCAGTAATTTAAAAAAAAATCATAACTTGCTTAAAAAATTACGTATTTTCAAAAACCCCATAATTACACTTTCGTACTTGTTTTTAGTTTCGTGTAATGTGTGTTCTACATTCCAAATTTTCACTTAATTGTTCCAAAATTAAAAAAAAAACATTTAAAAAAATTCATATCTTGCTAAAAAATTAACTCATTTTCAAAAACTCCCATTTTTTGGTTGTATGACATACTCAATTGTTTATTTTATATTTGTAGCATTTATTTGCTGCATTTCATATTTTTTAAGACTTTATTCATCCATTGGTTGATTATTAAGAAAGTTGCATTTTTTCACAAAAGTTCAAGGGGTTTACTCGTGTCTTTTTTTACGTTTTCATCAAAAATTAAAAATCTCTCATCCGACTAATTGACGTACGAGGAACTCAGATTTGCAAACCGCGTTCAATTTGGAGTTTTCGTTTAGCCGCTACGGCTGATCAAAGTCTGAAAAATCAATTAATTTATTTAATTTTCTAATTTGTTTGCTATTGAAGATAGCTGAAATTTTTTAACGGCAATTAATTTCTCTCGTCTTTCTGATGAAAAAAGGTATACTTCAATGGTCTACGATGATTATTAAAAAAGTTGATTTTTTCGATTTTTTCCATTTTCGAGTTTTCTTTGCTGACGCGTCACGGCCTTCAAATTGACGTTTATTCTCGCGAAAGTACATTTTCTGAAGCGTCTTGAAGGGATCTTTCCAGTGATGTGTAGAAACCCGAAATCGAACCAGTGGTTTCTTCGGAAAATTATTTCAAAGCCAATTTTTGAGCAAAAGTAAGAAGGGGGGACCCTTGGGTGGATTTTCAGGTTTTCGTCAAAAATTAAAAATCACAAATTTTAACTGAATCCGACTAATTGACGTACGAGGAACTCAGATTTGCAAACCGCGTTCAATTTAGAGTTTTCGTTTAGCCGCTACGGCCGATCAAAGTCTGAAAAATCAATTATTTTTTTTAATTTTCTAAAATGTTCATGGTGACTAGCTATTTTTTTTGCTATTGAAGATAGCTGAAACGGCAATCAATTTCTCTCGTCTTTCTGATGAAAAAAAAGGTATACTTCAATGGTCCACGATGATTATTAAGAAAGTTGCATTTTTTCACAAAATTTCAAGGGGTTTACTCGTGTCTTTTTTCACGTTTTCATCAAAAATTAAAAAATCTCCAATCCGACTAATTGACGTACGAGGAGCTCAGATTTGCAAACCGCGTTCAATTTGGAGTTTTCGTTTGGCCGCTACGGCCGATCAAAGTCTGTAAAATCAATTAATTTATTTAATTTTCTAAAATGTTCATGGTGACTAGCTAATTTTTTTGCTATTGAAGATAGCTGACATTTTTTAACGGCAAAAATTAAAAATCACCAATTTTAACTGATTCATTCCAATCGCGTTTAATTTCAAAATAATTTTGAACATTTCAAATTAGTTATGATTGGCTTTTTAATGATTTGTATTTGAACTAAATCATTTTACTAGATTGCCACGTGTCATTTGTAGGTTATGCTAATGTCACCCTGACATACGAACAATGAACTGCTCCGACAGATGTCATCACCGTCGTAGTCGGTCTGATTTTTAGTAGCGCTTAAAAAAGTTAAAGTGACAATAACTTACAATTAAGGTTATGCAAATGTCACGCTGACAGTTGAACGATGTACTACGCCAACAGATGTCGTAGTCGGTCAGATTTTTAGCAGTTTTGAAAGTTGTTACATTGCTGAAAATATTTTTATTAAAGTTAGTTTCTTCGTCATTAAATGTTATAATACTTTCAAGCTTCTTTAGTTTTAGCGAAATTTATGATTCCTCGTACAAATGACATTCATCACCTTGCTTGCATCTTGCCTCCGATGAAATCCGTTGCGTGTTTGCTTATAAAAATAAATATTTTGTAGACGTTAGCGTTATAACATTTAAATATTATGAATAGCTTTCGTTATATCAATAAATTAGTGTCGGAACGTACAATAAACGTAATTTATTAGTTGTAAAACAATATGGGGATATGTGATACGATTACGGTGTCATCCACTGTATACACACACAAACACACACACACACACACTCACACACTCACGTACTGAGAAGAAGAAATCTTTACGGCTCTTAAGTGGAAGAGTGCCATTAAAAGAGTTGTCGAGTTACCTTTAGAATTTTTAATATTTACTTTACAAGAAATTCGTCGACAAATACATGCATACATACATACGAGAGATAGTAAGTGAGATGAGGGGTGTATTTAACACAAAGTATACAGTAAACATAATTATCATTTCTAAGAAGAAGAAAAAAAACATTATAAATAATAACTGGAGCGCGGACGGAAAGACTTATGGTCGATAGCCCTTGACGATTCATCATAATTGTTGTATGTTTAATGAAATATCGAAAAATAATATATGTAAGTCTGTCAATAAAGATGTTTAATATATATAACTGAAATATTAATACATTTTTATATCAACTTCCTCTTATTTAAGCCCAAGGGCTTAAAACAGGGCATTCTTGATAGAAGTATTAGCATAAGTAAAATTGTAGTTCTATCGCCACTTTAGCGTTGCACAAATTAAAAAGAATAGTCTCGCCAATGAATATACCACGCTGACGAGATAAACAAGGCCAAAACCGGTTAGTTATCGTTCGACAAGGATGCAATAATTAATCAATAACACAAGTGACTTAATTATTTGCAATTAGTGACCATATAAGTTGTCATTCTCAAATTAAACACTTTTTTTGATTGATAAAAATATATTACAAAATAAAATGACTGTTAAAATTCCACACCATAAAAGTTATCATTCTCAAACTAAAAACTTTTTTTTTATTTATAAAAATGAAAGTCTTATTGAATGTTTAAAATCACGGATGTTAAAATTCCACAGATTTTGGAATGTAAACGGTGGTCTCATCGGGCGTCAATTATTCATGCAGGCATTGTCGCAGTGTTTTAACGTTGAAAATCTCCAACATCCGTGTTTTTATTACAAAGTTCCTAATGTAATTTCCCATCGTAACAGCCTCATCAATCCAATACAAATGATAAATTTTAGAAATATGAGTCCGTAAATGTTATGAAGTTGTTGAAAATACGGTTCAGAATGCCGGCAAGAACGATTTAAGAGAGACACGCCCAGACAAAGTTAGAGAGATGTTGTTAATGAAACGATAATACGAGAGGTGCAACTAAGGCAGAGTCTTTCAGTGGAAGAAATTTGAAAATATCTTTCAAAACATCGTGATATTGGGATATATTGCATTGTTAGTATGCAAGCGATTATTAACACTAATGCCTGTTGTTAGGACTGGGGAAATTTAAGGTCGAACATAACCACGAACTGATGCAAATATATTTAAACACGATCGAATTCACTCTTCGGAATGATCTTCCACTCCTGTCTATTACTTTTGGATTATGGCCTATTTATATTCCTAAGAAATTATTCTGATGATAGGTGCATTTTTGCAAATGTCGGATTTATTCACCACATTTTAAATTTTCTACGAGAATTCTACAGTTATGGAAACTAATCGAGATTTTTTGCTTACGTAATAATATTCCTATTCTGCAAATGACGATGTTTTATTTTTGATTTCATATTAATTAAGATTTCACCAATTCACCGACATTTGCCAGATGATTCTTGGTGGTTCCTCAAGGATCTCGTCCGGTCCTTTACCTTCGAAACAATTTCTAGGCCTCGGTTATTACATCAATTTTTCATACCGTGCGTGCACTTCATCATAATTTGTTAGGATAACCAGATAGACTACAGGTTGTCAATTAAAGTGAAAACCGTGACGAGTAATTGGATTCACAGCATCGCCCGATCATGTTTCAAATGGTCATTGATAATCGCATAAAGCACATTTATCAGCGAATGAATGAAGCACCGCCGGTGCCGGAGAAGGTATACTTTCCGCAATAAATAATCCTCGCAGCGGTTTTAATTGGTGGGTGGAACACTGAAGCATATACCATCACGTATGCGATATTTAATGTAACACCATACCAACCAATAAATACAAACTTTTTTATTAACGGATTGCTCGTGAAATTAACACTAAATGCAAAAATTGCACTTTTTAAAAGTTCGTTTTTAAAACTGCCAAACGCATTGAGGGAGGACATTTCCAGTTACTCAGCTCTGTGCACTTACCTTCATCAAATAATAACTGTCGCTCATCCATCCTTCAAAAATTTGTCTCAAAACTGATCATCCAAAAACAACACTCCACCACATTATTAAACACTTTTAACACCGAACTCGCGCACTCAACTGGAAAATTGCGTCAGGTGCTAACAGCCTTATCATCCGAATTTTGCCTCGGAGGCAATATCGCAAAAAAAACACATTCTTTCTTCACCTGTTATCAGTGTTTATCAACGCAGCTCTGATTCGAATTAAATTCATTTCAATCTGCACACAAGATAGACAAAGATGCAAAAACTTACACCTATTTTTAATCATTGAAAGTCGGGCAGTTTATCTTCCGGCGAGTGAGTGATAAGGTGTTTAATGTACAGAAAATCGATGTTAATTATCAGTTATGAAGACGGACTGTTGGTAAGCGATTACATGAAATTGGTTTTATTTTTATTGAATGCATTTTTCAATTCTGTTTAATATCTCTCAACACAAATAACGAATGAGTGGAATGACCATCAGTTCGATAGCCCTTTTACTGATGGTACAGAATGTTATAGTTATATTAATTAAGATAATGTATAAAGTACGAAATAAATTCATTAAACAATTAACAATTGCTGACTTAAAATATTACTCGGACAGATCGATTTTTATTTACCAAAATACAGAATTTATTGTTTACAGATTTTAATGGAATTGTAATCCCGAATGTTTTTTTTAATAAATTTGCAAAATTTCAAGTCGATGGCAACTGTTTTTATATTTTTTTTCTAGACTCGAATTTTTTTGTAATTTCCGATAAATTCACGTTTCGTTCGAATGAGATTATTTCGAAATTTTGGGAAGGTACGCTTACAAATTTTCATGTATATATAATCCCTAATATTTTTGTAATAAATTTGCAAAATTTCAAGTCGATGGCAACTGTTCTTATATTTTTTTTCTAGACTCGAAATTTTTTGTATTTTCCGACAAATTCACGTTTCGTTCAAATGAGATTATTTCGAAATTTTGGGAAGGTACGCTTACAAATTTTCATGTATATATAATCCCTAATATTTTTATAATAAATTTGCAAAATTTCAAGTCGATGGCAACTGTTTTTATATTTTTTTTCTAGACTCGAAATTTTTTGTAATTTCCGATAAATTCACGTTTCGTTCGAATGAGATTATTTCGAAATTTTGGGATGGTATGCTTACAAATTTTCATGTATATATAATCCCTAATATTTTTGTAATAAATTTGCAAAATTTCAAGTCGATGGCAACTGTTTTTATATTTTTTTTCTAGACTCGAAATGTTTTGTATTTTCCGATAAATTCACGTTTCGTTCGAATGAGAATATTTCGAAATTTTGGGATGGTATGCTTACAAATTTTCATGTATATATAATCCCTAATATTTTTGTAATAAATTTGCAAAATTTCAAGTCGATGGCAACTGTTCTTATATTTTTTTTCTAGACTCGAATTTTTTTGTAATTTTCGATAAATTCACGTTTCGTTCGAATGAGATTATTTCGAAATTTTGGGATGGTATGCTTACAAATTTTCATGTATATATAATCCCTAATATTTTTGTAATAAATTTGCAAAATTTCAAGTCGATGGCAACTGTTCTTATATTTTTTTTCTAGACTCGAAATTTTTTGTATTTTCCGACAAATTCACGTTTCGTTCAAATGAGATTATTTCGAAATTTTGGGAAGGTACGCTTACAAATTTTCATGTATATATAATCCCTAATATTTTTATAATAAATTTGCAAAATTTCAAGTCGATGGCAACTGTTTTTATATTTTTTTTCTAGACTCGAAATTTTTTGTAATTTCCGATAAATTCACGTTTCGTTCGAATGAGATTATTTCGAAATTTTGGGATGGTATGCTTACAAATTTTCATGTATATATAATCCCTAATATTTTTGTAATAAATTTGCAAAATTTCAAGTCGATGGCAACTGTTCTTATATTTTTTTCTAGACTCGAATTTTTTTGTAATTTCCGATAAATTCACGTTTCGTTCGAATGAGATTGTTTCGAAATGTTGGGATGGTACGCTTACAAATTTTCATGTATATATAATCCCTAATATTTTTGTAATAAATTTGCAAAATTTCAAGTCGATGGCAACTGTTTTTATATTTTTTTTCTAGACTCGAAATGTTTTGTATTTTCCGATAAATTCACGTTTCGTTCGAATGAGAATATTTCGAAATTTTGGGATGGTATGCTTACAAATTTTCATGTATATATAATCCCTAATATTTTTGTAATAAATTTGCAAAATTTCAAGTCGATGGCAACTGTTCTTATATTTTTTTTCTAGACTCGAATTTTTTTGTAATTTTCGATAAATTCACGTTTCGTTCGAATGAGATTATTTCGAAATTTTGGGATGGTATGCTTACAAATTTTCATGTATATATAATCCCTAATATTTTTGTAATAAATTTGCAAAATTTCAAGTCGATGGCAACTGTTCTTATATTTTTTTTCTAGACTCGAAAATTTTTGTAATTTCCGATAAATTCACGTTTCGTTCGAATGAGATTATTTCGAAATTTTGGGATGGTATGCTTACAAATTTTCATGTATATATAATCCCTAATATTTTTGTAATAAATTTGCAAAATTTCAAGTCGATGGCAACTGTTCTTATATTTTTTTCTAGACTCGAAATTTTTTGTAATTTCCGATAAATTCACGTTTCGTTCGAATGAGAATATTTAGAAATTTTGGGATGGTATGCTTACAAATTTTCATGTATATATAATCCCTAATATTTTTGTAATAAATTTGCAAAATTTCAAATCGATGGCAACTGTTCTTATATTTTTTTTCTAGACTCGAAATTTTTTGTAATTTCCGATAAATTCACGTTTCGTTCGAATGAGAATATTTCGAAATTTTGGGATGGTATGCTTACAAATTTTCATGTATATATAATCCCTAATATTTTTGTAATAAATTTGCAAAATTTCAAGTCGATGGCAACTGTTCTTATATTTTTTTTCTAGACTCGAATTTTTTTGTAATTTTCGATAAATTCACGTTTTGTTCGAATGAGATTATTTAGAAATTTTGGGATGGTATACTTAGAAATTTTCATGTATATATAATCCCTAATATTTTTGAAATAAATTTGTAAAATTTCAAGTCGATGGCAACCGACAACTGTGTATTTACGAATTTTACGACAAATTAAAACGTTAATTTTTAAAAATTCATAACACACGGAAAAAATTGACACATTTTCAAACGTTGTAATTAATTTTAAAAGTAGATATCTTGTGAATACATTAAACATTTCAAGCAATTTAATCATACACGTATTTTGAAGTATTTGATAAATTCAAACGTTAATTTTCAAAAATTCCTAACTCATGGAAAAGAAAATAACTTAACTTTTCGTAACACGCTACCGATAAGATCCGAAACGGAGTTATTAACACTAGACGAAAATGGTTTGCATGAAATCAGATATCGGCGAGACGGCCTTTTTATTCCCCCCGTGTGATATTTTGTAAGTTGGCCACCCAAAGAACATTCCACCACTGAAACCAGATCAGGAGCCGTTAGGAAGGTACTGTCTTTCTTCAAACTCGTTTTCAGCCATCCGCGCGCATTCTTCCACCCGGCCAAAATTTATGCATTCCGGGCCAAAATTGCATCAAAAATTTCGACAAAATTTACGCAATAATTATAAGTTAAGAAACTCTCAATTACATTATATTTTCTTTTTTCTTTTAAGCTACTTAGTTTTTATATATTTTTTTCCCTGTAATAAGATCTGTTGGAAAATAAACATATTATTATTATTATTATTAATAATATATTTTTAGAAAAAAAAATACAGATCGTCAGTTTTATATCTCTTGAGTTTAATGGATGACGCTATAAAGAATACATTTAATTATAAATAAATAAAAAGTTATAAAATAAAACACTTTTTTACTTTGTTTTATTTGTTTGACTGCAGTTTCGGCAACTCAGCTTGCCATTATCAAAACTAAAGTTTAAAAGCATGTATAACGAAGTAGAAGCTTCCTACATAACAAATATAAATAAAATGTTGCAGAAACATTAAATATTTTGCCTCTATTAAATTTATTTAATTAAAATTATTGAGGATACAGCATAATCATTTGTGGTTGATACTTCCACTGTTGCATTCTTGATAAAACAAACGTAATTCACTTGATTGATTGACACTGGAGGCGTTTAATTAGTGGTATATTTTTAATTATAAATAAAACACTTTTTTTGTTAATATCATACGAATCGTGTAAAAGAAGCTTGTTTTATTCATAATAATTCACTTGATTGGGTTTTGAAATTAAATGCTGGTATTGTTTCATTATTCAATTTTCAATTTCGACAGTTGCTTGGAAATACAAATTTCAAAAATAGTGTCAATCTAGGACTTCATACCTCATTTATCTCACAGCCAACTCTGAAAAAATTTTTTGTGGCTCACACGATGGAAATTCATGGCAAGATAAAACTTTAAAAACCGTTCGTTTACTCTAGCGCAAAACCCAATTATTATTAAAATAAAGGCTTTAAGTGCCTTTTAAAATTTAAAATCCAGTTCCAGCACATGATTTCATACCGCATATGAATTGCAAAGTTGTTTTTTTTCCTCTTCCATTTTCGGTATAAATTAGTTAGTGACAATGGCCGTCGGTCACGCTTTCAGTTTCAGCAATTAAAGCGCACGTTTTTTTCTTTTTTTTTTTGATGGATTAACGAGCGTGGATAATGAATTCTTCTTCGTGCAGAGTTGTTGGTGGTGGTTCGGGTTCAATCCAGATATTAATGTGCGTCGATGAAATTACGTTTCATTAACGGATTGCTGTCTGGCGTCGAATTGAGATTTTATTCCTTCGGTCGTTCTAGATTTTATGCGGACGATTCCGCGATTTGCAAGTTAATGTTGTTGTTTGCAAACTCCGTTTGGTGTAATTTAGACTGCGTACAGATTGTGCAAATTTTTTGGCTGTTTTTAGAGATGGTCAAACCTGTTTCTGCAAGAGCTACTAGTTAAACAATGGTTTAAAAATTGCCTCAAGTTTTTAATTGATGCATTTTGATCACTTTTTTAGAGCATTTTGACATGGCTAAACCCACAAGCTAACGTGTAACAATATGCGTCGTAACTAATTTGTCCCCAATTTCTGGTCAACTGTAAATGTTATTATTGTTTACATTTAAAAGGCTTATCGCAAAATATTAAAGAGCCAATATGCAAAGTGGCGTGAATAGTGGAGCACGCACCGTTATCAGGAGCCATTGTTTTGGTATCAATAACCTGAAAGTAATAAATAATCTAGGAAATAACCTAGTAAACGCATGCGAAAAAAATATACCCATAAACTTCGAACTACCCACCAATACTTCACATTAATGTAATAATTTTTGCTTCTCAACTCCTCCGTAATTTTCATATTTATTTGGACAAAACCTTGAAATTTTGACAAATAATCTTGAATAATGTGTCTTTACAATTGCTTAAAGAAAATTTACAAAATTTCACAGTAACAAAAATGGCTGCACTGGAAGACAAATTTAGACTTAAAAAAATTACTTCTTCCAGAAATCCCTTTGTAATTTCCACAATGATTTAAACATCAAATCTTGAATATTGTGTCTTTAAATTTGCTCAAAGATAATTAAGTAAGACAAATTTTGACCGCCAATTCAGATGATCTTCAGAATAAACCAGTTTAGAGTTATTCTTGATATTATTTTAAAATAAAATACTTAAAACTTTGTTTTGCCACATTAACTACAACATAATAAAATAAATATTTAAAGACTTACGAATGTAATTTTTCGATCTTTGTTTCCTTCAATGGTAAATAACGCAATAACAGAAATTTCGGTTGGTCTTATCCATTCCTATCAGTTTCTCCTCACTCTCCATTTAGTGTTTATGTAACCCAGTTAGTTTGAGTTATCAATTAGATTCGAATAGCAGAGTTTAACGATCCGCATCTCAAGAATTCCGACGTCCGCGTCGGCTCTTATAGAGTGGTCCATTGTTGCATTCGCACATGCATGCATATATCATATAAATATGCGATATATGTGTGTGTGTGTGCATATCCTGCCGCATACTAGTTTTGTGTTTTTACAGTGTAAAACGATCGACCACACCGCTTCACTCTTCTCATATTGTTTGTATTATTTTGTCTCGGATATACCGCATATTTTCACGTTGCCCCTTAACTGCAAGTGTACAGCAAAAGTAATCCAACTCGAAAGAAACCGCCTTATACGTATTATCCGGCGACCGATATGGTTTATAATTGTTTCGACCGGGATAATTACATCAATTTCTGATGATCATTCACCGAGCTCACTTGGAATTCCGAAATACATACACTTTCATTCATTATCTTTGGTTTTGGTGGAGCATCCGGTCGGGGCGGGGACTTTATCAATTCATAAACGTGAGTTATTCATTCCTACATGCACTAATAAACTTACAAGATATTGTTATTATAATTATCATACAATACGAGCATGTAATTTGGTTATCGCCTCGGTTGGCCCACGTTTAAGCTTAAATATTTATAAACGGAAAATATTTATTGAAGGAATTCGTGTGAAAATTAACGTATCAAGGAGAGGATGTGACGAATCCTTGTTTGCTCTGAACATTCTTTCGAAATATAAGAGGTATGGTATAAAACGTAGAAAATTGTGTTTCATTCATCCATTAAAATGAAGTGTTTTCTTTTCTTCACATAATTAAAGCTATGAAAACGTTCCATCCTATCTACAAATTTTATTCAAGGCCATACTTATTTCTATGTTTTTTGTCGGTGGACATAATCTGTAGGACTTTTAATTCGTAGTCCTTTTGATCCGTATGATTTTTCAACTCGTAGTCCTTTTAATCCGTAGCTCTTTTGACTCGTAGTAATTTTGCTCCGTAGGACTTTTGACTCGTAGTCCTTTCGACCCGTAGATCTTTTAATCTGTAGGTCTTGTGACTCGTAGCACCTCTGATCCGTAGGTATTTTAACTCGTAGTGCTTTTTAATAGTAGGCATCTTGTTACATAGTAGTTTTGACACGTCGGACTTTCATTTACAGTGGTTTAAATGTCATCAAAATCGTTTCATTTAATTCATTTAAAGCTAGTCAGTGATTCTAAACTTTTACACACGATATATAGTACACGATTCTATCGAACAATTAAAGAGAAATTGTCTGCAGCAGTAGTGTCTCCTAATTCTAAGTGACGATTTATAAGTATTTAGGTAGAAGTCATAGTGACGTTTAAAACGTCAGATTTATAGGTAATTAAGTAGGTCACAGTGACGTTTAAAATGTCAGATTTTAACATCCATACAAATATTTTTGCGTGATTTGTATTACTAGTGCATATTAGTCCTACATAGACAAAATTTGAACCGCAATCGCAAGTATCGTCTGTTGAGTTTGAGTTTTATAGAAAGCTTGAACAACTCTTAGTTAATTGCGTATTTTGGTAGAAGTGAAAGTGGCGTTTAAAACGTCAGATTTCAACGTTTAACTCCCTAAATATTTTTCTGTGATTTGTATTACTAGTGCATATTAGTCCCACATAGATTAAAAAAAAAAACCAAAGACAGATTTGAACCACAATCGCTGGTAGAATTAACAAGATCAATCATCAGTGTCGTGTGTTCATCATGCAGTAGAGAAATATTGATTGCAGAGGTCAAACGTGTGTTACGAATAAAAGAAAATATGTTCGTCTTGGGCCCAAAAATATTGCCAAAATTTGGAGAGGATGTTTACACTATTACTAAGATTAAAAGTGTGTTTTTATCACTTTCGAAAACTTTTCACTTCAAGCGAGTTTACGATTCTGTTTCTATCACCGATAGAGTTTCGAATGACGTCAGTCGAAAAGTAGGTTTCAGTTTTATCACCTAGTTCGGAGCAGGTGATAAGTGTGTGTTAACCAGTGACGGTTCGCGAGGTTTTTTCTGGTACGGCCGAGGTGGTAATACAGATAGGTGCGGTCACGCAGCAATCTGTATTGCCACCTCTTGTTCCTCGGCTGTACCAGAAAAAAACCCGCGAACCGTCACTGGTGTTAACCATAAAATTGTAAAAATGTCGCTTTATTATTGCTGCGGGAACAAGAAGCAGCAACCGAAAATTATTATTTGCCTCAATTTTAACGACATTTACTGGCTTTTAGCAATCCTTTTCAGACGCCGAAATGTGAATTAGAATATTTGTTTTTAAAAACAACAAATTTGTGAGATTTCGAACCAACACACCTATATTAGTACTTATCAATTCCATAATTCTTCAAAATTAACTTAATTACAGTTCGCTTCAAGTGCACCCGGTACTGATTTTCCCGCGTAAATTTGAAAAATAGCGAAAGCACGCCGTTATTAGTTCACATGCTTCGATTTTACAGTGTTGTCACACCTACTTTATCACCAATTTGCCGTACGATCGAAAACGATGTGATAAATTTTCACGGCGTAAAGTTATCAACAGATATTTCCTTGGCAATAAATCTGCAAAATTTGTAGAGGATGTTTACACTTCCTAATTATCATCAAATTGCCTATAGACTCGATGTTGATGAATCCTTCCAATTACCGTACGTTTCGTATCATTATACAAAACTCGTAGATAGCTATCATTACCGAAATGAATTTGGCGGATTGTAAGACAACAAAGACACCGCAAATTAGTCAATTAGGAGCAGCGGGAGAAAGAGAGAGAGAGAACAAATTGAGAATTCCGAGCCGGAGAGCTGCCGAGCCGGAGCTGTGTTATTATCTGAAAATCCTGAAAGCGACTGAGCGAGCGAGTGAGTGAACTCGGACGGTCGAAGTGAGCCGAGGCGAGAGAGCATATGATTTCATTCATTAGTTTCCCCCTCCCGTGCGGAGGCAGCGGACAATTTATCCCCACTAGATAATTCATTCATATTTCTCTTACGCTCTCTCGAAGAACCGAACGGCGACACCGAAGAGAGGAGAGAAACTAGAATTCGGTGGTGCGGCAAAAGCGTCCGTACTTATTATAATAGGGTATTTCAATTATAATACGAGTACAGCTGGGCTATAATGAGCAATATGCGGGGAATTTAATGTCGCGCTAAGAGGAGCGTTGACTCTTTTAAATAAAAGCTTTTAGTCGCCGTGACATTGATCTTTAAATAACGACACGTTTAGTATGTTTTATATTATAAGTGCGTTTCCGTTCTGCTGTATGTTGAGTAGAGGCATTGGTTGTTATGCAGAAAAAAACTGTTACTTGATCTTCTCTATATTGGTAGAAGTAATCAACAAAGTCAAATCTTTCAAAAAAACTTTTACTTGATCTTCTCTATATTGGTAGAAGTGACCAACAAAGTCAAATCTTTGAAAAAACTTTTACTTGGTCTTCTCTAGATTGGTAGAAGTGATCAACAAAGCCAAATCTTTGAAAAAACTTTTACTTGATCTTCTCTATATTGGTTGAAGTGATCAACAAAGTCAAATCTTTGAAAAAACTTTTACTTGATCTTCTCTCTATTGGTAGAAGTGATCAACAAAGTCAAATCTTTCAAAAAAGCGTTTACTTGATCTTCTCTAGATTGGTAGAAGTGATCAACAAAGTCAAATCTTTGAAAAAACTTTAAGTTGATCTTCTCTCTATTGGTAGAAGTGATCAACAACGTCAAATATTTGAAAAAAAAATTACTTGATCTTCTCTATATTGATAAAAGTGATCAATAAAGTCAAATCTTTGAAAAAACTTTTACTAAATCTTCTCTATATTGGTAGAAGTGATCAACAAAGTCAAATCTTTAAAAAAACTTTTACTTGATCTTCTCTCTATTGGTAGAAGTGATCAACAAAGTCAAATCTTTCAAAAAAGCGTTTACTTGATCTTCTCTAGATTGGTAGAAGTGATCAACAAAGTCAAATCTTTGAAAAAACTTTAAGTTGATCTTCTCTCTATTGGTAGAAGTGATCAACAAAGTCAAATCTTTGAAAAAACTTTTACTTGATCTTCTCTATATTGGTAGAAGTGAGCAACAAAGTCAAATCTTTGAAAAAACTTTAAGTTGATCTTCTCTCTATTGGTAGAAGTGATCAACAACGTCAAATCTTTGAAAAAAATTTTACTTGATCTTCTCTATATTGGTAGAAGTGATCAATAAAGTCAAATCTTTGAAAAAACTTTTACTAAATCTTCTCTATATTGGTAGAAGTGATCAACAAAGTCAAATCTTTAAAAAAACTTTTACTTGATATTCTTCATATTGGTTCAAGAAAACTGGAAGTATGCAAAAAAATCATTATCTGCTAGAACAAGTTGATCTTTCGGACACACCAGGCAGCGGCGTTCAACTTCAAATTTGGGATATTTTTTGATACTAATTCATAATTTTCCAAATTTACTCAAAATAAAAATTGCTACTAATTTCAAACATTTCAAATTCACTCAAAATTGATTGATTTTTGCGATAATTTTTAAATCTGGAATAAAATATTCCTTAGATTTCCGGATTATCTCATTTGAAATAACAAGAGTTTAGTGCAATGTTAAAACGGATTACAAAATTTTCGCGTGAAATTAACGGAAAATGCAAAAATCGGACTCTTTATTTGAAGTTTGAAAATCTTAAAATTTTGATATTGCACAACTGTCAAACGCGATTTCCGATTTTGATGATTCAAACGTCAAAATGTGGCGAATTTAGTGTTACGCTAAAACGGATTACAACATTTTTACGTGAAATTAACAGAAAATGCAAAAATCGGACTTTTTCTAAAGTTTGAAAATATTAAAAATTTTAAATTGCACAGCTCTCAAACGCGTTTTCCAATTTTGATGATTCAAATGTCAAAATATAGCGAATTGATTGTTACATTAAAACGGATTATAAAATTTTCACGTGAAATTAACAGAAAATGCAAAAATCTGACTTTTTTTTTGGGTCGAAAATCTTAAAATTTTAAAATTGCACAGCTGTCAAACGCGTTTTCCGATTTTGATAATTCCAACGTCAAAATGTGGCGAATTTAGTGTAATGTTAAAACGGATAACAAGATTTTCACCTGAAATTAACAGAAAATGCAAAAATTTGACTTTTTTCTGAAGTTCGAAAATCTTAAAATTTTGAAATTGCACAACTATCAAACGCGGTCTCCAATTTTGATGATTCCAACCTCAAAATATGGCGAATTTAGTGTTATGATAAAACGGATTACATAATTTTCACGTGAAATTAATAGAAAATACAAAAATCGGACTTTTTTTAAGTTCGAAAATCTTAAAATTTTGAAATTGCACAGTTGTCAAACGCGTTTTCCGATTTAGATAATTCAAACGTCAAAATCTGGCGAATTTAGTATTACGCTAAAACGGATTACAACATTTTCACGTGAAATTAACAGAAAATGCAAAAATCGAACTTTTTATAAAATTCTAAAATCTTAAAATTTTGAAATTGCACAGCTGTCAAACGCGTTTTCCGATTTCGATAATTCAAACGTCCAAATATGGTGAATTTATTGTTTTGCTAAAACGGATTATAAATTTTTTACGTGAAATTAACGGACTTTTTTAAAGTTCGAAAACCTGAAAATTTTGAAATTGCATGACTATCAAACGCGTTTTCCGATTTTGATGATTCAAACGTCAAAATGTGGCGAATTTAGTGTTACGCTAAAACGGATTACCACATTTTCACGTGAAATTAACAGAAAATGCAAAAATCGGACTTTTTATAAAATTCGAAAATCTTCAAACAGCTGTCAAACGCGATTTCCGATTTTAATGATTTAAACGTCAACATTTGGTGGATTTAGTGCTCCGCTAAAACAGATTACAAAATTTTCACGTGAAATTAACAGAAAATGCAAAAATTGAACTTTTTATAGAATTCGAAAATCTTAAAATTTCTAAATTGCACAGCTGTCAAACGCGTTTTCCGATTCTGATGATTCAACCATCAAAATATGGCGAATTTGGTGTTGTGCTAAAATGGATTACAAAATTTTCACGTGAAATTAATAGAAAATGCAAAAATCGGACTTCGAAAATCTTCAAATTTTTAAATTGCACAGCTGTCAAACGCGTTTTCCAATTCTGATGATTTAAACGTCAAAATGTGGCGAATTTAGTGTTACGTTAAAACGGATTACAAAATTTTCACGTGAAATTAACAGAAAATGCAAAAATCGGACTTTTTTCTAAAATTCGAAAATCTTAAAATTTTGAAATTGCACAGCTGTCAAACGCATTTTCCAATTTTGATGATTCCAACGTCAAAATGTGGCGAATTTAGTGTTACGCTAAAACGGATTACAACATTTTCACGTGAAATTAACAGCAAATGCAAAAATCGGACTTTTTATAAAGTTCGAAAATATTAAAATTTTAAAATTGCACCGCTGTCAAACGCGCTATCCGATTTTGAGAATTGAAACGTCAAAATATGACGAATTTAGTGTTATGCTAAAACGGATTACAAAATTTTCCTGTGAAATTAATAGAAAATGCAAAAATCGGACTTCGAAAATCTTAAAATTTTGAAACTGCACAACTGTCAAACGCGTTTTCCGATTTTGATGATTCAAACGTCGAAATATGGCGAATTTAGTGTTACGCTAAAAAGGATTACAAAATTTTCACATGAAGTTAACAGAAAATAAAAAATCGGACTTTTTTTAAAGCTCAACAATCTTAAAATTTTGAAATTGCACACCTGTCAAACGCGTTTTCCGATTATGATGATTCTAATGTCAAAATATAGAGAATTTAGTGTTATATTAAAACGGATTATAACATTTTCACGTAAAATTAACAGAAAATGCAAAAATCGGAGTTTTTTTAAACTTCAAAAATCTTAAAATTGTGTTTTTCGATTTTTGAAAGAGCACAAGTGTCAAACGTGCTTATTATATCGAAGTCGCGTATTATATTCCAAGGAGCACAAAATATTTATAAAACGATTATTACTTGCAGAAAAAAAAATGTATTTTTTAAGGCGCAATCGTGCGGTTTCGAATAATCGTCCGGATTTCAGATATTGTAAAATAATCTATTATCAGTGCGGTTTATTGTGGGACGGCCGTTATTTAATAACCAGATATGGGTAAAGGAAATGCCTCCACTTGAATAATTCAGTTCCGTGATGGAAATTTCTATACGAATAAATAAAATAAAAAGTTATATACAGGTAATTAGAATATAACAAAATATTCGATTATTAAATTTTGAAATTACCTCAACCATCATCTTTGTGCTAACTGCATACATTTTTTTTTTATGGGGGAAGTATTTTCATTTATATTTAAAGACATTAAAATAAGACAAAATATTCGTTTACCAATGAACAGGAAAAATAAAATTGTTATACTGTCTCACTTGTAGTTTTATTTCCGTAAATAAAGATGTTGTATATATATTTTGAAATTATCTGAAACCTGAATTATCTTTGTACTAACTGCATACACTTATTTTTTTTAAGGAAGATGTATATTCATTTATATTTAAAGATGTAATAAAAAAATGAAAATTTACATTAATCATAAACTTGAATGACCTTGAAGTTGAATAAACAAAAAAACGCTTTCAAAATCATTCAGTTAAAGATGTTTGATCAAATTACTTTCCAGATTATCTTCACATCTCTTAGGATTACGGTGACCAGGTGTTTTAATTTTGGCTGGACATTTTTTCTGTCAATTTTGTCTCGACATTTTTTCTGTCAATTCTGTCCCGCTTCACCAATATTAAAATCTGGTCACTTTACTTAAGATCTAAGATCTTTACGATCAAACCCGAAGAATCTTGTCACTTTACTTAAGGCAACCGAAGAATGGGCAATCTGTGTACTCGTTTGAAATATTTGCAATCAACTGCATTGTAATCTTCAAATTTTTAAGATTAAAATTATCCACGCTTTCACCTCAGCTATGCCATCGGACTTATACATACGATCGTAAAGATATGTGAAAAAAAAAACGAGAATCACAATAACAAGTCGTCCTTTTCATCCTCACCTTTTCTCGTTTCGACACAATGCAGTTTCGGCGTTCGGAAAGGAAAATTAGAGATAATCCGGTGACGCCCACACAAAAAGGCAGGTTTTCGGGCCTTTCAGGTCAATCAACAATTCATCCCTTTTTTGACAGGCGCACAATGCACGCGAGTGCATTGCATACAGTGGGACCTGTCGCGCCGAAATACGGGAAAATGTTCCCATCAACAGCATGAGATAGTATTTCGTGGTTATACAATTTTTATAGAGTTATTAGCCACTTAAATAAAGACAGTGTTTGTGTGAACTATATGAAATGGTTTGGAATAAAACACTTTAACTTTACAATCAAGATGTACCACGAAGTAAACGCCGCCAACATTAAACATTTATATGAAATGCACCAATTTATTGAACACTGAATGATGGATTACCACGATTGAAACAACTCGAGCGCCGCCTGTTGTAAAATGGTTGTACTAATTTAGAAACCTTCACGGGCTTGCGCCCAACGATTCACCAGAGTTTCATGGCGATCGGATAAATGGTAAAGGAATGCATAAAGGACAAACGGCAATAGGGATTTACATGTAAAATTTGAAATGTGTTATTATTGGCTCCCCTAATTATTTGACAGCATCGGTCTTCTTATCATTTTTAAAGCTTTTTAAGCTGAATCATTTGGTACCTTACTCAATAGTTTCTGTAGAGTATTTACCGAGATATTTGCAAAAAACTTTACAATAATTTTGAATTGAAAACAAAGGTTTGCCATGAAATCATAATGGCGGATATTTCATTTTGTTCTAAAAAGTGACGTTTGCTGTCATTGTATTATGCGGTTTAGAAGTCTTGAGAGTGTAAATAATTGATTTCCATGAATGCAAAATTTGTGTACGTAGTAACATCAACGATAGGACGGTATCAATACATTTTTTTGTATTTTTTGGTCATAAAAGCGATACCGCGGTATCAAAAATCTAAAGTTTAAATGTCATCGTGTAGTATCCCGTCCGATTGATTACTTGCACAAGCGATAACATTGACACCACACTTTACTACATTGCCCAAAATAAACCGGGATGTTGATGATCTTTGGAAAAGTTGGTTTTCCTTTCGGCGCCCAAGAATTCTAATGAGTGAATTCCTCGGATTAATATATTTAAATGCATCATCTCTTAATGCGTGTCGGATGGCGATAACTCTCGCAGATAAGAAGACGCGTTTCAGTTCCCTTTTTGATACCGCGGCGTTTCCTTAATTATATACACGAGTACGACACGTACTCGACTGCCAATGAGTTAATAAAAAAGTCGACTGAAAAAATGCGCATTGGCGCCAGCAGTGATATAACCGATGTTAAACATTTCTGCGAAGCGTTCATCTCGTTCCCGCTTCGATCGTTCCCGATTTGCCTCTCGCTCGCCGGCGTGGCGTGTGTCATTTTCTTCAAAACCGCCGATGGTTGTTAAATATGCAATGTGGGAATCATGCAAGTGCGAATTTCACCGATGAATCAGATTTCAGTTATTTTTCTTTCAATTTTAAATCTGTGGCTCCTTTTATAAGAAAAAAGTACAATATTTGAAGGAATATTGAAGATAATAAAAGATTTATTGAAAAATGGTTCGATCAAAAAAAAAAAAATTATGTCACTTTTTGTATTTAATCATAAAATTTTAAGAGTCAACAGCCCACCCTCCATAACCATAACCATAACGTTGTAAGAGTTAACAGCCCACCCACCATAACTTTAACAGTGTAAGAGTTAATAGCCCACCCACCATAACATCATTGCGCTTACACGTGATAATCTCGGAGAAATCGAATGTGATATTTGTATAAACCTCTTCGAACCAAACAAATTTTATTTGAAACATTTTTCTCTAAACTCTGACATAAAAAAGTTGTACATAATTGCGCTTATACGCGATGACGTAGGTGAAATCTAATATGATATTCGTATAAAACACTTTCAACCAAACAAATTTTATTCGAAACATTTTTCTCTAAACTCGAAAATAAAAAAGTTATTTCGATCGCACTGGTATCCCACGGGGATCAAATTTGCGCCCACTAATATAATATTAACGATACAACTTGACCATACAAATCCTGTTGATTTCAAAAATGAAGAAAAATATATAGGTTACCTTAAGAAAAATTGAAGCTGTACATCATTGCGCTTACACGCGATAATCTGGGAGAAATCTAATGTAATATTTGGATAAAGCAGTTCGAACCCAATAAATTTTATTTGAAACATTTTTCTGTAAACTCCAACATAAAAAAGTTGTACATAATTACGCTTACACTTGATAACCTGGGATAAATCCAATATGACATTTATGTAGAACTCTTCCAACCAAACAAATTTTATTTGAAACATTTTTCTCTAAACTCGAAAATAAAAAAGTTATTTCAATATTTCGATCGCACTGGTATCCCACGGGGATCAAATTTGCGCCCACTAATATAATATTAACGATACAACTTGACCATACAAATCCTGTTGATTTCAAAAATGAAGAAAAATATATAGGTTACCTTAAGAAAAATTGAAGCTGTACATCATTGCGCTTACACGCGATAATCTGAGAGAAATCGAATGTAATATTTGGATAAAGCAGTTCGAACCCAATAAATTTTATTTGAAACATTTTTCTGTAAACTCCAACATAAAAAAGTTGTACATAGTTGCGCTTATACGCGATGACGTAGGTGAAATCTAATATGATATTCGTATAAAACACTTTCAACCAAACAAATTTTATTCGAAACATTTTTCTCTAAACACGAAAATAAAAAAGTTATTTCAATATTTCTATCGTACTGGTATCCCACAAGGATCAAATTTAAGCCCGCTAATACTTACAATTTGTATTAACGATAAAGTTGAACATACAAGTAGTTACTTGATTTCAAAAATGAAGAAAAAAATATAGGTTACCTTAAAAAAAACTGAAGTTGTACATCATTGCGCTTACACGTGATAATCTCGGAGAAATCGAATGTGATATTTGTATAAAGCTCTTCTAACCAAACAAATTTTATTTGAAACATTTTTCTCTAAACCTGAAAATAAAAAAGTTGTACATAATTGCGCTCATACGTGATGACGTAGGTGAAATCCAATATTATATCTGGATAAAGCACTTCCAACCAAACAAATTTTATTCGAAACATTTTTCTCTGAACACGAAAATAAAAAAGTTATTTCAATATTTCGATCGCACTGGTATCCCACAGGGATCAAATTTAACCGCGCTAATAGTCATAAATATTTTTTATCGACTTTTACCTTATATAAATGATGTAATTCTTTAAGAAAGTAATGAACAAATCAAATACATACATCCGAACAACCTCACGTTCCGTATAATAATGTTTGATAGCGGAATACATTATTTTTTCGTCTTTATTTGAATGAAATTTCTCGTTGATTGTTTCGGTTGAATGCTAATTGACCTGTGTCACCATAACCATATACATTATAAGAGTTAACAACCCACCCACCATAACTATAGCAGTGTAAGAGTTAATAGCCCACCCACCATAACCATAACATTGTAAGAGTTAACAGCCCACCCACCATAACTACAACAGTGTATGAGTTAATTGCCCACCCACCATAACCATAACCATAACAGTATAAGAGTTACAGCCCACCCACCATACCCATAACATTGTAAAAGTTAACAGCACACCCACCATCCTCGCTTTCAACTTTCACTTACCCACCACTTACTTTTTTTTATGTTATTATTTAACAATCCCTCCCAGCCTACTGTTACAATAAATTTAACGCAAATTCCGAATAAAGTATTACATTCTCAATTACATTAAATCGCAAAAAATGAGTAATTAAGCGCAAAGTATTTGTGGATGTATTTTTAGACCGTCGGAATGATTCGAGAGCGGCGACGAGCGAGAGATCGCAAGGTCTCTCGAAGATGAGGCCCCTTCGAGGGTGTCCTCGTTCCTTTCGCGCCGGCTTCGAATTGGATGCACACAATAAAGAGTGGTCGCCGGGTTGGCATACACAAGAGGATTTCTCGGAAATTCCACAGGATGTGACTGCCGAAAAAACCGTGCTTTTCGGCCATTTCATTTCGTATGCACCCTGCGACACCCAATAAACGTCCGTTCAACATTCCTTTACATAATTCACCATTCACTCACCCAAAAAAAAAACGAATATAAACTTCAAATAATTGAATGTCCAATTAATTTATTTTGAATATTTATTTGGGAAATGATAAATTATGGAAATCTATACAATTATGAAGGCTGAAACCCCTCTGGTTGATGTCATTTGTAAAAGTGTCTCAATAAATGTATTGTCTTTCTCTACACAATTAGTGTTAACGTGCGCGGTACTACAGTTTACGAGTATGGACCGGTTTTCGCGTTATTATGACTCACTAGTACAATATATAGACCAGCGATGGCGAACCTTTTTGTGACGTGGGTAAAATTTTGTTACCCTATGATGGAGATTTAGCATACTTATCAATTTTTTTTCAACAATTCGTGGGATTTCAAAAAAATCTTATTCTTTATAAGTTGTTAAAAAACACCTCCTGATTTCAAAAATGAAGGTTACCTTTAAAAAAACTGAAGTTGTACCTCATAGCGCTTACACGTGATGACGTAGGTGAAATCCAATGTGATATTCGTATAAAACACTTCCAACCAAACAAATTTTATTTGAAACATTTTTCTCTAAACTCAATATTTCGATGCTACAGGTATCCCACAAGGATCAAATTTGGGCCCGCTAATATTTATAATTTGTATAAACGATATAGCTGACCATATAAGTAGTTACATAAAAGCCCGTTGATTTCAAAAATGAAGAAAAAAATATAGGTTACCTTTAAAAAACTAAAGTTGTACGTCATTGCGCTTAAACGCAAAAATGCAGGAAAAGTTAAATATGATATTTGTATAAAGAACTTCTAACCTAACAAATTTTATTTGAAACATTTTTTTGTAAACTCTGCCATAACAAAGTTGTACATAATTACGCTAATACGTAATAACGTGGGAGAAATCCAACATGATAATTGTGTAAAGCACCTCCAACCAAACAAATTTTATTTGAAACATTTTTCTCTAAACTCTAAAATAAAAAAGTTATTTCAATATTTCGATCGCACTGGTATCCCACGAGGATCAAATTTGCGCCCACTAATATAATATTAACGATACAACTTGACCATACAAATCCTGTTGATTTCAAAAATGAAGAAAAATATATAGGTTACCTTAAGAAAAATTGAAGCTGTACATCATTGCGCTTACACGCAATAATCTGGGAGAAATCGAATGTAATATTTGGATAAAGCAGTTCGAATCCAATAAGTTTTATTTGAAACATTTTTCTGTAAACTCCAACCTAAAAAAGTTGTACATAATTGCGCTTACACACGATGACACAGGTGAAATCCAATGTGTTATTTGGATAAAACACTTCCAAGCAAACAAATTTTATTTGAAACATTTTTCTCTAAACTCGAAAATAAAAAAGTTACTTCAATTTTTTGATGCTACAGGTATCCCACAAGGATCAAATTTCGGTCCGCTAATATTTATAATTTATATTAACGATAAAGTTGACCATATCGACTTATATGGAAAAGTCTGTTGATTTCAAAAACGAAGAATAAAGTTTAGGTTACCTTGAAAAAAACTGAAAATGTTCATCATTACGCTTATACGTGACGACGTAGGAGAAATTTAATGTGATATTTGCATAAAACACCTTCTACTAAACAAATTTTATTTGAAACATTTTTCTGTAAGCTCTGACATAAAAAAGTTGTACAAAATTGCGCTTATACATGATGACGTAGGTGAAATCTAACATGATCCTTGTATAAAGCACTTTCAACCAAACAATTCTCATTTGAAACATTTTTCTCTAAACACGAAAATAAAAATGTTATTCCAATATTTCGATCGTACTGACATCCCACAAGGATCAAATTTGCGCCCACTAATATAATATTAACGATACAACTTGATCATACAAATCCTGTTGATTTCAAAAATGAAGAAAAATATATAGGTTACCTTAAGAAAAATTGAAGTTGTACATCATTGCACTTACACATGATAACCTGGAAGAAATCGAATGTAATATTTGGATAAAGCAGTTCGAACCCAATAAATTTTATTTGAAACATGTTTCTGTAAACTCCAACCTAAAAAAGTTGTACATAATTGCCCTTATACGCGATGACGTAGGTGAAATCCAATGTGATATTTGGATAAAACACTTCTAACCAAACAAATTTTATTTGAAACATTTTTCTGTAAACTCTGACATAAAAAAATTGTACATAATTGCTTGTACACGCGATGGCGTAGGTGAAATCCAATATGATACTTGGATAAAACGTTTCCAACCAAACAAATTTTATTTGAAACATTTTGCTCTAAACTCGAAAATAAAAAAGTTATTTCAATATTTAGATCGTACTGGTATCCCACAAGGATCAAATTTAGGCCCGCTAATACTTACAATTTGTATTAACGATAAAGTTGATCATACAAGTAGTTACATAAAAGCCCGTTGATTTCAAAAATGGAGAAAAAAATATAGGTTACCTTAAAAAAAAACTGAAGTTGTACATCATTGCGCTTACACGTGATAATCTGGGAGAAATCGAATGCGATATTTGTATAAAGCTCTTCTAACCAAACAAATTTTATTTGAAAATTTTTCTCTAAACTCGAAAATAAAAAAGTTGTACATAATTGCGCTCATACGTGATGACGTAAGTGAAATCTAACATGATCCTTGTATAAAGCACTGTCAACCAAACAATTCTTATTTGAAACATTTTTCTCTAAACACGAAAATAAAAAAAGTTATTTCAATATATCGATCGCTCTGGTATCCCACAGGGATCGAATTTAGCCCCGCTTATATTCATAAATATTTTTTATCGACTTTTATCTTACATAAACGATGTAATTCTTTAAGTAAGTAATGAACAAGTACAATACATACGTCCAAACAACCGCACGTTTCGTATAATAATGTTTGTTAATAGAATACATTATTTTTTCGTCTGTATTTGAATGAAATTTCTCGTTGATTGTTTCGGTTGAATGCTAATTGAGCTGTGTCTGGGTGCGCGCCGGGGAAAAGGAGACTCGAACCGCTTGGATTTCATGCAAGAATTGTTCGCGTGCGATGATGCTTCGCAAAATGGAGCGACTCTGCAGATATGTCAGATATACGGTGTCGGAAATAGGATCCAGAAGAATTTAGAAGCCGTTAAATATATAGGGCGATGCGGTTTCAGGTGGATTTTATCAACAAACTAAAGAAAAAAATTATATTCTTGAATCTTGGAGGCGTTCACTTCGTGGTATATTTTCAATTTTACCACACAGTGGCTTTACTAGGCATATTATTGTTCATCTGAATGCTCTACGTATGTATGAAATATTTACACTGATGAGATCTGAAAAGTTGAAAACGGTCGTAGGTGTTCTGATGGAGAAACAGTATTTAATAAAATACTACCTAAAATATTTGTTGAAGAAATTTCAAGAAAATCTAGTCGAAAGTTCATTTTTGGATGCAACGAGAGAGAGAGAGAGAAAGAGAATACATTTATTGAGATATGAGACACTTTTACAAATGGCCTTAACCAAGTCTTTCAGCCTTGAATGCAACGATTTTTACCGGATTTTCGGTTATTTCATGGCTAGTTATGTCAGGAATGTTTAATTTTGGGAAAATTAATTTTAAAGAATGCAATTATAACATAACATTTGTGAGAAAGACGAAGACGCGAAGACGTGAGTTAATCTCTTGTAATAGTAATACATAATCATTGGAGTTCTTGGTTAAATATGTGTTCTCGTCCCGTTCATAAATATTCAGCTGGTTTTATGAGTCGACAACAATGTCAATATTGATCTCCGGCCGCTTTAACTAATCTACAAATATCCCATCGAACCGTTTGACGCAATCCGTTTCTCTCTTTTGTGACTTCGTCAATGGAACATATTCTCCACATCCGGAGATCCATTCATCCCGCGTGCATCGCTCAGCCATCAAATTACAAACATTGTGCCCCTCGTAATTGATAAAAATATTCACTGGCGCCGCGAACGCGTAAACATTGTGCAACATGGGAGAGAATTTAGGAATGCCGAGAGAGTGGAAAAAAAAAATGGAAAAGAGAGAGAACAGGCAACACATGGTATTAGTGTGCTTAGTTAAGGATATATTTATGTCACCGTTTCGAACCCCGTTTCTCGGAACTACCCTGAAATAGGGTGGGAATGAGTCGACCGCCAGCGGAGCCCAGATAAGACACCAAAGGCCCGAGGAGCCGAAGATACCGAGAATGGAATATAAATAAATAAACACCGATCTGGAATTCCTCTTTTGCTGGAGACACTAACATTCAACAGACATCATTTTCGAAAAGTCAGTACTGGTCGCTTAGTCAATTGGATTTTTGGTGGTGTTTCGATTCAATGTAAATCGGCGGCGATAAAATATTGGCGCGGCGGCGTTCGCCCGAAAACAGGACAAAGGCAGAAGGCCTACCTTCAATTTCAGCAATTGAATAGGTCAGTCCTGGCCTCCTTTGTTCCTCCTCGCCATATATTAGAACGCTGATACCATCGCAAGAATGCACCGATTTTTTTTTTACTTCACTTCGCGAATGTGTTTATTGGTCTATCGGGTACCATTTCGCCAATCATGCGCGGTTTATTAACGTCACGAGCGCCACAATTAGATTATTTTTCAACTGTTTTATCGTACAATGCTCTTTCCTAGTTTACACGGATTACATGTCCATGTGTGAGTGTGTGTGTCCCTTTCGGTTCCAACTTGCAGCGTTTCTTTCGATTCGTTACGAATCGTAATTAAGTTGGTACCCGTGGGTACCGGCGGTCTGGCTGCCATTCCGGCCCTCTTCTCTCCTTCTTCGTTGTGTGTATATATGTGTGTGTGCATGGGTATGAGTCTGGGCCGCTTGCTTTTCCAGGAACTAATAACTCCGAACGTGACTTATTAAATGCTCTATCTGCAATCCACCGGCGATAGATGTTTTCTTCTACCCGCGACAACAAACATTCCACGCTGCCGGCAAACCATTAATAAATTTATTTACCCATTCTACACGAATTTAATATTAACAATGCTGTTCTTGGAAAACGCACGGAAACAGAAAATTCCGACCTGAGCCAAAGCTTTAGCATTAATTTGGAGCTTCCAATTAGCATTTTCTGAAGAATCTTGAAGGGATCTTTACGGTGATGTATAGAAACCCAGAATCGAACCAGCGGTTTCTTCAGGAAATCATTTTAAATGCATTTTTTGGGAAAACGTAAATTTTTCCCTTTTCGAGTTTTCTTTGCTGACGCGTCACGGGCTTCAAATTGATATTCATTGTTGCGCAAGAACATTCTCTGAAGGGTCTTGAAGAGATCTTTACGTTGATGTATAGAAATCCAGAATCGAACCTGTGGTTTCTTCAGGAAATCATTTCAAATGCAATTTTTCGGAAAAAGTAAGTACCCTTGGATGATTTTTCAGGTTTTCGTCAAAAATTTAAAACCGCCAATTTTAATTAAATCCGACTAATTAGCACACAAGGAACATAGATTTGAAAACCGCGTTCAAATCGGATTCTTCGTTCAGCCGCTACGGCCGTTTAAAGTCTGAAAAAATCAAAATTTTCTATCTGACTTGCCAACTTTTTTGTAATTTTTTTTGGATGAAATTTTTTAACGCCAATCGATTTATCTCGTTCTTCTGATGAAGAAAATGGTAAAATTTAAAGTTCTACGATGATTATTAAAAAAGTTGTTTTTTTCGATTTTTTCCATTTTCAAGTTTTCTTTGCTGACGCATCACAGGCTTCAAATTGACATTTGTGGTTGCGCAAGTACATTTTCTGAAGGGTCTTGAAGGGATCTTTACGGTGATGCACAGAAACCCCGAATCCAACCAGTGGTTTCGCCAGGAAATCATTTTTAGTGCAATTTTTGTTAAAAAGTAAGAAGGGGGGACCCTTGGATAGAATTTCGGGTTTTTGTCAAAAATTAAAAATCCCCAATTTTAATTAAATCCGACTAATTGACACACGAGGAACACAGATTTGCAATCCGCATTCAAATTGGATTCTTCGTTCGGCCACTACAGCCGTTTAAAGTGTGAAAAAATCGACTTTTTTCAAAAAATTTCATGGTGACTGGCTAACTTTTTTGCATTTTTCTCTGGATGAAATTTTTTAACGGCAATCGTTTTATCTCGTTCTTCTGATGAAAAAAAAGGTAAATCACAAGCGTCTACGATGATTATTAAGAAAGTTGATTTTTTCGATTTTTTCCATTTTCGAGTTTTTTTGCTGACGCGTCACGGCCTTAAAATTGACATTTGTTCCTTCGAAAGTACATTTTCTGAAGCGTCTTGAAGCGATCTTTCGAGTGACGTCAAGAAACCCCGGATCCAACCAGTGGTTTCGCCAGGAAATCATTTTTAGTGCAATTTTTGATAAAAAGTAAGAAGGGGGGACCCTTGGATAGAATTTCGGGTTTTTGTCAAAAATTAAAAATCCCCAATTTTAATCAAATCCGCCTAATTGACACACGAGGAACACAGATTTGCAATCCGCGTTCAAATTGGTTTCTTCGTTCGGCCGCTACAGCCGTTCAAAGTGTGAAAAAATCGACTTTTTTCAAAAAATTTCATGGTGACTGGCTAACTTTTTTGCAATTTTCTCTGGATGAAATTTTTTAACGGCAATCGTTTTATCTCGTTCTTCTGATGAAAAAAAAGGTAAAACACAAGCGTCTACGATGATTATTAAGAAAGTTGATTTTTTTGATTTTTTCCATTTTCGAGTTTTTTTGCTGACGCGTCACGGCCTTAAAATTGACATTTGTTCCTGCGAAAGTACATTTTCTGAAGCGTCTTGAAGCGATCTTTCGAGTGACGTCAAGAAACCCCGGATCCAACCAGTGGTTTCGCCAGGAAATCATTTTTAGTGCAATTTTTCTTAAAAAGTAAGAAGGGGGGACCCTTGGATAAAATTACGGGTTTTTGTCAAAAATTAAAAATCCCCAATTTTAATTAAATCCGACTAATTGACACACGAGGAACACAGATTTGCAATCCGCGTTCAAATTGGATTCTTCGTTCGGCCGCTACAGCCGTTCAAAGTGTGAAAAAATCGACTTTTTTCAACAAATTTCATGGTGACTGGCTAACTTTTTTGCAATTTTCTCTGGATGAAATTTTTTAACGGCAATCGTTTTATCTCGTTCTTCTGATGAAAGAAAAGCTAAAACACAAGCGACTACGATGATTATTAAGAAAGTTGATTTTTTCGATTTTTTCCATTTTCGAGTTTTTTTGCTGATGCGTCACGGCCTTAAAATTGACATTTGTTCCTGCGAAAGTACATTTTCTGAAGCGTCTTGAAGCGATCTTTCGAGTGACGTCAAGAAACCCCGGATCCAACCAGTGGTTTCGCCAGGAAATCATTTTTAGTGCAATTTTTGTTAAAAAGTAAGAAGGGGGGACCCTTGGATAGAGTTTCGGGTTTTTGTTCAAAATTAAAAATCCCCAATTTTAATTAAATCCGACTAATTGACACACGAGGAACACAGATTTGCAATCCGCGTTCAAATTGGTTTCTTCGTTCGGCCGCTACAGCCGTTCAAAGTGTGAAAAAATCGACTTTTTTCAACAAATTTCATGGTGACTGGCTAACTTTTTTGCAATTTTCTCTGGATGAAATTTTTTAACGGCAATCGTTTTATCTCGTTCTTCTGATGAAAAAAAGGTAAAACACAAGCGTCTACGATGATTATTAAGAAAGTTGATTTTTTCGATTTTTTCCATTTTCGAGTTTTTTTGCTGACGCGTCACGGCCTTAAAATTGACATTTGTTCCTGCGAAAGTACATTTTCTGAAGCGTCTTGAAGCGATCTTTCGAGTGACGTCAAGAAACCTCGGATCCAACGAGTGGTTTCGCCAGGAAATCATTTTTAGTGCAATTTTTGTTAAAAAGTAAGAAGGGGGGACCCTTGGATAGAATTTCGGGTTTTTGTCAAAAATTAAAAATCCCCAATTTTAATTAAATCCGACTAATTGACACACGAGGAACACAGATTTGCAATCCGCGTTCAAATTGGATTCTTCGTTCGGCCGCTACAGCCGTTCAAAGTGTGAAAAAATCGACTTTTCTCAAAAAATTTCATGGTGACTGACTAACTTTTTTGCAATTTTCTCTGGATGAAATTTTTTAACGGCAATCGTTTTATCTCGTTCTTCTGATGAAAAAAAAGGTAAAACACAAGCGTCTACGATGATTATTAAGAAAGTTGATTTTTTCGATTTTTTCCATTTTCGAGTTTTTTTGCTGATGCGTCACGGCCTTAAAATTGACATTTGTTCCTGCGAAAGTACATTTTCTGAAGCGTCTTGAAGCGATCTTTCGAGTGACGTCAAGAAACCCCGGATCCAACCAGTGGTTTCGCCAGGAAATCATTTTTAGTGCAATTTTTCTTAAAATTTAAGAAGGGGGGACCCTTGGATAGAATTTCGGGTTTTTGTCAAAAATTAAAAATCCCAAATTTTAATCAAATCCGACTAATTGACACACGAGGAACACAGATTTGCAATCCGCGTTCAAATTGGATTCTTCGTTCGGCCGCTACAGCCGTTCAAAGTGTGAAAAAATCGACTTTTTTCAAAAAATTTCATGGTGACTGGCTAACTTTTTTGCAATTTTCTCTGG
Source organism: Ocypus olens (assembly GCA_910593695.2). Classification (NCBI taxonomy): domain Eukaryota; kingdom Metazoa; phylum Arthropoda; class Insecta; order Coleoptera; family Staphylinidae; genus Ocypus; species Ocypus olens. The sequence continues at coordinate 56,468,363 of OU343054.1, read as the reverse complement.
ATGAAATTTTTTAACGGCAATCGTTTTATCTCGTTCTTCTGATGAAAAAAAAGGTAAAACACAAGCGTCTACGATGATTATTAAGAAAGTTGATTTTTTCGATTTTTTCCATTTTCGAGTTTTTTTGCTGACGCGTCACGGCCTTAAAATTGACATTTGTTCCTGCGAAAGTACATTTTCTGAAGCGTCTTGAAGCGATCTTTCGAGTGACGTCAAGAAACCCCGGATCCAACCAGTGGTTTCGCCAGGAAATCATTTTTAGTGCAATTTTTCTTAAAAAGTAAGAAGGGGGGACCCTTGGATAGAATTTCGGGTTTTTGTCAAAAATTAAAAATCCCCAATTTTAATCAAATCCGACTAATTGACACACGAGGAACACAGATTTGCAATCCGCGTTCAAATTGGTTTCTTCGTTCGGCCGCTACAGCCGTTCAAAGTCTGAAAAAATCGACTTTTTTCAAAAAATTTCATGGTGACTGGCTAACTTTTTTGCAATTTTCTCTGGATGAAATTTTTTAACGGCAATCGTTTTATCTCGTTCTTCTGATGAAAAAAAAGGTAAAACACAAGCGTCTACGATGATTATTAAGAAAGTTGATTTTTTCGATTTTTTCCATTTTCGAGTTTTTTTGCTGACGCGTCACGGCCTTAAAATTGACATTTGTTCCTGCGAAAGTACATTTTCTGAAGCGTCTTGAAGCGATCTTTCGAGTGACGTCAAGAAACCCCGGATCCAACCAGTGGTTTCGCCAGGAAATCATTTTTAGTGCAATTTTTCTTAAAATTTAAGAAGGGGGGACCCTTGGATAGAATTTCGGGTTTTTGTCAAAAATTAAAAATCCCCAATTTTAATCAAATCCGACTAATTGACACACGAGGAACACAGATTTGCAATCCGCGTTCAAATTGGATTCTTCGTTCGGCCGCTACAGCCGTTCAAAGTGTGAAAAAATCGACTTTTTTCAAAAAATTTCATGGTGACTGACTAACTTTTTTGCAATTTTCTCTGGATGAAATTTTTTAACGGCAATCGTTTTATCTCGTTCTTCTGATGAAAAAAAAGGTAAAACACAAGCGTCTACGATGATTATTAAGAAAGTTGATTTTTTCGATTTTTTCCATTTTCGAGTTTTTTTGCTGACGCGTCACGGCCTTAAAATTGACATTTGTTCCTGCGAAAGTACATTTTCTGAAGCGTCTTGAAGCGATCTTTCGAGTGACGTCAAGAAACCCCGGATCCAACCAGTGGTTTCGCCAGGAAATCATTTTTAGTGCAATTTTTCTTAAAATTTAAGAAGGGGGGACCCTTGGATAGAATTTCGGGTTTTTGTCAAAAATTAAAAATCCCCAATTTTAATCAAATCCGACTAATTGACACACGAGGAACACAGATTTGCAATCCGCGTTCAAATTGGATTCTTCGTTCGGCCGCTACAGCCGTTCAAAGTGTGAAAAAATCGACTTTTTTCAAAAAATTTCATGGTGACTGGCTAACTTTTTTGCAATTTTCTCTGGATGAAATTTTTTAACGGCAATCGTTTTATCTCGTTCTTCTGATGAAAGAAAACGTAAAACACAAGCGACTACGATGATTATTAAGAAAGTTGATTTTTTCGATTTTTTCCATTTTCGAGTTTTTTTGCTGACGCGTCACGGCCTTAAAATTGACATTTGTTCCTGCGAAAGTACATTTTCTGAAGCGTCTTGAAGCGATCTTTCGAGAGACGTCAAGAAACCCCGGATCCAACCAGTGGTTTCGCTAGGAAATCATTTTTAGTGCAATTTTTGTTAAAAAGTAAGAAGGGGGGACCCTTGGATAGAATTTCGGGTTTTTGTCAAAAATTAAAAATCCCCAATTTTAATCAAATCCGACTAATTGACACACGAGGAACACAGATTTGCAATCCGCGTTCAAATTGGTTTCTTCGTTCGGCCGCTACAGCCGTTCAAAGTGTGAAAAAATCGACTTTTTTCAAAAAATTTCATGGTGACTGGCTAACTTTTTTGCAATTTTCACTGGATGAAATTTTTTAACGGCAATCGTTTTATCTCGTTCTTCTGATGAAAAAAAAGGTAAAAGACAAGCGTCTACGATGATTATTAAGAAAGTTGATTTTTTCGATTTTTTCCATTTTCGAGTTTTTTTGCTGACGCGTCACGGCCTTAAAATTGACATTTGTTCCTGCGAAAGTACATTTTCTGAAGCGTCTTGAAGCGATCTTTCGAGTGACGTCAAGAAACCCCGGATCCAACCAGTGGTTTCGCCAGGAAATCATTTTTAGTGCAATTTTTCTTAAAAAGTAAGAAGGGGGGACCCTTGGATAGAATTTCGGGTTTTTGTCAAAAATTAAAAATCCCCAATTTTAATCAAATCCGACTAATTGACACACGAGGAACACAGATTTGCAATCCGCGTTCAAATTGGTTTCTTCGTTCGGCCGCTACAGCCGTTCAAAGTCTGAAAAAATCGACTTTTTTCAAAAAATTTCATGGTGACTGGCTAACTTTTTTGCAATTTTCTCTGGATGAAATTTTTTAACGGCAATCGTTTTATCTCGTTCTTCTGATGAAAAAAAAGGTAAAACACAAGCGTCTACGATGATTATTCAGAAAGTTGATTTTTTCCATTTTCGAGTTTTTTTGCTGACGCGTCACGGCCTTAAAATTGACATTTGTTCCTGCGAAAGTACATTTTCTGAAGCGTCTTGAAGCGATCTTTCGAGTGACGTCAAGAAACCCCGGATCCAACCAGTGGTTTCGCCAGGAAATCATTTTTAGTGCAATGTTTCTTAAAAAGTAAGAAGGAGGGACCCTTGGATAGAATTTCGGGTTTTTGTCAAAAATTAAAAATCCCCAATTTTAATCAAATCCGACTAATTGACACACGAGGAACACAGATTTGCAATCCGCGTTCAAATTGGATTCTTCGTTCGGCCGCTACAGCCGTTCAAAGTGTGAAAAAATCGACTTTTTTCAAAAAATTTCATGGTGACTGGCTAACTTTTTTGCAATTTTCTCTGGATGAAATTTTTTAACGGCAATCGTTTTATCTCGTTCTTCTGATGAAAGAAAACGTAAAACACAAGCGACTACGATGATTATTAAGAAAGTTGATTTTTTCGATTTTTTCCATTTTCGAGTTTTTTTGCTGACGCGTCACGGCCTTAAAATTGACATTTGTTCCTGCGAAAGTACATTTTCTGAAGCGTCTTGAAGCGATCTTTCGAGTGACGTCAAGAAACCCCGGATCCAACCAGTGGTTTCGCTAGGAAATCATTTTTAGTGCAATTTTTGTTAAAAAGTAAGAAGGGGGGACCCTTGGATAGAATTTCGGGTTTTTGTCAAAAATTAAAAATCCCCAATTTTAATCAAATCCGACTAATTGACACACGAGGAACACAGATTTGCAATCCGCGTTCAAATTGGATTCTTCGTTCGGCCGCTACAGCCGTTCAAAGTGTGAAAAAATCGACTTTTTTCAAAAAATTTCATGGTGACTGGCTAACTTTTTTGCAATTTTCTCTGGATGAAATTTTTTAACGGCAATCGTTTTATCTCGTTCTTCTGATGAAAAAAAAGGTAAAACACAAGCGTCTACGATGATTATTAAGAAAGTTGATTTTTTCGATTTTTTCCATTTTCGAGTTTTTTTGCTGACGCGTCACGGCCTTAAAATTGACATTTGTTCCTGCGAAAGTACATTTTCTGAAGCGTCTTGAAGCGATCTTTCGAGTGACGTCAAGAAACCCCGGATCCAACCAGTGGTTTCGCCAGGAAATCATTTTTAGTGCAATTTTTCTTAAAAAGTAAGAAGGGGGGACCCTTGGATAGAATTTCGGGTTTTTGTCAAAAATTAAAAATCCCCAATTTTAATCAAATCCGACTAATTGACACACGAGGAACACAGATTTGCAATCCGCGTTCAAATTGGTTTCTTCGTTCGGCCGCTACAGCCGTTCAAAGTCTGAAAAAATCGACTTTTTTCAAAAAATTTCATGGTGACTGGCTAACTTTTTTGCAATTTTCTCTGGATGAAATTTTTTAACGGCAATCGTTTTATCTCGTTCTTCTGATGAAAAAAAAGGTAAAACACAAGCGTCTACGATGATTATTAAGAAAGTTGATTTTTTCGATTTTTTCCATTTTCGAGTTTTTTTGCTGACGCGTCACGGCCTTAAAATTGACATTTGTTCCTGCGAAAGTACATTTTCTGAAGCGTCTTGAAGCGATCTTTCGAGTGACGTCAAGAAACCCCGGATCCAACCAGTGGTTTCGCCAGGAAATCATTTTTAGTGCAATTTTTCTTAAAATTTAAGAAGGGGGGACCCTTGGATAGAATTTCGGGTTTTTGTCAAAAATTAAAAATCCCCAATTTTAATCAAATCCGACTAATTGACACACGAGGAACACAGATTTGCAATCCGCGTTCAAATTGGATTCTTCGTTCGGCCGCTACAGCCGTTCAAAGTGTGAAAAAATCGACTTTTTTCAAAAAATTTCATGGTGACTGACTAACTTTTTTGCAATTTTCTCTGGATGAAATTTTTTAACGGCAATCGTTTTATCTCGTTCTTCTGATGAAAAAAAAGGTAAAACACAAGCGTCTACGATGATTATTCAGAAAGTTGATTTTTTCGATTTTTTCCATTTTCGAGTTTTTTTGCTGACGCGTCACGGCCTTAAAATTGACATTTGTTCCTGCGAAAGTACATTTTCTGAAGCGTCTTGAAGCGATCTTTCGAGTGACGTCAAGAAACCCCGGATCCAACCAGTGGTTTCGCCAGGAAATCATTTTTAGTGCAATTTTTCTTAAAAAGTAAGAAGGGGGGACCCTTGGATAGAATTTCGGGTTTTTGTCAAAAATTAAAAATCCCCAATTTTAATCAAATCCGACTAATTGACACACGAGGAACACAGATTTGCAATCCGCGTTCAAATTGGTTTCTTCGTTCGGCCGCTACAGCCGTTCAAAGTCTGAAAAAATCGACTTTTTTCAAAAAATTTCATGGTGACTGGCTAACTTTTTTGCAATTTTCTCTGGATGAAATTTTTTAACGGCAATCGTTTTATCTCGTTCTTCTGATGAAAAAAAAGGTAAAACACAAGCGTCTACGATGATTATTAAGAAAGTTGATTTTTTCGATTTTTTCCATTTTCGAGTTTTTTTGCTGACGCGTCACGGCCTTAAAATTGACATTTGTTCCTGCGAAAGTACATTTTCTGAAGCGTCTTGAAGCGATCTTTCGAGTGACGTCAAGAAACCCCGGATCCAACCAGTGGTTTCGCCAGGAAATCATTTTTAGTGCAATTTTTCTTAAAAAGTAAGAAGGGGGGACCCTTGGATAGAATTTCGGGTTTTTGTCAAAAATTAAAAATCCCCAATTTTAATCAAATCCGACTAATTGACACACGAGGAACACAGATTTGCAATCCGCGTTCAAATTGGTTTCTTCGTTCGGCCGCTACAGCCGTTCAAAGTCTGAAAAAATCGACTTTTTTCAAAAAATTTCATGGTGACTGGCTAACTTTTTTGCAATTTTCTCTGGATGAAATTTTTTAACGGCAATCGTTTTATCTCGTTCTTCTGATGAAAAAAAAGGTAAAACACAAGCGTCTACGATGATTATTCAGAAAGTTGATTTTTTCCATTTTCGAGTTTTTTTGCTGACGCGTCACGGCCTTAAAATTGACATTTGTTCCTGCGAAAGTACATTTTCTGAAGCGTCTTGAAGCGATCTTTCGAGTGACGTCAAGAAACCCCGGATCCAACCAGTGGTTTCGCCAGGAAATCATTTTTAGTGCAATGTTTCTTAAAAAGTAAGAAGGAGGGACCCTTGGATAGAATTTCGGGTTTTTGTCAAAAATTAAAAATCCCCAATTTTAATCAAATCCGACTAATTGACACACGAGGAACACAGATTTGCAATCCGCGTTCAAATTGGATTCTTCGTTCGGCCGCTACAGCCGTTCAAAGTGTGAAAAAATCGACTTTTTTCAAAAAATTTCATGGTGACTGGCTAACTTTTTTGCAATTTTCTCTGGATGAAATTTTTTAACGGCAATCGTTTTATCTCGTTCTTCTGATGAAAGAAAACGTAAAACACAAGCGACTACGATGATTATTAAGAAAGTTGATTTTTTTGATTTTTTCCATTTTCGAGTTTTTTTGCTGACGCGTCACGGCCTTAAAATTGACATTTGTTCCTGCGAAAGTACATTTTCTGAAGCGTCTTGAAGCGATCTTTCGAGTGACGTCAAGAAACCCCGGATCCAACCAGTGGTTTCGCTAGGAAATCATTTTTAGTGCAATTTTTGTTAAAAAGTAAGAAGGGGGGACCCTTGGATAGAATTTCGGGTTTTTGTCAAAAATTAAAAATCCCCAATTTTAATCAAATCCGACTAATTGACACACGAGGAACACAGATTTGCAATCCGCGTTCAAATTGGATTCTTCGTTCGGCCGCTACAGCCGTTCAAAGTGTGAAAAAATCGACTTTTTTCAAAAAATTTCATGGTGACTGGCTAACTTTTTTGCAATTTTCTCCGGATGAAATTTTTTAACGGCAATCGTTTTATCTCGTTCTTCTGATGAAAAAAAAGGTAAAACACAAGCGTCTACGATGATTATTAAGAAAGTTGATTTTTTCGATTTTTTCCATTTTCGAGTTTTTTTGCTGACGCGTCACGGCCTTAAAATTGACATTTGTTCCTGCGAAAGTACATTTTCTGAAGCGTCTTGAAGCGATCTTTCGAGTGACGTCAAGAAACCCCGGATCCAACCAGTGGTTTCGCCAGGAAATCATTTTTAGTGCAATTTTTCTTAAAAAGTAAGAAGGGGGGACCCTTGGATAGAATTTCGGGTTTTTGTCAAAAATTAAAAATCCCCAATTTTAATCAAATCCGACTAATTGACACACGAGGAACACAGATTTGCAATCCGCGTTCAAATTGGTTTCTTCGTTCGGCCGCTACAGCCGTTCAAAGTCTGAAAAAATCGACTTTTTTCAAAAAATTTCATGGTGACTGGCTAACTTTTTTGCAATTTTCTCTGGATGAAATTTTTTAACGGCAATCGTTTTATCTCGTTCTTCTGATGAAAAAAAAGGTAAAACACAAGCGTCTACGATGATTATTAAGAAAGTTGATTTTTTCGATTTTTTCCATTTTCGAGTTTTTTTGCTGACGCGTCACGGCCTTAAAATTGACATTTGTTCCTGCGAAAGTACATTTTCTGAAGCGTCTTGAAGCGATCTTTCGAGTGACGTCAAGAAACCCCGGATCCAACCAGTGGTTTCGCCAGGAAATCATTTTTAGTGCAATTTTTCTTAAAATTTAAGAAGGGGGGACCCTTGGATAGAATTTCGGGTTTTTGTCAAAAATTAAAAATCCCCAATTTTAATCAAATCCGACTAATTGACACACGAGGAACACAGATTTGCAATCCGCGTTCAAATTGGATTCTTCGTTCGGCCGCTACAGCCGTTCAAAGTGTGAAAAAATCGACTTTTTTCAAAAAATTTCATGGTGACTGACTAACTTTTTTGCAATTTTCTCTGGATGAAATTTTTTAACGGCAATCGTTTTATCTCGTTCTTCTGATGAAAAAAAAGGTAAAACACAAGCGTCTACGATGATTATTAAGAAAGTTGATTTTTTCGATTTTTTCCATTTTCGAGTTTTTTTGCTGACGCGTCACGGCCTTAAAATTGACATTTGTTCCTGCGAAAGTACATTTTCTGAAGCGTCTTGAAGCGATCTTTCGAGTGACGTCAAGAAACCCCGGATCCAACCAGTGGTTTCGCCAGGAAATCATTTTTAGTGCAATTTTTCTTAAAATTTAAGAAGGGGGGACCCTTGGATAGAATTTCGGGTTTTTGTCAAAAATTAAAAATCCCCAATTTTAATCAAATCCGACTAATTGACACACGAGGAACACAGATTTGCAATCCGCGTTCAAATTGGATTCTTCGTTCGGCCGCTACAGCCGTTCAAAGTGTGAAAAAATCGACTTTTTTCAAAAAATTTCATGGTGACTGACTAACTTTTTTGCAATTTTCTCTGGATGAAATTTTTTAACGGCAATCGTTTTATCTCGTTCTTCTGATGAAAAAAAAGGTAAAACACAAGCGTCTACGATGATTATTAAGAAAGTTGATTTTTTCGATTTTTTCCATTTTCGAGTTTTTTTGCTGACGCGTCACGGCCTTAAAATTGACATTTGTTCCTGCGAAAGTACATTTTCTGAAGCGTCTTGAAGCGATCTTTCGAGTGACGTCAAGAAACCCCGGATCCAACCAGTGGTTTCGCCAGGAAATCATTTTTAGTGCAATTTTTCTTAAAATTTAAGAAGGGGGGACCCTTGGATAGAATTTCGGGTTTTTGTCAAAAATTAAAAATCCCCAATTTTAATCAAATCCGACTAATTGACACACGAGGAACACAGATTTGCAATCCGCGTTCAAATTGGATTCTTCGTTCGGCCGCTACAGCCGTTCAAAGTGTGAAAAAATCGACTTTTTTCAAAAAATTTCATGGTGACTGGCTAACTTTTTTGCAATTTTCTCTGGATGAAATTTTTTAACGGCAATCGTTTTATCTCGTTCTTCTGATGAAAGAAAACGTAAAACACAAGCGACTACGATGATTATTAAGAAAGTTGATTTTTTCGATTTTTTCCATTTTCGAGTTTTTTTGCTGACGCGTCACGGCCTTAAAATTGACATTTGTTCCTGCGAAAGTACATTTTCTGAAGCGTCTTGAAGCGATCTTTCGAGAGACGTCAAGAAACCCCGGATCCAACCAGTGGTTTCGCTAGGAAATCATTTTTAGTGCAATTTTTGTTAAAAAGTAAGAAGGGGGGACCCTTGGATAGAATTTCGGGTTTTTGTCAAAAATTAAAAATCCCCAATTTTAATCAAATCCGACTAATTGACACACGAGGAACACAGATTTGCAATCCGCGTTCAAATTGGTTTCTTCGTTCGGCCGCTACAGCCGTTCAAAGTGTGAAAAAATCGACTTTTTTCAAAAAATTTCATGGTGACTGGCTAACTTTTTTGCAATTTTCACTGGATGAAATTTTTTAACGGCAATCGTTTTATCTCGTTCTTCTGATGAAAAAAAAGGTAAAACACAAGCGTCTACGATAATTATTAAGAAAGTTAATTTTTTCGATTTTTTCCGTTTTCGAGTTTTTTTGCTGACGTGTCACGGCCTTAAAATTGACATTTGTTCCTGCGAAAGTACATTTTCTGAAGCGTCTTGAAGCGATCTTTCGAGTGACGTCAAGAAACCCCGGATCCAACCAGTGGTTTCGCCAGGAAATCATTTTTAGTGCAAGTTTTGTTAAAAAGTAAGAAGGGGGGACCCTTGGACAGAATTTCGGGTTTTTGTCAAAAATTAAAAATCCCCAATTTTAATTAAATCCGACTAATTGACACACGAGGAACACAGATTTGCAATCCGCGTTCAAATTGGATTCTTCGTTCGGCCGCTACAGCCGTTCAAAGTGTGAAAAAATCGACTTTTTTCAAAAAATTTCATGGTGACTGGCTAACTTATTTGCAATTTTCTCTGGATGAAATTTTTTAACGGCAATCGTTTTATCTCGTTCTTCTGATGAAAAAAAAGGTAAAACACAAGCGTCTACGATGATTATTAAGAAAGTTGATTTTTTCGATTTTTTCCATTTTCGAGTTTTTTTGCTGATGCGTCACGGCCTTAAAATTGACATTTGTTCCTGCGAAAGTACATTTTCTGAAGCGTCTTGAAGCGATCTTTCGAGTGACGTCAAGAAACCCCGGATCCAACCAGTGGTTTCGCCAGGAAATCATTTTTAGTGCAATTTTTGTTAAAAAGTAAGAAGGGGGGACCCTTGGATAGAATTTCGGGTTTTTGTCAAAAATTAAAAATCCCCAATTTTAATCAAATCCGACTAATTGACACACGAGGAACACAGATTTGCAATCCGCGTTCAAATTGGATTCTTCGTTCGGCCGCTACAGCCGTTCAAAGTGTGAAAACATCGACTTTTTTCAAAAAATTTCATAGTGACTGGCTAACTTTTTTGCAATTTTCTCTGGATGAAATTTTTTAACGGCAATCGTTTTATCTCGTTCTTCTGATGAAAAGAAAGGTAAAACACAAGCGTCTACGATGATTATTAAGAAAGTTGATTTTTTCGATTTGTTCAATTTTCGAGTTTTTTTGCTGACGCGTCACGGCCTTAAAATTGACATTTGTTCCTGCGAAAGTACATTTTCTGAAGCGTCTTGAAGCGATCTTTCGAGAGACGTCAAGAAACCCCGGATCCAACCAGTGGTTTCGCTAGGAAATCATTTTTAGTGCAATTTTTGTTAAAAAGTAAGAAGGGGGGACCCTTGGATAGAATTTCGGGTTTTTGTCAAAAATTAAAAATCCCCAATTTTAATTAAATCCGACTAATTGACACACGAGGAACACAGATTTGCAATCCGCGTTCAAATTGGTTTCTTCGTTCGGCCGCTACAGCAGTTCAAAGTGTGAAAAAATCGAGTTTTTTCAAAAAATTTCATGGTGACTGGCTAACTTTTTTGCAATTTTCTCTGGATGAAATTTTTTAACGGCAATCGTTTTATCTCGTTCTTCTGATGAAAAAAAAGGTAAAACACAAGCGTCTACGATGATTATTAAGAAAGTTGATTTTTTCGATTTTTTCCGTTTTCGCATCACAGGCTTCAAATTGACATTTCTTCTTGCGCAAGTACATTTTCTGAAGGGCATTGAAGCGATCCTTACGGTGATGTGTAGAAACCCCGAATCGAACCAGTGGTTTCTTCTGAAAATCGTTTCAAATGCAATTTTTGAGCTAAAGTAGCATCATTTTCGTCAACAATAAAAAATCGCCAAGGAATAGAGACTTGAAATTTATGAATCAAAATTATTATTCCTCAATGGACTCCAGACTTTAAATTACCCAATCGTAACAGTACACATTTCCAAAGAGAGAGGCATTACATAACAGACTTACAGATGTTGTTGCCTCCTAATCCGACACTCGACTTTTTTTTCGTTCCCTTTCTTTTCGAATAACTTTTTTCCAAGCCGATATTTACGACCTTTACGCGGCGCGGGGATTCCAAAAAAATTCCGATTTTTTGTCCTAGGACACAAGTTACGCCTTTTTTATTTATGGGCGATCCGAGAACATGTGCGCCGGATTGATACTGTTTGATGAATTATATTTTCGACTTAGCGCCGAGAGCCGTCCGGGGGGCAAATGGCCGCACAATTGTCGAAGGGGGGGAGGGACCGAATTATCCTATTCATAATTCTCCTCGGCGACCACACATGGAAAAATTGGTTCAGTGTGTTTACCCCTTGCACTATTTTAATTCAATTTCTTTCATTCATAACACACACACACAGACTAATGGGGAGCTAAATATATCTTCCTATCGGGTTCGAGTTTTTTTTCTTGTCTTCGAGCCTAAGGAGTGTTAATGAAATCGCTGTTGGTGATGGTGTGTTGGCGGAGATAACTTAAACTGTAGAATTAAACCGTTATACTTGTTTTAGAAATTTTTGTCGCTGAGAAAAGTCTGTGGGATCCGTTACACTAAATCAATCATTCTGGAAGGGTGGAATTGATTGATCAAAGATTAAATTTATTCAATGCATCTGCAACAAGTGAGGTCGTCTCAAATTTATTTATGATGAAAGATTATTTTCGAAATTCGGACGTAAAGTTACTTCAAATTTTGCCTCCTCCTGAAAATGTTTTCTTAAGGTCGACGTAGTGGAACATTCTTGATACTTTACAATAACTTCAAAATCAAAAATGAAGACTCTAAATGTATCGCAGATTGTTAACCAATGATATTTTCTTGAAGAGGTGCGAGAATCTCGCATCACGCACACGCCGACACGCCGCCATTTTGAAACGCAACGCCGAGTCGGTCACGCGCACAAGAGACGAGAGAGCTCGATTCGCCCTTATTATTACTCTTATTATTATTATTATAACCATCATCATCGAGAGCGGATTCCACGGAGGGGACCGGTCCCGAAATGTCTTAATTATCGGTATCAATTAGGCATCGGAATTTCGGGAATGTTGCCACCGCGGAGCGATCGGCATTTTTATTATTTTTACGACACTCTCTTTCGATTCGCAACATCCCCCCTTCCCCCCACCCGGCATGTATTAACAAATTGACGGCTTTTCACCATGAGAAAGAGACGAGGAAACTCTGTGTGTGTGTGTGTGTGAAGGGCCATTTAAACTGAAATATATGAATGAAACATTTTAAGCATGACTGATATATTATCTACCAATAGCCGGACCATTGATTTTAGAACGTGTAGATGCACTTTAACCGGTTTCAAAACCTCCAAATTGACTGAAAATCCGAGGGATTGTCTACTAAGAAACTTGCGGATGCGACTGGATCGTAATCCCCGTCGAGGAATTCGAATTTCGATCGTTTTCGGCGGAGGCGTTGGAAATGGGTCGCCTTTTTTTGTGAAGTCGATGGTTGGAACCCCAAATTCAATGGGGCGAAGATTTCGTGATTTGGTACGGTCGGTGAGACTAAAGAGGCGCCGTGTAAGTTGTGTTGTGACGGGATCGTATCAGGTTATCGATGGAATTCACGTTTCATTATAATTTAAACACGTTTAGTTATTCCTCTGTTTGCGATTAATAACCTTTTTACAGGCCACGACATCCACTCAACACCGAAATTATGCCTCCCCGCTCGTTTCATAACCTCAAACTTCACATAACCTCTAAAATCATCATTACTTCAAATTTACAGTTGCGACGTCGAAAAATTATACAAACAAAGTAAAAAGTGTTTTATTTTATATCTAAATAATCAAGTTAACTAACGTTAATGATAGAATGACGTTGCGGAAGCGTCGGGTTTCCACCCTGGGCCCATTTTAATTTGTCAAAATGATTAATTGAAATTATGGGGGCAGCGTTTTATTGGGGCTGGATGAGAAGTGGTTATTGTTAACAAAGGATTTCCACTCGGTTTATCAATTGTATTCGAGATCCGAACCATCAGATTTGACGTGAACGGCGGGCGGAGGGAGGAGAGGAAGAGGAAGAAGAGAGAAGAAAAAAAAACGTATAAGACAACGTCGTAATTATCTATCGCCTTCCAGCTCTTTCGGCTCTTTCGGCTCGGGCCGATCGTAAAAGACTTCTTATTTCTCAGCTCGTTGGGCGATCGCCACCCATAAGCTCTCGACCTCGCTCCGCTTGGACCTACCCCCCACACACACACACACACACAGAGACGCACACGTACCCCGTTTTCAAAAAATAATGTCATCGTGTTAGAAATTTGATGAGTATTTTACAATTCCAAAAATAAATACAAAAACAATCGCCAGAAATTCCAAATTTTCCAAATTTACTCAAAATTGATTCTATTTTATGTTTTCGTAAAAATCCAAAAACATCCCTTCAATAAATTCCAAAATAATTGCACGAGAACAGAGCATAGAATTATTTCAATAGCACATTTTCGCCAGCCAATAAAAAAAAAATATAAAAACAATTGCTACAAATTCCAAACTTTCCAAATTTACTCAAAATTGATTCTATTTTATGTTTTCGTAAAAATCCAAAAACATCCCTTCACTAAATTCCAAAATAATTGCGCGAGAACAGAGCATGGAATTATTTCAGTGGCACATTTCCGCGAGCCAATAAAAAATAAATAAAAACAATTGCCACAAATTCCAAATTTTCCAAATTTACTCAAAATTGATTCTATTTTATGTTTTCGTAAAAATCCAAAAACACCCCTTCACTAGATTCCGAAATAATTGCCCGAGAACAGAGCTTAGAATTATTTCCATGGCACATTTTCGCGGGCCAATAAAAAAAAATATAAAAACAATTGCCACAAATTCAAAATTTTCCAAATTTACTCAAAATTGATTCTATTTTATGTTTTCGTAAAAATCCAAAAACATCCCTTCACTAAATTCCAAAATAATTGCACGAGAACAGAGCATAGAATTATTTCAATAGCACATTTTCGCCAGCCAATAAAAAAAATATAAAAACAATTGCTACAAATTCCAAACTTTCCAAATTTACTCAAAATTGATTCTATTTTATGTTTTCGTAAAAATCCAAAAACATCCCTTCACTAAATTCCAAAATAATTGCACGAGAACAGAACATGGAATTATTTCAATAGCACATTTTTGCCAGCTAATAAAAAAAAAATACAAAAACAATTGCTACAAATTCCAAACTTTCCAAATTTACTCAAAATTGATTCTATTTTATGTTTTCGTAAAAATCCAAAAACATCCCTTCAATAAATTCCAAAATAATTGCACGAGAACAGAGCATAGAATTATTTCAATAGCACATTTTCGCCAGCCAATAAAAAAAAATATAAAAACAATTGCTACAAATTCCAAACTTTCCAAATTTACTCAAAATTGATTCTATTTTATGTTTTCGTAAAAATCCAAAAACATCCCTTCACTAAATTCCAAAATAATTGCGCGAGAACAGAGCATGGAATTATTTCAGTGGCACATTTCCGCGAGCCAATAAAAAATAAATAAAAACAATTGCCACAAATTCCAAATTTTCCAAATTTACTCAAAATTGATTCTATTTTATGTTTTCGTAAAAATCCAAAAACACCCCTTCACTAGATTCCGAAATAATTGCCCGAGAACAGAGCTTAGAATTATTTCCATGGCACATTTTCGCGGGCCAATAAAAAAAATATAAAAACAATTGCCACAAATTCAAAATTTTCTAAATTTACGCAAAATTTATTCTATTTTATGTTTTCGTAAAAATCCAAAAACATCCCTTCACTAAATTCCAAAATAATTTCAAAAGAACAGAGCTTGGATTTATTTTGGTTGCACATTTTCGCGAGCCAATAAACAAAATATAAAAACAATTGCCAGAAAACAACCCTTCGATTTTATGTTGTTCAAAGATACGTATTTCTAAAAAAAGCAGTGAATTAAAAAAAAACGTCAAATATTTTGAAAACGCTTAAATTTGGAGATTATGTTACTTTTTTTTCGCAGAAATTTATGTGGAATCCAAATTTGCAACAAAAACTATAACCTTCTGTTTAAAATAAGGAAGTTGGTATTGAAACCAGAAGTCGTATAATCTTCAAATTATTTTCGCTGAACAGAAATTTTTGTAGAATCCAAATTTGCAATAAAAAATATAACTTTCTACTTAAAATAACGAAGTTGGCGTTGACTTTCGGTGTAACCGGAAGTCATATAATCTTAAAATTAATTTAATTTATTAGAAATTTATGCAGAATCAAAATTTTTGTAATAAAAAATATAACTTTTTACTTAAAATAAAGAAGCTGGTGTTGACTTCCGGTGTAACCGGAAGTCATATAATCTTAAAATTAATTTAATTGATAAGAAATTTATGCAGAATCGAAATTTTTGTAATAAAAAATATAACTTTCTACTTAAAATAACGAAATTGGCGTTAACTTTTGGTGTAACCGGAAGTCATAATCTTAAAATTAATTAATTGATAAGAAATTTATGCAGAATCGAAATTTTTGTTGTTGGCGTTGACTTCCGGTATAACCGGAAGTGGTACGATCTCAAAATGATTTTCATTGAAAAGAAATGTATGCAGAATCCAAATTCGCAATAAAAAATATAACTTCCGAATTAAAATAAGGAAGTTGGCGTTGATTTCCAGTACAACCAGAAGTAGTTTAATCTCGAAATTATTTCTATCGAAAAGAGCACACTCGATTGCAAACATGCTGAAAATCTCGTTAGAATACGTTAATTAGAATACTTTTAAGGTGCGGTTACGGTGGGACACCCTGTATATTTTTTGGTGAAATTTTCAAAATCATCCCCATTAATTTTTTTAAATTTTTTGTGAAATTTTCAGCTTTGCAGCTCTTCCGGTTTTGCCGTGGCAAATTTATGTTACGCGTTTAGTATTTTTTTTTTATATATATTTGTGTAACGTTTGAATAACAATCCTGAATATAATTTCTTTTGTAATCAGGGCTAAAAAATATCTTAATTTTCTCCGTATAAAAAAGTACTGTTTTCGAATTCGAATTTTCAACGGAAATATCCGTTTTGAGGTCGCCAGAGAAGATTTCGACAATTTTTTTGAAAAACGCCTATCTCAAAAACTAATAAATATTTATAAACCAAACTTTGAGCATAAGCTTTGTTTGACATTTGAAAGAATTTAGCGGCTTTTGGTGAAATTTCATGCATCGGAAGTGGGTGTTTACCTTCAACGTTTTTTGTTTTTTTTTCGAAATTTTTCCAACTACGAAAATATCAGAAAAACATTTGCACAAATATTGAAGGCGACAAAGAAAGCGACATCTTTTGTTAATAAAAGTTTTTCGTAACTTTTCGATTTCCGCAAGAAAACTCAATTTTTTTTTGTCTATAATTATGAAATGTTTGAATTGTTTCTTTTTTTTGGTGGAATTTTCAAAATCGTATCCATCAGTTTTTTTAAATTTTTTGTGGAATTTTCAGCTTCGCAACTCTCCGGTTGTTGTCGTGCCAGAAAACTTGGGTTGAAGTTCGTATACTTTTAATATGCGGTTTCGGTGGGACACCCTGTATATTTTTTGGTGAAATTTTCAAAATCATCCTCATATTTTTTTTTATTTTTTTTGTGAAATTTTCAGGTTTGCAGCTCTTCCGGTTTTGCCGTAGCAGTAAATATGCGTTACGCGTTTAGTATATATTTTTTTATATTTGTGTAACAATCCTGAATATATTTTCTCTTGTTATCAGGGCTAAAAAATATGTTTCTCCGTATAAGGAATGTTTTCGAATTCGAATTTTCAACGGAAATATCCGTTTTGAGGTCGCCAGAGAAGATTTCGACATTTTTTTTTTGAAAAACGCCTCTCAGAAACTAATGAATATTTTCAAACTAAACTTTGAGCATAAGCTCTATTTGACATTCCAAGGAATTGGAAGGCTTTTAGTTAAATTTCATGCACCGGAAGTGGGTGTTTACCTTAAACGTTTTTTTTGTTTTTTTCGATATTTTTTTAATTACGAAAAATATTTATAAAAATATTGAAGGCAACCAAGAAAGCGACTTCTTTTGTTGATAAAAGTTTTCCGTAACTTTTTGATTTCCGCAAGAAAACTCAAAAAATATTTTTTTTGTCTATAATTATGATTTGTTTGTGCGGTTTCCGTGGGACACCCTGTATATTTTTTGGTGAAATTTTGAAAATCATCCCCATTAATTTTTTTAAATTTTTTGTGAAATTTTCAGCTTTGCAGCTCTTCCGGTTTTGCCGTGGCAGTAAACATGCGTTACGCGTTTAGTATATTTTTTTTTATATTTGTATAACATTTGAATAACAATCCTAAATATATTTTCTTTTGTTAACAAGGTTAAAAAATATGTTTAATTCTCTGTATAAGAAAGTACTGTTTTCGAATTCGAATTTTCAACGGAAATATCCGTTTTGAGGTCACCAGAGAAGATTTCGACCATTTTTTTGAAAAACGCCTATCTCAAAAACTAATAAATATTTTCAAACCAAACTTTGAACATAAGCTCTATGTGACATTACAAAGGATTGGGAGGCTTTTGGTGAAATTTCATGAACCGGAAGTGTGTGTTTACCCTAGAGAAGATTTCGACTATTATTGAAAAACGCCGTATCTCGGAAACTAATAAATATTTTTAAATCAAACTTTGAGCATAAGCTTTATTTGATGTTACAAAGTATTGACTAGCTTTTGGTGAAGTTTCGTGCTTCAGAAGTGGGTGTTTACCTTAAGCGTTTTTTGTTTTTTTACGATATTTTTTCAACTTGGAAAATATCAGAAGAATATTTACACAGATATTGAAGGCGATAAGGAGACCGATATCTTTTGTTAATAAAAGTTTTCCGTAAATTGTTGATTTCCGCGAGAAAATTGAAAATTGAAAAAAAAAATTCTCTATAATTATGAAATTTAATTTTTTTTTTGGTGGAATTTTGAAAATCTTCCCCATTAATTTTTTTAAATTTCTTGTGAAATTTTCAGCTTCGCAGCTCTTCCGGTTCCTCTCGTGGTAGAAAACATGCGTTACCCATTTAGTATAAAAGTCGCGTTTTTCATACCAGTGCTCGTTTTAGTTTTAGTAGGTGGGCGAGTCGACTCATTTTAATGGCTCTTGAGTTACCCATCTCTTCCGTTTGAGAGAAAGTACGTATGCGGTCGCCATTGAACGAATATCAAATTTAATCGACGTACACGGAATGGTTAAAAGAAACGTGAAATATTTAAAAGATATGTTGAATTAATTATCAGTGGGATTATGTAATGTATTCCTCCGAATTCGAAACGAAATAAAAGTGACCGTTAGACGTCACCTTGATACTAGTCCGCCCACCAGCGCGCCTCTCGACTATGGCCGCTTATGGAATTTTTATGGTCCGAACTTTACTATTTTCGGCCCCAACGCCACCACCATCATCATCATCCCTGGACCATCATCCTTTAAGAGAGCAAGGCGGACGCAACGATGGTCGTCGGTGGCGAGGTTAAGGTCTTTAATTGCTCGGTCGGTTCTCTCTTATATATATCCGGTCACCGAGAACAATCAAATTCGTTGCGTTGTTGTTGTTACATCCATTCAGACATGTTACATGTATGCGTGCATGTATGTGCATGCAAAAATAAAGAGCGACGAAGAGAGAGGGCGAACGGTCGGTGGTGGGGAATGTGCTGACAATGTACTTGATGAAATGCAACTTGGGAGCATGTGAACGGAAACGTGCACTTTTTTTGTAAACAAATACACGCACTCATTTATTATTGCACCATCAGACGAAATTTTATTTTCGGATTGTTTACTCTGCCCGAATTTAACCGTTTACATCGTAACGATCATTCGAGTTAATGAGCCGTCAAAGTTATGTCGAATATTTTTACAGTAATATGTCACTAAACCTAAGCACAGTGGTACCACACGAGTAACTCAATCAAAAGAATGTAATAGTTTCCAATGTGTAAACGTCAAAAGTGACAGTGACGTTTAAACATATATTTATTCGAATGTACGCAACGCGTATGCATTAGTGAAGCCGATGAAAGGGACGAAAATACGTGCGCGCTTGCGTCGATTCCGAGCAACGGCCGAAAAGAACGTTCGCGTCGTACTTATTAGAATATACCGCGTAAAATGTTTTGCGCATTAGCGTGGCCAAGAAAGAGGACGGATGTGCGTGCAGGCTTGGCGCTTGCGTCGATTTCGAGCAACGACCGGAACGAACGTTCGCGTCATACTTATTAGAATATACAGCGTGCAATGTGTTAAAACGCTTTTGCATTAGTAAAGCCGCGAAAAAGGACGGATAACTGTGTGTGCTTGCTTGGTGCTTGCGTCGATTCCGAGCGACGACCCATAAGAATGTTCGCGTCCGTGTTTAAACACAGGCGCACTTATTTTCTACACAGTTAAAAGAAAGAGCGCAACTCGGCTTTACTTCAGGATTAGTTACACCAACAAATTTACATGGCTGAAGGATCTCGTGATGGATATTCCAATTCGGTTGATTTCATGATTGAAGTGGTTTTATTTTCCGTAATTAACACGCTTGAAATTACGTGTTTACTTGTAAGGAAATCTCAAGTATTTACCCCCTTTTGTGAGAAAACAGATCGATGAATGGGTCTGTTTGTAAACAAACGGGGACGCCCTTCTTCTTCTTCTTTTTTTGCTTCTCGGCGGGCGATGAATGAAATCCGCCATCCGATAATGCGCGGCTCATTCTCGACGAATGAATGAACGGACGAATCTATGACCTACTTCTAAGAAGACCGAAGAAGAACTTCGCATCGCAATATAAGAGAGAAGTGTGCGAATCCAATGCACGAAACCCGTGGGATCCCCGGCTCCCATTCACGAGTGTGTGTGGGGTGGTCTT
Organism: Ocypus olens; assembly: GCA_910593695.2. Classification (NCBI taxonomy): domain Eukaryota; kingdom Metazoa; phylum Arthropoda; class Insecta; order Coleoptera; family Staphylinidae; genus Ocypus; species Ocypus olens. The sequence continues at coordinate 56,448,423 of OU343054.1, read as the reverse complement.
CGTTTCGCTCTCGAGGAGCGCTCGCATTTAAATTGGCCGCACAATATAAAAGCAGGAATTTTAATTGTTCATGGAGACATTAATAAATTCAATTTAAATGGGTGGAATGTGTATGTGTGTGCGAATTTCCGAATGAATATTTTAATAGTAGAGAGATGTTATGAATTTTACAATCCTTGGTTGTCTGGTGAAGATCTAGAAAATGAAAAAATAAAATAAAGAAAAAATGTTCTTAAAAATTGGGCAACAATAAAAGCAATGGTGAAAAAAATCTAAAAAAATGTTCTTAAAAATCGGGCGATTTGTAAAACTTTGTTTTGTAATTGAGTGTTTGGAGAGGAGTTCAAAATAAATCGAGAGCAATGGTTTGTCTGGTGAAAATCTAGAGAATCAAAAAAAAAAGTTGTTCTTAAAAATTGGGCGATTTGTAAATTAAGTGTTTGGAGACGAGTTCAAAATAAATCGAGGACGGTGGGTGGGCCATATTCCACAATCAGTCGGACCAAAAATAATGGTTTCTCTAGTGAAGATGCAGAAAATAAAAAAAAAACTTAAAAATTAAAAAAGTTGATTTTGCTGTTCTTAAAAATTTTGCAAAAATTCGTTTGATGATCAAATGATTGGAGGGTGAAAAATGTTTTTAAAAAATGGACGATTTGTAAAACTGTGTTTTGTAATTAAGTGTTTGGAGGGAAGTTCAAAACAAATCAAGGCTGGTGGGTGGGCCATGTTCCACGATCCAATCAGTCGAACCAAAAATATTGGTTTCTCTGGTGAAGATGCAGAAAATAAAAAAAAACTTAAAAATGAAAAACGTTGATTTTGCTGTTCTTAAAATTTTTGCAAAAATTTGTTTGATGGTCAAATGATTGGAGGGTGAAAAATGTTTTTAAAAAATGGACGATTTGTAAAACTGTGTTTTGTAATTAAGTGTTTGGAGGGAAGTTCAAAACAAATCAAGGATGGAGGGTGGGCCATATTCCACGATCCAATCAGTCGAACCAAAAATATTGGTTTCTCTGGTGAAGATGCAGAAAATAAAAGAAAAACTTAAAAATTAAAAAAGTTGATTTTGCTGTTCTTAAAAATTTTGCAAAAATTTGTTTGATGGTCAAATGATTGGAGGGTGAAAAATGTTTTTAAAAAATGGACGATTTGTAAAACTGTGTTTTGTAATTAAGTGTTTGGAGGGAAGTTCAAAACAAATCAAGGATGGAGGGTGGGCCATATTCCACGATCCAATCAGTCGAACCAAAAATATTGGTTTCTCTGGTGAAGATGCAGAAAATAAAAGAAAAACTTAAAAATTAAAAAAGTTGATTTTGCTGTTCTTAAAAATTTTGCAAAAATTCGTTTGATGATCAAATGATTGGAGGGTGAAAAATGTTTTTAAAAAATGGACGATTTGTAAAACTGTGTTTTGTAATTAAGTGTTTGGAGGGAAGTTCAAAACAAATCAAGGCTGGTGGGTGGGCCATGTTCCACGATCCAATCAGTCGAACCAAAAATATTGGTTTCTCTGGTGAAGATGCAGAAAATAAAAAAAAACTTAAAAATTAAAAAAGTTGATTTTGCTGTTTTTAAAATTTTTGCAAAAATTCGTTTGATGATCAAATGATTGGAGGGTGAAAAATGTTTTTAAAAAATGGACGATTTGTAAAACTCTGTTTTGTAATTAAGTGTTTGGAGGGAAGTTCAAAACAAATCAAGGCTGGTGGGTGGGCCATGTTCCACGATCCAATCAGTCGAACCAAAAATATTGGTTTCTCTGGTGAAGATGCAGAAAATAAAAAAAAACTTAAAAATTAAAAAAGTTGATTTTGCTGTTTTTAAAATTTTTGCAAAAATTCGTTTGATGATCAAATGATTGGAGGGTGAAAAATGTTTTTAAAAAATGGACGATTTGTAAAACTGTGTTTTGTAATTAAGTGTTTGGAGGGAAGTTCAAAACAAATCAAGGCTGGTGGGTGGGCCATGTTCCACGATCCAATCAGTCGAACCAAAAATATTGGTTTCTCTGGTGAAGATGCAGAAAATAAAAAAAAACTTAAAAATTAAAAAAGTTGATTTTGCTGTTTTTAAAATTTTTGCAAAAATTCGTTTGATGATCAAATGATTGGAGGGTGAAAAATGTTTTTAAAAAATGGACGATTTGTAAAACTGTGTTTTGTAATTAAGTGTTTGGAGGGAAGTTCAAAACAAATCAAGGATGGAGGGTGGGCCATATTCCACGATCCAATCAGTCGAACCAAAAATATTGGTTTCTCTGGTGAAGATGCAGAAAATAAAAGAAAAACTTAAAAATTAAAAAAGTTGATTTTGCTGTTCTTAAAAATTTTGCAAAAATTCGTTTGATGATCAAATGATTGGAGGGTGAAAAATGTTTTTAAAAAATGGACGATTTGTAAAACTGTGTTTTGTAATTAAGTGTTTGGAGGGAAGTTCAAAACAAATCAAGGCTGGTGGGTGGGCCATGTTCCACGATCCAATCAGTCGAACCAAAAATATTGGTTTCTCTGGTGAAGATGCAGAAAATAAAAAAAAACTTAAAAATTAAAAAAGTTGATTTTGCTGTTTTTAAAATTTTTGCAAAAATTCGTTTGATGATCAAATGATTGGAGGGTGAAAAATGTTTTTAAAAAATGGACGATTTGTAAAACTCTGTTTTGTAATTAAGTGTTTGGAGGGAAGTTCAAAACAAATCAAGGCTGGTGGGTGGGCCATGTTCCACGATCCAATCAGTCGAACCAAAAATATTGGTTTCTCTGGTGAAGATGCAGAAAATAAAAAAAAACTTAAAAATTAAAAAAGTTGATTTTGCTGTTTTTAAAATTTTTGCAAAAATTCGTTTGATGATCAAATGATTGGAGGGTGAAAAATGTTTTTAAAAAATGGACGATTTGTAAAACTGTGTTTTGTAATTAAGTGTTTGGAGGGAAGTTCAAAACAAATCAAGGCTGGTGGGTGGGCCATGTTCCACGATCCAATCAGTCGAACCAAAAATATTGGTTTCTCTGGTGAAGATGCAGAAAATAAAAAAAAACTTAAAAATTAAAAAAGTTGATTTTGCTGTTTTTAAAATTTTTGCAAAAATTCGTTTGATGATCAAATGATTGGAGGGTGAAAAATGTTTTTAAAAAATGGACGATTTGTAAAACTCTGTTTTGTAATTAAGTGTTTGGAGGGAAGTTCAAAACAAATCAAGGATGGTGAGTGGGCCATATTCTATGTTCCAATCAGTTGAACCAAAAATAGTGGCTGCGTGACCACACCTATCTGTATTACCACCTCTTGTTCCTCGGCCGTACCAGAAAAAACCCCGCGAACCGTCACTGCTCATGATAGAGCCGAGGTATCAGAGGTGGCAATACAGATAGGTAGGGTCGGTTGAAGAGATCTACATTACCACCTCTGCCCCCTCGGCCGTACCATGAGCCACCCCACGAGCCGTCGCTGCTGGAAACGATAGTTTCTCTTGTGAAAATCCATGAAATCAAAGAAATGAATTTTTTCGTTTTAAAAAATCGAACAATTCGCAAAACGCTTTTTTGGATCTTACTCCAGTCTTGCTCTTATTGTCTGTGTGATTAATTACACCGAACATCCATTACCAACTCGAACATCCATTACCAAAAAAAAAAATGTACGAATGGAACAGGTCCGGCTTTAGGAAGTAACAGTTCACGGACTCATAGAAGCGGAGCGAAGGATAAGTAATAAAACGCTGCTGCTCGCCATTTGATTTGCCCGGCGCGCGTTTCTGGGGGGGCGGCGGGCTTTAAAAATTTAAAAGGCTCTCTCCAACTAACTATTTCGACATTGACCTCGACAATGGGTTTTTAAACTTTCAATTCTCCACACTATTTTTGCGGTGGCAGTGACGCGCGCGTTCCCAGATAAGAGCAATAATAATTGCAAGTGCCCATTGATTCATTCAGAAAATTGCGATTAATCCATTGTTAAAGCTTGGACGAAAATAAATGCGATTTTTCTTATCAGCCAGACGCATTTTCAATAACACAAAAGTTAAAAAAAAATGGTGATTGTTTTCATATTTTTTTAAAGCATCCTTGAATGAGCAACTTCATCACGAGTGTAAACTGTATTCGCGTGTGATTATCTTCAAAACTAGTGAAGGGATGTTTTTAGATTTTGATTGAATTGTGAAGCAGAATCCATTTTGAATGAATCTTCAAAGTTTCAGATGTGCGGCAATTGTTTTTATATATTTTTTTAAAGCATCCTTGAATGAGCAACTTCAGCATGACTGTAAACTGTGTTCACGTGTGATTATCTTCAAAACTAGTGAAGGGATGTTCTTGGATTTTGATTGAATTGTGAAGCAGAATCCATTTTGAATGAATCTTCAAAGTTTCAGATGTGCAGCAATTGTTTTTATATTTTTTTAAAGCATCCTTGAATGAGCAACTTCATCACGAGTGTAAACTGTGTTCACGTGTGATTATCTTCAAAACTAGTGAAGGGATGTTTTTAGATTTTGATTGAATTGTGAAGCAGAATCCATTTTGAATGAATCTTCAAAGTTTCAGATGTGCGGCAATTGTTTTTATATATTTTTTTAAAGCATCCTTGAATGAGCAACTTCAGCATGACTGTAAACTGTGTTCACGTGTGATTATCTTCAAAACTAGTGAAGGGATGTTCTTGGATTTTGATTGAATTGTGAAGCAGAATCCATTTTGAATGAATCTTCAAAGTTTCAGATGTGCAGCAATTGTTTTTATATTTTTTTAAAGCATCCTTGAATGAGCAACTTCATCACGAGTGTAAACTGTGTTCACGTGTGATTATCTTCAAAACTAGTGAAGGGATGTTTTTAGATTTTGATTGAATTGTGAAGCAGAATCCATTTTGAATGAATCTTCAAAGTTTCAGATGTGCGGCAATTGTTTTTATATATTTTTTTAAAGCATCCTTGAATGAGCAACTTCAGCATGACTGTAAACTGTGTTCACGTGTGATTATCTTCAAAACTAGTGAAGGGATGTTCTTGGATTTTGATTGAATTGTGAAGCAGAATCCATTTTGAATGAATCTTCAAAGTTTCAGATGTGCAGCAATTGTTTTTATATTTTTTTAAAGCATCCTTGAATGAGCAACTTCATCACGAGTGTAAACTGTATTCGCGTGTGATTATCTTCAAAACTAGTGAAGGGATGTTTTTAGATTTTGATTGAATTGTGAAGCAGAATCCATTTTGAATGAATCTTCAAAGTTTCAGATGTGCGGCAATTGTTTTTATATATTTTTTTAAAGCATCCTTGAATGAGCAACTTCAGCATGACTGTAAACTGTGTTCACGTGTGATTATCTTCAAAACTAGTGAAGGGATGTTCTTGGATTTTGATTGAATTGTGAAGCAGAATCCATTTTGAATGAATCTTCAAAGTTTCAGATGTGCAGCAATTGTTTTTATATTTTTTTAAAGCATCCTTGAATGAGCAACTTCATCACGAGTGTAAACTGTGTTCACGTCTGATTATCTTCAAAACTAGTGAAGGGATGTTTTTAGATTTTGATTGAATTGTGAAGCAGAATCCATTTTGAATTAATCTTCAAAGTTTCAGATGTGCGGCAATTGTTTTTATATATTTTTTAAAGCATCCTTGAATGAGCAACTCCAGCACGACTGTAAACTGTGTTCACGTGTGATTATCTTCAAAACTAGTGAAGGGATGTTCTTGGATTTTGATTGAATTGTGAAGCAGAATTCATTTTGAATGAATCTTTAAAGTTTCAGATGTGCGGCAATTGTTTTTATATTTTTTTAAAGCATCCTTGAATGAGCAACTTCAGCACGAGTGTAAACTGTGTTCACACATGATTATCTTCAAAACTAGTGAAGGGATGTTTTTAGATTTTGATTGAATTGTGAAGCAGAATCCATTTTGAATGAATCTTCAAAGTTTCAGATGTGCGGCAATTGTTTTTATATTTTTTTAAAGCATCCTTGAATGAGCAACTCCAGCACGACTATAAACAGTGTTCACGTGTGATTATCTTCAAAACTAGTGAAGGGATGTTCTTGGATTTTGATAAAATTATGAAGCAGAATCAGTTTTGAATGAATCTTCAAAGTTTCAGATGTGCGGCAATTGTTTTTAAATTTTTTTAAAGCATCCTTGAATGAGCAACTCCAGCACGACTATAAACTGTGTTTGCTTGCAATTATTTCGAATTCTAGTCTAGTTTTTTTTAGATTCTTTTGAATTGCAAATTTTGGGTAAATTTGGAATTTTTCAAGCTTACGGCAATTGTTTTACATTGTTTTGAGTCATCCGAGAATGAATAGCATTCAGAAATAGCAATTTTCGGTCCGGCGTAAGGTGCAAATTGAATTTTTACTTAGACTAGCGGCGCCTTTGAGGGCTAGTGAGTAGTTTCAGGGCCTCGGGGTCGTGGGTTCGAATTCCATATGGGTGGTCATTTTTGTGAATGAAAGAAAAATCGCACGGATGGATGTAAAGTGGTTGCCTTATAATTATGAAAAAATCTATCAATTCTGATAGAGGAAATCAACCAATTTTGGCCATAAAATTTTACCAATTCTGACAATGGAAATCTACCAATTCTGATGGTGGAAATCACAAATTCTGACAGTAAAACTTTACTAATTTTAACTTTACTTTTTTAATTTTTTTAGCCAAGTAGGAATAATTTCAACTTAAAAAATAAACTCAACTTGTTCTAAATGGGATTATACCAAAATCGAGGCATGGGATTTTCTAAATTTTTACACAATTCTAAAGGAGAAAGTAGTTTCAACCATTTCATACATTTTTGAATCGGTAGCGCTTGTTTTTATTTTTTTCTAGCCAAGTCAAAAAATGCAGAATTCAAAAAATTCATTCAGCTCAGTTCAGTTAAAATTTTAACAATATCTAGAGGTCAAATTATTACAGTATTTTTACAATTTTGTAGGCTAACATACTTTCGACAATTTTGGAAAATTTTGAATCGCTAGCAATAGTAATTATTATTATTATTATTATTATTATTATTAATAGTTTTTAATTTTTTTTGCGAAGGAGGAAAATGTAAAATTTCAAAAATTAATTCAGCTCAGTTCAATTGAGATTTCAAGAAAATCTGGACATGAATTTTTCCATAATTTTCACAGTTTTCTAGGGGAATATACTTTTGACAATTTTGGAAAATTTTGAATCGCTAGCAATAGTTTCTATATTTTTTTTTGCAAATGAGGAAAATGTAAAATTTCTAAAATTAATTCAGCTCAGTTCAATTGAGATTTCAAGAAAATCTGGACATGAATTTTTCGAAAATTTTCACAGTTTTCTAGGGGAATATACTTTTGACAATTTTGGAAAATTTTGAATCGCTAGCAATAGTTTTTATATTTTTTTTTTGCGAATGAGAAAAATGTAAAATTTCAAAAATTAATTCAGCTCAGTTCAGTTAAAATTTCAACAAAATCTAGAAATGGAATTTTTCCAAAATCTTCACAGTTTTGTAGGCGGACGTACTTTCGACAATTTTGGAAAATTTTGAATCGCTAGCAATAGTTTTTAATTTTTTTTTTTGGCGAAGGAGGAAAATGCGGAATTTCAAAAATTAATTCAGCTCAGTTCAGTAAAGATTTCAACAAAATCTAGAAATGGAATTTTTCCAAAATTTTCACAGTTTTGCAGGCGAACATACTTTCGACAATTTTGGAAAATTTTGAATCGCTAGCAATTGTTTTTATATTTTTTTTTTGCGAAGGAGGAAAATGTAAAATTTCAAAAATTAATTCAGCTCAGTTCAGTTAAAATTTCAACAAAATCTAGAAATGGAATTTTTCCAAAATCTTCACAGTTTTGTAGGCGGACGTACTTTCGACAATTTTGGAAAATTTTTAATCGCTAGCAATAGTTTTTAATTTTTTTTTTTGGCGAAGGAGGAAAATGCGGAATTTCAAAAATTAATTCAGCTCAGTTCAGTTAAGATTTCAACAAAATCAAGTAATGGAATTTTTCCAAAATTTTCAGTTTTGCAGACGAACATACTTTAGACAATTTTGAAAAATTTTGAAACGCTAGCAATAGTTTTTATATTTTTTTTTGTGAAGGAGGAAAGTGCAGAATTTCAAAAATTAATTCAGCTAAGTTCAGTTAAGATTTCAACAAAATATAAACTATGAATTTTTCCAAAATGTTTACAGTTTGTAGGCGAACATACTTTCGACAATTTTGGAAAATTTTGAAACGCTAACAATAGTTTTTATATTTTTTTTGCGAAGGAGGAAAATGCAGAATTTCAAAAATTAATTCAGCACAGTTCAGTTAAGATTTCAACAAAATCTAGAAATTGAATTTATCCAAAATTTTCACAGTTTTGCAGGCGAACATACTTTCGACAATTTTGGAAAATTTTAAATCGCTAGCAATAGTTTTTATATTTTTTTTGCGAAGGAGGAAAATGATGTATTTCAAAAATTAATTCATCTCAGTTCAGTTAAGATTTCAACAAAATCTATTAACGGAATTTTTTCAAAATTTTCACAGTTTTGCAGGCGGACATACTTTCGACAATTTTGGAAAATTTTGAATCGCTAGCAATAGTTTTTAATTTTTTTTTTTGGCGAAGGAGGAAAATGCGGAATTTCAAAAATTAATTCAGCTCAGTTCAGTTAAGATTTCAACAAAATCTAGAAATGGAATTTTTCCAAAATTTTCACAGTTTTGCAGGCGAACATACTTTCGACAATTTTGGATAATTTTGTATCGCTAGCAATTGTTTTTAATTTATTTTTTGCGAAGGAGGAAAATGCGTTTTTTTTTTATAAATTCACCATAGGTCTGTTAATGGTTTTTCTCTTGGGAATGTCAGCATAATTTTTACATCTCCCTGTACAACTTCCAATGATTTATAAACCGAAAAAAAGACGAAAACTCCACCGAATTTTCATTAATTTGAACAAAGCCACATCGACATTTTTATCAAAACGTGAATGTTTTCGACGCCATCTAGTTGTGTCAAATAGCCTGAAACCGGTCTACAGTTGTCATCGATGAGAAACAATAATTTATGCTTAAAGAATTCTCTTTGTCTTCAACCAGTAAACAAAAAAAAATAGTTTTTGTAAGACTTAATTTTTGTTGAATATTTTAAATTTTGAGTTAAGTCTTACTATTATCATTAATAATATATTAAATTTGGAACGCAATTTTTGAATATTAAATTTAGAAGCGGTACATATTAGAAAATTACTTTTTTTCGCATACACACACACACACACACACGGTTATATTATTAGATATTTGTTACTTGTCACAGTAAGCGCGATGGAATTTCCTGCACGTTTGAATATTTTCCGACGGTTTGCTGCTTCCTAGTAATGCGCGATTATATAGCATTTGTATGAATTAAATATTTCAACGTACTTCACCGACGCTATGACATTAAACACTTCGCGGTTTTACACGAGAAATATTCAATGCATGCATTTAGCACTCTTCAAAAATAACTTAATTAAATCATTCCAGATATTAGTAATACACAATACTATGCGGTAATATATATAATCACGGATTATTGTGACGGTTACAATGATGTTAACTATTTCAACCACAAAAAAAAACATGACTTTCATCAAATTTTTTCAAACACAAAAAACAAACCTTTCAAAATCCACAACAGCCTCCAATTATCATAAAACTTTTCAATACAAAATCAGTTTTTGTTTCAGGGCGGATGAGGTGTAGGATGGATCGAGTAGATTCAAGGGTTCGATTCCCATTTGAAGGTGGATTCGATAATTCAAAATTTTTAATTTTAAAAAATTCGCAACTCGCACGAAAATTGTTGGATTTTTAAACAAACAAAATTATTTTGAAAGAATGATGTTTCCTAAACTAAATAAATTTTTTGTAGAATTTTACCTGCACAATTTATATTTATTTCAATTTTTTGTTGTGGATTCAACAATTCAAAATTTAGAATTTTAAAAAATTCGCAACTCGCATGAAAATTGTTGGATTTTTAAAAACCAAAATTATTTAGAAAGTATGATGTTTCCTAAACTAATTAAATTTTTTTTGTAGAATTTTACCAGCACGATTTATATTTATTTCAATGTTTTTCGTTGCGGATTCGATAATTAAAAATTTTAAATGTTAAAAAATTCGCAACTCGCAAGAAAATTGTTCGATTTTTAAAAACCAAAATTATTTTAAAAGAATGATGTTTCCCAAACTATATAAAAATTTTGTGGAATTTTACCTGCACGATTTATATTTATTTCGATTTTTTTGTTGTGGATTCAACAATTCAAAATTTATAATTTTAAAAAAATTCGTAACTCGCACAAAAATTGTTGGATTTTAAAAAAACAAAATTATTTTGAAAGAATGATGTTTCCTAAAGTAAATAACAATTTTGTAGAATTTTGCCTGCATGATTTAAATTCTTGAATAGTTTCGCCCACTTTTGGGAATGTTTATTATTTTACTGCCGGTAAAACCATGCGGAAGATCGCATCTGTTACTACGTGGCAACCAAATTGAACAACTCACCGCTTTTTAACCGCAAACACCTATTTGAAACAGTAATTACGTCTATAAATATAATTTTTTTTAAATGGAAAAAGAAACGGTACGTTACTGTTCCGATCTGATTCGAGGTGATTCTTGATGAATTTTTTCTTTCATCTCGTACGCGGACGGTTAATTAGAGGGTCGTCCCTGTGGGAGAAGAAGAAGAAGAGCGTAATGGACGCTTCCAATAAATTTATAAGGCCGTCGGGGAGAACGGCTCTTCTCTCTCTTTTTTTTTCGAACCGGCGCGCGGTTTGCTTCGGCATCATCTTTACACGAATTGATCGCCGATTAAAGGGATTTCGGTGTGTGTACTCTTTTGAAATATCGGACCCATAACCGTGCACCTACCAGCAAGTGCAACTTGTTAACAGCTACACGAGTTTCGCATCGTTTTGTAACGCAGCAGCAGATGTGAATTGGTTCTCAATCAAAGTTTATCACTTGATGGAAATGTAATCACGTGATGATCTTGGTTGGTTAGAGGTTTTGAGGTCTTAAGGTGGGTATTTTTTTTAAGGTACATGACCAAAAGGTTATCTAAAAATGTTGAGAAATAAATCGAGGAATCGTTGCTTCAAAAATTGTTTGGGAAGTTCATCGCGATGACTTGATGGAAATGTAATCGCATGAACTTAAAAGTGATGATCTTGGTTGGTTAGGGGTTTTTGAGGTCTTGTGGCAAGTATTTTTTTCCACACTTTTGAAAATAAATTGAAGTATCACAGCTTCAAAAATTGTTTGGGAAGTTCATTGCTTAATACATCTCTTAATTTTTGAAGTTGTTGTTATAAATACAGCCCCAAAAATTGATTAATTTTAGAATTTGTTATAATTATAGACATCATTCTTAAAATGATGAATACTATGGAGTAATCAATAACCGTTGCATTAATTTAGATAAAATATGTTTCCTTGATAAATATTCACAAATAAAAATTGTATTATGAGAAGTTAGTCATAAACGCGAAAATAAAATGTGCATCTAATCTTAAAAGCAACAACTGATACAGAATCGTGTAACACAAGAGAGAAGAAGAAAAAAAACCCAATTCGCACAACACACGATTCGCTGAACAAACGGATGAATCATATCGCCGATATACAGTCTCAAGAAACTTGAATGACTAAACTCGCGCTCAGGCCTAACGAAATAGCGTCTCCGGCATCCCGAAGAATAAACAACACTAAATATGAATGTTGGCTCATTACACGAGGGCAGACATTGTTGCGGCCGGCCGTGAACCAACACAAACCGTATTCTCATGTCAGAAATTATATTTATTACACATGCACACCACACTAATTCCGTGCGTATGCGGGCCTCCTGTGCCCAAAGGGCGCTCTAGCCCTTAGCGAGAAAACGTTCCGGAGAGAGGAGGAGGGGGGATGTGCCCTCGTGTGAGGGACCCACAGATGGATTGATTGAGGAAACGCACGCACGTTCGAGTGCTTTAAATAAGGGTCGATTCGTTCAACGTCTTTATTAAATGTTTAATTTAATAAAATTGACTATCAGAATTGGTAAGATTTCCTCTATCAAAATCGGTAGATTCACTCTGTCAGAATTGGTAGATTTCCATGGCCAGAATTTGTGGATTTTCACTGTCAAAATTCGTAGAGTTTTACTACCAGAATTGGTGGATTTCCTCTGTCAAAATTGGTAGATTTCTTCTGTCAGAATTGGTAGATTTCCTCTATCAGAATTGGTAGATTTCCACTGCCAGAATTTGTGGATTTTCACTGTCAAAATTCGTAGAGTTTTACTATCAGAATTGGTGGATTTCCTCTGTCAAAATTGGTAGATTTCCTCTATCAAAATCGGTAAATTTCCTCTGTCAAAATTGGTAGGATTTCCTCTATCAAAATCGGTAGATTTCCTCTATCAGAATTGGTAGATTTCCACTGCCAGAATTTGTGGATTTTCACTGTCAAAATTCGTAGAGTTTTACTACCAGAATTGGTGGATTTCCTCTGTCAAAATTGGTAGATTTCTTCTGTCAGAATTGGTAGATTTCCTCTATCAGAATTGGTAGATTTCCACTGCCAGAATTTGTGGATTTTCACTGTCAAAATTCGTAGAGTTTTACTATCAGAATTGGTGGATTTCCTCTGTCAAAATTGGTAGATTTCCTCTATCAAAATCGGTAAATTTCCTCTGTCAAAATTGGTAGGATTTCCTCTATCAAAATCGGTAGATTTCCTCTATCAGAATTGGTAGATTTCCACTGCCAGAATTTGTGGATTTTCACTGTCAAAATTCGTAGAGTTTTACTGCCAGAATTGGTGGATTTCCTCTATCAAAATCGGTAGATTTCCTCTATCAGAATTGGTAGATTTCCACTGCCAGAATTTGTGGATTTTCACTGTCAAAATTCGTAGAGTTTTACTACCAGAATTGGTGGATTTCCTCTGTCAAAATTGGTAGATTTCTTCTGTCAGAATTGGTAGATTTCCTCTATCAGAAATGGTAGATTTCCACTGCCAGAATTTGTGGATTTTCACTGTCAAAATTCGTAGAGTTTTACTACCAGAATTGGTGGATTTCCTCTGTCAAAATTAGTAGATTTCCTCTGTCAGAATTGGTAGATTTCCACTGCCAGAATTTGTGGATTTTCACTGTCAAAATTCGTAGAGTTTTACTGCCAGAATTGGTGGATTTCCTCTATCAGAATTGGCAGATTTCCTCTGTCAAAATTGGTAGATTTCTTCTGTCAGAATTGGTAGATTTCCTCTATCAGAATTGGTAGATATCCACTGCCAGAATTTGTGGATTTTCACTGTCAAAATTCGTAGAGTTTTACTACCAGAATTGGTGGATTTCCTCTATCAGAATTGGCAGATTTCTTCTGTCAAAATTGGTAGATTTTTTCTGTCAGAATTGGTAGATTTCCTCTATCAGAATTGGTAGATTTCCACTGCCAGAATTTGTGGATTTTCACTGTCAAAATTCGTAGAGTTTTACTATCAGAATTGGTGGATTTCCTCTGTCAAAATTGGTAGATTTCCTCTATCAAAATCGGTAAATTTCCTCTGTCAAAATTGGTAGGATTTCCTCTATCAAAATCGGTAGATTTCCTCTATCAGAATTGGTAGATTTCCACTGCCAGAATTTGTGGATTTTCACTGTCAAAATTCGTAGAGTTTTACTGTCAGAATTGGTGGATTTCCTCTACCAGAATTGGCAGACTTCCACTGCCAGAATTTGTGGATTTCCACTGTCAGAATTGGTGAAGTTTTACTGTCAAAATTGGTAGATTTGCACTGTCAGAATTGGCAGATTTCCACTGCCAGAATTTGTATATTTCCGCTGTCAAAATTGGCAGATGTTCACTATCAGAATTGGTAGAGTTTTACTATCAGAATTGGTAGAGTTTTACTATCAGAATTGGTAGAGTTTTACTATCAGAACTGGTAGATTTTTTTTATCAGAATTGGTAGATTTCCACTGCTAGAATTTGTGGATTTCCACTATCAGAACTGGTAAGAAAATCCTATGCCTAGATTTTGGTATAATTCCATTTAAACCAAGTTGAGTTCATTTTTTAAGTTGCACATATTTCCACTTGGCAAAAAAATTGAAAAACAAGTGCTACCGATTCAAAAATGTTCAAAATGGTTGAAACCACTTTCTCCTTTAGAATTGTGTAAAAAATTAGAAAATTCCGTGCACAGATTTTGGTACAATTCCATTTAAACCAAGTTGAGTTCATTTTTTAAGTTGCACATATTTCCACTTCGCCAAAAAAATTGAAAAACAAGTCCTACCGATTTAAAAATGTTCAAAATGGTTGAAAGTACATTCTCCTTTAGAATTGTATAAAAATTTTGAAAATCCCATGTCTAGATTTTGGTACAATCCCATTTTAACCAAGTTGAGTTCATTTTTTAAGTTGCACATATTTCCACTTGGCTAAAAAAATTGAAAAACAAGTGCTACCGATTCAAAAATATATAAAATGGTTGAAACTACTTTCTCCTTTAGAATTGTGTAAAAATTTTGAAAATCCCATGTCTAGATTTTGGTACAATCCCATTTTAACCAAGTTGAGTTCATTTTTTAAGTTGCACATATTTCCACTTCGCCAAAAAAATTGAAAAACAAGTCCTACCGATTTAAAAATGTACAAAATGGTTGAAAGTACATTCTCCTTTAGAAATGTATGAAAATTTGAAAAATTCCATGCCTAGATTCCGACAGAATCCCATTTGAATCGAGTCGAGTTATTTTGTAAGTTCCGAATTTTTCAAGTTGGCTAACTCCAACGAAAAACAATTGCTAAACTTTTCTGGCTTGGAGTCAATCCTAGACCAAGATTATTTAAGGTTAGTTCGGTTCGTGCGAGTCGGCCCACATTTTAATTTATAGTATTAAGTAATTGGTGCGTCTGGGACGGACGTACAGGAAGAGTATTGCCGCACACACACACACAGAATTAATTCCGTTGTTCTTGATGCCTCATCCTCTCGTTGCAAACGCAACTAGTTTATCACGTAATCATCACTTAATAACATTCATCTTTCTAATTAGTTACGTAATCGTAGAAAAAGTTGAAAGGATGCCATTTCTTTGTTTTCTTCGCGCGTCACTTTTCCTGCTTCAGTTTTCCACCACACAAATAAATAATAATAATAATAATCCATTTATTGGACTTACATCAAGTATTCTATCGAAGGTTTGATTTCTTATGAATGAAAAATACGATGAGATTTGAGTACAGCAATTAAATACTTTGCTGGCTAATGCCACGATAAATAGTGAGTGTTATTAGTTAACAAGTGGCTTTAATTGCATTCCAAGTTATTCATTTTCGGGCACGTTTCGGAATATTTGGTCCCTATGTTCGGGTTCGTGTAGAAAAACCCATCACCGACAACACCAACCGTTTTTCGGCTAATTACGATTTTATGGCGCGCACCCCATTGTCGGAATCTGGCGGACTGGAAGGGATCGTATAATGAGATTTTCACTAATTGTAGCCATAAAAGTTGTTGCCCTCGCCGGTTTATGGGACGCCAGGGGTGGCCAACGACAAAACGACACACGATCTCGTTATTTTGCCGCCGAAATCGGGTGTCGTACTTTTTTCCGTATCGACTTTCATGCGGGTATTTTTGCTTGGAGTGCTTCTGCGAATTCGGCCGAGATTTACGACCGTCCAGAATCCGCAACAGATGATGACGAAGACGAGAGGGCCGGACAAAGGAACGCAAAAAAACGGCCACTTCCGACGGATTCATTTCCGAAACCGGACCAGACGTTTTCGAATTAGCGCGGACGAGTGTTACTTTATGGCGGCGGAAGTCGCAAATGCGCAAAGATTTTTGGGATCGTACGTGTGTATACCTGGATCGGTTTAAAGGGCCTCAAAGGCTTGTTAAGTCGCGAGGATCTCTAATGTAGTAATTCTAAACAACTCGAGATGATAGTTAAAACGGCATTCCATTGATGGTCGTTCCCATACCCGTGCTCATGCACTGCTCTCTTCTTCGCCTCCTCCTTCTTTCTCGCCATGGGGATCAATATATTTTATCTAATTTTAAAGGGTCGATAGATTACAGTTTCCCCTTTATAGTCGGATTTCGGCCCGACCAGACACCAATTACACTTACATATAATTAATTATTTACATCGAACACTATAGCTGCATGGTGTATACTTTTCATGGGACAATATAATCTCGCTCCCATATTTATCACTCACATTAAGAGACGCGCGCATTCTTTTAAAACTTTCTTAAACGCTAAAGAATTTGTAATAGCATATAAAAATAAATTCAATTCATAATATTAGTTGTGCAGTTATTGTTGGGCTCATTAAACAGATGCTCATTAAAAACTATGATAAGTTGAAATTGGTGATAGTCCTGAACAGGGGCGGCTCATTATATAGAGCCATTACCTTTAATTTTAAGCTCAGCCAGAATTTTTATTTAATTCTTAAAAACCAGTAGAGTTGTGCATTTTCCCACTTTAAAAAAAAACAGAAAAACAATAGCCACTAACGCCAAATTTTACAAATTTATTCAGAATACATTCCTCTTTAAGATTCCATCAACACGTGGAAGCACCTCATCCTTAAATTTTGAAATAATCACATTTGTACGGACCGGAGTTAATTTTTGAAGTTGTGCTTTTTCCCACTTGTTTAAAAAATAGAAAAACAATTGCCACCAACGCCAAATTTTACAAATTTATTCAGAATACATTCCTCTAAGATTACATCAACACGTGGTAGCACCTCATCCTTAAATTTTGAAATAATCCCATTTGTACG
Source organism: Ocypus olens (assembly GCA_910593695.2). NCBI lineage: Eukaryota > Metazoa > Arthropoda > Insecta > Coleoptera > Staphylinidae > Ocypus > Ocypus olens. The sequence continues at coordinate 56,431,590 of OU343054.1, read as the reverse complement.
GGCCGGAGTTAATTTTTGAAGTTGTGCATTTTCCCACTTGTTTAAAAAATAGTTAAACAATTGCCACCAACGCCAAATTTTACAAATTTATTCAGAATACATTCCTCTTTAAGATTCCATCAACACGTGGAAGCACCTCATCCTTAAATTTTGAAATAATCCCATTTGTACGGACCGGAGTTAATTTTTGAAGTTGTGCATTTTCCCGCTCATTTAAAAAATAGAAAAACAATTGCCACCAACGCCAAATTTTACAAATTTATTCAGAATACATTCCTCTAAGATTACATCAACACGTGGTAGCACCTCATCCTTAAATTTTGAAATAATCCCATTTGTACGGACCGGAGTTAATTTTTGAAGTTGTGCATTTTCCCGCTCATTTAAAAAATAGAAAAACAATTGCCACCAACGCCAAATTTTACAAATTTATTCAGAATACATTCCTCTTTAAGATTCCATCAACACGTGGAAGCACCTCATCCTTAAATTTTGAAATAATCACATTTGTACGGACCGGAGTTAATTTTTGAAGTTGTGCTTTTTCCCACTTGTTTAAAAAATAGAAAAACAATTGCCACCAACGCCAAATTTTACAAATTTATTCAGAATACATTCCTCTAAGATTTCACCAACACGTGGAAACACCTCATCCTTAAATTTTGAAATAATCCCATTTGTACGGGCCGGAGTTAATTTTTGGAGTTGTGCATTTTCCCACTTGTTTAAAAAAATAGAAAAACAATTGCCACCAACGCGAAATTTTACAAATTTATTCAGAATCCATTTCTCTTTAAGATTTCATCAACACGTGGTAACACCTCATCCTTAAATTTTGATATAATCCTATTTGTACGGACCGGAGTTAATTTGAATCGCAGAGATAAATCGTTCTCTCTTTCTTCAAAAAAAGGAGGGGGGGAAGTATATTGTATAACTGGCTCTACCACCAACAAGTTCCACGAGCCGCCGCTGGTCCTGAAGATTCGATTAAGTTTTACGACAACCGCTTGGTCTCTAAACTTTCTAACTTGTCTTCAAACGATTAGATTTTTGTTTTAAATTGTTTGCAACAAAATTAGAAACAATTCCGTTCCATAAATAGGTTATCACGCGCACATAAGACGATGTTTGCAAATGATTATGTTACATTCCTGAACTGTAACAGATATATTCAAGGATGTCGACGTCCGCGTGTGTGCTGCGGTTGAAATTTTTGCAAAAGTAAGTAAATCCCACATTTCTTCGTTTTCGCAAATCAAGATGCGCGTTTTATTCACCCAGAGGTACTCCAGTTTCTTCTTAAAGATGGAACACCGCGCACGACTCATCACAATCTGTAATTATAATTCTTTGCTTTATCGTATGGAAAATGTTCGTGTTAAGTTTTAATCAAAAAAAAAAAATTTCGTTGCGAGTAGGTGGTCAAGTTGAGGATGTGCCGGTGTAATTTATTCCCTTTCGGGAACGCCGAAGGGAAGTGGGCCCCGTGTAATTATCAACCCTAATATCTGAACATTACACTATCTTCAGGTACGATTGGGTCGGCGGCTGAATCGATGGGAACTGACCGACCCTCCGACACGAATCAATGAGTTATGATTTCCTTCATACCTACACAATACTAGTTTTAACACCTAATCGAATGTTAGGGACATTTATTTCATTTCTAATAGTTATCGCCCTTCCAAATATGTAAATTTTAAAACATTGAATTTTTTATTTTTACTTGGCGAGCACAACAGAATTTTCCAAATCCGGCCATTCGTTTAAAAGTTACGCCCAAAAAATCGAAAACAATTGAAGATATAATTTCAGATTTTCACTTTATCCGCATATTTGCGACCATTGCAATCTATAGGTGCGAGAATTTTTAAAATTCGTTCATTCAATCAAGAGCTACAGTAAAAAAAATAAAAAAACAGTTGAATTCTGAATTTAATTTTTACTTTTTCTAAAGCTATTTGATGCGTACAGCACAATTTTAGAAGAATTTTCCAAATCCATTCATTCACTCAAAAGGTATGTTCAAAAAATCAAAAACAATTGAAGTTCTAATTTCGGTTATTCACCTTATCCGCATATTTGCGATGATTGTAATCGATTGCTTCACGAATTTTCAAAATCTGTTCGTTCAATCAAGAGCTGTAGCAAATAATCAAAAAAAAAATTGAATTCCGAATTTCATTTTTTACTCCATCTAAAGCTATTTGATGCGTACAACACAATTTTTGAAGAATTGTCCAAATTCGGTCATTTCTTTAAAAGTTACGCACAAAAAATCCAAAACAATTGAAGATATAATTTCAGATTTTCACTTTATCCGCATATTTGCGACCATTGCAATCTATAGGTGCGAGAATTTTTAAAATCCGTTCATTCAATCAAGAGCTACAGTAAAAAAATAAAAAAACAATTGAATTCTGAAGTTTATTTTTACTTTTTCTAAAGCTATTTGATGCGTACAGTACAATTTTAGAAGAATTTTCCAAATCCGCTCATTCACTTAAAAGGTATGTTCAAAAAATCGAAAACAATTGAAGTTCTAATATCGGTTGTTCACTTTATCCGCATATTTGCGATAATTGTAATCGATTGCTGGAAAAATTTTCAAAATCTGATCATTCGATCAAGAGCTATAGTGAAAAAATCCAAAAAATAATTGAATTTCGAATTTTATTTTTCGTTTTATTTGATCCACTTGACGAGTACAACATGGTTCTTGAAGAATTTTCTAAATTCGGTTATTCGTTTAAGAGATACGCATAAAAAATCAAAAACAATTGAAGATCTAATTTCATTTTTCCACCTTATCCATATATTTGCAACTGTTGCAATCTATCGGTGGAAGAATTTTTCAAATCTGCTTAATCAATCAAAAACCGCAGTAAAAAAAAAATAAAAAAAACAATCGAATTCAAAATTTAATTTTTTACTCCATCTAAAGCTATTTGATGTGTACAACACAATTTTTGAAGAATTGTCCAAAACCGGTCATTCATTTAAAAGTTACGCTTAAAAAATCGAAAACAATTGAAGAACTAATTTCAGTTTTTCACCTTATCTATACATTTGCGAGCATTCCAATCCACTGGTATAAGAATTTTTAAAATCTGTTCATTCAATCAAAAGCTACAGTAAAATAATCGAAAAACAATTGAATTCCGAATTTAATTTTTTACTCTATCTAAAGCTATTTGATGCGTACAACACAATTTTTGAAGAATCGTCCAAAACCGGCAATTTATTTAAAAGTTACGCTTAAAAAATCGAAAACAATTGAAGAACTAATTTCAGTTTTTCACCTTATCTATACATTTGCGAGCATTCCAATCCACTGGTATAAGAATTTTTAAAATCTGTTCATTCAATCAAAAGCTACAGTAAAATAATCGAAAAACAATTGAATTCCGAATTTCATTTTTTACTCTATCTGAAGCTATTTGATGCGTACAACACATTTTTTGAAGAATCGTCCAAAACCGGCAATTCATTTAAAAGTTACGCGGAAACAATTGAAAATCCAATTTGAGTTTTCTACCTTTTCCAAATATCTGGGATGATTGCAATCTATCGGCGAAAGAATTTTTCAAATCTGTTCATTGAATCGAGAGCTGCAGTAAAAAAATCAAAAAAACAATTGAATTCCGAATTTCATTTTTTGCTCTATCTTAAAATATTTGACGCGTACAGTACAATTTTTGAAGAATTTTCAAAATCCGGTCATTCGTTTAAAAGTTACGCACAAAAAATCGAAAACAATTGAAGGTGGAATTCCGTGTTTACGTCGTACCTTACAATTGTCGTAAATGCAATTGATTTATGGGAAACATTTTCAAAATCTAGTCATCCGTTCAAGAATTATTATCAATACAGAGTTTCTCGTTTTGCACGGTTTGGTAATAATCGGCGCACGTGTTGATTCGTTTTAAAATTAGCAATTATATCCTGGCTGAATTTTTCAGTAGCGCGTTCGCCTGTGGAGGTCTGAAGGAAAAAAGAAAGGAACGTAAGACACCGGATGTATGAAGTTACACGAGCATTCGCACATTCGTACGAACGTGTATAAATATTTATTTTTATTGTTATCTACGCTACTCCACTTAAGGAATTTCGGTTACGGACTCGTTATCGGATGCATTTTAAAAAATTAAATGTTCCAACGGACTTTTCCTGTTTGCTCCCGTTTGTCGTTTGTTTGTGCAATCCGCTCCGCAGGATCATTACATCATTTTATCATCTAACGGATTCTAAAAAAATAATGCCCAAACAAGAATTTAAAAAGTTTTTTTTTTCCGTATACAAAAAAAGTTGTATACCCACCCAATTATTTCTCGCTGGTTAAATGCGGTAACCCGAGAATTCTTTGAGGGCATTCGAGTACCAGAATTTCGCATGCGGGTGGAGTTGGTGCGTGGGAGGGCTGAAATAATGACGGAAGAACGACGGTATGAGAAAATCTGCGAGAGAGCGATGATGCGGGAATATTTGTGCAGCTTTTCCGTGTTAATCTGGCGATTTCGGATCCGTTAATTGTTTGTGCACTTCTATGGCCGGGCTGTCCTAGCTTTTTTTGGCCTGGGGGAAGGAATCGCCCTAATTCGAGCCCGCACGGCCACTCCGGCACACACGCCATGCTAATTAAAAACAATTAAGACTATTACTTTCAAATACATTCATCAAGTCATACGGGGAACTCCGCATGGGATTATCTCACGCAAAGAAATTTCAATTCGGCGTCATGCGATGATGACGGTAATAAGGGATGGATCGATCAATCCAGACTGTTGGAAGAGTGAAAATTACATCGCATTTAACGATTTTAAAAGTTGTAAAACGATAATCAGAATTTTAGACAAACAAATAATATTTTTTTAGTTTTCTTGCGGAAATCAAAAAGTTACGGAAAACTTTTATTAACAAAATATGTTGGTTTCTTCATCGCCTTCAATAGTAGTGCAAATGTTTTTCTGATATTTTCGTAGCTAAAAAAATATCGGAAAAAAACAAAAAACGCTTAAGGTAAACACCCACTTCCGGTATATGAAATTTCACCAAAATTTCGTCAATCCTCCGAAATGTCAAATAAAACACATACTCAAAGTTTAGTTTGGAAATTTTCGTTAATTTTTGAGATACGGAGTTTAAAAAAAAAAAGTCGAAATCTTCTCTGGCGACCTCGGAACGGATATTTCCGTTGAAATTTCGAATTCGAAAACAGTAATTTCTCGTACTGAGAAAGTAAACATATTTTTAGTCCCGAGAATGATAAATAATATATTTAGGATTGTTATTTAAACGTTATAAAAAGATTAAAAAGAAAATACTAAACGCGCAACGCATGTTTAATGCCGCGGCAAAACCGGAAGAGCTGCAAAGCTGAAAATTTCACAAAAAATGTATAAAAATTAATGAGGACGATTTTGAAAATTCCACCGCGATATATACAGGGTGTCCCACCGAAACCGCACATTAAAAGTATTCACATGTTTTCTGCCACGACAAGAACGGGAAGAGCTGCGAAGCTGAAAATTTCACAAAATATTTGCAAAAATTAATAAGGACGATTTTGAAAATTCCACCGCAGTATATACAGGATGTCCCACCGAAACCGCACATTAAAAGTATTCACATGTTTTCTGCCACGACAAGAACCGGAAGAGCTGCGAAGCTGAAAATTTCACAAAATACTTGTAAACATTAATGAGGACGATTTTGAAAATTCCACCGCGATATATACAGGGTGTCCTACCGAAACCGCACATTAAAAGTATTCACATGTTTTCTGCCACGACAAGAACCGGAAGAGCTGCGAAGCTGAAAATTTCACAAAATATTTGCAAGAATTAATGAGGACGATTTTGAAAATACCACCGCGATATATACAGGGTGTCCCACCGAAACCGCACATTAAAAGTATACGCGTGTTTTCTGCCACGACAAGAACCGGAAGAGCTGCGAAGCTGAAAATTTCACAAAATACTTGTAAACATTAATGAGGACGATTTTGAAAATTCCACCGCGATATATACAGGGTGTCCTACCGAAACCGCACATTAAAAGTATTCACATGTTTTCTGCCACGACAAGAACCGGAAGAGCTGCGAAGCTGAAAATTTCACAAAATATTTGCAAGAATTAATGAGGACGATTTTGAAAATTCCACCGCGATATATACAGGGTGTCCCACCGAAACCGCACATTAAAAGTATACGCGTGTTTTCTGCCACGACAAGAACGGGAAGAGCTGCGAAGCTGAAAATTTCACAAAATATTTGCAAAAATTAATGAGGATGATTTTGAAAATTCGACCGCAATATATACAGGGTGTCCCATCGAAACGAGTAGTTTGACTTGAAAGTGATAAACAATTATTGGATATCTAAGGTGGAAACTGCTTTGAGCAGCTCACGATTGATTCTTATTTTGGCTTTTATGACATTACATTTTGTTATAAAAAACATTTCAGACGAAAACTGCTTTTAGCATCTCTCGATTCTCATTTTGGCTTTTATAAAATTAAATTATTCATCATCTCCTTCTCTCCGCGGAGACTTTTTCCGTTGGGGAAGTGCGGTTATTGCATTAAAATACGAGTTCCGGTTTACTAATAAGGCCCCATTGTGACTCAGAACTCGCTTCCTACCCTTCCTCGCACACTCAAGCGCGTACGTAACACACAAACGGGTCTTCCAGAATCGAAAAAGTCGCGCCTTTATTCTTATCGCGCATGAAAGAAAGTCTTCATCGTTTTCATATAAACACCCGGAGGTCAAAGTTTTCAACGGGGTGGACTTTTTCCGTCTGCTGCCCCGTCCACAAAAAAAAAACACAACAATGGTTAAGGTTTTAGTAAAGAAACATAGAAGTCTTTTAAGATACTAATTTTTCTATCACTGAATACATAACGTTAGTGGCTAAGAAAGAAACATAGAAGACTCCGTAGCATCGTGTACTATTTTTTCTATCACGTTAGTGATAAATCCAAAGATCAACTCGAGTTTCGGAAGTTAAATTCAAGCAGACTCTCACGTGACGAGCGATAATAAAATTTCGGCTTGCACATTCGCGTTCCGCAACAACAACAATACATCGATACAAAAACGGAAAGTGGGTGCATTCCGCCACCAACACAGCACTTTGATAAGATTAGATTGTGTTCGACGTGTTGAGCGGCATAAATACAGATCACTTTACCGCCTCTCTAAGCACGTCTTCGTGTTACCATCGAAGAGTATCAAAACTTTGTTGCATGGTGTCCTTCGTTGTATTCTTGGGCCGTTCCCACGATAAGGGATTTATATTATTAATTTTTTCCCGATAACGGAGGGGCCCCCGTAAAGCGCCGTCTCACTCCGACAGAAACGCCTTTCCCGTGTAATAATGTTACTTTATGACTGAAGGGGGACGCGGGGGAACGCGTCCAAGTTTCGTATTAGGTTTGATATTTTAATACTAATATATAGGCGTCCTCCTCGGCGGCGCGCCGCAATTTAACTTCATTCAAGAGTCGAGAGGGCCCCACTGTGAAGAACTTGTCGTACCTAATGGGAATAACTCTTGCCGGGCCCCCCGAACGAAGAGAGGAAATTCTTTAAGGAAACACGTGATTATTTCGAAATCCGAAACGTTTTGAAATAACACGAATATTTAGAAAAAGAATTGATACTGCAATAGAAGCAATTGAACAGAAGATGCGTGATTTTTCCTTAGGGTAAAAGCCCTCGGGATAAAACCCACCAAGGGAAAAATATCTATTTTTTCACAAACGAGATATTTCAAGAGTAAAAGGTAAGATTTCAACCAAATCTAGACGTGGAATTATTCCAATGTTTTCGCAGTTTTATAGGGAACATACTTTCGACAATTTTGGAAAATTTTGTATCGCTAGCAATTGTTTTTAATTTTTTTTAGCCAAGTGGAAATATGTGCAACTTAAAAAATGAACTCAACTCGGTTCAAATGGGATTGTAACAAAATCTAGACACGGGGTTTTCTACATTTTTATACAATTCTGAAGTGCTCGCTCCAAAACCGCCAAATTGCGGGCCATTTTGCGCGTCAATTTCTAACAGGAGACTCCAAAACCGTTCATTCCAAAACCGCTCGCTCCAAAGTCGATCGCTCCAAAATTAATCACTCTAAAACCGTTCGCTCCAAAACCGCTCGTTCCAAAACCGCTCGCTCCAAAACCGGTCGCTCCGAAACCTCTCCCTCCAGTACCGTTCGCTCCAAAACCGATCGTTCCAAAACCGCTCGCTCCAAAGTCGATCGCTCCAAAATTAATCACTCTAAAACCGTTCGCTCCAAAACCGCTCGTTCCAAAACCGCTCGCTCCAAAACCGATCGTTCCAAAACCGCTCGCTTCAAAGTCAATCGCTCCAAAATTAATCACTCTAAAACCGTTCGCTCCAAAACCGATCGTTCCAAAACCGCTCGTTACAAAACCGCTCGTTCAAAAACCGCTCGCTCGAAAACCGTTCATTCCAAAACCGCTCGCTCTAAAACCGCTCGCTCCAAAGTCGATCGCTCCAAAATTAATCACTCTAAAACCGTTCGCTCCAAAACCGCTCGCTCCAGAACCGTTCGCTCTAGAACCGTTCGCTCCAAAACCGATCGTACCAAAACCGCCCGCTCCAAGACCGCCCGCCCCGAAACCGCCAATTTGTAACAAGAGACTACTAGAAGAATGTACTTTCAGCCATTTTGTACATTTTTTAATCGGCAGCACTTGTTTTTAATTTTTTTAGCCAAGTGGATAAATGCAGAATTACAAAAATTAATTCAGCGCAGTTCAATTAAGATTTCAACAAAAGCTAGACGTGGAATTTTTCCAATGTTTTCGCAGTTTTGTAGGGGAATATATTTTCGACAATTTTGGAAAATTTAGAATCAGTAGCAATTGTTTTTAATTTTTTTTTTGCCAAGTAGGAAAATGCAGAATGTCAAAAATTAATTCAGCTCAGTTCAGTAAAGATTTCAACAAACTTAGAACATCAAACATTCTATGAATAGCTGTCAAAAATCACCAGAATAATTGTTAAATAACACCTGAAATAGTGTCAAACATCACATGAAGAACTCTCAAACATCACTTGAAAATTGTCAAAAATTACTCAAAAAAGTGTTCAAATTGCCATGAATAACTGTCAAACATTATCGAAATTACTGTCAAAACCACCTGAATAACTGTCAAAAATCACCCAAAAACGAGTGTTCAAATTGCCCTAAATAACTGTCAAAAATCACCTGAATACTGTCAAAAATTACATAAATAACTGTCAAAAATATCCTAAAATCTATCAAAAAATCACCTAAATTACTGCTAAACATCACCTGAATAACTGTCAAAAATCACCAGCAAAAAGTTTTCAAGTTGACCTAAAAAATTGTCAAACACCACATGAAAACGGTCAAACATCACCTGAAAACTGTCAATCATCACCTGAAAATTGTCAAAAATCACCTAAAATCTATCAAAAAATCGCCTAAATTACTGCTAAACATCACCTGAATAACTGTCAAAAATTACCAGCAAAAATGTTTTCAAGTTGACCTAAAAAATTGTCAAACACCACCTGAAAACGGTCAAACATCACCTGAAAATTGTCAAAAATCACCTAAGTAACTGTCAAACATCATCTGAAAACTGTCAAACATCACCTTAATTGGAATATCTACAATGTTTTCACAGTTTCAAAAATTTTGGAAAATTTTGAATCGCTAGCAATTGTTTTAAATATTTTGGCTAAGTGTGAAAATGCATAATTTGAAAACTGGTAAAAATTATACAAAAAGTGTTCAAATTTCCCTGAATAAATGTCAAACATCATCGAATTACTGTCAAAAATTACCTGAATAACCGTGTCAAAAATCACCCAAAAACTAGTGTTCAAATTGCCCTAAATAACTGTCAAACATCACCTGAAAATTGTCAAACATCACCTAAAAACTGTCAAACATCACCTGAATAACGTCAATATTCACCCAAAAAAGTGTTCAAATTGCCCTAATTAACTGCCAAACACCACTTGAAAACTGTCAAACATCAACTAAAAACTGTCAAACATCACCTGAAAACTGTCAAACATCAGCTGAATAACGTCAAATTTCACCAAAAAAAGAGTTCAAATTGCCCTAATTAACTGTCAAACACCACTTGAAAACTGTCAAACATCAACTAAAAACTGTCAAACATCACCTGAAAACTGTCAAACATCAGCTGAATAACGTCAAATTTCACCAAAAAAAGAGTTCAAATTGCCCTAATTAACTGTCAAACACCACCTGAAAACTGTCAAACATCGCCTGAAAACTGTCAAACATCACCTAAAAACTATCAAACATCACCTGAAAACTGTCAAACATCACCTAAAAACTATCAAACATAACCTGAAAATTGTCAAACGTCTCCTGAAAACTGTCAAACATCACCTGAAAATTATCAAACATCACCTAAATAACTGTCAAACATCACCTGAATAACTGTTATAAAATCACCAACAAAAAGTTTTCAAATTGACCTAAATATCTGTCAAACATCACCTGAAAATTTAAAAAATCACTTAAATAACTGTCAAACACCACCTGAAAACTATTATAAAATCACCTAAATAACTGTCAAAAATCACCAAAAAAAGTTTTCAGATTGACCTAAATAACTGTCAACCACTAGAATAACTGTCAAAAATCACCAAAATAAAGTGTTCAAATTGACCTAAATAACTGTCAAACATCACTTGAAAACTGTCAAACATTATCTAAAAATTGTTAAACATCACCTGAAAACTGTCAAACATCACCTGAAAATTGGCAAACATCACCTGAAAATTGTTAAACATCACCTGAAAACAGTCAAACATCACGTGAAAATTATTAAACATCACCTGAAAACTGTCAGACATCACCTGCAAATTGTCAAACATCACCTGAACTGTTAAACATTACCCGAATTGGAACGTTTCCAATGTTTTCACAGTTTTGTATGGGAATATACTTTCAAAAATTTTGGAAAATTTTGAATCGCTAGCAATTGTTTTTAATTTGTTTTCGTCAAGTGGGAAAATGCAGAATTAAAAAAAATATATTTCAGCTCAGTCAGTTAAGATTTCAACAAGATCTAGAAGGGGAATTTTTCCAATGTTTTCGCAGTTTTGTAGGGGAATATACTTTCGACAATTTAGGAAAATTTTGAATCGCTAGCAATTGTTTTTAATTTTTTTAGCCAAGTGGGAAAATGCGGAATTTCAAAAATGAATTCAGCTCAGTTCAGTTAAGATTTCGACAAAATCTAGAAGTGGAATTTTTCCAAAATTTTCTCAGTTTTGTAGGCGAACATACTTTCGACAATTTTGGAAAATTTTGAATCGCTAGCAGTTGTTTTTTCATATTTTCAGCCAAGTGGGAATAATTGCAACTTAAAAAATGAACTCAACTTGGATTAAATGGGATTGTACCAAAATCTGGGCATGGAATTTTCTAAATTTTTATACAATTCTGAAGGAGAAAGTACTTTCAACCATTTTGTACATTTTCTCAGCAGTAGCACTTTGTTTAATTTTTTTTTAGCCAAGTGAAAAAATGTAGAATTTAAAAAAATTAATTCATCGCAGTTCAGTTAAGATTTCAACAAAATCTAAACGTGGAATTTTTCCAATGTTTTCGCAGTTTTGTAGGGGAATATACATTTGACAATTTAGGAAAATTTTGAATCGCTGGCAATTGTTTTTAATTTGTTTTCGTCAAGTGGGAAAATGCAGAATTAAAAAAAAATATTTCAGCTCAGTCAGTTACGATTTCAACAAAATCTAGACGTGGAATTTTTCCAAAATTTTCTCAGTTTTGTAGGCGAACATATTTTCGACAATTTTGGGAAATTTTGAATCGCTAGCAATTGTGTTTCATTTTTTCAGCCAAGTGGGAAAATGCAGAATTTTAAAAATTAATTCAACTCAGTTCAGTTAAAATTTCTACAAAATCTAGACGTGGAATTTTTCCAAAATTTTCTCAGTTTTGTAGGCGAACATATTTTCGACAATTTTGGAAAATTTTGAATCGCTAGTAATTGTTTTTCATTTTTTCAGCCAAGTGGGAAAATGCAGAATTTTAAAAATTAATTCAGCTCAGGTCAGTTAAGATTTTAACAAAATCTAAACGTGGAATTTTTCCAAAATTTTCTCAGTTTTGTAGGCGAACATATTTTCGACAATTTTGGAAAATTTTGAATCGCTAGCAATTGTTTTTCCATTTTTTCAGCCAAGTGGGAAAATGCAGAATTTTAAAAAGTAATTCAACTCAGTTCAGTTAAAATTTCTACAAAATCTAGACGTGGAATTTTTCCAATGTTTTCACAGTTTTATAGGGGAATATACTTTCGACAATTTTGGAAAGTTTTGAAGGTTTATAGAACTGTGATTAATATGAATTTTAACGCTACAAAAAGAAATCAATTTGAATTACATTTTATGTAATACCGCCGTGTTGAAAGTGATGTAAGTGTATAAAATATGATGAATATCGACCCGGTGCGGCGAGTAAAAGCTGGACGGCGACGATGATGGTAGGGGGAGAGTTAACAAGAATCCCCTGTTATCTTTGTTCAGTGGATGCAGACAAAACCCGACGCACAGAATCCGAAACGAAAATTTCGGGCCCAGTCAGTCGGTCGAAGCTCAGAACAGGTCGAGCATTCATTGGTGCTTGTGCTCGAGTGGCGAAACGGTGTACCACCACCAGAGAGACAGACAAACTGCTTGACGGACGGTGACTCTCCGACCGGCACGCCAGTAACACAACAACAGCAGTACTGAACATTACTCCCCGAAACACCTCAAGTGCCCGAAAAAAAAAATCAATAATAATAAGAAAGAGACTTAATTTATTTCGTACGAAACAAGACAATCTAGTGAACGTGTGCGCGTGTCTTTCATAACATTTTTTCCCCTCTTCTCTCGCTCTTCTCCCCCAAAACTGAATCTGTGATACAAACCGTCTCGAGAAGAGCAATATGAACAACTTATTCTGCTGTGAAACGACCGCAACCGAGAATAGAGCATATCCCGATCCGATACTGTTGAACGATAAGCGCGTGTTACGGAACCTCCTGAAGACAGAGGAACGGTACATTGTCGCGTCTCACTTTCACAATGTGCAAAAGGAAGTGACGGAACCTATGAGGAAGATCGTGGCCGAGTGGATGATGGAGGTAAGCCTCACCAAAAACTCGGCCTCCTCTTCTCTAGAATTATAGCCTAACATTTTTTAAAAGCATGACCCACACCCCCCAAAAATTGTTTGAGAAAATAGGTAATTTACTTTTTTTTTTCTTTTCTTATTTTAAACGAACGCAACGGCGTGAATTTTATGTTTTGAAGGTTTATCGGCGAAGCCTTCGCGTCTTACCAGTTGCTGGTGTCCATTTAAACTTTAAAGATTTAAAAGACTTTGTGTTTGATGTTTTGGTGTGCCTTCATTGTAATTTGGAATAAACGTCAAACGTCATCCCAATATATTTATCATTTGACTAACGAATGGTCGAAAATTAGTTACGAATTATAAGTATGGTGGTGTAATAAAGTTTTTTTTTGTTGTTTTTTTTTGCGTAGGTGTTTGACAATTCACACACAAAGTTGAAACTGTTTTATTCCAAATTAAAAAAATTATATTGGTAAGAAATGAAAGAAGATAATTTAGAAAAAAATATCTTGCTTAAGAGACCCACCACGATGACTCTCGAGTGTAACGTACCCTGTTTCGGTGCTCGGGGACACTAATTCGAATATAGATGGCGCATTGATGTTTTTTTTGCTCATTTTTGGAAATAAAAATACGTTCACTTCGATTAAATTTTCTATAATAATTAAAAACGCTATGGCTAAGATATTTTATTATGTGTTTACAGTTTCGGCGACTTTAAACTTTCGGCCATTATTGAAAGTACTGGCGATGATGGCTGATCGTAAAAGTTTGATTGAATTTTAACTTATTGTTAAAATCTGGAAAATGAAATTGTTACAATAAGTCCAATTCTTAGGGTTTATCTCAAAAACTAGCGAGGGGGTGTTTTGTTATTTTGCCTGGGGCGTAAACTAGAATCAATTTTTAACAAATTTGGAAATTTTGAAGCTCGCGGCAATTGTTTTTATATTTTTTTATTCTCCCGGAAAGAAATATCCAAAATCAGAATAACATAACTCCAATTTTTAGGGTTTATCTCAAAAACTAGCGAGGGGGTGTTTTGTGATTTCACCTGGGGCGTAAACTAAAATCAATTTTTAACAAATTTGGAAATTTTGAAGCTTGTAGCAACTGTTTTTATATTTTTTTATTCGCCCGGAAAAAAATATCCGAATTCAGAATAACACAACTCCAATTCTTCGGGTTAATCTCAAAAACTAGTGAGGGGGTGTTTTGTGATTTTGCCTCGGTCGTAAACTAGAATCAATTTTTAATAAATTTGGAAATTTTTAAGCTCGTGGCAATTGTTTTTATATTTTTTTATTCGCCCGGAATGAAATATCCGAATTCAGAATAACACAAGTCTAATTCTTAGGGTTTATCTCAAAAACTAGTGAGGGGGTGTTTTGTGATTTTGCCTGGGGCGTAAACTACAATCAATTTTTAATAAATTTGGATATTTTGAAGCTTGTGGCAATTGTTTTTATAATTTTTTATTCTCATGGAAAAAAATATCCAAAATCAGAATAAGATAACTCCAATTTTTAGGGTTTATCTCAAAAACTAGCGAGGGGGTGTTTTGTGATTTTACCTGGGGCGTAAACTAAAATCAATTTTTAACAAATTTGGAAATTTTGAAGCTTGTAGCAACTGTTTTTATATTTTTTTATTCGCCCGGAAAAAAATATCCGAATTCAGAATAACACAACTCCAATTCTTCGGGTTAATCTCAAAAACTAGTGAGGGGGTGTTTTGTGATTTTGCCTGGGGCGTAAACTAGAATCAATTTTTAATAAATTTGGAAATTTTTAAGCTCGTGGCAATTGTTTTTATATTTTTTTATTCGCCCGAAAAAAATATCCAAATTCAGAATAATATAAGTCCAATTCTTAGGATTTATTTCAAAAACTAGTGAGGGCGTGTTTTGTGATTTTACCTGGGGTGTAAAGTAGAATCAATTTTTAACAAATTTGGAAATTTTCAAGCTCGCGGCTATTGTTTTTATAATTTTTTATTCTCCCGGAAAGAAATATCCGACTTCAGAATGACACAACTCCAATTCTTAGGGTTTATCTCAAAAACTAGTGAGGGGGTATTTTGTGATTTTGCCTGGGGCGTAAACTAGAATCAATTTTTAACAAATTTGGAAATTTTCAAGCTCGTGGCAATTGTTTTTATAATTTTTTATTCGTCCGGAAAGAAATATCCGTATTCAGAATAACACAACTCCAATTCTTAGGGTTTATCTCAAAAACTAGTGAGGGGGTGTTTTGTGATTTTGCCACGGGCGTAAACTAGAATCAATTTTTAACAAATTTGGAAATTTTTAAGCTTGTGGCAACTGTTTTTATATTTTTTTTTCGCCCGGGAAAAAATTTCCAAATTCAGAATAACACAACTCCAATTCTTAGGGTTTATCTCAAAAACTAGCGAGGGGGTGTTTTGTGATTTTGCCTGGGGCGTAAACTAGAATCAATTTTTAATAATTTTGGAAATTTTGAAGCTCGTGGCAATTGTTTTTATAATTTTTTATACGCCCGGAAAAAAATATCCGAATTCAGAATAACACAACTCCAATTCTTAGGGTTTATCTCAAAAACTAGTGAGGGGGTGTTTTGTGATTTTGCCACGGGCGTAAACTAGAATCAATTTTTAACAAATTTGGAAATTTTTAAGCTTGTGGCAACTGTTTTTATATTTTTTTTTCGCCCGGGAAAAAATTTCCAAATTCAGAATAACACAACTCCAATTCTTAGGGTTTATCTCAAAAACTAGCGAGGGGGTGTTTTGTGATTTTGCCTGGGGCGTAAACTAGAATCAATTTTTAATAATTTTGGAAATTTTGAAGCTTGTGGCAATTGTTTTTATAATTTTTTATTCTCGTGGAAAAAAATATCCAAAATCAGAATAACATAAGTCCAATTCTTAGGGTTTATCTCAAAAACTGGGTAATTAACGTGCTTATATTTTTCCAGAATTTCAAAGCCCCATCATTTTTGAATAATTTTGTAAAAGTTTTAAGTCTGCATCTGCTTTTTTGGTTTAAGAAAACACCACTTTTTCGATTTTCGAGCGCTGAAAATGGCAATTCTTATGTTTGATGGTGATTATCTTTAAAACTGGGTAATTAACGTGCTTAGATTTTTCCAGAATTTCAAAGCCCTATCATTTTTGAATAATTTTGTAAAAGTTATAAGTCCGCATTTGTTTTCTTGGTTTAAGAAAACGACACTTTTTCGATTTTCGAGCGCTGAAAATGGCAATTCTTACGTTTGATGGTGATTATCTTTAAAACTGGGTAATTAACGTGCTTAGATTTTTCCAGAATTTCAAAGCCCTATCATTTTTGAATAATTTTGTAAAAGTTACAAGTCTGCATTTGTTTGCTTGGTTTAAGAAAACAACACTTTTCCGATTTTCGAGCGCCGAAAATTGCAATTCTTGAGTTTGATGGTAATTATCTTTAAAACTGGATAATTAGCGTGCTTGGATTTTTCCAGAATTTCAAAGCCCCATCATTTTTGAATAATTTCATAAAAGTTATAAGTCTGCAATTATTTTTTTGGTTTAAGAAAACGACACTTTTTCGATTTTCAAGCGCTGAAAATTCCAATTCTTCAGTTTGATGGTGATTATCTTTAAAACCGGGTAATTATCGTGCTTGGATTTTTCCAGAATGTCAAAGCCCTATAATTTTTGAATAATTTTGAACAAGTTATAAGTCTGCATTTGTTTTTTTGGTTTAAGAAAACAACACTTTCGATTTTCGAGCGCTGAAAACGGCAATTCTTGAGTTTGTTGGTGATTATCTTTAAAACTGGGTAATTAACGTGTTTAGATTTTTACAGAATTTCAAAGCCCTATCATTTTTGAATGATTTTATACAAGTTATAAGTCTGCAATTGTTTTTTTGGTTTAAGAAAACACCACTTTTTCGATTTTCGAGCGCTGAAAATTCCAATTCTTGAGTTTGATGGTGATTATCTTTAAAACTGGGTAATTAACGTGCTTTGATTTTTCCAGAATGTCAAAGCCCCATCATTTTTGAATAATTCTGTGCAAGTTATAAGTCTGCAATTGTTTTTTTGGCTTAAGAAAACAACACTTTTTCGATTTTCGAGCGCTGAAAATGGCAATTCTTGAGTTTGTTGGTGATTATCTTTAAAACTGGGTAATTATCGTGCTTGGATTTTTCCAGAATGTCAAAGCCTGATAATTTTTGAATAATTTTGTAAAAGTTATAAGTCTGCATTTGTGTTTTTGGTTTAAGAAAACAACACTTTTCCGATTTTCAAGCGCTGAAAATTCCAATTTTTCAGTTTGTTGGTGATTATCTCTAAAACTGGGTAATTAACGTGCTTGGATTTTTTCAGAATTTCAAAGCCCCATCATTTTTGAATAATTTTGTAAAAGTTACAAGTCTGCAATTGTTTGCTTGGTTTAAGAAAACAACACTTTTTCGATTTTCGAGCGCTGAAAATGGCAATTCTTGAGTTTGTTGGTGATTATCTTTAAAACTGGGTAATTAGCGTGCTTGGAATTTTCCAGAATTTCAAAGCCCTATCAATTTTGAATAATTTTGTAAAAGTTATAAGTCTACATTGGTTTTTTTTTTGTTTAAGAAAACAACACTTTTTCGATTTTCGAGCGCTGAAAATGGCAATTCTTGAGTTTGTTGGTGATTATCTTTAAAACTGGGTAATTATCGTGCTTGGATTTTTCCAGAATGTCAAAGCCTGATAATTTTTGAATAATTTTGTAAAAGTTATAAGTCTGCATTTGTGTTTTTGGTTTAAGAAAACAACACTTTTCCGATTTTCAAGCGCTGAAAATTCCAATTTTTCAGTTTGTTGGTGATTATCTCTAAAACTGGGTAATTAACGTGCTTAGATTTTTCCAGAATTTCAAAGCCCCATCATTTTTGAATAATTCTGTAAAAGTTATAAGTCTGCATTTGTTTTTTTGGTTTAAGAAAATAACACTTTTTCGATTTTCGATCATCCGTTCTCCTCCCACAAACGAAACGGCAATTCTCTCCAGTACTGTGCAGTTTAAAAATAGAAGTTCCTCAAGGTACCATGCTAGCTCCCAGCAGGATCCTGGCAAAACAAAACAAACCGAAATCGCGCTTTCTGGATGAAAACCAGAGAGAAAAACTTCAGTCCATTTAAATTTTAAAATCCCTGAAAGTGACATCGGCACTTCGGTTCGTTACACTCTCTCGCATTACGCCGCGTTAATTCCCGGTATTCCATTGTAAGCGTAATTATCATACATTTCCATATTACTAAGCAAATTGTAAAAAAATATATAAATACACTTGCAGAGGGGGACGCATGCTCGCACAATATATTGTTATTGCGTGAAATATCGTTTCCCTTTAAACTTTTCGCTGCGGTCATTCACACCTCGCGTTTTATTATTATTATTATTGTTGTTCGGGGGGGCCTTTTAAATTTTTAAAAACATTTTTAGTTGCGCGGCGACGTGTTGGATGTAGAACTGCCCGCGAATGTAATAATCGTTGCGTGGCCCATGCGGAGCCTCTTGCAAAAGGCGATGGCCTTTGTTAGCCTTGAATTCCATTAAATCGCGCAGATAGCAAAAGTTTCGTCGTACCGGAAAATCTGGTGTGTTCGTGTATGTATGTGTGTGTGAGCGTGTCTGCCCCGCAAAAATACATTAGCCAATTGCTCGTTACCGATTCAACTTTTCCACTAATTTTGTTTGCTTGGTATTTGTAAACTTTAAAAGGTCTCAGTATCATCTGAGAGGAACTGTAACCAGTTATTTTGACTGTTGATCATCTGAAAAGGAACGGTACATCGACAGTTGGCAATAGTGGGGCAGGATTCAGGCAGAAATTCTCGGACTTTTAATAATTCAGAAATGTAGAGAAATAATTGTCGTTCTCGGGGAAGTAAAAGTCGCATCTGTTTATAGCAGAATCAGAGTAGCTGCGTGATGTTATCCTCAACTGGCAAGTTTTTGAAACTGGTATCAAAATCGTATGCAACCGCATACACGCTGGTGCGTACATGAAGTTGCATACGATACGTCTCAATAAAGGAGTGGTGGGCGTAAACGACAAAAGCCTAGTTTCTATACTTCGATAGATTAAGTCGCCCATTCCGACGTGGCGCAAAATAATTTACGCCAATTTGAAAAAAAAAATGTTAACTTCAGAATAAGGACATAAGTTTCAAGTGCGTTTTCCTAATAATTTACGGCGGTGATGATTTGAGGGTTTTACAAAATCATAAAGCTGCATCTATTCAGAATAATTCCAGAAATTTTTAAGCTCGTGGCAATTGTTTTTCTATTTTTTACGTCAATGTGAAAAAAAAATGTAAACTTTAGATTAAGGACTTAAGTTTCAAGTGCGTTTTCCTTATAATTTAAGGCGGTGATGATTTGAGGGTTTTACAAAATCATAAAGCTGCATCTATTCAGAATAATTCCAGAAATTTTTAAGCTCGTGGCAATTGTTTTTCTATTTTTTACGCTAATTTGAAAAAAAAAATGTTAACTTCAGATTAAGGACTTAAGTTTCAAGTGCGTTTTCCTTATAATTTAGGGCGGTGATGATTTGAGGGTTTTACAAAATCATAAAGCTGCATCTATTCTGAATAATTCTAGAAATTTTCAAGCTCGTGGCAATTGTTTTTCTATTTTTTACGGCAATTTCAAAAAAAAATGTTAACTTCAGAATAAGGACATAAGTTTCAAGTGCGTTTTCCTAATAATTTACGGCGGTGATGATTTGAGGGTTTTATAAAATCATAAAGCTGCATCTATTCTGAATAATTCCAGAAATTTTTAAGCTCGTGGCAATTGTTTTTCTATTTTTTACGGCAATTTGAAAAAAAAATGTTAACTTCAGATTAAGGACTTAAGTTTCAAGTGCGTTTTCCTTATAATTGAGGGCGGTTATGATTTGAGGGTTTTACAAAATCACATTTTGAATAATTCTAGAAATTTTCAAGCTCGTGGCAATTGTTTTTAATCAGGTGGTGCACATTTCACTCACTCAAATTCGAGTTTAGAGTGCTGCCATTTTGTCCACAAGCAAGATGCGTCAGTGATCTTTTGGTATGTTAAGAATATGTTATTTCCAAGCAAATTTGGAAATTTTGAAGTAAATTCAGCGGGTGGTAATTTTTTTAGAATTTTTTTAATCACGAGGTGCACATTTCACTCACTCAAATTCGAGTTCATAGTGCCGCCATTTTGTTCACAAGTAAGGTGCGTCAATGATCTTTTGGTATGTTAAGAATATGTTATTTCTAAGCAAATTTGGAAATTTTGAAGCAAATTAAGCGGGCGATAATTTTTTTTAGAATTTTTTTAATCAACTCGTGCACATTTCACTCACGCAAATTCGAGTTCGCAGTGCTGCCATTTTGTTTAAGAAGCAAGGTGCGTCGATTATCTTTTGTTATGTTAAGAATATGTTATTTCTAAGCAAATTTGGAAATTTTGAAGCAAATTCCGCGGGTGGTAATTTTTTTAGAATTTTTTTAATCAGCTGGTGCGCATTTCACTCACTCAAATTCGAGTTCATAGTGCTGCCATTTTGTTCACAAGCAAGGTGCGTCGATAATCTTTTGTCATGTCAAGGATATATTATTTCTAAGCAAATTTGGAAATTTTGAAGCAAATTCCGCGGGTGGTAATTTTTTTAGAATTTTTTTAATCTGCTCGTGCACATTTCACTCACTCAAATTCGAGTTTAGAGTGCTGCCATTTTGTTAACAAGCAAGGTGCGTCAATGACCTTTTGGTATGTTAAGAAAATGTTATTTCTAAGCAAATTTGGAAATTTTGAAGCAAATTCAGCGGGTGGTATTTTTTTAGAATTATTTTAATCAGCTGGTGCACATTTCACTCACTCAAATTCGAGTTCATAGTGCTGCCATTTTGTTCACAAGCAAGGTGCGTCGATGATCTTTTGGTATGTTAAGAATATGTTATTTCTAAGCAAATTTGGAAATTTTGAAGCAAATTCAGCGGGTGGTAATTTTTTTAGAATTATTTTAATCAGCTGGTGCACATTTCACTCACTCAAATTCGAGTTCACAGTGCTGCCATTTTGTTCACAAGCAAGGTGCGTCGATGATCTTTTGGTATGTTAAGGATATGTTATTTCTAAGCAAATTTGGAAATTTTAAAGCAAATTCAGCGGGTGGTAATTTTTTTAGAATTATTTTAATCAGCTGGTGCACATTTCACTCACTCAAATTCGAGTTCACAGTGCTGCCATTTTGTTCACTAGCAAGGTGCGTCAGTGATCTTTTGGTATGTTAAGAATATGTTATTTCTAAGCAAATTTGGAAATTTTGAAGCAAATTCAGCGGGTGGTATTTTTTTTAGAATTATTTTAATCAGCTGGTGCACATTTCACTCACTCAAATTCGAGTTCAGAGTGCTGGCTTTTTGTCCACAAGCAAGGTGCGTTAATGATCTTTTGGTATGTTTAGGATATGTTATTTCTAAGCAAATTTGGAAATTTTGAAGCAAATTCAGCGTGTGGTAATTTTTTTAGAATTTTTTTAATCGGCTGGTGCACATTTCACTCACTCAAATTCGAGTTCATAGTGCCGCCACTTTGTTCACAAGTAAGGTGCGTCAATGATCTTTTGGTATGTTAAGGATATGTTATTTCTAAGCAAATTTGGAAATTTTGAAGCAAATTCAGCGGACGGTAATTTTTTTAGAATTTTTTTAATCAGCTCGTGCACATTTCACTTACTCAAATTCGAGTTCAGAGTACTGCCATTTTGTTCACAAGCAAGGTGCGTTAGTGATCTTTTGGTATGTTAAGGATATGTTATTTCTAAGTAAATTTGGAAATTTTGAAGCAAATTCAGCGGGCGGTAATTTTTTTAGAATTTTTTTAATCAGCTGGTGCGCATTTCACTCACTCAAATTCGAGTTCGCAGTGCTGCCATTTTGTTCACAAGCAAGGTGCGTTAATGATCTTTTGGTATGTTAAGAATATGTTATTTCTAAGCAAATTTGGAAATTTTGAAGCAAATTCAGCGGGTGGTAATTTTTTTAGAATTTTTTTAATCATCTGGTGCACATTTCACTCACTCAAATTCGAGTTCAGAGTGCTGGCTTTTTGTTCACAAGCAAGGTGCGTTAATGATCTTTTGGTATGTTAAGGATATGTTATTTCTAAGCAAATTTGGAAATTTTGAAGCAAATACAGCGGGCGGTAATTTTTTTAGAATTCTTTTAATCAGTTGGTGCACATTTTATTCACTCAAATTCCAGCACTCTGAAGTAAAAAAGTGATTTTTAAAACGAAATCTTTCTTCGTTGCAGGTCTGCGAGGATCAAAAGTGCCAAGACGAAGTCTTCAACCTAGCGATAAATTACATGGACCGTTTCCTGGAAGTGTGTTGCATCAGAAAGAGCCAATTGCAACTGCTTGGAACTACGTGTATGCTAATTGCCTCCAAATTGAGAGAGCCGAAACCATTAGCGGCCGAGACCTTAGTCTTCTACACGGACAATAGTATTACGAAAAACGACCTGTGGGTAAGTCACAGAGGTGCTTGAACCTCTCTCTCCCCCTGCTCTTGCATAATTCCGAAAATTTCAACTGCAAACACATCGATTGTTCCACTCGCACGCACACGCGGTCCTTTAAAGTTTAAATGCCGGCGCTTTGCCCCGCTTTTACCTGTTGTCGCCGTTAATTAAGCATTGTTTAATTTCGTAGAGATAAGGATTGTTGTGCACTTTCGTAATCGGATCGGATTTTGTTGACCTTAGTTGGGCGCGCGAGTGAATACGAAAACGGTTAAAATCACACAGTGATAGTGTGCAGCCAGGATAAATAAATGGGTCTAGGAAATTGTAGTCGTCGCGTTTGTCAAACTTCCTGTGTTTGATTAAGATTAAGATAAGGTATTACACCGGGATAGCGGTTGGAATTTAATTCACAGCGCGTCCAACCGTCGTCGTCGATTTGCTTACTCCTCACATACACTCGTGCGCACACGAGGAATCCTTTTATTTCATCGTATTGTAAGGAAAACGTCGATGGATTGAATGGTTTTTTAATGATTTAAAATGATTCGTCTTCCACTCAAATCTAAATCGTAATTTCAACGTTTCACGATTTTGGCCATTTTCCCATAGAAAAAAACGGTGATGTGGCCATCATGTTACTTTCTCCGACTTGATAGTATCATTTATACTTCCGCTTTCGTGGTGTATTTTCAATTTAAATCAAATTTTAAATGTGCATCGAGCGGATGAAACTGACGTTTAAAACGTCAAAAGTATGACAAATACTTCAAATTCAAAAACTCAGTTTACTCAAAAACTAAAGGGATTTCGAGAAAAACTTATTCTTTATAAGTTGTTCATTTTAGCATTGTCTACAATTGTTATTAACGTAAATTTGCTGTAACTATTATAGTTTTATAATTATAAACCAAAAATTAAAAAATTAAAATAATTGTTTTTCTCGAATAAAAATGATTTTATAAAAAATGTTTTCAAGCAAAAGATGTTCGTTTCTTTGTCGTCTTCAATGTTTGTTTAAATGTTTTTGTGATATTTTTAATATTTAAGAAAATATTGGCAAAAAACAAAAAACGGTTAAGCTAAACACCCACTTCCGGTGTACGAAATTTTACCAAAAGCTTTTCAGTTCCTCGGATTATCAAATAAGACGTATGTTCAAAGTTTCGTATCAATTGCTCTATTAGTTTTTGAGATACTGCGCGCACACGCAAAAATTTTTTTTCCAGAAATTGTTGAAATGGCATCTAGGGACCCCAAAACGGATATTTCCGTAAAAAATTTTTTTGAAAAAAATCACAATCACGTGAAGAAGCGTGTAGAGTAATTATTTTTCCCTGAATTTTTTTTTCATAAAAGTTATTTGTAGTCTTTTTAAAACTTAATTTTTCAATCACGAACTTGTTTACATTAATCCAGAAATAGATTCTAAAGCCAGGGAAGATATTACGAAAATACCGTGTCGATAAACGTTACGACACATTCCCACACAAACAGTTGTTACAAAGTTGCAAATAGGCGATAATAAGTGGGTCGCCGCGGAAAAATAAATTCATGAATGGAGTATATTTATTGAATTCGCAATCAAAGACAGCTGATCAAATGACCTATAGCACACAAGTCCCATTGATAGTCAACACACAACAAAAAAAAAACCTAATCAGCTGTTTCTCTCTTCAATTTTTTTTTATCATTAAAATTTATGATGTGCTAATTCCACCCAGCCCAGCGCGTACTATCGTACGATGAACCCGCGAATTGTTTGAATACTTCACGGAACGTCTCTATGAATAGGAATACCTGTTGTTGGCCCCGAAGAGAGAGAGCCGAAGGAATTTACCTGTTTGGAAAGGGTCCAAGTCGACAGGTAGATCCTTCCTGGAAGTCTCTGCGCCTTCTAATAATAATAATAACAATGGCCACTTTTAATTAGACGCTTTTCTAGTTTGTTTGTTCGGCTGTGGCGCCACCTTATCGTTTTAGGTGGGATTTTTCTGCGCCTCGGGAGAGATCTATCTGTGGAAAAATCGCCGCCGGGGGTCAGGCCTTTTGACATCATCGCCTTCATACCTAAATTCTATTTTTGGAACTAGTAAGTGACCTTTGAAGCAGTAATGGAAATTCTTAGAATCGGTTCTTTAATTAAAATAATTTCGAAAAACTCGCAGTCGTCACGGACTTGACTAACACTGATAAAATACGCTTCTAGCCAATACTTACCTTTTGCAGAGTGGCATCTCGGCATCGGCACTAATTTGTTCACACACTGATAACGTTTCGTAGGGATATTGGGATCTGGTGGTCAGTGAATAATTATACAATAATAACAACGACAACAGTTGATTTGACAAACGTGATTTATTAAAAAAATATATTATTCAACATACATTACGTTAAGAATTAATACAACGGTCACAAGGTTACATCTTACAAAAGAATAAGTGCGAATTTTCAAACTGACTGGCCAACTTTTTTGCAATTTTTTTTGGATGAAATGTTTTAACGCCAATCGATTAATCTCGTTATTCTGATGAAGAAAATGGTATTACATAAAGTTCTACAATGATTATTAAAAAAGTTGATTTTTTCGATTTTTTCCATTTTCGAGTTTTCTTTGCTGACGCGTCACGGGCTTCAAATCGACATCTGTTCTTGCGAAAGTACATCTTCTGAAGCGTCTTGAAGCGATCTTTCCAGCGATGTATAGAAACCCCCAATCGAGCCAGTGGTTTCTTCAGGAAATCATTTCAAACGAAATTTTTGGGAAAAAGTAAGAAGGGGGGACCCTTGGATGATTTTTCAGGTCTTCGTCAAAAATTTCAAATCGCCAATTTTAATTAAATCCGACTAATTAACACACGAGGAACACGGATTTGAAAACCGCGTTCAAATTAGATTTTTCGTTCATCCGCTACGGCCGTTCAAAGTCTGAAAAAATCGACTTTTTTCAAAATTTTCCACGGTGACTTACTAACTTTTTTGCAATTTTCTCTAGATGAATTTTTTTAACACCAATCGATTTATCTCGTTATTCTAATGAAGAAAATGGTATTACATAAAAGTCTACGATGATTATTAAGAAAGTTGTTATTTTCGATTTTTTCCATTTTCGACTTTTCTTTGCTGACGCGTCACGGGCTTCAAATTGACATTTGTTGTTGCGCAAGTACATTTTCTGAAGGGTATTGATGCGATCTTTACGGTGATGTATAGAAACCCCGAATCGAACCAGTGGTTTCTTCAGGAAATCCTTTCAAAAGCAATTTTTGTGAAAAAGTAAGAAGGGGGGACCCTTGGATGATTTTTCAGGTTTTCGTCAAAATTTGTAAATCGCCAATTTTAATTAAATTCGACTAATTGGCACACGAGAAACACAAATTTGAAATCCGCGTTCAAATTGGATTCTTCCTTCAGCCGCTACGGCAATTCAAAGTCTGCAAAAATCGACTTTTTTCAAAATTTTCCATGGTGACTGACTAACTTTTTTGCAATATTTTTTTGATGAAATTGTTTAACACCAATCCATTTATCTCGTTCTTCTGATGAAGAAAATGGTATTACATAAAGGTCTACGATGATTATTAAGAAAGTTGATTTTTTCGATTTTTTCCATTTTCGAGTTTTCTTTGCTGACGCGTCACGGGCTTCAAATTGACATTTGTTGTTGCGAAAGTACATTTTCTGAAGCGTTTTGAAGCGATCTTTACCGTGATGTATAGAAATCCCGAATCGAAGCAGTGGTTTCTTCAGGAAATCATTTCAAAGCCAATTTTTGAGAAAAAGTAAGAAGGGGGATGATTTTTCATGTTTTCGTTAAAAAATTTAAATCGCCAATTTTAATTAAATCCGACTAATTGACGCACGAGAAACACAGATTTGAAATCCGCGTGCAAATTGGATTCTTCGTTCAACCGCTACGGCCGTTCAAAGTCTGCAAAAATCGACTTTTTTCAAAATTTTTCATGGTGACTGACTAACTTTTTTGCATTTTTTTCTGGATGAAATTTTTTAACGCCAATTGATTTATCTCGTCCTTCTGATGAAGAAAATGGTATTACATAAAAATCTACGATGATTATTAAGAAAGTTGATTTTTTCGATTTTTTCCATTTTCGACTTTTCTTTGCTGACGCGTCACGGGCTTCAAATTGACATTTGTTGTTGCGAAAGTACATGTTCTGAAGCGTCTTGAACCGATCTTCACGGTGATGTATAGAAAGCCTCAATCGAACCAGTGGTTTCTCCAAGAAACCATTTCAAACGCAATTTTTAGGAAAAAGTAACAAGGGGGGACCCTTGGATGATTTTTCATGTTTTCGTCAAAATTTGTAAATCGCCAATTTTAATTAAATCCGACTTATTGACACACGAGGAACACAGATTTGAAATCCGCGTTCAAATTGGATTCTTCGTTCAGCCGCTACGGCCGTACAAAGTCTGCAAAAATCGACTTTTTCAAAATTTTCCATGGTGACTGACTAACTTTTTTGCATTTTTTTCTGGATGAAATATTTTAATGCCAATCAATTTATCTCGTTCTTCTGATGAAGAAAATGGTATTACATAAAGCTCTACGATTATTATTAAGAAAGTTGATTTTTTCGATTTTTTCCATTTTCGAGTTTTCTTTGCTGACGCGTCACGGGCTTCAAATTGACATTTCTTCTTGCGAAAGTACATTTTCTGAAGCGTCTGGACGCGATCTTTCCAGTGATGTGTAGAAACCCGGAATCGAACCAGTGGTTTCTTCAGGAAATCATTTCAAATGCGATTTTTGGGAAAAAGTAAGAAGGGGGGACCCTTGGATGATTTTTCAGGTTTTCGTAAAAAATTTCAAATCGCCAATTTTAATTAAATCCGACTAATTGGCGCACGAGGAACACAGATTTGAAATCCGCGTTCAAATTAGATTTTTCGTTCATCCGCTACGGCCGTTCAAAGTCTGAAAAAATCGACTTTTTTCAAAATTTTCCACGGTGACTTACTAACTTTTTTGCAATTTTCTCTAGATGAATTTTTTTAACACCAATCGATTTATCTCGTTATTCTAATGAAGAAAATGGTATTACATAAAAGTCTACGATGATTATTAAGAAAGTTGTTATTTTCGATTTTTTCCATTTTCGACTTTTCTTTGCTGACACGTCACGGGCTTCAAATTGACATTTGTTGTTGCGCAAGTACATTTTCTGAAGGGTATTGATGCGATCTTTACGGTGATGTATAGAAACCCCGAATCGAACCAGTGGTTTCTTCAGGAAATCCTTTCAAAAGCAATTTTTGTGAAAAA
This sequence comes from Ocypus olens, assembly GCA_910593695.2. Taxonomy (NCBI): domain Eukaryota; kingdom Metazoa; phylum Arthropoda; class Insecta; order Coleoptera; family Staphylinidae; genus Ocypus; species Ocypus olens. The sequence goes on along the minus strand of OU343054.1, from coordinate 56,403,585 downwards.
GTAAGAAGGGGGGACCCTTGGATGATTTTTCATGTTTTGGTCAAAATTTTTAAATTGCCAATTTTAATTAAATCCCACTAATTAACACACGAGAAATACAAATTTGAAATCCGCGTTCAAATTGGATTCTTCGTTTAGCCGCTACGGCTGTTCAAAGTCTGGAAAAATCGACTTTTTTCAAAATTTTCCTCGGTGACTTGCTAACTTTTTTCCAATTTTCTCCAGATGAATTTTTTTAACGCCGATTGATTGATCTCGTCCTTCTGATGAAGAAAATGGTATTACATAAAAATCTACGATGATTATTAAGAAAGTTGATTTTTACGATTTTTTCCATTTTCGAGTTTTCTTTGCTGACGCGTCACGGGCTTCAAATTGACATTTGTTGTTGCGCAAGTACATTTTCTGAAGGGTCTTGAAGCGATCTTCCAAGCGATGTATAGAAACCCCGAATCGAACCAGTGGTTTCCTCAGGAAATCATTTCAAATGCAATTTTTGAGCAAAAGTAAGAAGGGGGGACCCTTGGATGATTTTTCAGGTTTTCGTCAAAATTTGTAAATCGCCAATTTTAATTAAATTCGACTAATTGACGCACGAGGAACACAGATTTGAAATCCGCGTTCAAATTGGATTCTTCGTTCAGCCGCTACGGCAGTTCAAAGTCTGAAAAATCAACTTTTTTCAAAATTTTCCATGGTGACTTGCTAACTTTTTTCCAAAATTTTGCAGATGAAATTTTTTAACGCCAATCGATTCATCTCGTTATTCTGATGAAGAAAATGGTATTACATAAAGCTCTACGATGATTATTAAGAAAGTTGATTTTTCCCATTTTTTTCATTTTCGAGTTTTCTTTGCTGACGTGTCACGGGCTTCAAATTGACATTTGTTGTTGCGAAAGTACATTTTCTGAAGCGTCTTGAAGGGATCTTTCCAGTGATGTATAGAAACCCCAGATCGAACCAGTGGTTTCTTCAGGAAATCATTTCAAAAGCAATTTTCAGGAAAAAGTAAGAAGGGGGGACCCTTGGATGATTTTACAGGTTTTCGTCAAAAAATTTAAATCGCTAATTTTAATTAAATCCCACTAATTGACACACGAGAAACACAGATTTGAAATCCGCGTTCAAATTGGATTTTTCGTACGTCCGCTATGGCAGTTCAAAGTCTGAAAAAATCGACTTTTTTCAAAATTTTCCATGGTGACTGACTAACTTTTTTGTAATTTTTTCTGGAAGAAATTTTTCTAACGCCAATCGATTAAACTCGTTCTTTTGATGAAGAAAATGGTATTACATAAAAATCTACGATGATTATTAAGAAAGTTGATTTTTTCGATTTTTTCCATTTTCGACTTTTCTTTGCTGACGCGTCGCGGGCTTCAAATTGACATCTGTTGTTGCGAAAGTACATGTTCTGAAGCGTCTTGAACCGATCTTCACGGTGATGTATAGAAAGCCTCAATCGAACCAGTGGTTTCTCCAAGAAACCATTTCAAACGCAATTTTTAGGAAAAAGTAACAAGGGGGGACCCTTGGATGATTTTTCAGATTTTCGTCAAAAATTTAAAATCGCCAATTTTAATTAAATCCGACTAATTGGCACACGAGAAACACAAATTTGAAATCCGCGTTCAAATTGGATTCTTCCTTCAGCCGCTACGGCAATTCAAAGTCTGCAAAAATCGACTTTTTTCAAAATTTTCCATGGTGACTGACTAACTTTTTTGCAATATTTTTTTGATGAAATTGTTTAACACCAATCGATTTATCTCGTTCTTCTGATGAAGAAAATGGTATTACATAAAGGTCTACGATGATTATTAAGAAAGTTGATTTTTTCGATTTTTTCCATTTTCGAGTTTTCTTTGCTGACGCGTCACGGGCTTCAAATTGACATTTGTTGTTGCGAAAGTACATTTTCTGAAGCGTTTTGAAGCGATCTTTACCGTGATGTATAGAAATCCCGAATCGAAGCAGTGGTTTCTTCAGGAAATCATTTCAAAGCCAATTTTTGAGAAAAAGTAAGAAGGGGGGACCCTTGGATGATTTTTCATGTTTTCGTTAAAAAATTTAAATCGCCAATTTTAATTAAATCCGACTAATTGACGCACGAGAAACACAGATTTGAAATCCGCGTGCAAATTGGATTCTTCGTTCAACCGCTACGGCCGTTCAAAGTCTGCAAAAATCGACTTTTTTCAAAATTTTCCATGGTGACTGACTAACTTTTTTGCAATTTTTTCTGGATGAAATTTTTTAACGCCAATCGATTTATCTTGTCCTTTTGATGAAGAAAGTGGTATTACATAAAGTTCTACGATGATTATTAAGAAAGTTGATTTTTTCGATTTTTTTCCATTTTCGAGTTTTCTTTGCTGGCGCGTCACGCGCTTCAAATTGACATTTGTTGTTGCGCAAGTACATTTTCTGAAAGGTATTGAAGCGATATTTACGGTGATGTATAGAAACCCTGAATCGAACCAGTGGTTTCCTCAGGAAATCATTCCAAATGCAATTTTTGGGAAAAAGTAAGAAGGGGGGACCATTGGATGATTTTTCATGTTTTCGTCAAAATTTTTAAATCGCCAATTTTAATTAAATCCGACTAACTGACACACGAGGAACACAAATTTGAAAACCGCGTTCAAATTGGATTTTTCGTTCATCCGCTACGGCCGTTCAAAGTCTGCAAAAATCGACTTTTTTCAAAATTTTCCACGGTGACTGGCTAACTTTTTTCCAATTTTCTCCAGATGAAATTTTTTAACGCCGATTGATTGATCTCGTCCTTCTGATGAAGAAAATGGTATTACATAAAGGTCTACGATTATTATTAAGAAAGTTGATTTTTTCGATTTTTTCCATTTTCGAGTTTTCTTTGCTGACGCATCACAGGCTTCAAATTGGCATTTATTCTTGCGAAAGTACATTTTCTGAAGCGTGTTAAAGGGATCTTTCCAGTGATGTATAGAAATCCCGAATCGAACCAGTGGTTTCTTCAGGAATTCGTTTCAAATGCAATTTTTCTTTCAAGTTCAAGAAAGTTGATTTTTTTGAGTTTTCTTTGCTGACTTGTCACGGGCTTCAAATTGACTTTAGTTGTTGCGTAAGTACATTTTCTGTAGGGATCTTTTTGAAAACGAGTTTTGTGATAATTTTTGTTAGTGTGCCGATGATATAATGATTTAAGTACACTCCCGTGGTAATTACTCGAGCAAGTAGCTGCCAGAAAAGTTAGCACCGAAGCTTTTTTTGCGCGTCGACCCTCCGAGGTCCATTAGCATCTTCGTGGGAACGCGAAGAGCAATTCCTCGCCAATCAATTGGCCGTGGTTACTTACATACGGTTATAAAATTGGGTACAATTCGCGAACTAATGAATCCAAATACAATCCGATCCGTCGAGGCTCTTCGGACGAGTCTTTGAACTAATGGGCATTCCGATCGGGCCGCCGGTGTCCGCGACCTTCGTCCCTACCGGCAACCGCGTGTGTACGTGTGTGTGTGTGTGTGTGTGTGTGTGTGTATACCTGCCTGCCTTCTCCTTAACAAAAACTAGAATTCCTTACGGATACGCCGTGGCGCTCGCAACAATGCCAAAAACAGGTAGATATTGCTTTAAGGAATCGCTCACTCGCCGACGACGTCTATTTATATGTACGGATTCCTCTACCTCTCTCTCGGCACTAGTAGTCACTGACCGTCGCGTTCCTCCTTTCTGTTCCAGAGTTGGGAGGTCCTGGTGCTGAGCAAGCTGAAATGGGACACGGCGGCGATAACGCCGCAGGACTTCCTCAGGCACATCCTGCAGCGGATCCCCGTCGAGCAGCTGGGCATCAAGTACGACCTGGTGAACGATCACGCGAAAACGCTGATAGCCTTCTGCGCGAGAGGTAGGTAAAAACGCATATACGGCGAGATCAAGGTCTGCGGAGGTCGGATTCTCACTCTCGTTTTCGTCTGTGTCTGTCCGTCCGTCCGTCCGTCTGATCGTCGTCTGCCATTAGCTCACGCGATCTCCTCTCTTCCTGGTACGAAATGCGCGTTAGAATGGTTAGACGATGCCGCGCTATTAGCGAGTCAACGCGGCACGCGGAGGACTCCCACTTCTTATCGCGATCGCTCACATTCCGGCACGACTCAGGTGGTGCGACTGTCTGGGTTGAAAGATTTATTCATGAGGTTTATACCTCGTCAACCGAAAATTAAAGACGAAACTTATTATCGGAGGAAGTACATGATTTATTATTTCATCAGAGGAAATGATCGTTGATTAAGATTTTTCTTCAAAAATACAACCCCTATTCATCCAAGGAAATGATCGTTGAACAAATACATCCCTTGGTTTTACAATCCGCGAGCCGGTTGTAACGATCAAAATTGCGACCCCCGTGGGATACCAGATTCTCCGAAAAAAACACGTTTGAACGCAACGAAGGCATCCTTTGGCTTCGTGTGCGTGATGTATCCGAGTTTTATGAAGTCACAAAAATTCCGCACGTACACTTATCGTTAACCATCAATTTCGGCGACGTTTCGCCGTTTCCCGTTCGCGAAAGCTAATTAAATCCCCGCCGCGGTATTGTTTGAAGGCGATAACGAAACGAGAAATTCCTCGGTCCGGCTCGATCATCCGTCCCCCCGGAGTTAATACGGGGGGCATAAAACTTTATATTCCCGCGCGAAACCCATATTTTATGGCGTCTCGCTGAAATGGGTTTACACCGTTCCTTCATATAAAATGCAAATCAATTCTCGAACGAGAGATGAGAGAGTCTCCGAAACCGAAAGGCGAAAAGGAAGTGCGATATCGCGCACTCTCTGTATCTCGTTCTGATAGCGATAGGCAATAAATGGCCGAGATAATTGTCGAGTTCTCGGAATTAATATACTTCAGTGTGTGTGTGTAGAGGAGGACATCAATGGGGTCCTATAAATAGGCGCTAAATTCCATCGGATCCGCCGGCTACACGTACCTACAATGCAGTCAAACATGCTCCGCTTTTATAATTCCTTTTATTTAAATCTTTTTTTCTTCGTCTTCTCTTCTTGCGCAAAAAGAGGAAGACAACTCGCCGCACAAGGCTCTATAACTCTATCGGAATGCGCATCGAAATTTCTCACGCACCAAATTTAGTAGCAGAATGTGTGCGACCGACCTTCTCCTCGGTACGTAACGACACACGACAAGTCTTCGACTTGCAATTGCTGAAGTTAACTTGCTCTAAAGTCATCTGATCCTATCCAACCGTTTTATCTTACACAAACTTCACTGTACCTACTCTAGAGATCTTCAACTTCCATTGCTGAAGTTAAAGGGCAATACACGTCTATTATTATTATTATTATTATTATTATTAAGTTCCTCCAAAATCATCTGATCCAATCCAACCTTTTTATCTTACACAAACTTCACTGTACCTACTCTAGAGATCTTCAACTTCCATTGCTAAATTTAAAGCGCAATACACGTCTATTATTATTAAGTTCCTCCAAAATCATCTGATCTAATCTGACTGTTTTATTTTACACAAATTTGCCACATGCTAATTTTACCTACTCTACAGGTCTTCAACGTGCATTGCTAAAGTTAAGTTAAGCTCCAAAGTCATCTGATCTAATTCAACTATTTTATCTTGCACACACACACACATGCCTACTGTGCCTACTCCGGGTTATCTGAACTAATCTAATGATGTTTTAATACTCGATGTCAAAATTGATTCGTACTAAATGTCACCTGCTCCAAAATCTTCTGAACTAATCGTTACAGTTTTTGATGTTACCTCGAGGACAGCTTTGATTTAGAAAATTAATTCCTGTCAATTCATCAAAAAGTCAAACGTCATTCAGTAGGCAATTAACACCCGACCCGATTTTCGACTACATTTTAACGTTTCGGTCATCAAAATCCAACAATGGATTCGGCAGTTGTGAATAAATTACATTAATCGTTACAGTTTTTGATGTTACCTCGAGGACAGCTTTGATTTAGAAAATTGATTCCTGTCAATTCATCAAAAAGTCAAACGTCATTCAGTAGGCAATTAACACCCGACCCGATTTTAGACTACATTTTAACGTTTTGGTCATCAAAATCCAACAATGGATTCGGCAGTTGTGAATAAATTAGAAACCACCTTACATGTTGCAGAAAGCATTAAATAAATTTAAAAAAAAATGGTGATGTGGCCATCATGTTACTTTCTCCGACTTTATATTTACGTTTTCATGGGTTTATTTTCAATTGAAATCGTATTTTAAATGTACATCGAGGGGATCAAACTGACGTTTAAAACGTCAAAATCATGAAAGATGTAAAAATTATACTTCAAATTCAAAAACTCGGTTTACTCAAGAACTAACGAGATTTCGAAAAAAACTTATTCTTTAGAAGTTGTTCATTTTGGCATTCTGTACAATTATTATTCACATAATTTTTCTGTAACCATTATCGTTTTATAATTATAAACCAAAAATTAAAAAAATAATAATACATTTTTTTCTCGAATAAAAATGATTTTATGAAAAATGTTTTCAAGCAAAAGCTGTTCATTTCTTTGTTGTCTTCAAAGTTTGTTTGAATGTTTTTGTGATATTTTTCATATTTAAGAAAATATTGGCAAAAAACAAAAAACAGTTGAGGTAAACGCCCACTTCCGGTGTACGAAATTTTACCAAAAGCTTTTCAGTTCTTCAGATTATCAAATAAGAGGGATGTTCAAAGTTCCATATCAATTGCTCTATTAGTTTTTGAGATACAGCGCACACACACAGTACACACACACAAAAAAAAAATTCAAAAAATTGTTGAAATGGCATCTAGGGACCCCTAAACGGATATTTCCGTAAAAAAAAATTTTGAAAAAAATATCACGATCACAATACTTTCTCGTACTTCGTAACGGAGAAAGTAAAAACGAAATATAGCCTGAATAACTGAATATTCAACCTGCTCGTAACTCTGCAAGCAAGTTGTGCAACAAAAAAAAAAATCAAAATCGTCTTTGCATATTTCGGTTCTTCCAATGCAAGTGCCGCCGCCATTTACTTTTCAGCTGAAGGATGTCAATTGTTTTGTAGTATGTTAAAAATGTATTATTTCTGATTCGATTTGAGAGTTTTCAAGGCAATTTCGAGAGCGATTTTTTTTCACAAGAGAAGTAAATTTATTTTAAATTAAAAATTGCAATTTTTTCGAGCGCTAAAAAAATATGCAAAAATAATTGCTAGAAACTTGAAACTTTACAAATTTACTCAAAATTACTTCTGCTTTAAGATTTAGTTAAAATCTGCAAACATTCAATTACTAGATTTCAAAATAATCACAGGAGAACTAAAGTTACTATAAATAAAAAATTGCAAATTTCTCGAGCGCTAAAAAAATATACAAAAACAATTGCTAGAAACTTGAAAGTTAGCAAATCTACTCAAAATTCCTTCTGCTTTCAGATTTAGATCAAATCTGCAAACATTCCTTCACTAGATTTCAAAATAATCACAAGAGAACTAAAGTTATTATAAATCAAAAATTGCGAATTTCTCGAAGTCTAAAAAAACATACTAAAACAATTGCTGTAAACTTGAAACTTTGCAAATTTACTCAAAATTGCTTGTGTTTTAAGATTTACGTAATATCTGCAAACATTCCTTTACTAGATTTCAAAATAATCACGAGAGAACTAAAGTTACTATAAATAAAAAATTGCAAATTTCTCGAGCGCTAAAAAAATATACAAAAACAATTGCTAGAAACTTGAAAGTTAGCAAATCTACTCAAAATTCCTTCTGCTTTCAGATTTAGATCAAATCTGCAAACATTCCTTCACTAGATTTCAAAATAATCACAAGAGAACTAAAGTTTTTATAAATCAAAAATTGCGAATTTCTCGAAGTCTAAAAAAACTTACTAAAACAATTGCTAGAAATTTGAAACTTTCCAGATTTACTCAAAATTACTTCTGCTTTAAGATTTACGTGATATCTGCAAACATTCCTTTACTAGATTTCAAAATAATCACAAGAGAACTAAAGTTTTTATAAATCAAAAATTGCGAATTTCTCGAGCGCTAAAAAAATAGAAAAACAATTGCTATAAACTTGAAACTTGGCAAATTTACTCAACAGTGCTTATGCTTTAAGATTTAGATAAAATCTGCAAACATTCTTTTACTAGATTTCAAAATAATCACAAGAGAACTAAAGTCATTATAAATCAAAAATTGCGAATTTCTCGAAGTCTAAAAAAACATACTAAAACAATTGCTAGAAACTTGAAACTTTCCAAATTTACTCAAAATTACTTATGCTTTAACATTTAGTTAAAATCTGCAAACATTCAATTACTAGATTTCAAAATAATCACAAGAGAACTAAAGTTTTTATAAATCAAAAATTGCGAATTTCTCGAGCGCTAAAAAAAAATAGAAAAACACTTGCTGTAAACTTGAAACTTTGCAAATTTACTCAAAATTGCTTGTGCTTTAAGATTAAGGTGGTATCTGCAAACACTCCTTCACTAGATTTCAAAATAATCACAAGAGAAGTAAAATTATTATAAATAGAAAATTGCAAATTCCTCGAGCGCTAAAAAAATATGCGAAAACAATTGCTATAAACTTGAAACTTTGCAAATTTACTCAACAGTGCTTCTGCTTTAAGATTTAGATCAAATCTGCAAACATTCTTTTACTAGATTTCAAAATAATCACAAGAGAAGTAAATTTATTTTAAATTAAAAATTGCGATTTTTTCGAGCGCTAAAAAAAATAGAAAAACAATTGCTATAAACTTGAAACTTTGCAAATTTACTCAACAGTGCTTCTGCTTTAAGATTTAGATAAAATCTGCAAACATTCTTTTACTAGATTTCAAAATAATCACAAGAGAACTAAAGTTATTATAAATCAAAAATTGCGAATTTCTCGAAGTCTAAAAAAACATACTAAAACAATTGCTGTAAACTTGAAACTTTGCAAATTTACTCAAAATTGCTTGTGTTTTAAGATTTACGTAATATCTGCAAACATTCCTTTACTAGATTTCAAAATAATCACGAGAGAACTAAAGTTACTATAAATAAAAAATTGCAAATTTCTCGAGCGCTAAAAAAATATACAAAAACAATTGCTAGAAACTTGAAAGTTAGCAAATCTACTCAAAATTCCTTCTGCTTTCAGATTTAGATCAAATCTGCAAACATTCCTTCACTAGATTTCAAAATAATCACAAGAGAACTAAAATTATTATAAATCAAAAACTGCGAATTTCTCGAGCGCTAAAAAAAAAAAGAAAAACAATTGCTGTAAACTTGAAACTTTGCAAATTTACTCAAAATTGCTTGTGCTTTAAGATTTACGTGATATCTGCAAACATTCCTTTACTAGATTTCAAAATAATCACGAGAGAACTAAAGTTACTATAAATAAAAATTGCAAATTTCTCGAGCGCTAAAAAATATACAAAAAAAATTCCTAGAAACTTTAAACTTTGCAAATTTACTCAAAATTGCTTGTGGTTTAAGATTAAGGTGGTATCTGCAAACACTCCTTCACTAGATTTCAAAATAATCACAAGAGAAGTAGAATTATTATAAATAGAAAATTGCAAATTCCTCGAGCGCTAAAAAAATATGCGAAAACAATTGCTAGAAACTTGAAACTTTGTAAATTTTCTCAGCAAACATTCCGTCATTTTACCTATTATTATGAGTTGAATATAGCTCACTTTAATAATTACGAATTTAATAATTAATTTAATTTGTATTATTTCTGATTCGATTTGAGAGTTTTCAAGGCAATTTCAAGAGCGATAATTTTTTTTTTAGAATTTTTCAAATCTCGAGATACATATTTTGATTCTTCTAATGCAAAATGTGCATATTTCGGTGGATTTTCGATACTGAAACATTTAGATTTTTTTTTTAATTTCGAGATGCATATTTCGGTTCTTCTAATGGAAGATGTGCACATCTCGGTGGATTTTCGATACTAAAATAAAACTCGAAAGTTAGAACACTTTAACGATGTTTCGCCAGACAGTGGCTTCATCAAGTAGATGATTTTATTTAGATTTTTCTGATTTAAACAGATTTGATATTTGTTACCGTAATTTTTTTTTTGTTACAGAATATGAATTTTCGAATTACCCAGCTAGTATGATAGCCTCTGCGTGTGTGGCATCAGCCCTGTGTGGGCTCGGATGGCGGAAAAGCGGTCACTCGACTGAAGAACTTCTGAACATCCTACACAACATAACATCGATCGAGCAGGTAAGAAACCCCCACAAACGCACACACATTTACAAACACACAGAGAGAATTTTTGGAATTAATTACTTTCGTAATCCGGTAATAACGATATCGTTATCGTATTTACGCAGGAAATAAAGGGTGAAAGTTCACGACTGAAATGCAGCCATCACGAACTAATTACAAAACTGGCTAGACGGATACATATATTTTCAGACCGCCGTCGTCACACACATGTCAGACACCTGTTTATACATGTTTTTTTTTTCGTTTCGTTTCAGGACTGTCTGAGGACGTGCCTGAAGCAGATCGAAGTCATGGTCTCGACCAACACTTGTAGTCAAATCGAAGAGAACGTACAAAGGCCCAACGAGTTCACGCCGCCTCCGATGGCGTCGGACAAGTTCTTGGAGCACGAGTCCGCGGGAACGCCGACGGACGTGCGGGACGTGCACTTCGAGTGATTTAGTTTTTATTTTTTTTTGCCTAATCGACAAAGCGCGGCTTTGTGGTGTGTCGCAAGATTGTGTGTACCTTAAGAAGACGGAAGAGGACGGTGTAATATAAAGTGGCAACGGGGGAAGGCAATAAATTACGCTTTAAAAAGAAAACTTTTCTAGGTTTAAGAAACAATTCGTTCAAATGGACTCTTCTGAACCGTTTTTGGTGCAAATGTACAAAAAGGTCCTTTATTTATTATTTAAAGAAGAAAAAAACGGACCAACCAAAAACCTTATGTATGTATTTAAGCGAAACGGAGAAAATTCCTATATATAAACAAAAAGGGTAATCCTACTTTTAAAAGAGCACTATAGTCAATGTATATACACAAATATCCAATTTCCAGTTCCTGTATTGGAAAGTGTTCCCATGTTAGTTTGTATATTGTAAATATATATAGTCCAAAAATTTTTTTTTTACTAGTAAAGACTGCTTATTAAATTGTCTATAGGTCTTCCAATCTGTGAACAAAAAAATATATTTATATACACAAACAAAAAAAAATAGTACTAGTTTAAATGTGATTCGTATTCTCACACACTTGTGATTACTTTTTTTTTTCTCTTTCAAGTAAAACGTTTTAGGTGTAAATTAAACTTAGGTACCTAAAGGCATATAATTCATCTAGTGTGCTTAAAATGTCAATTGTAAATAATATAAATATATATATTGAAGAATGATATAGAATATAGAATTATTTTAAATGTTATTCCGTTTGTTTTTTTTTTGTGTAAACTTTATTTAAACGACCACAAATCCACTGCCATAACCTGACGCAGGTCTGTACGCTCGACGTTTATTCTATGTGTATTTTTTTGTTTCTCTTGTAAATTTTAAAACATGAACATACCTCATTACAAATGCCTGTAACGAAAAATTTATATATTTGTACATACCACAGACATATCATTATTTTATACTTATCTATAAATAAATCCTGTTATAACTGCTGTATTTTTACAGAATAAGAAAAATATCTTGAATAATTATCGTGTTTTTTTTTGTGTGTATTCCATCCTATCCTATAATCATAAATAAATACGAAAGTAATCATATTTAAAAAAAAAACGCTACAAATTTGAAACTTTGCAAATTTACTCAAAATTGATTCTACTTTATGACCCAGTAAAAATCCGGAAGCACCCCATCGCTAGATTTCAAAATAACTACCCGAAATCAGAACTAATGCATCATTAAAATTGAATATTTTCCAGGGTGATTAAAAAATAGAAAAACAAACGCCACAAACTTGAAACTTTGCAAATTTACTCAAAATTGATTCTACTTTATGACCCAGTAAAAATCCGGAAACACCCCATCGCTAGATTTCGAAATAACTACCCGAAATCAGAAATAATGCCTCATTAAAATTGAATATTTTCCAGGGTGATTAAAAAATAGAAAAACAAACGCCACAAACTTGAAACTTTGCAAATTTACTCAAAATTGATTATACTTTATGACCCAGTAAAAATCCGGAAGCACCCCATCGCTATATTTCAAAATAACTACCCGAAATCAGAACTAATGCATCATTAAAATTGAATATTTTCCAGGGTGATTAAAAAATAGAAAAACAAATGCCACAAACTTGAAACTTTGCAAATTTACTCAAAATTGATTCTACTTTATGACCCAGTAAAAATCCGGAAACACCCCATCGCTAGATTTCGAAATAACTACCCGAAATCAGAACTAATGCCTCATTAAAATTGAATATTTCCCAGGGTGTTTAATTAAGGATTACCAAGTAGTAATCATCTTCTTCATTGTAAAAAAATATATTATATAACGCGTGAAGATTTAAATTTATACAAAAATACCCCGACTTTTCACGTGATGTAAAAAATTCAGTCCTTTTTTTCGTGATGGGTGTTCAAACACACAAAGATATCTCAATTTGATTTAAATTTTTACAAAATAAATACATGTTTAATGTAGGCAACACAATATATATTTATTCATTGGCAGTTTATTCCTTGTATTAAAATAATATGTCGAGATATAAGTATGTACACTCAAAAAAAGGAACGAAAATTTGATCATACAGACATACTGTATATTGTGCTGCCTACACATAAATTTATACAGGCAACCTAACATACAGGAATGCAGGTTATTGGGTTGCCCAATTATGTATATATGTTTCCCAGGGTGTTTAATTAAGGATTACCAAGTAGTAATCATCCTCTTCATTGTAAAAAAAAATATTATATAACGCGTGAAGATTTAAATTTATTTTTTTACAAAAATACCCCGACTCTATTTTTCACGTGATGTAAAAAATTCAGTCCTTTTTTTCGTGATGGGTGTTCAAACACACAAAGATATCTCAATTTGATTTAAATTTTTACAAAATAAATACATGTTTAATGTAGGCAACACAATATTTATTTATTCATTGGCAGTTTATTCCTTGTATTAAAATAATATGTCGAGATATAAGTATGTACACTCAAAAAAAGGAACGAAAATTTGATCATACAGACATACTGTATATTGTGCTGCCTACACATAAATTTATACAGGCAACCTAACATACAGGCATGCAGGTTATTGGGTTGCCCAATTATGTATACATGTTTCCCAGGGTGTTTAATTAAGGATTACCAAGTAGTAATCATCCTCTTCATTGTAAAAAAAATATTATATAACGCGTGAAGATTTAAATTTATACAAAAATACCCCTACTCTATTTTTCACGTGATGTAAAAAATTCAGTCCTTTTTTCCGTGATGGGTGTTCAAACACACAAAGATATCTCAATTTGATTTAAATTTTTATAAAATAAATACATGTTTAATGTAGGCAACACAATATATATTTATTTATTGGCAGTTTATTCCTTGTATTAAAATAATTTGTCGAGATATAAGTATGTACACTCAAAAAAAGAAACGAAAATTTGATCATACAGACATACTGTATATTGTGCTGCCTACACATAAATTTATACAGGCAACCTAATATACAGGCATGCAGTACATTGGGTTGCCCAATTATGTAGATATGTTTCCCAGGGTGTTTAATTAAAGATTACCAAGTAGTAATCATCCTCTTCATTGTAAAAAAAAAATATATTATCTAACGCGTGAAGTTTTAAATCTTTACAAAAATACCTCGACTCTATTTTTCACGTGATGTTGTAAAAAATTCAGTCCTTTTTTCCGTGATGGGTGTTCAAACATACAAAGATATCTCAATTTGATTTAAATGTTTATAAAATAAATACATGTTTAATGTAGGCAACATAATATATATTTATTTATTGGCAGTTTATTCCTTGAATTCAAATAATAAGTCGAGATATATGTACACAAAAAAACGTAACAAAAATTTGATCTTACTGTATATAGTGCTGCCTACACATAAATTTATACGGGCAACATAATATACAGGTATGCAGTATATTGGGTTGCCTAATCATGTAGATATGTTTCCCAGGGTGTTTAATTAAATCCTGGTCACGACACCACACGGCTGGTAGGGTATCGGGCGAGGTATGCCCCTGGCGATTCCGCCGGTACCCCGCAATTTCAGAGGGGCCACTGTTGGCCGTGCGCGGCCATCACGTCCCTGGAAAAAAATAAAAAAGGGTGTTTAATTAACACGTTCGCTGCCACCGCAATTGGGATTGCATTTACGCAAGTATAAAGTTGGACGCATTAGCGCGTCGGTGGCAGTGAACGTGTTAAGGATTACCAAGTAGTAATCATCCTCTTCATTATAAAAAAATATTATATAACGCGTGAAGATTTAAATTTATACAAAAATACCCCGACTCTATTTTTCACGTGAGGTGGTAAAAAATTCAGTCCTTTTTTCCATGATGGGTGTTCAAACACACAACGATATCTCAATTTGGTTTAAATTTTTATAAAATAAATACATGTTCAATGTAGGCAACACAATATATATATTTATTAATTGGCAGTTTATTCCTTGTATTAAAATAATAAGTCGAGATATATGCACACAATAAAAAGTAACAAAAATTTGACCATACTGTATATTGGGCTGCCTATACATAAATTTATACAGGCAACCCAATATACATGCATGCTGTATATTGGGTTGCCCGATTGTGTAGGCAACACAATAAACAAACATTTAGGTACGCCACTGAATTAGCCCTGCTGCCACGATCCATTTCACCTAAACATCGGTGTTTATAAAAATTTTAACCTTTAAATCACTACAAAAACGATTTAAATAACACATTCAAGCCGTACTTATTCACAGGGAAGGAATTTTAAATCCTCAGAATTTATATAAATAATTGTACTAATTACCTGAACTACCACCGCACTAACGTCATTGAAGTGTCATTGTAGTAAACAATAGCAACTTTTTAATGAGAACCCCTAAAATAATCTAAAAATGCGTAGCAGAAGCAATTCAGGCGTACGCCTGGATTACTACCAGAGGATCGTGCACAGACTGATCATGAACCACCAGAATCCAGTCACCGGGCTATTCCCCCTGAATAAGGAAAACAGCCACGCTTGGATACGCGATAACGTTTACTGCATACTGGCCGTCTGGGGTTTATCCATGTCGTACAAGAAAATGGCCGATCAGGACGAGGACAGGGCGAAAACGTACGAGCTCGAGCAGTCCTGCGTGAAACTGATGCGCGGCCTGTTGATGTCCATGATGCAGCAGAAGGAGAAGGTCGAGCGGTTCAAGACCACGCAGAACCCGTCCGACTCGTTGCACGCCAAATATTCCTCGGTGACCGGACAGACCGTCGTGGGGGATTTGGAATGGGGGCACTTGCAAATTGATGCCATTAGTTTGTATCTGTTGATACTGGCGCAGATGACGGCGTCGGGATTGCAGATTATCTTTAGTTTGGACGAGGTGGCTTTTATACAGAATCTGGTGTTTTACATAGAGTGCGCTTACTGCACGCCGGATTACGGGATCTGGGAGCGGGGGGACAAGACGAACCACGGGCTTCCGGAATTGAACGCCAGCAGTATAGGGATGGCGAAGGCAGCACTGGAGGCGATGAACGAGTTGGATCTGTTCGGGGCCAGGGGCGGGCCGTACAGCGTGATCCACGTGCTGACGGACGAGGCGCAGAAGTGCCAAGCTGTTTTACAGGTGATTAGTACCGTCGTTTAATTTCAAGTGTTGTCATTATGTTATAACATATTTTAGTCGATGTTACCGAGAGAATCGAGTTCCAAGGAAATAGACAGTGGAATATTATCGGTGATTAGTTTCCCGGCTTTCGCCGTCGATGATCCGAATTTGATAAAATACACCAGGGATAATATTATAAGCAAGCTGCAGGGGAAATACGGATGCAAGAGGTTCTTGCGGGATGGATATCGCACGCCGAAAGAGGTAGTGTGAATAATTTAACACGTTCGCCGCCGCTGCAATTGGGATTGCATTTACGCAAGTATAAAGTCGGACGCACTAGCAGCGAACGTGTTAAAAGGTATATTTTATAAATACGTTTTTGTGTTTAAGGATTTGAACAGAATGTACTACGAGCCGTGGGAGTTGAGGATTTTCGAAAACATCGAATGCGAGTGGCCCCTATTCTTCTGTTACTTGATACTAGACCATTGGTTTCAAGGCAACAAGGAGACATCGTTTGAATACACTAAATTGTTAGAAAAGGTAAAAACGATAGCTCGATTCCTTTAAATTGTCTTTTTGATGGGCAATTTTTGTTTAGATCATGCTCAGAACGGAAGAAGGCCTGAGTTTGGTGCCCGAACTCTACACGGTACCATCGTCGCTGGTAAGTGCCGAGTACAAGGAACCGGGCAGCCAGGAGAGGGTGCCTTTGGGTCAGAAGCCGTTCTTATGGGCGCAGTCTTTGTACATCATCGGAAAATTGTTGCAAGAGGTATTGTAACAGCTCGATGAGGTCAGAGTTTTGTGTACAAAACAAATTTAAGGGTTTCCTAGCCGTCGGCGAATTGGACCCTCTAAACAGGAGGTTGTGCTCCGAGAAGAAACCCGACGTAGTCGTGCAAGTGGTGATCCTCGCGGAAGACACGGACATACAGGACAAACTGGCCGAGCACGATATTATGGTGCAGACGATCGCGGAAGTGGCCCCGATTGAAGTGCAGCCGGCCAGAGTTCTTTCACACCTTTACACTTATTTAGGTGCGTATTAATATCGTTCTACCTGAATAGTTAAACAATTACACTGATTAAGAATCTTATATTTTATTGTTCAACAATAAATCTGTTTGTATCCTTTCGTAGGCCGAAACGAAAAGTTGGGCCTGTCCGGTCGAAAGTCGAGGGACGTGGGCATCCTGAGCACCAGCAAACTCTACTCGATGGGAGACAGAATATTCGCCTTCACCCCGCAGGTAACCCCCCCAGCGTTTATCGTTTCGTGCACTCAATAATTTATTAATCCCAGTTCAGCGACATGTCACGTAATTACATAGCCTCCGATTACGAGCTAATGATAGACATTTGCAAGAGCGAGATCAATTTCTTGAAATCTAGCTGGCAGAACATGCTAGGCCGGCCGATTGTCACCATGGCGATACGCAGCCTTCATTTAGGTACAGAAACAACAAGTTACTTTAGCCTCTGTCTCGTCCTCCGGATTAAAAACTAACCATTTTCAAGTGATTCCCCCGGCTTCTAATACAATGGTGTCGACTGGAAATGTTAGTGTCGCTTGAAATATTAAAATAACATTTAATGTTGGGCGTCTTTTAAATTCGTTATTGTTATTATTATTAAGGGGTAACACCACTCTAGCGGACGAAAAACGAGCCTTATTTGATTGACGAAACGAAACAGCAACGCTCCAAACTTGAAAAATGCATTCAACGATTTGAAAAATTGTAAAAATATAATCAGTCAAGGAATTTATTTGAAAACCTGAAGATGTCTTAGTAAATAATGTATTTTTAATTTCCTGTTAAAACAATTGACAAATTTTGGAACGAAACGAAACAGGAACGCTCCAAACTTAAAATGGAAAAGTTGAAAAATGCGTTCAACGGTTTGAAAAATTGTAAAAAAATAATTAGTCAAGGAATTTACTTGAAAACCTGAAGATGTCTTAGTAAATAATGTATTTTTAATTTCCTGTTAAAACAATTGACAAATTTTGGAACGAAACGAAACAGCAACGCTCCAAACTTAAAATGGAAAAGTTGAAAAATGCATTCAACGATTTGAAAAATCGTAAAAAAATAATTAGTCAAGGAATTTATTTGAAAACCTGAGGATGTCTTAGTAAATAATGTATTTTGAATTTCCTGTTGAAACAACTGCCAAATTTTGGAACGAAACGAAACAGCAACGCTCCAAACTTAAAATGGAAAAGATGAAAAATGCATTCAACGATTTGAAAAATCGTAAAAAAATAATCAGACAAGGAATTTATTTGAAAACCTGAAGATGTCTTGATAAATAATGTATTTTTAATTTCCTGTTAAAACAATTGCCTAATTTTGGAACGAAACGAAACAGCAACACTCCAAACTTGAAAAATGCATTCAACGATTTGAAAAATCGTAAAAAAATAATCAGACAAGGAATTTATTTGAAAACCTGAAGATGTCTTGATAAATAATGTATTTTTAATTTCCTGTTAAAACAATTGCCTAATTTTGAAACGAAACGAAACAGCAACACTCCAAACTTGAAAAATGCATTCAACGATTTGAAAAATTGTAAAACAATAATTAGTCAAGGAATTTATTTGAAAACCTGAAGATGTCTTAATAAATCATGTATTTTTAATTTCCTGTTGAAACAATTGACAAATTTTGGAACGAAACGAAACAGCAACACTCCAAACTTGAAAAATGCATTCAACGATTTGAAAAATTGTAAAAAAATAATTAGTGAAGGAATTTATTTGAAAACCTGAAGATGTCTTCATAAATAATGTATTTTTAATTTCCTGTTAAAACAATTGCCAAATTTTGGAACGAAACGAAACAGCAATGCTAGAAATTTAAAATGGAAAAGTTGAAAAATGCATTCAACGATTTGAAAAATTGTAAAAAAATAATCAGACAAGGAATTTATTTGAAAACCTGAAGATGTCTTGATAAATGATGTATTTTTAATTTCCTGTTAAAACAATTGCCAAATTTTGGAACGAAACGAAACAGCGACGCTCCAAACTTGAAAAATGCATTCAACGATTTGAAAAATTGTAAAAAAATAATCAGACAAGGAATTTATTTGAAAACCTGAAGATGTCTTCATAAATAATGTATTTTTAATTTCCTGTTAAAACAATTGCCAAATTTTGGAACGAAACGAAACAGCAATGCTCCAAACTTAAAATAGAAAAGTTGAAAAATGCATTCAACGGTTTGAAAAATTGTAAAAAAATAATCAGACAAGGAATTTATTTGAAAACCTGAAGATGTCTTGATAAATGATGTATTTTTAATTTCCTGTTAAAACAATTGCCAAATTTTGGAACGAAACGAAACAGCGACGCTCCAAACTTGAAAAATGCATTCAACGATTTGAAAAATTGTAAAAAAATAATCAGACAAGGAATTTATTTGAAAACCTGAAGATGTCTTGATAAATGATGTATTTTTAATTTCCTGTTAAAACAATTGCCAAATTTTGGAACGAAACGAAACAGCGACGCTCCAAACTTGAAAAATGCATTCAACGATTTGAAAAATTGTAAAAAAATAATCAGACAAGGAATTTATTTGAAAACCTGAAGATGTCTTAATAAATCATGTATTTTTAATTTCCTGTTGAAACAATTGACAAATTTTGGAACGAAACGAAACAGCAACACTCCAAACTTGAAAAATGCATTCAACGATTTGAAAAATTGTAAAAAAATAATTAGTGAAGGAATTTATTTGAAAACCTGAAGATGTCTTCATAAATAATGTATTTTTAATTTCCTGTTAAAACAACTGTCAAATTTTGGAACGAAACGAAACAGCAATGCTAGTAATTTAAAATGGAAAAGTTGAAAAATGCATTCAACGATTTGAAAAATTGTAAAAAAATAATCAGACAAGGAATTTATTTGAAAACCTGAGGATGGCTTTGTAAATAATGTATTTTTAATTTCCTGTTAAAACAATTGATGAATTTTGGAACGAAATGGAACAGCAACACTCCAAACTTGAAAAATGCATTCAACGATTTGAAAAATTGTAAAAAAATAATCAGACAAGGAATTTATTTGAAAACCTGAAGATGTCTTAATAAATCATGTATTTTTAATTTCCTGTTGAAACAATTGACAAATTTTGGAACGAAACGAAACAGCAACACTCCAAACTTGAAAAATGCATTCAACGATTTGAAAAATTGTAAAAAAATAATTAGTGAAGGAATTTATTTGAAAACCTGAAGATGTCTTCATAAATAATGTATTTTTAATTTCCTGTTAAAACAACTGTCAAATTTTGGAACGAAACGAAACAGCAATGCTAGAAATTTAAAATGGAAAAGTTGAAAAATGCATTCAACGATTTGAAAAATTGTAAAAAAATAATCAGACAAGGAATTTATTTGAAAACCTGAGGATGGCTTTGTAAATAATGTATTTTTAATTTCCTGTTAAAACAATTGATGAATTTTGGAACGAAATGGAACAGCAACACTCCAAACTTGAAAAATGCATTCAACGATTTGAAAAATTGTAAAAAAATAATCAGACAAGGAATTTATTTGAAAACCTGAAGATGTCTTCATAAATAATGTATTTTTAATTTCCTGTTAAAACAATTGCCAAATTTTGGAACGAAACGAAACAGCAATGCTCCAAACTTAAAATAGAAAAGTTGAAAAATGCATTCAACGGTTTGAAAAATTGTAAAAAAATAATCAGACAAGGAATTTATTTGAAAACCTGAAGATGTCTTGATAAATGATGTATTTTTAATTTCCTGTTAAAACAATTGCCAAATTTTGGAACGAAACGAAACAGCGACGCTCCAAACTTGAAAAATGCATTCAACGATTTGAAAAATTGTAAAAAAATAATCAGACAAGGAATTTATTTGAAAACCTGAAGATGTCTTAATAAATCATGTATTTTTAATTTCCTGTTGAAACAATTGACAAATTTTGGAACGAAACGAAACAGCAACACTCCAAACTTGAAAAATGCATTCAACGATTTGAAAAATTGTAAAAAAATAATTAGTGAAGGAATTTATTTGAAAACCTGAAGATGTCTTCATAAATAATGTATTTTTAATTTCCTGTTAAAACAACTGTCAAATTTTGGAACGAAACGAAACAGCAATGCTAGTAATTTAAAATGGAAAAGTTGAAAAATGCATTCAACGATTTGAAAAATTGTAAAAAAATAATCAGACAAGGAATTTATTTGAAAACCTGAGGATGGCTTTGTAAATAATGTATTTTTAATTTCCTGTTAAAACAATTGATGAATTTTGGAACGAAATGGAACAGCAACACTCCAAACTTGAAAAATGCATTCAACGATTTGAAAAATTGTAAAAAAATAATCAGACAAGGAATTTATTTGAAAACCTGAAGATGTCTTAATAAATCATGTATTTTTAATTTCCTGTTGAAACAATTGACAAATTTTGGAACGAAACGAAACAGCAACACTCCAAACTTGAAAAATGCATTCAACGATTTGAAAAATTGTAAAAAAATAATTAGTGAAGGAATTTATTTGAAAACCTGAAGATGTCTTCATAAATAATGTATTTTTAATTTCCTGTTAAAACAACTGTCAAATTTTGGAACGAAACGAAACAGCAATGCTAGAAATTTAAAATGGAAAAGTTGAAAAATGCATTCAACGATTTGAAAAATTGTAAAAAAATAATCAGACAAGGAATTTATTTGAAAACCTGAGGATGGCTTTGTAAATAATGTATTTTTAATTTCCTGTTAAAACAATTGATGAATTTTGGAACGAAATGGAACAGCAACACTCCAAACTTGAAAAATGCATTCAACGATTTGAAAAATTGTAAAAAAATAATCAGACAAGGAATTTATTTGAAAACCTGAAGATGTCTTCATAAATAATGTATTTTTAATTTCCTGTTAAAACAATTGCCAAATTTTGGAACGAAACGAAACAGCAATGCTCCAAACTTAAAATAGAAAAGTTGAAAAATGCATTCAACGGTTTGAAAAATTGTAAAAAAATAATCAGACAAGGAATTTATTTGAAAACCTGAAGATGTCTTGATAAATGATGTATTTTTAATTTCCTGTTAAAACAATTGCCAAATTTTGGAACGAAACGAAACAGCGACGCTCCAAACTTGAAAAATGCATTCAACGATTTGAAAAATTGTAAAAAAATAATCAGACAAGGAATTTATTTGAAAACCTGAAGATGTCTTAATAAATCATGTATTTTTAATTTCCTGTTGAAACAATTGACAAATTTTGGAACGAAACGAAACAGCAACACTCCAAACTTGAAAAATGCATTCAACGATTTGAAAAATTGTAAAAAAATAATTAGTGAAGGAATTTATTTGAAAACCTGAAGATGTCTTCATAAATAATGTATTTTTAATTTCCTGTTAAAACAACTGTCAAATTTTGGAACGAAACGAAACAGCAATGCTAGTAATTTAAAATGGAAAAGTTGAAAAATGCATTCAACGATTTGAAAAATTGTAAAAAAATAATCAGACAAGGAATTTATTTGAAAACCTGAGGATGGCTTTGTAAATAATGTATTTTTAATTTCCTGTTAAAACAATTGATGAATTTTGGAACGAAATGGAACAGCAACACTCCAAACTTGAAAAATGCATTCAACGATTTGAAAAATTGTAAAAAAATAATCAGACAAGGAATTTATTTGAAAACCTGAAGATGTCTTCATAAATAATGTATTTTTAATTTCCTGTTAAAACAATTGCCAAATTTTGGAACGAAACGAAACAGCAATGCTCCAAACTTAAAATAGAAAAGTTGAAAAATGCATTCAACGGTTTGAAAAATTGTAAAAAAATAATCAGACAAGGAATTTATTTGAAAACCTGAAGATGTCTTGATAAATGATGTATTTTTAATTTCCTGTTAAAACAATTGCCAAATTTTGGAACGAAACGAAACAGCGACGCTCCAAACTTGAAAAATGCATTCAACGATTTGAAAAATTGTAAAAAAATAATCAGACAAGGAATTTATTTGAAAACCTGAAGATGTCTTAATAAATCATGTATTTTTAATTTCCTGTTGAAACAATTGACAAATTTTGGAACGAAACGAAACAGCAACACTCCAAACTTGAAAAATGCATTCAACGATTTGAAAAATTGTAAAAAAATAATCAGTCGAGGAATTTATTTGAAAACCTGAAGATGTCTTGATAAATGATGTATTTTTAATTTCCTGTTGAAATAATTGACAAATTTTGGAACGAAACGAAACAGCAACGCTCAAAACTTAAAGTGCAAAAGTTGAAAAATGCATTCAACGGTTTGAAAAATCGTAAAAAAATAATCAGTCAAGGAATTTATTTGAAAACCTGAAGATGTCTTAATAAATAATGTATTTTTAATTTCCCGTTGAAACAATTACCAAATTTTGCAACGAAACAAAACGGCAACGCTCCAAACTTAAAGTGGTGTCACCCCTTAACACATGAATGCGATACATAGAAAATCTAGTCTTTGGTCTAATTTACGCTTTGTATTTATTGTTCCGTTGTAGTTCTAAGGTTTTTGTGCATGTTTTGTGGCTAGAAATTTGACACGGACGAGCATTACTCGAATTACGACGCGGCCCTGTACGCCGACAAGTTTGTCACCGACCTGGCCTTTTTGACCATTAGCTGGCGGAACTTGCTCGGCAGGCCCACCATCACGGTGGCCATCGCAAACGAAAATTTAGGTAATTAAAATTTGAAATTAACACACACACACATTCTGCATGACGATACGGTATTAACAAAAAAGCATTATCTTTCGATATTTTGTGCACCACTGTTGTGTTTCAGCGGTATAAAACATTGAAAGAGGTTTCATTTAACGCAATAATCTGAATCATCGAAATCCACGTTGAACCGTTTAAGCTTGAACTTTTTTTTGAAAATTTTAATCATTGCAACAGCAACACTAAACTGTACTAATGATGATAGACGCGTGATGGAATTTGGTTTGCTATATTTCAATAACTAAATTCGTCAGTAAAACAATCTCCTTGATTCGTTAACTCGTTCGCTGCCATCGCAATTGGGATTGCATTTACGCAAGTATCGTATGTTCATTAAAAAAAAACCTCAGGTGTGCCATGATTTTTTTTGCAGCGAACGTGTTAATACTACCGAAGTTACAAATTGGGTTTTTGTTATAAAATATAGCATGCGCTAAGGTTTTTAGGGGCATTAGTAGAAACTTTGTTTGTTTTCATTAATTCAAATGTAAAAAAAGACCTTTATTGGCATTTTCCAAACTATTTACAACCTCAAAAAAAAACTATACTATTATTACTCCTCTCCCTCTCACCCCCTCGCTCCTACTATTTCAAATATAATTGGTGTAATTATGCACCGTTTTTAGATGAAGGGAAAATCCCGTTGGCAATGATAACGACGATGAAGAAACTCAAGTCGGGTTACATTAATGGCACTCGTGTGACTCTGGGAAACTTGAACGATTTCCTGAGCACGAGCTGTATCACGAATCTGAGCTTTCTGGGATGTCACGAAGATGGAATGCCCGATAGTAAGCGCAACCGTTCTAAAATAAATTAATTATCTAGAATAAAACACTTTCTACTTTGTTTGTATCGTGCGAGCCACAAAATTTTGTTTCAGAGCTGGCTGTGAGATAAATGAGGGATGTCGCATATTATTATTAGTTCAATTGAATCAGATTTAAAAAAAATGAATTAATCTCAGACACGACTGCTATGTTTCTCTCTCTCTCAGGCATGGCCAACTCGGCAACAAAATTCTGTGGCTTACACCTTATAACAATTTGATTTATTTGTTTGACTGCATTCGTTTGAGTTGCTAAAACTGCGGTCAAATGAATAAATCGGAAAGTTATACAAACCATATGTATAAAAATTATTTAGCTAAGGCATGGCCATGATAAACAAAATCACGGTCTTAGATTAGTTCAGCAAGTTGTCAACTTTATGTCAATTAAAAGTCAGTTTTGATTTCTCACAACTTCATAAGTGTTTCATCATTGAATATTATTTCCGTAATGGACATCAACATTTGTTGTAATTAATTGTAATTAATTTAATAACCAAGTTTCATTTGAGAATCAGATTAGGCAGCGAAGACGTGATGCGACGTGTCAAACCTGCAACGTACGTTCCGAAATACAAAGCCACCCTTTATCTAAATAAATATAAAAGCATGTATAACGAAGTAGAAGCTTCCTACATAACAAAAATTAATCATCATTCGTCCGTAGAATTAAATCCTCAAGTACAGCAATACCTGGAAGAACACCTGATGAAATGCTTCACCAACAAATCCTCGCTGCTGATGTCGACGCACTCGACGAGGAGAGGCAGGCACGCGCTGCGCAAGATGTCCGTGAAGGGATTAATCAGGAGGACTCGTTCCATCAACGTCGATTGTAACACGATTTATAAATACATCGATACACCAAATTAAACCCACGACTTTCAGCCGATACACTGGGCATGGAACTCTCCTCCGAACCGAAACCCGCCGGACAGTTTTTGAGCGTGGGCGTGTCGGAAGTCGACGGCGCTCACAGGACGGCCAGGTCGCCGTCCCCCGAGGAAGACATCAAGCCGAAACCGAAGAAACTCGAGCCGATCAACAGCAAGCTGAACCCGAACCTGATGAGCAGGTACAGGACCCTGTCGGAGACGCAGTACGCCGATACAGAGGTAAGTTTGTACCGAAACAAAAACATGGGATTATTACACCCTTTTCTAGGTCGACGAGTTATTCGCGATGCTTCGAGAATCCGAATCGCTGGACGAACAAGGGGACATTCTGCAGTATCTGGTGGACACGAAGGGACTGGAGTACAACACCGGGATGCTGGAGTACGGGAATGTCGTGTCGATCCGCGATTTGCTGAAAGGGTTATACGAGAAAGCGTGCCAGCAGAAGTTGTGGGGGTTGGTTCGGCACACGGCAGGTTGGTAAATTGTGGAATTATATAGTCTGTGAAGTCGCCTCGATAATATTTGTCTTGAAGTAATAAAACGGCCTCAATAATATGTCTTGAAGTAATAAAACGTTGCATCTTAAAATATAGTACAATCGCACAGAGGTGACAGTGACTCATGCTTTTTCGATCTAATCATCGCGTCTGGATAAATATCTATACTTAAGAAAAACGAAATTAAATACGAAACGTATGTCGATATGTAAATTCAAGGGCTAAGTGCAACGTACGTACTATTCTAACCTCAAAATTCACGTGCTTGTATCTCTGATTTCGATTTAGTTAAGAGCAGAATTGATTGTATCCATTCCATTAATAATATGGTTAAATTTAATGACGAATTTCCAGTTGTCTTTACCGATGCACTCGCAAAGTTTCGTCGGGAAAAAATTGTCACGCACGAGAATTTTTAAATTTCCCGCCTAAACTGAATCGAATTATTTTATGGACGTACGTTTACTAGAAACCTAATTCAGGCAACATGG
This sequence comes from Ocypus olens, assembly GCA_910593695.2. Lineage (NCBI taxonomy): Eukaryota > Metazoa > Arthropoda > Insecta > Coleoptera > Staphylinidae > Ocypus > Ocypus olens. Next base: position 56,377,235 of record OU343054.1, on the reverse strand, counting down.
AGCGATGAGTCACTGTCACCTCTGCGCGATTGTACTATAACTTTCAACATCTTAATAATCAAATCAAATCAAATGATTTACTTCATGATGAATATAAACATTCATGTCTAAATGTAATGTTCATTAAAAAAAACCTCAAGTGTGCCGTGATTTTTTATTTTTAATAATTTAAGTTGGTAACACATATTGAGGTTATGTTACTTGCGGCATGTTCCTACCGATGAATTAATTTGCTGCGATAAACTACGCAGAGAAAACGTAGGTTCACCTTCCAAAATTCCTTGGGCTGTATTAATACCATCCGGAGTACGTTTGACCGGTCCACCACTTCCTGGAAACGTTTTTGCCGGTTGCTGTAAACCATTGTGAGCACGGAATAATTGTGACTTTTAGAACGATCTGACGTTTTGTATGGCAATTCCTAACATGTGTGCCAACTTAAATTTTAATATATAAAAAATCATGGCACTCTTGAGTTTTTTTTTAATGAACATACATAAATTTTATTTTTAAAAATTTAAGTTGGTTACACATATTGAGGTTATGTTACTTGCGGCATGTTCCTACCGATGAATTATTTTGCTGCGATAAACTACGCAGAGAAGAAGTAGGTTCACCTTCGAAAATTCCTTGGGCTGTGTTAATAGCATCCGGAGTACGCTTGACCGGTCCACCACTTTCTGGAAACGTTTTTGCTGGTTGCTGTAAACCATTGTGAGCACGGAATAATTGTGACTTTTAGAACGATCTGACGTTTTGTATGGCAATTCTTAAGCTTGAATTACATTGCACTTTTTCCGTCTAGATTCTCGTTCAAGTGTTGCTTTCAATTTCCGTTCGATTTATAGTTCATTTAATTCGATATAGAGAGCGCCGCTAAAAGACGTAGTAATTACCAACCCACTGAATAATAGTATATTATTAAACGAGTGAGAAAGTTGGCCATTGCCACGAGGCCATTGCCAACTTGTTCACGAGTTTAATACTATACTTTTTCGCATCATATTAAATAATTAAAAAGATTTTTCTATTTGTATTAAATTATAACGAATAATTTTTCTATTTGGAAATTGCGGCAGTTCGCTGACAAAAAAACGAATCGTAACCATAGTAACAACTAAACTGTTGGGCAATGAAGCCGCTATCATTTGATTGGATGTCACCTGTTGAATAATGAAACTGCTATCATTTGATTGGACGTCAACTGTTGGGCAATGAAAATGCTATCATTTGATTGGACGTCACCTGTGGAGAAAATGATTCGGCCGAATAATGGACAACTTTCTCAATCAAAAACGATTTAACAACGTTTATATTATTTAATAAGATGCGAAAAAAAGTATTACTGTTCGCGTGTCCAAGTCCAACGGAGGTTAAGAGTTGAGTTTGTAAAAATGAATAAAATTGAAAACATCAACCGGTCACCAGGTTATATAGGTTATGTTGCTTGCACAAACAACTCATGCTTGTTGTTTTTTTTTTCGCTGTTGGCCGTACCAATATCGAATGGAAAATAGGACCGGCTGCATATTTCTATTCAAGAAACTTGGATGGAATTTTTTGGATTACATTCATACTAGATTGTCTCGAAGCAAAATCTAACGAGAATCTAGACGGAAAAAGTATAATGTAATTCAAGCTTTAACATGTGTGCCAACTTAAATTTTAAAATATAAAAAATCATTGCACTCTTGAGGTTTTTTTTAAATAAAAGTACGATATAAATAAACTTAAAATCTACACAGAATAAAATAACATCAGTTACAAGTACTCAAAAATTTAAAATTTTGATCCTCATTATTTTATAATAAAATACTTGTGGGTCGATGTTTATATCTATGTCAAACAGGATTTTCCGTTGAAAATCACTCACCCAGTCAAAACAACAAAAAAAGTGAAAGAATCTTTCGTTAACACCGTTCATTAATAACATCAGGTATGCTGAGAAAACGAGTGGAAGACCTGGCCAAGGCCGTGACCGATCTGCTGGTCCGTCAGAAACAGATCACGGTGGGCATGCCCCCCAACAACGAGCACACGATCACCGCGCCGCTGCCCGAGAACGACCTGCGCGTCCTGATCCACGAGGCCTACGGGGAAGACGACAGCACGGCCATGCTGACGCAGGAGCTCCTGGTGTACCTCGCCATGTTCATACGCACCGAGCCCCAGCTGTTCATGGAGATGCTGCGGCTGCGGGTCGGCCTGATCATCCAGGTGATGGCGATGGAGCTGTCCAGGACGCTGGTGTGCGGCGGCGAGGACGCCTCGGAGCACCTGCTGAACCTGAGCCCATTCGAGATGAAGAACCTGCTGCATCACATCATCAGCGGAAAGGAGTTTGCAATCAGCAGCGGTACGTGCGCGCCATACCCGAGAAATGATTAATTTTATGCAGAACGGGATGTGTTTGTTTGTTTGTTGCAGTCGGTCGAGGTAACTTTTCGATCGTAAGCAGTAAATCGAGCAGGATTAGTAAGGTTGGTCTTACAGTATTTTAACACGGATATGGCTATAGTATTATATGTAGGACGGAAATTTCCTCCTAAAATTATATCTAGAATATTGTCACCGCCATCTATCTAAGTATGTTCAGTGATTCAGTTCACTGACATTTGACAGGAAGCGAAAAATAACCTTAAAATTATATCTAGAATATCGTCAGCACCATCTATTATTTTTTTATTAGAATAGCTGCGTTTGGTGATCATTCGTTAACATTTGACAGAAAAACGAAAAATGTTGTCGGTGTTTTTATATCTTAATATATTTGTTATGTATTTGCAGAAAAGTCACATAAGTCTGGGAATGGAAACGGCCACCGAGGAAACGGAGCCCGACAGACAGGGACAATGGCTGCGCAGGAGGCGACTGGACGGAGCCTTAAACCGCGTGCCCAGAGATTTTTATTCCAGGGTATGGGGTGTCCTCGAAAAGGTGAGTTTTCCTCAACAACAGTTAAACAATATATCGTCGTCGGTGAATCGGTAACACTGCCTATCTCACATTTACCAAATTTGACCGGAGAGACAAAAAACTAATTTGTAGTTTTCTGGGAAAAGATTAAACACTAAAATCTCAATTTTGGTCGACGATATTCAAAATCTAAATGATTATTAAGTATTTAGTATTTATTTACGGAAGACATTTCATTAATACTATTATTTCCAGTGCCAAGGAATCGACATAGCGGGAAAGGTCCTGCCGCAAAGCCTGACCCAGGAGATGACCCCCGGCGAGCTCAAATTCGCCCTCGCCGTGGAGACCGTCCTGAACTCGATACCCCAGCCCGAGTACAGGCAGCTGATCGTCGAGGCTCTGATGGTCCTCACGCTCGTCTCGGAGCACAACGTCACCGTCTCCATGGGCGGGGTGATTGAGATCGAGCACCTGGTGCACGTGGCCAACGACGTTTTCCTTAAAGATCAAGTAAATCGAGCGAAGCGGTAATTATTCCGTACTGATTGATGATTGTGCTTCTAGATGAAATGCGAGGGCGACGCCACGCTGTGCTGCGCGAAATCCAAACACGACAAGGATCTGTCGACTGCCGGCGGGTTGCTCTGCGGGGGCGCCGGTTTCATCTGCCAGCACTTTTACGACAGCGCCCCGAGCGGATGTTACGGGACCATGACGTACTTAACGAGAGCCGTGGCCGTTACCATGGACTGCCTTCCCAAGCACGGGGACTTGGATTGCTCCATAAGTTAGAACGCTGTGTCGGTTCGGTGGTGGGGTGGATGGAAAGGCGGGGCCCGCAATATACTCTGTTAGTACGAGCCGCTGCTGTCTGTATTTGTATTTTTACGTACTGTTATAAAATTTTTAGACTAAATGTATAGTTTTGATAAATGCCGTTTATTAAATAAATAATTGAACCGTAAAATATATGAAAATTAAGAATAGCCTTTCAAGATTTATCTCTCATCGGTGCAGCTTCGCCTTTGAATTAAATGTAAAAAATGAAATACACACTAGAACGTGGGGCTCATTGAGGCTTCTGCGAGGGCTCCACTGAAGTGGTAAAGTATGTTCATTAAAAATGAATTTGATTTTTTATTTTTAAAAATTTAAGTTGGTAACACATATTGAGGTTATGTTACTTGTGGCATGTTCCTACCGATAAATTCATTTGCTGCGATAAACGAGGCAGTAAGTTTATCTTCCAAAATTTCTTGGGCTGTGTTAATAGCATCTTGAGTTCGTTTGACTGGTCTACCACTTCCTGGTTTACGGAGATACAACAGATCATGATAAGGTATTTTTAAATTCATCATAAATAATGGGAACGTTACGAAATTCTTCCTGAAACTCTTCCAAAGGTGCGTCGAATGAATACATCCAATTTCCGTCCACTTTAATCCCATTTCGGAAATAACTTTCAACTGGAAACGTTTTTTGCTGGTTGCTGTAAACCGGAATAATTGTGACTTTTAGAAAGATCTGACGTTTTAAATGTCAACTTCAGATGTGTTACCAACTTAAATTTTTAAAAATAAAAAATCATGGCACACTTGTGCCCACTTGCACCACAGCCGATTAACTTTAATCAGTGGTTAGTACCGGTTTGTACTTCTTTAAAATACTACAATTTTATTCGCAAATTGTTTACACAATAACATATTGATCAAAGAGAGATATTTGGGATATCTTACAAATTTATAAGACTTTTATATTCCCGAATTTTGACTTAATCAGACGTTTAATCGTGATTCACTTTTTAACCACGATTAAGTACCTGTGGTGCAAGTGGGCCTTGAGGTTTTTTTTTTAATGAACATACGATATAATCTAGAAAAGCATAAAACAATTTCATCAATTTACAGTAAAATCAATAGGGTGTTATGTACAGTACATATTTTTGTTGAATCATCATTAAAGAATGTACGCAAAACTTGGTTTTGTTAATTTAATGTTCCACCGCCAAAAAATTTTGAAAACCGTACACTAGTGGCCGGTAGCGGTACTACAACATGACATCAAGGTTGCACATGGTATACTCTATTTTGTGACCACCCTTGGCAAACATTCATTCGATATAAAACGGTTTTAACTTCTGGTATCCTCAGGAACGCAAATAAAGACCGAAATGTGGGAAGTATACCGAATTAAAAATACAACAGCGGATCCTTTCGATCCTGTAAGATTTCGCAGTTCTTATTTGACAGCTGTCAGTGCCAATGTGATTCCCACAAAGTCTGTTTGTTGTCGTCCCTATGATTTGAACGGAAAATCACGGCCTTTCCGCGGAAATGAACAACACCTTCAACATATCGGAGTGCTGCAGGGCCTGCCTGAGGACGGAGTGCCCCCTAACCTCGACGCACACCCAAGACAATGATACAATAAAATTATGTGATAAATTAACAACCTGTGTTTCTGAAATTGTAAGTTTAGTAATTTAACTTTATTTTATCCTACAATGTTATGCTGTCAATAACTCCTTAGCAATGAGTTGCGTTAAGGTACCTTTAACAACCTTAATGAAAACCGTCAAAAAGCGAAATCATGTTTGTTTGTCATCATCTCCATAGCAACGAGTTGCGTTAAGATACATATAACAACACTAGTGTCTCCATAGCAACGAGTTGCGTTAAGATACATATAACAACACTAGTGTCTCCATAGCAACGAGTTGCGTTAAGATACATATAACAACACTAGTGTCTCCATAGCAACGAGTTGCGTTAAGATACATATAACAACACTAGTGTCTCCATAGCAACGAGTTGCGTTAAGATACATATAACAACACTAGTGTCTCCATAGCAACGAGTTGCGTTAAGATACATATAACAGCACTAGTGTTGTTAAGAATTTCTCAACAACACTGGTGTTGTTATATGTACCTTAGCAACTCGTTGCTATGGAGACGGGGACAAACAAACATGATTTTGCTTTTTGACGGTTTTCATTAAACATTGTTTTAAATCAAGAAAAATAGAAATAGGATAAAATAAATCGTGGTAAGGCACGCGTAACATTATTCAAACTTTTCTCTTATGATGTAAAAACCTGCTTAACGTTACTTGTTTCGTAAATTACTATTACGAACGGTTATAATTTATACTAACCCTTTCACTGCTACAGACGCATATTTACGATCCGCTTCTGCGTACCTGTACTGCTATTGCCGCATATTTACGTTTGCGTTTCGCCAAATTCATTTTGTATAAAAATTAAGGATACCTAAATTTTTCCTCTATTTTTCGTGAAAAGCTACTTTTTAGTTCTTTAATTTTTTTTCGCGTTCTAGGCCAATCTTACGCCGCACCACAGACACGCGAGTGTTTTCCTAACGCCGCAGCGAAAGGGTTAATTACAGATCATTGCTTTAAAAATACGGAATGATGTAGCACGTTTAGCAAGAATTTATTTAATTGTAACAATAATAATTTAACCCTTTAGTGCCACAAAGTTAGTTCAACAAAATTCAATTTTTTGCAAAAATGTCCAGCCAGGAATTAAATATCTAAAAATAGCAACGGCTCTAATCCCAAGGGTATATATTGGGCATTAAAGGATTAATAATGTATTAATGAGAATAACTTACAACAGTGGGGGGGTGTGTTTTTCTTAGAGGACGCCGAGGGAGAGACGCCCGTTCATTTGTTGATATTTTAATTTTAGATGTGGAGCAAAGACGGTTACACGGTGTTCATCTGCTCGAACTGCGTGGAAAAGCTTCGTGTGGCCTACGATTTTCGGATACAGTGCTTACAATCAGATGTCACTCTGCAACAGTACCTAGTCCCAGAAAAAATTCAAAACGTTACTATACAATCGTACATACCTGTAAGTAATAATAATAATAATAATGTCTATTATTGAGTTTACAAGGATTAAATACAAATGAAATAAAATAAATTCTTATACATGAATCAGTAGGCGGGATTCGGTTGAGATCGACATTGATCTCGAACGGTTCTACCGTCCAAACCTACAAAACTAAATAATTTGTTTCAACACGTGACGATATTTTTTCAAGGATTCCAAACAGCTTATCTTAATTCTAAAATGTTGTACCATGCTTCCTGGGTCTTCACGAGGTCCTCAAAGTTTGAATATCCAGTCGTTAAATATGCGTTATTAATTTACAGAAAACCCTGCAATTTCGATAGTACGACTAGTTTGAAAATTATTTGTCAGTGTCTCAAACTTGTGTTTTCAACACTTCTTACTTAGCTTATTTTTATAAAAAATACGTTCGGCAGCGTGACACTCGCTTATGTCACTTTGACACAAATAATTCATTCAAACTTGCTGGTTCCAAGTTTGTGCCAATTCTGCCTTCTCATTATTATCAGTTTGTATTAGCGCCCGCGCTTCAGTGTATTTGTGTTATTTTCGTTTTGTTTTGTTCAATTACAATGGATTTTACTATTTACTCATAATCTGTTTTACCTTGCATCTGTAAATAAACCCCCCTCTATCTATCTATGACCTTCTACTCTGAACCATGAGATTATTGATAAACAGGGCAGCTCGTGAATGCTATGTTGCCAAATGTACATTTCTTTTAGACGGCTCCTGATGGCCTATGAGGCATGGTGGAACATTTTTTCATCGACGTTTTCTATTCAGAATTTTAGGAAGAACATCGCCACTTGTAGATTATCCGCCAATTTATACACACCCGATATAGTATATTAAGTATCAAGGGTGGCAGGGTAATAGTGTGGGGACCGACGCCTTAGCGATCTACTTACATTATTTTTATACTCCTAGTACTTTTCCTACTATTGGCTTCTCCGTAATTTCAACACTGAACAAATCACGTACACTTCTGAAATAGTACCCGAGTACTACCATTTACTTATAAATACTTTTTCTTGTGTAGAATACACGGCCGGTCGTACATTTTAATGTGACAGCGACTGTCACTTTTTTCAAACAACAACAAAATGAAATGTCGGCCATTATGATTTCATGGCAAACCTTTAGTTTTTAATTTAAAATCATGGTAAAGTTTTTTTGCAAATATCCCGATGAATACTTTGTAGAAACTATTAGGGTGGATATACACTAGAGCATTTCTATGTAATGTAATGTTCTAACGAATGGTACAATACAGGAAAATGCTCAGTTTCAAAAGCTGTCGTCAAAAGACGTCTGGTTCGTGAGGGTGATACACTAGAACATATAGAGCGGCTCGTTGTTCTGTTACTAATAAATGCTCTAGTCCAGGGATGAGCAACCCGCGGCCCTCCGAACAAATTTACGCGGCCCGCCATAAACTGAATATGGTGACATGATTTTCAATACCCAAGTACGGTGGCTTAGTAGAACTGAAATACAATTGTTTGTGGATATGAAGCATGGTGCACGGTGCAAAGATTACATGGTGTGCCTAGACAGCCGTGTTCTCTCTCTAAAATCTTCCCCTTTTTCATTTGGCCGATGCTCAGTGATGCAACCTTGTAAAATTACTTGCTTAACTGAAGAAAAGTCGATATAACTAATTTAAATATCTGTCGCACGTACTTTATTTACATTTTATAATATTATTTCGAACTGTTTAGTGTGCATGGCAAATTAAACACATTTGTTAATTTTCTTGTCAACCTAATTGCTTTAAATAAAAATTGGTATTTATGCAACAAGAGAGTAAACAAAAGTAGGAAAGATTACCACACGAGCCGAAGGCGAGTGCGGAAATTCTTACAAGTGAAAAAAAGTTGCTTCACTCTCGAGTTTCATACAAAAAATTTTCTACGTCCGTAACTTTAAATAAATTCGCTAAAACCTTAATCAATTTTCATAAGTGATAATACTTTTTTTAAATGAAGAAAATAATAATCGGATAAACAGGGCAGCTAGTGAATGCTATGTTGCCAAATGTACATTTCTTTTAAATGGCTCCTGATGGCCGATGAGGCATGGTAGAACATTTTTTCATCGACAGTTTCTATTCAAAATTTTAGGAAGAACATCGCCATGTGTAGATTATCCGCCAATTTATACACACCCGATATTTCCGGTAGCGGAAAAAAATTATTAACCATAAATCTTAACATAAGTAAATATTTCTACGACGAATTCAATAGTGTATTAATTGTATTAAATCCAAAAATAAGTTGCTAAACTTAAAAAAAACTGTACAACGGACATAGAAAAAAAAACTTTAATGCCCGTGATATGGTAATGTTTGGTAATTGCAGCATAAAAATATTCAAAATGGGCGTGGTACGGGAGTTATAAGCACACCATGTAATATTTGCACTATGATATGAAGGGATATCCCTTTCCTCAATTCGATGATAAAGATTGGATGTGCGATTTTGGGTGTCTTATCGATATAACTCAGCATCTCAATGAACTTAATGTGGAACTTCAAGGCAATTTATCCACAATTTGTATGATCAAATTAAAAGCAAATTGAAATTGTGAAGAAAACATCTTTTGGAAAATAATATGTCCAATTTCCAATATTTATGAAAAGGCGGCTATTTGTCAAAAATAGTGGTTTCCATAAAAATATTTTGAACGCCATTCAACATAGACGTGGTTACAGTTCCAGAACAACTGCAAATGGAATTAATAGACATGCAGAACAATGCAGATTTAAAAAATTAATTTGTATCAGTGACCGATAATTTTTTTTTGATTTTATGTCCAAAAAAAATCCACTTTTGACGGAAAATGCAAAGCAAATTATGTCTGTGTTTGGAAATATATACTACCGTGGACAAAAAAAATGTCACCCCTAATTTGTCATGTGTCTATTATTTCTTATTTTTTAGTGTTGTGAATTTGACTTATGTAACCTTAATATTTGACAGTGACAGTAAATAATTAGTTTAATAAGTTTGTGGAGATAGGATTCTTCGAATCGTGCATTTTGTGGCCGATATACTTTCGTTCTTCCATTATAGGATGATTGCAACGTTTTTTATCTGAAAATATCACTTTACTCCAAAAGTCTTCTTGCCTCGGAAGATATTCCAGTGCAAAACCAATTCTGCTGTCCTTATTAATTTGAGTCAATAGAGGTTTTCTGGCTGCGGCATGACAAGATAACGCTCTTAACTTTAGACGTCTGCAAGCTGTTCGGGAATTTCCAGGAAAATTTGTTATGAATGCGGCATTTGTAGCATTTTCAAACGGATTTTCTATTAAAAAGTTTATAACAGCATCATTTTCTTCATTATTTGAAACTTTGGAGGCCCAAACCTTTAATCTGCTCCAATCGCCTTTCATTCCTCCACATTTTTGAAATTTTTTGCACTGTACGTCTACTTACATTCAATTCAGCTGCTACATCATTGATATATTTGCCACATTTGACCTGCATAGCAATTTGTGCTTTCTGTGTGTTACTTAAGTATGATATATTCAATTTATGTTCATATATCTATATGATTAACACATATCTGACAAGATTGACGTTTGCCGGTTTGTCAAATGAAAAGTCATATTTACATTAATAAAAATAGGGGTGTCATTTTTTTTGTCCACGATAGTATCTGATAATATTGACATTTGCCGGTTTGTCAAATGAAAAGTCATATTTACATTAATAAAATTAGGGGTGTCATTTTTTTTGTCCACGGTAGTATGTTTACTATTTTCAACAATGAAGATAATTAAGAACGTTTTATAATTTATTAGTATGTGTTATTTTGTCTGCGGCCCGCCGACAAATTTCAAAATTTCGATTGGCCCATTGATAAAAAAGGTTGCTCGCCTCTGCTCTAGTCTATACTCACCTTTAAGTAAGGTACCAAATCATTCAGCGTAAAAAGCTTTAAAAATAATGTAAGAAGACCGATGCTGTCAAATAATTAGGTGAGCCAATATTAATACATTTCAAATTTTACATGTGATTGCTTCGCAATTCAACACCCCTGTATGTTTGTAGCAGGCACGCTTTTCAGTAATCAGATCGTAATTAAATTACAGGTAGCCGAGATAACGTTAAGCAACAATATTCAATACGCCGACGTGGAAAACGAAATGGTCTGCAACAAGCTGCAAGCGACGAATTCGGAATTCCTCAAGCGTTTCCTGGAGGAGGAAGAGCTGACCAAGTCCTCCGTGCCCGTACAGGAACCGGAAACCCCGAGAAGTGCGACCCCCGTGAAGGCGGAAAAAATACCAAAGAAAGTAGTAAGCACCAGGTCGGTGAAGACGCAAACGCAACCGCTGCCGCAGTACCCCAAGTTAACCCCGGCGGCCGCCCGCTTGGAAGCCATGCAGAACAAGACCACGATCATAGTCGAGGATTCCTACAAATACCCGTGCGAAATTTGCGGGAAGAACTACGCGAAGAACGCTAATTTAAAGATCCACATGCGAACGCACACCGGGGAGAAGCCGTTCGAGTGCAGGTACTGCGAGAAGAAGTTCTACCACTCGTCGCATTTACGCGAGCACATCCGCAGGCACACCGGGGAAAAACCGTTCCAGTGCACCGTGTGCGCGAAGCGGTTCACCATCACCGCGGAGCTGACGGTGCACATGCGGATACACACCGGGGAGAAGCCGTACGCGTGCAACTGCTGCGAGAAGCGGTACATAAAGGCCTCGGATCTGCAGGTGCACATGCGCTCGCACACCGGGGAAAAACCGTTTCCGTGCACGTTTTGCGACAAGAGGTTCACGAGCGCGTACATACTCAACTCGCACTTGAAAACGCACACCGGCGATCGGCCGTGGGCGTGCACCCTCTGTAAAAAATCGTTCACGCAATCCTCGCATTTAACGGTGCACATGAAGAAGCACACGGGCGAGAAGTTCCCCTGCAAGGTGTGCGGGCAGGAGTTCACCCATTCGTCGCAGTTGACTGTGCACATGCGCGAGCACACGGGGAAGCAGCCGTACAAGTGCACCATCTGTGATAAAATTTGCAACTACGCCTCCGAACTCCAGACGCATATGATGAAACACACGGGGGAGAAGTTCACGTGCATAACTTGCGATAAGAAGTTTACGAACCCGAATTATCTCCAGGAGCACATCCGCACGCACACCGGGGAGAATTTGTTCACCTGCACGCTGTGCGAACGGTCGTTCACGCGCGCCACGTATTTGGAGAAGCACGTGAGGACGCACACGGGGGAGAAACCGTACGCTTGTCAGGTGTGCGGGAAGAAATTCACGCAGTCGTCGTCGATGAACGTGCACATGAGGAAACACACGGGCGAGAAGCCTTACGCCTGTACGATTTGCAGTAGGACTTTTGCGACCAGTTCCTGCCTGTCGGGGCATCTGCGGAAGCATAAAAAATATATTTGTTTGTAGATGTGGATCGATGAAAAATAGGTTTGTTCGATATCTCGCTGGCAAGTAAGTCTGTATCCCTAGCAACTGTCATTGTGTACATTTTTCCAATTCTTTCTGATAATGTGATTTTGATATTTGTATGCAACATTTGGTACCTTGCGGCATTTGCGACTTCCAGGACACCATCAGGAACATATAACTCTTCTTCATCCATTTACACAAACTCCACAATGTGCACGTAACCACTTTATTGATGTTACATAACTTTGTTTATTTTGTGTTTGTTTTTTCATAACATCCGACTCCGAACATGTGATTTATTTTTATTTAACCCTTTCAGCCCTGGATTTTAAATTTGAAAAAAAAAATGTTTTGTTAATTATTCATGAGGAGCTTCTTAAGACCATAAATACCAAATTCGAACTCATTTGCTTAATTAGCATAGCAATTAATTAGTGAGGCTTTGTTGAAGTGACATCTAGTGATAAACAGCAAAAATATGTTATAATAAAACACTTTTAACTTTGTTTTGTATAACTTACTTATTTATTTTTGTGACTTAAGTTTCGGTAATACAATTACCATTTTCAAACAAGAAGTGTTTTAAAAACCGATTTACAAAGGTATATATACAGGTAACTATACTTACCTGTATATACAGGGTATTTTTTTATCGTGTGCCATAGGATTTTACATGCTAAAAATTATACCTTGTGTTAATGTATATTTTATCATAAAATTTTGAAGGAAATTTTAGTTAGTAATAAATCAATTATTTTTCTACATGAAAGTCGGAATAATTTAAACATGTCTTATTCCATTAAAAATGAAATTATTTAAAATAAATAACTGAGCAAAAATAATCAAAGTACCTTGAATTTCTGAAATGTCAGATTGATTAGTGAATTAATTTCATTTTTTATGGAATAAAACATGTTTAAGTTAATCTAATTAAGCGCATCATGTGGAAAAGTAATTGATTTATTACTAACTAAAATTTGCTTTAAAACTATATGTTGAAATACTACTGTGGACAAAAAAATGACACCCCTAATTTTATTAATGTAAATATGACTTTTCATTTGACAAACCGGCAAATGTTAATCTTGTCAGATACTACCGTGGACAAAAAAAATGTCACCCCTAATTTGTCATGTGTGTATTATTTCTTATTTTTTAGTGTTGTGAATTTGACTTATGTAACCTTAATTTTTGACAGTGACAGTAATAATTAGCTTAATAAGTTTGTGGAGATAGGAATCTTCGAATCGTGCATTTCGTGGCCGATATACTTTCATTCTTCCATTATAGGATGATTGAAACGTTTTTTTATCTGAAAATATCACTTTACTCCAAAAGTCTTCTTGCCTCGGAAGATATTCCAGTGCAAAACCAATTCTGCTGTCCTTATTAATTTAGGTCAATAGAGGTTTTCTGGCTGCGGCATGGCAAGATAACGCACTTAACTTTAGAAGTCTGTAAGCTGTTTGGGATCTTCCAGGAACATTTGTTATGAATGCGGCATTTGTAGCATTTTCTAACCGTTTTTCTATTAAATAGTTTATAACAGCATAATTTTCTTCATTATTTGAAACTTTTTGGCGGCCCAAACCTTTAATCTGCTCCAATCGCCTTTAATTCCTCCATATTTTTGAATTTTTTTGCACTGTACGTCTACTTACATTCAATTCAGCTACTACATCATTGATATATTTGCCACATTGACCTGCATAGCAATTTGTGCTTTCTGTGTGTTACTTAAGTATGGCATATTCAATTTATGTTCATATATCTATATGATTAACACATATCTGACAAGATTGACATTTTCCGGTTTGTCAAATGAAAAGTCATATTTACATTAATAAAATTAGGGGTGTCATTTTTTTTGTCCACGGTAGTATGTGTTAATCATATAGATATATGAACATAAATTGAATACGCCACACTTAAGCAACACACAGAAAGCACAAATTGCTATGCAGGTCAAATGAGGCAAATATATCAATGATGTAGCAAGCGAATTGAATGTAAGTAGTCGTACAGTGCAAAAAAATTCAAAAATGTGGAGGAATGAAAAGCAATTTGAGCAGATTAAAGGTTTGGGCCGCCAAAAAGTTTCAAATAATGAAGAAAATGATGCTGTTATAAACTATTTAATAGAAAATCTGTTTGAAAATGCTACAAATGCCGCATTCATAACAAATTTTCCTGGAAGTAATTATTACTGTCACTGTCGAATATTAAGGTTACATAAGTCAAATTCACAACACTAAAAAATAAGAAATAATAGACACATGACAAATTAGGGGTGACATTTTTTTTTGTCCACGGTAGTATATATTAACACAAGGTATAATTTTTAGCATGTAAAATCCCATGGCCCACGATAAAAAAAAACATACTGTATACCTTTGTAATCTATAATTGTAAGTGTTTTAAAAACCGATTTACAAAGGTATATATACAGGTAACTATACTTACCTGTATATATACCTTTGTAAATCGGTTTTTAAAACACTTCTTGTTTGAAAATGGTAATTGTATTACCGAAACTTAAGTCACAAAAATAAAGATATAAACAAAGTTAAAAGTGTTTTATTATAATATTTAAAATGTATAACGAAGTAAAAGCCATCAGCATAAAGCAAAAATATGGATTGTCATAGCAAGTAAACGTTGCGGTGGCAATTGCCACCACCAGGGCCGAAATGGTTAACACTTTGAATATAAAGTTACAGACTTTCTGGGAAGGTATCGAACAAAACCGAATACAGCGCTCGAGAGTAAGGCCGCTTTCGTTCACTTGAATTGCATCGTCCACGAAGCGCTTGAACGAAAGCTTCGCCTTCCTCACTCTTACTGTAAATAACTATTTTTTATCGTAACAATTTCTGCCTTAACGATGTAAATCTGAATCTTGTACTGCAATAATAACTATTGAGTTGCCATACTTTTAGTGAATAAGTATTATAGATTATTTTATATTGTGTACATAAATCAATTGCTTTTAATAAATATTTTTTATATAATGTATTTATTTAACCTCCGATGGATCATTTTTATCGAGAAAAAAATTTATTATTTTAATTTAATTTTTGGTTTATAGTTCTGAAACGATAATAGTTACAGCAAATTTATGTTAATAATAATTGTAGAGAATGCTAAAATGAACAACTTATAAAGAATAAGTTTTTTTCGAAATCCGTTTGGTTTTTGAGTAAACTGAGTTTTTGAATTTGAAGTATAATTCTTCCATCTTTCATAATTTTGACGTTTTAAACGTCAGTTTCATCCCCTCGATGTACATTTAAAATATGATTTCAATTGAAAATAAACCATGAAAACGTAAATAGCTACGATACCATCAAGTCGGAGAAAGTAACATGATGGCCACATCACCATTTTTTTGTTTAATTACTTTAAAATCTACTCGAGGGGCATTTTAAGATTTTTGCAAAATTTTGGAATGTATTCTAAGTTAATTTGGAATGTTTTATTATTTTTTGCTTGTGAAATAGTGCAAATTCGGAATGACTATATGCTGGTTCTTGAAATATTTCCATTTGATCAGACGGCGAGGAGTTGTGAAAATTTCTAACGAGTTCGCCGACTCGAAAAAAATAGAAAATTAATTGCCATCGACATTAAACTCTGGAATAACTAGAAATACATTCGAAATTATGATTGGAAATGGACAGCAGTGACGGTTCGCGGGGTTTTTCCTGGTACGGCCGAGGAACAAGAGGTGGTAATACAGATAGGTGCGGTCTCTGCAACTGACCCTACCTATCTGTATTACCACCTCTTGTTCCTCGGCCGTACCAGAAAAAACTGATGGACAGCTATTTACATCCCTTCACTGGATAAGAATCTGCCAATTTCTCCGTGAGTTATGAATTTTTGAAAATCAATGTTTTAAGTTTCTGCTTCTCTTGTAAAATATATGGTTTGGAAATAAATTGAATTACGCTATTTTTCTCAACAATCCAACATAATTCCGCTAGAAAATCCGCCGGCCGCTAAAATGAAAATTATTCCGCAATTCGGATTCAAAATCCGCCAGATCCAGCGAATCCTGCACACGATACTAAACCAATTGTTAAGGGGAAGTACAAATACCAACTTAAAATTATCTTTGAAAAGAGTGCTATTGGAGATTGACTCTTATATAAAATACTAATCAATACCGGTCAAAACTAATAACTTAATTAAAAAAAAAAAGATTTAATTATAGCCGTACATGGCTAATAAGCCAGAAAGTACAAAACGCTACCAACATAAAATTTCCAACAACACAGCAACTGACAACAATGAAGTTAACCGACAGTAAATCAATGCGTGAAGCTGCGCTCACATGATAAAACTTTCTCTTTGTGCTTCTCGCAACCGGAAAGGTCAACCTGGATAATCTCGCTTCCGCTTAACCCAGAGAGATGGTAAGCACATCTTTTTTATTCCCCTCAATGCAAAACACGAGAAAGTATTGTTCGCACACACTTGCAATTGTGCAATTTAATCATTTAAAATTGTTAATTTCACAGATTCCTAACTCGCTAGTCCGAACAAAAACCCAACTAAATTGTACGCAATATTTCAGACGTCGAACTCGATATCAGCCCTGCAGGAGCACTGCGTGCACAACGCGCTCCCCATCCCGTCCTACCACTTCGAGGACCTGACCCAGCCCTCGACGCCCTCGAGGTTCGCCTGCCACTGCAAGATGGGGCACATCACCGCCGTCGCGAAGGCCAACTCCAAGAAGGAGGCGAAGCACGACGTCGCGAAACTGGTCATGCAGAAACTTGGCATCTACGGGGGAGGAGGCCAGAGCGGCTCGCCGTCCAGTTCGGCGGCGGAGGGGGCTTCCCCCAAGCCCGTGATGTCGGCCGCCCTCGACAACCCCATCGGGAAGATGAACGAGTACTGCGCGAAGAATCGGTACATGTATCCGTCCTATTACGAGATGGGCGTCAAGAACGGGGAGTTCGTCGTGCAGTGCAAGCATCAGTCGTTTGTCACCGAAGGTCTGGCCAACAATAAGAAGGTCGCGAAGCAATTGGCGGCTTATAATATGCTGATCATGTAAGTGGAAAGGTTTTTTTTGTGGTTCGCGGTTTTATTAATATTTTTAAGTAACAATCGATAATTAAAAATGCAATGAATTTTTTAATTTAATTTTTGTTTATTTAATGTCGTCGAATCAAATTAACCCACATTTGCCCGAGATTTCAATTAAAGGAAAGCAAATGATGTGTTTCTCCAAATCGAGTAATTACGATTTAAAATCACAGAGAGGTTATTTTTCACTTCCTGTGAAATGTCAATGAATAATCACTGAACGTACTTATCGGAATAAAAAAATGATAATTTTAACAGGAACTCCTGCATCCTACATACAGAACTGTACTATTTTACCATCAGAATCAATAGATTTTGCACTACAGCATTGTTTTTGCTATAATATAGTAAACTATTTCCAGTACACTTGGATTGCCATCAATTCGGTTTATTAATATTTTTAAGTATAATAAGTTATAGAGACTAATAATAAAACAGTCTTTTTGGATTACCAATGATTTATATTACATTTTTTTTAAAGATTAAAAAAATACTGCAATTTTTTTATGTATTAATACATTCCAATTGGAATTTTTTTTATTGCTACTTTTCAAATTCAGGTTGAACAAAGCACCGGCTAAAAGGAGTTGGGCGGTGTCGTCGACCACCCAAGCCGACGAGTGCTGGAAAGATGCGGACGTGATCGACCGCCCCGAGAAACAGTATTCCGACGACGAGATCATAAAACTGTACCACGAGATCGTAAAGAAGCGGGAACAGGTGCCGACCAAGCTGGAGCCCCCCGCGTACACCCTCACGGATCCGTTCAGTCCGAGCGAGGACTCCGACACGGTGGAGGAGCCCGAGGAGGAGGACGAGAACGAAACCGAGCAAGTCTCGACGGCCGACCTCGCCGACCTGGAAAGGCAGTTCGACGCCTTGGATTTGGATTACAGCATACAGGTGGTCTCGCAGGAACCTCTGATAATGTCCATGCAATTGCCGGACGCCACTTTTATGGACATGGGCAGCACTGCCGCGGAGTGCAAGAAGAAACTGTTCACGATCGCCCTCGACAAGTACAAAAAGGCTTGAGCACATTCCAGTGTTGTAATGCATGTTTTAATTTTTATCCCCAGAATTATAATGATAAGTTATGATAACGTGTTGACTTTTATTATTTACTGACCTTTTTAAACTCGGTTTGTACTGATTTTGGTGTAAAACGATAATCCCGGCTTCAAATTGTTTGAAATTTATTTATCCCGGCTTCGTAAAGCAACAGTTTTTATATATCGGGTTTAAGCTAGGTTCGTATTAAGGTGGAACTTGGCTCGGATAGTGGCGTAGCGTAGGGTAAGTAACATTTCACTAAAAATTGATTATTTTGTAATAATGAGTTGTTCAATTATAAATAAATTTAGAATAAAACACTTTTTTACTTTTATTTGTATAACACTTATTTGTTTATTAAACAAATAAACAAATAAGTGTTATACAAACAAAGTAAAAAAGTGTTTTATTCTATATAAAAAGCATGTATAACGAAGTAGAAGCTTCCTACATAACAAATATAAATAAATTTATTTTTATGGTTTGATTCTCATTGATCACTTGATGAAACATGATTTAATATTTAAAAACACTTATTGAATTATTTATATTATAATAAATAACTCAATCGTTTTTAAATATTAAATTTATTTTATCCAAAACCGGGTGTAACAACCGAATTACTTCGGTCATTTGAAGGAAGTGATGTTGTTCATTACCCACTAGTGAGAGAATAACTCGGACTAACAGAATGATTAGATCCTTCCTAAAGCGGCCCTCACACGTTCATTAATACTGACATTACTTTATCAGAATGACATTAATAATGATCGTGTAACGTCGACAAAGTTGGAATGACGGGGGAGGATGATGCGAATCCGGATTTTCTGATCTCGGCACATCATTTACTGTCATTACTGGTAATGTCTATCCAATTCTGTTCGAATACTTGTGTGACAATTCGGAAGGTATAAGGGTATAGGGGTCACGGCCACGCAAATTGATTACATTTTAACTAATATGACGGAAGAACATTTTACCTGTGCAAATATAAATCTAAACTTATCTGATCATTTTGCACAGATAATGAATATAACTTTACCTACAAAAACATGCAACTTGAAACAAAGGGCTGACCATTTGAGTAGGCGATAATAATATCAATAAATTAATGACCGTGTAAGGGCCGCATAATTCAAATAGACACCATGTACGTCAAAATTTAATAAACATTATTTCAATATTTCATGCAATTACAGATGATTTTGGATGAAATGTTATATTACACTCATTAGTCCCTTAAGAAAATTACCCGTAAACTTTTTCTTACGGGACTATTTACGTACATTCCACACTCGTAAAATAATTAACTATTCTACGTTAAATAAAATCTTACATTAATTCCTCCACAGGTTAAATTTTGTATCATCCAAATTAATTTAAACCTTAAGCAATCATCCGGAATGCAACTGTGCAACAGTGGCATATTTGCAATGACAATATTTACCGTTCCACGATTTTATTAAAACAAATTTATGAATTACAAGATTATTAGTGTTTCAACGTTTCAATTATCAAAATTAAAACTCGGCACGTCGAGTGTGCCAGCTTTTAAAAATTCAATTAAATTATGTTCGTAATTACCGCCGCGTCAGCGCCATCTGTTAAACGGTGGCCGAACTACCAAGTGCGTTTTTACTACAGCGCCAAAACTGCTGAACTTTATACCTATGGCCAAAATGTAATAATCCAGCAACGGGTTTCGCATCAAATGATAGACAATTTAATTCCGAATCGAATGTTGCATAAAATAGCCGAGGAAATTTAGCGGTTTCGCCGTAATTTGCAAATGAAAATTTACCCAAATCCCTGGTCGGTAATTCAGTTCACTGTAAAATTTAATATTGAAATTTAAGGGATTTCAGTGTAATTTCTAATTACGTACAGGTTTAATTAATGAGTACGGTGTGTTTGTTGCACTTTTATCTCCTCAGTGTAGTCTAAAATGCTTTAAATCTCAACATTACGGTTTACAGTGAACTGAATTACCGACCAGGGATTTGGGTAAATTTTCATTTACAAATTACGGCGAAACCGCTTAATTCCCTCGGCTATTTTATACATCATTCGATTCGGAATTAAATGGTCTATCGTTTGATGCGCAACCCGTTGCTGGATTATTACATTTTGGCCATAGGTATAAAGTTCAGCAGTTTTGGCGCTGTTGTAAAAACGCACTTAGTAGTTCGGCTATCGTTTGACAGATGGCGCTGTCGCGGCGCTAATTACCAACACGTTTTAAAAGCTAATTACTCGTCGTACGAAACTATAATTTTGGTAATTAAAACGTTAAAGTACTGTGTAAATAGAGAAGGATTTGTTAGTAAACATTTTCAAAGAGTATATCAATTAAAATTTGTGTAATGTAATCGCAGACCGTAACCTCAAATTACTATTTGAAAGATTGTTTGCAGAGTCGATAATTTAATACCATTTAAGCGCCAGGGTTATATTTATTACCACCTTTGCGAAATCCACTGTATATGTAACAATTGTAAAATTCATATTAATACCTATTAATGTCTTGCTATTGTGGTGTAGCGTCCGATTTTGGGTGACAAACACGTACCTTGTTCTTTTGGATTTGCTTGCACGTTCGCGATAGGCAGTCCAGTAAATGATTAAGTTACTTTAACACTTTATTATCGAAATATATACACTAAGGGTGGATATACACTGGAGCATTTTCTCGAGCATTTCTATGTAATGTAACGTTCTAACGAATGGTACAATACAGGAAAATGCTCAGTTTCAAAAGCTGTCCTTAAAAGACGTCTGGTTCGTGAGGGTGATACTCTGGAACATATCATAGAGCGGCTCGTTATTCTGCTACTAATAAATGTTCTATACACACCCTAAGATAATTTAGACTAGCGTTTCTGTGCCCTACGTCTTGTTCGTTATTCACCTTGATTGGGTAAAGTGAATATTGAGAGCTGAAAGATCTGGGCGATTACGGTTTTTAAAACATTATAACAAGCTGAGATTAATGTAACCTTATTGCAGCGGCGGCTCGTGGATTTCCGCAGGGGAGGCAAAGACAAGGGTGCCGCTCGGGCTGCACTACTTACTCCAATAGAAGAAGCAAATATTTCGTTGCTTTTTCGTACAAATTTTCTTCCCTTGCCTCACCGTCGAACATTCACAAGCCACCGTTACCTTATAGCGCCTACAGACGATGTGGCGAATGATGGCCAACGTTGGCGTTCGTGTGTAGACTCCGCGAATCACAAATGTGCACACATGTTGGCGTTCGTGGACGTTCGCTTAGGAGGCGGTAAATCTTTCACGGATCAAAGGGGTAGACCAAGGGGTATTCCAGAGCATACCCCAGTATCAAATGTTAGACGCATCGTGTGTAGTATACATTCGTCAAACAGTCTACGGTTTACAAATGTTGGCCCAAACCTACAAACATCACGAACGCCAACGTTGGCCGTCGTTCGCCGCATCGTCTGTAGGCGCCTTTGTTGGTGGGTTAAGCACACTTAAATTATCAAAACAGGTCACCGAAGATACGTTTAATCACTCCACACTATCGTTACATCCATAACTGATCAACTCTCTGCAAAATGTACACGTTTTAAACTGTACCTAATATAAACTGTCACTCGGGCATGTTCGGCCCACGTCGGGCGAAATTCATGATGGCCGCCGCCGCCGACGGCGTCTGGCACAGTGACCCATATATTACATAATCAAGGCCGCCGATTGCGTAACGTGACGTAAGAGAGATTCCCGAGGGAATTCCCTCGGTAATTCCCAGCCGCGCTAAAATGGTCATAACTTTTGAACGCATGGACCGATTTGAATGATTCAAGCGTGAAAATACACAACGTTTAATTGCCTACAAGCTGCTGTGTGGTATGCGATCGAAAATGTTTCGATTCATCGATAATAAATAAAATAATGTTCTTTTTTTAAGATTTCAGTGTCGTTTTTTGCAGTCCTATTTTTGCAGATGTACCAACAGGTCGTATGTTTATATAATTTTGTTCTTATTAACATTTCATTTAACCCATTTGTGCCCACTGTTCCGTGAGTGGAACATCTATTTTCGAAGACTTTCACGTGCACCAACGTTCTGTGTCGCTTGTTTTCCCAGAATTTATGATCGTTAAGACCACTGTGCACTAAAGGATGACGCACATTTGTCGTTTGAATCTTCTGTGATAAGAAACTAACTACACAGAAAAATATGAAAATTTGAAGAAAAAAGAACATTGGGTTAATAAAGCTAATTAATCGAAAGTCTGCTCTGCAAAAATATTGTTACGAAACTCAGGGTCGTTCCTGGCGGAGGTGCATCTAGGGCAGCGGAACCAAAGGTTTTTTTTTTACTTGTCTCACCCTCCAACTTACGGATGCTAAACAAGAGTTTACACGCCGAAATTAAGCCCAACAAACATAACTACGTTCGCACTTTATGAAAACAAAACGTAACTTTATTGTTCCTAATAATGTTGACAATGCAAGGGCGGCTCGATATTGAAGGAGTAAATAAAATTCTCCTTGTCCTCCCTGTACCTCGCCTTCAACAAATACTCCCTGGCCAGCTCGTTCTTCGTGTACAAATAATTACCGGCGGCCTTTTGGTACTTCTCCAGCAGCTTGACGCACTCGTTCAGCCTCAGCTGCCGGTTGTCCTCGTAAACGTCCATGGGCTTATAGTAATCGCACAGGTTCTTCCACTTCATCTTCACGGGCTTGCATAGGCAACTGTCCCCGCCGGCGGAATCGGTCTTCACGTCCGAGGGGCGCATCCGCAACGTGCTCAAGATTTTCTTGAAGAACGACGGTGATTTGTTGTTGTTGTTGTCTTGTCTCATGATGTCAGCGTGCTGTTTAATACGTATTTTTATACCTAAAACGAGAGATACTTTAACGAGATTTAAAGGGCTTAACCCATATTTGCCCAAGATTTAAATTAAATTAACTTCAGGCAACGTCAATTATTGCAGATATATTATTTGTATTTAAATTAAAGTTAAGTAAATGATATGTTTCTATAAGTTAAGTAATTAAGATTTAAAAACACAAAGAGGTTATTTGTCGTCTTCCTGTCAAACGTCAATGGATGCGTACTTTGGTATAAAAAAATAATAGATGGCGCTAACGATATTCTAGATCAGGCATGTCAAACTCATTTACCACCAAGGGCCACATCAAGTATTACACACAAGCCGCGGGCCGCATTACCAAAAAAACTACAATTGAAACCAAACAAAAAATAAATTATTTTTACCTAGTACATATTTTTTTTAAATATTTGATACCAACCTTGCCGGGCCGCGTGTTTGGCATGCCTGCTCTAGAGTCCGTTTCAAATATTTCTGTAAAAGAAAAATTTTGTGTGTCTGTATTGTGATCGTGAAATTTTTTTTAACGGAAATATCCGTTTTGACGTCTCTAAGAGTCCATTTCAAACATTACTGGAAAAAAAAATTATGTGTCTCTATTGTGACCGTGAAAATGTTGTCAATTTTTTTTTAACGGAAATATCCGTTTTGAGGTCTATAGAGTCCATTTCAAATATTTCTGGAAAAAAATAAGTGTCTGTATTGTGGTCATAAAACTTTTTCAAAATTTTTTTAACGGAAATATCCGTTTTGAGGTCCCTAGAGTCCATTTCAAACATTTCTGGAAAAAAAAATGTATAGTGACCGTAAAAATTTTTTTACGGAAATATCCGTTTTGAGTTCCCTAGAGTCTATTTCAAATATTTCTGGGGAAAAAAAAATGTATGTGTTTATGTGTTTCTCTGTGTCTCTAATGTGATTGTGAAAATGTTTGGAAATTTTTTTACGGAAATATCCGTTTTGAGTTCCCTAGAGTCTATTTCAAATATTTCTGGGGGAAAAAATGTATGTATTTGTGTGTTTCTCTGTGTCTCTAATGTGATTGTGAAAATGTTTGCAAATTTTTTTACGGAAATATCCGTTTTGAGTTCCCTAGAGTCTATTTCAAATATTTCTGGCGAAAAAAATGTATGTGTTTGTGTGTTTCTCTGTGTCTCTAATGTGATTGTGAAAATGTTTGCAAATTTTTTTACGGAAATATCCGTTTTGAGTTCCCTAGAGTCTATTTCAAATATTTCTGGGGAAAAAAAATGTATGTGTTTGTGTGTTTCTCTGTGTCTCTAATGTGATTGTGAAAATGTTTGCAAATTTTTTTTCACGGAAATATTCGTTTTGAGTTCCCTAGAGTCTATTTCAAATATTTCTGGGGAAAAAAAATGTATATGTTTGTGTGTTTCTCTGTGTCTCTAATGTGATTGAGAAAATGTTTGCAAATTTTTTTACGGAAATATCCGTTTTGAGTTCCCTAGAGTCTATTTCAAATATTTCTGGGGGAAAAAAAATGTATGTGTTTGTGTGTTTCTCTGTGTCTCTAATGTGATTGTGAAAATGTTTGCAAATTTTTTTACGGAAATATCCGTTTTGAGTTCCCTAGAGTCTATTTCAAATATTTCTGGGGAAAAAAATGTATGTGTTTGTGTGTTTCTCTGTGTCTCTAATGTGATTGTGAAAATGTTTGCAAATTTTTTTACGGAAATATCCGTTTTGAGTTCCCTAGAGTCTATTTCAAATATTTCTGGGGGAAAAAATGTATGTGTTTGTGTGTTTCTCTGTGTCTCTAATGTGATTGTGAAAATGTTTGCAATTTTTTTTTTCACGGAAATATTCGTTTTGAGTTCCCTAGAGTCTATTTCAAATATTTCTGGCGAAAAAAATGTATGTGTTTGTGTGTTTCTCTGTGTCTCTAATGTGATTGTGAAAATGTTTGCAAATTTTTTTTCACGGAAATATCCGTTTTGAGTTCCCTAGAGTCTATTTCAAATATTTCTGGGGAAAAAAATTAATGTGTTTGTGTGTTTCTCTGTGTCTCTAATGTGATTGTGAAAATGTTTGCAAATTTTTTTTCACGGAAATATTCGTTTTGAGGTCTCTAGAGTCCATTTCAAATATTTCAGGAAAAGAAAAATTGTGTGTGGGTCTGTATTGTGATCGTGAAAATTTTTTTAAACATTTTTTAGTCGGAAATATCCGTTTTGATGTCTCTAGAGTCCATTTCAAATATTTCTGGAAAAGAAAAATTGTGTGTGTGCCTGTATTGTGATCGCAAAAATTTTTTCAAAATTTTTTTCACGGAAATATCCCTTTTGAGGTCTCTAGAGTCCACTTCAAATATTTCGGGAAAATAAAAATAGTGTGTGTATCTGTATTGTGATCGCAAAAATATTTTCAATTTATTTTCACGAAAATATCCGTTTTCGGGTCTCTAAAGTCCATTTCAAATTTTTCTGCAAAAGAAAAATTGTATGTGTATCTGTAAAAATTGTTTGTGTGTCCGTATTGTTACTGTGAAATTTTTTCCAAACATTTTTTTAACGGAAATATTCGTTTTGAGCTCTCTAGAGTCCATTTCAAATATTTCTGGGAAAAAAAATTGTGTGTGAGTGTCTCCATTGTGATTGTGAAAAATTTTTCAATTTTTTTTTTGCGGAAATATCTGTTTTAAAGTCTCTAGAGTCCATTTCAAATATTTCTGGAAAATAAAAATTGTGTGTGTCTGTATTGTGATTGTGAAAATTCTTTCAATTTTTTTTTACTGTTTTGAGGTCCCTGGCGTACATTTTAAATATTTCACGGTTATTACTAACCGTGAAATTTTTGCAAAATTTTTTTTAACGGGAATATCTGTTTTGATGTCCCTAGAGTACATTTGAAATATTTCTGGAGAAAAAAAATGTGGTGTGTATGTGTCTGTGTGTGTACATACTGTGAGCGTGAAAAATTTTTTAACGGATATATCCGTTTTGAGGTCACTAGAGTAGTCCATTTCAAATATTTCTAGAAAAAAAATTATGCGTGTAACCGTGAAAATTTTTACGAAAGTATCCGTTTTTGATTTCAAATATTTCTTGAAAAGAAAAATTTTGTGTGTCTGTATTGTGATCGTGAAATTTTTTTTAAGGGAAATGTACGTTTTGAGCTCTCTAGTCCATTTCAGATATTTCTGGAAAAATAATTAATGTGACCGCGAAAATTTTTTCAAATTTTTTTTAACGGAAACATCCTTTTTGCGGTCCCTAAAGTCTATTTCAAATATCTCTGGGAAAAAAAAAAATGTGTGTGTGTGTGTCACTATTGTGATTGTGAAATTTTTTTCTTTTTTTTTTACGGAAATTTCCCTTTTGAAGTCTCTAGAGCAGGCATGTCAAACACGTTTACCATGAAGGGCCACATCAAGTATTACACACAAGTCGCGGGCCGTATTACCAAAAAAAACTACAATTGAAACCAAAAAAAAAAAAAAATTATTTTTACCTTGTATATATATTTTTTTAAATATTTGATACCAACCGTAGGCAACTTGTAAGCGGGCCGCGTGTTTGACATGTCTGTTCTAGATATAATTTTAAGAGGAACTTTGAAATAGTCGTCCTACAAATAGGTCTGTGGGCATATTTGGATTAAGTGCACTTATCTCAGTTTAACTGAGGGGAGAATATGTGGTTCATAATTCTGCTTCATGCAGACAGATTTGTAAGTGGTCTATTTTGAGGGACCGATATGTCACAACTTAAATTTGGTGGTTCAAATATGCAGCAAAGAGTTAACCCGTTCGGCCCTTGTGGTGGCAATTGCCACCGCAATATTTACATGTCTCTACTTATTATGACAATCCATATTTTTGCTGTTTATCACTAGATGTCACTTCAACAAAACCTCACTAATTAATTCCTATACTAATTAAGCATTGGTATTTATGGTCTTAAGAAGCTCCCCATCAATAATAATTAACAAAAAAATTTTTTTTTCAAATTTAAAAATCCAGGGCTGAAAGGGTCTGTCGTGTAGTTATGATATTTGAGGCTGTTTCTGTAGTCTGAAGACGAATTTTCAGCATGATATTTGAGACTGTTTCTGTAGAAACGTAAATGAGTTGCGGCACCTAAAAATTTCGCCGCGGCACCGTAATCCGGTATCCTGTCCAACAGCCTGCCCAGCAAGTCCCCGATGAAGGGCATGTACGGGGGGGATTTGCTGGCGTAGGCGAAGGTCTTCTGGTACACCGACAACCGGGGATCCCTGTAGAGTCTGCACAATTTCTCGAAGGTTCTGAAACACACGAAAAGATTACACTGAGCGCGCTTCGCCCTCGCGAAACCGACAAAAAACTCACTGGTATTTCGAAGAGTGCCTCGTCCTCACGTAGGTCCACATCGAGTACAGCCTGTACACCGAAGGGCTCTGCAGTCCGCTCAGCACGCTTCTGCACGATTGGAAATTCAAAATTTTGTTGCACTTGTCCGCGGTGTTTATGAAGCGCGCCACGAGTCTAGCCCGAATCTTAAATTTGATTTGTTCAAATTAGTGCTGAAAAAATCGTCCACTGGAGAAGCGTTTATGAATAAAAAATGTTGATGTGGCCATCATGTTACTTGGTA
Source organism: Ocypus olens (assembly GCA_910593695.2). Taxonomy (NCBI): domain Eukaryota; kingdom Metazoa; phylum Arthropoda; class Insecta; order Coleoptera; family Staphylinidae; genus Ocypus; species Ocypus olens. The sequence goes on along the minus strand of OU343054.1, from coordinate 56,349,382 downwards.
TCATTTATATTTACGCTTTCATGGTTTATTTTCAATTTAAATCATATTTTAAATGCACATACAGCGTTTTGTAGACTCGGATGAAAGTGACGTTTAAAACGTCAGATGGAAAAATTACACTTCAAATACAAAAACTCAGTTTACTCAAAAACTAAAGAGATTTCGAAAACAACTTATTCTTTATAAGTTGATCATTTCGGCATTGTCTATAAAAAAATGTTGAAAAAACTTTTACGATCACAATACTTTCTCGTACTTCGTAATGGAGAAAGTAAAAATTAGTAAAAGTAAACATTAAATATTATATCCCCATCAGAACATCTACAGACCGGTTTCGAACTTTCAGGTCTCATCAGCAGTGGCGGCTCGTGGAAGATGTTGATGGTAGAGCCACTTATACAATATACGCCTCCTCCTTTTTTGAAGAAAGAAAGAACGATTTATCTTCATAGGCCAAAGTAACTGGCGAAAAAAGTGTTTTAAGACTTGATTAAACATTCTTGCCGAGCTTGAAACTACAGGTAGTGCCACGGCTACTTGGCTCTATATAACGAGCCGCCCCTGCTCATCATCTGATGGGGAAACAAAAATTACTATTGGAATATAAGTATTCCAAACACCGTTGAAGATAGTGGCGAAATCTATTGCCTGACTGTTGTACGCTCGGATTATGTTCAGTACAACATTCAGGCAATAGATTCCGCCACTTTAGCGTTTCTACCGTCCGTGTAGACTCGAGTCGGATGAAGATTCGGACGATTTGTTTCTCAACTGCCAAAAACGACAATTTTCAAGTGCCAAAAATGACAATTTTTAATGCCCAGTTTCAAGTGTCAAAAAAACAGTTTTCAATTGTCAAAAATGACTATTTTCATTTGTGCAAAATAACCATTTTCATGTGCAAAATTCACAATTTTCAAGCCCCAAAAATGGCATTTTCCAAGTGTCAAAAACGATAGTTGTCAACTGACAAAAATTCTCATTTTCGAGTGCTATAAATGACAAAATGTAAAAGTATTGAAGACTTGTTGTTCATCATTACCTTCTCGGAATCATCTTTAAGAATTTCAGTGACCACCAGACAGCTGATCCTGTGCGAGAACGCGATCAGCGCGCCGACGTTGGGCGCGTTCTTCGACGACTGCTGCCACATCAGGATCCCCAGTTCGGACGGCGTTATCTTCAAAAACAGCTCCTTGTCGATCAGCGTCAGCTGCAGCGCGAGGGTGTTCGAGTCGAAGTCCCACGCCGTCAGGGCGACGTTCATCTTCAGGATTCGCTTGAGGAACTGCAGCGAGCTCTCCTTGGGCGGCTCTTTGGTTCCTTTATAAAATGGCCAGCAACGTAGGACTATTAGAAATTAATAGATTTCCGGCGTGGAAAGTGTTACCCTTGTCGGAGAAGTCGAGCACCCTCCGGGACACCGGCCGCATCCGCTGGACGAAGGATTTCGGCTTGCGTTTGTGCTTCGAAATCTCCAGACTCGAGTCGGATGAAGATTCGGACGATTTGTTTCGTTGTTTCGACATGCGGCGGTACACTACAAAAAAAATGGTGATGTGGCCATCATGTTACTTTCTCCGACTTGATGGTATCATTTATATTTACGCTTCCATGGTTTATTTTAAGTGTGCATCGAACGTTTCGTAGACTCGGATAAAACTGACGTTTAAAACGTCAAAATTATGAAAGATGGAAAAATGTACTTCGAATTAAAAAAACTCAGTTTACTCAACAACCAAAGAGATTTCGAAAAAAACTTTGTTCATTTTGGCATTCTCTACAATTATTATTAACATAAATTTGCTGTAACTATTAGCGTTTCATAATTGTATACCAAAAATCCTCCCCTTGTTAGTCGAAACCGATTCTGTTGGGGAAACAATATTTAATGTTTAAAATGACTTACATTTACTTTTAAAACTCTCCTTCAGCTGATGGTACTGCCTGATCTTCTTCAGGTGCGACTGCAGTTCCTGATACGCGTCGCGAGCGCTTCTCGGCCTGTACCAGTATTCGGGCGTCCAGAAGAAGATCACCGGTCGCTTCGGTGGAATTCTGTTGAATTGTTTAAATTTTCGGTGTGTCCAGGTGTGTAACTTTCACGTACCTTATGGTGTTGTTGTTGAAACGAATCAATTTCTCGTCGGCGTAAACGGCCTCGCACGATATCGAGGCGACCAGTTGCCTTTTGGACACCGATAAACGTAACTCTGGATCCGCCGGTTGTCTTTTGATCGTGACAACGGAAACTGCACGTTTCATCTTGCGCCAAGATTTCATCAAAGTTAATAAAGATATGGTCGGTGGTGGATTGATTCAGGAAGTTTTCAATAAAATGCACTTTGCCAACAAAGTGCATTTTATTATACAGGGCCATAGGGATTTACATGTTAACCCTTTGCACTCGTATTTATTAGCGATAACACGTATTGTGTCGACAATACGTCGACATACGAGTGCAAAGGGTTAAATTTGAAATGTTTTAATATTGGCTCCCCTAATTATTTGACAATAACGGTCTTCTTGCATTATTTTTAAAGCTTTTTAAGCTGATGATTTGGTACCTTACTCAATAGTTTCTGCAAAGTATTTAACGAGATATTTACAAAAAACTTTACAATTATTTCGAATTAAAAACAAAGGTTTGCCATGAAATCATAATGGCCGGTATTTAATTTTGTTGTAAAAAGTGACAATAGATGTCACATTACGATTAACAACCGGGCGTGTATTCTACGCAGTGGCGGCTCGTGGAAAATTTTGATGATAGAGCCACTTAGGATACACAGTATATCTCACCGCCTCCTTTTTGAGGAAAGAAAAATCGACCATTAAAAACGTTTACGTGTTGCAGAAGCACTAAAAGAATTAAATGAAGACGAAAAATAGCCCGCATTTAATCTGTAACATCGTTCTTCGTCCACGAAAATCAATTCAACGACGAATTGTATTTTGTAACATTAACATCCTTAAGTGCCAAACAAGACATTTTCAAGTGCCAAAATTGAAAATGACATTTTCCAACTGCCAAAAATTATCATTTTCAAATGGTTCAAAATATTACCATTGTCAACTGCGAAAAACGACAATTTTCAGGTGTCAAAAATGAAAAATTTTAATTGCCAAATTTTGCAATTTTCAACTGTTAAAAAAGGTAATTACCAACAGTCTAAAATGAACTGTGCTAAAAAACAACTACAAACTGACCATTTTCAAGTGCCACAAAAGACATTTTCACGTACCAAAATTGACAATTTTCAAATGCAAAAAATTACATTTTCTAATTACCAAAAACGATCATTTTAACTGTCAAAAATGATCATTTTCCAGTGTTATAAATGACAATTTTCAAGTTTTAAAAATAACCATTCTCAACTGCCAAAAACGACAATTTTCAAGTGCCAAAAATGACAATTTTTAACTGCCAAAAATGCCCAGTTTCAAGTGTCAAAAAACAGTTTTTTTCAATTGTCAAAAATTACCATTTTCAACTGTGCAAAATAACCATTTTCATGTGCAAAAAAAGTCAAAATTCACAATTTTCAAGCCCCAAAAATGGCATTTTCCAAGTGTCGAAAACGATAGTTATCAACTGACAAAAATTCTCATTTTTGAGTGCTATAAATTACATTTTCAAGGTTCAAAAATTACTATTTTTCAGCTGTTGAAAAAGACAATTTTCAAGTGTCAAAAATTTGATCCGTGCAAAGTGTCGAAAAAGATATTTTCAAAAGATCAAACTGCACAATCATTAAGTGCCAAAAAGACATTTTAAAGTGCCAAAATTGAGGACATTTTCCAACTGCCAAAAATTATCATTTTCGAATGCCATAAATGGTTCAAATATTACCATTGTCAACTGCTAAACACGACAATTTTCAGGTGCCAAAAATGAAAATTTTTAAATACCAAATGTCACAATTTTCAACTGCTAAAAAAGGTAATTACCAACAGTCTAAAATGAACTGTGCTAAAAAACAACTACAAACTGACCATTTTCAAGTGCCAAAAAAGACATTTTCAAGTACCAAAATTGACAATTTTCAAATGCATAAAATGACATTTTCTAATTACCAAAAACGATCATTTCAACTGTCAAAAATGATCATTTTCGAGTGTCATAAATGACAATTTTCAAGTTTTAAAAATGACCATTCTCAACTGCCAAAAACGACAATTTTCAAGTACCAAAATTGACAATTTTTAAGTGCAAATAATGACATTTTCCAACTCTCAAAAACGATCATTTCAACTTTCAAAAATTATCTTTTTCGAGTGTTATAAATTCAGATTTTAAAGTTTTAAAAACGACCATTTTTAACTATGCAAAATAACCATTTTCATGTGCAAAAAAAGTCAAAATTAACAATTTTCAAGGGCCAAAAATTACATTTTTCAAGCGTCAAGAACGATAGTTTTAAACTGTCAAAAATTATCATTTACGAGTGCCATAAATGACAATTTTCAAGGTTCAAAAATGAACATTTTTAACTGTCATAAAAGTCAACTTTCAAGTGTCAAGAATGACAATTTTTAACTGTACAAAGTGCCAAAAAATACATTTTCAAGTGCCAAAGTTGACAATCATCAAATGCAAAAAAATACATTTTCAAGTGCCAAAATTGACAATCTTCAAGTGCCCAAAAATGACGTTTTACAACTGTCAAAATTTGTCATTTTTAAATGCCATAAATGGTTAAAAAATGACCATTGTCAACTGCCAAAAACGACAATTTTCAAGTGCCAAAAATGAAAAATTTAATTGCCAAATGTCGCAATTTTCAACTGTTAAAAAAGACAATTACCAAAAGTGTAAAATGGACATTTTTAAGTGTCAGAAAGGCCATTTTCAATTGTGCAAACTGACCATTTTCAAGTGCCGAAAAAGACATTTTCAAGTACCAAAATTGACAATTTTAAGTGCAAAAAAATAAGATTTTCCAACTGTGAGAAACGATCATTTCAACTGTCAAAAATTATCATTTTCGAGTGCCATAAATTAAAATTTTCAAGTTTGAAAAATGCCCATTCTCAACTGTCAAAAACGACAATTTTCAAGTGCCAAAAATGACAATTTTTAACTTCCAAAAAATGGCAGTTTTCAGCTGCCAACAAATACAATTACCATCTGTCAAAAATGCCCATTTTCAAGTGTCAAATAAAACAGTTATCAAATGTGAAAAATTACCATTTACAACTGTGCAAAATAACCTTTTTTATGTGCAGGAAAATATATTTTCCAAGTGTGAAAACGAGTTTTTAACCATCAAAAATTGTCATTTTCAAGTGCCATAAATGACAATTCTCAATGTTCAAAAATAACCATTTTCAACTGTCATAAAAGACAACTTTCTAGTGTCAAAAATGACAATTTTCAACTATGCAAAGTGCCGAAAAAGATATTTTCAAGTGCTAAAATTAATAATCTTCAAGTACACGAGCAAAAAGGCGTATTCGGTAATGAACTAATTTCATTCATCGTGGATGTAATGTAGTTTATTCGTGTTCATACTTGTAATAAGTTTACACTCGTCAGTTACAAATGAATCTACATATAGTAATATATTATAAAATTGACAAATAAAATACTCGTGAAAACTTAACCTAGAGATAAAACTATTAAATAAATTTAAAAATCTGGCGCGGAAATACGACTGACAAGTGTACGTCGTCGTCGTGCACATGAGCGGAGCCAGAAATTATTTGGTTCCAGAACGGAAAAATTTCTTGCCGACCTCGAAACTAGAGCTAGTGCCATGGCTCCTTGGCTCTACATAACGAGCCGCCACTGATTCTACGCAAGAAAAAGTATTTATGATTAAATGGTATTACTCGGATACTATTTAAGAAGTGAAGTGTGTGATAAGTGTTAAATTTCCCAACAAAAATAGTATTCAAAGGGTATTAAAAATAATGTAAGTAGACCGATAATTAAGGGAACCCAATTGTAACATATTTCAAATTTAGAAAGCAAAGTGGTAATTATTCATTGAATAGTACTTTTGCTGGAAATTCACATAAAGTTCTTAAATAGTACCTGCGTGGAACCATTTAATAATAAATCGAAATGCGACAGCAAACGTCACTTTTTAGAACAAAATTAAATATCCGCCATTATGATTTCATGGCAAACCTTCGTTTTTAATTCAAAATCATTGTAAAGTTTTTTGCAAATATCTCGGTAAATACTCTGAAGAAGTAAGGTACCATTTTTTTTGTGTGCCTGTGATTAAAATTTTGATTGAAAGCAGTGTAAATCTTTGTTATCCACATTAAAATATCTGTCGTTTGTACCTGCAAAGAATACCTTTCGCCACTGTTGACGTTCCAAGGACCTAAACCGTGCAAGAAATGCGACTGCGGAGAAATCGCGAACCTCCTCCTGTGCCGGCCTCTCGTGCTCATCGTGGAAGACGTTATCTTGTAGAACTCCCACAAACGGACGGCGCTCTCGGCGAGCTCGAGGAAATCCAAGCTCTTGCACGTGACGGCCGGATTGAACGTCTGCACACAAGAACGCGTGAATAATGTTTATGCGGGCGGCGCAAGGGTTTCTTACGTGACTGGTGCACTGGCTGAATTTCTTGTTGACCAAGACCTCGTCGATCGGCAGGAACAGTCCGGTGCTGCAATTTTCTTTGATGCCCTCCGAAAACCTGTTGATGTGCGAGAGGCCGGTGTTGCTGCGCGTTTCGTTGGTTTCTGAGTTTAACTGCAACCGAGCATTTCTGTAAAACATTTGCCTTTATAAGAGAAATCTGATATTTCTTTCGTGGCAATTTTATTACTGAAACCCTTCTACACGTGTATTGTGCGTGGATAATCACCTTGCGAACTATAAAGGACGTATGAAATGGGAAAATCTATCTGTGGAGCAGACTTGCCAAGAGGAGTCGTAACGTTATGGACAGTGACGGTTCGCCGGTTTTTTTTTTGGTACGGCCGAGGTAGCGAAGAACATATAGGTAGGGTCGGTTTCAGAAATCTGTATTACCACCTCTGCTACCTCGGCCGTACCATGAGTCACCTCGTGGTGAAGTCGAGTTTGCAGATATCTGTATTACCACCTCTGCTATCTCGGCCGTACCATGAGTCACCTCGTGGTGGAGCCGAGGTTGCAGAGATCTGTATTACCACCTCTGCTACCACGGCCGTACCAAACAAAAATTGGTTATTAATATCTTTACTACACGATTCCGTAATATATCGACACCAAATACCTTTTGTTAGAACTCTGCTTGTCCTTGATGAACTCGTCGACCGTCGGTGGATGCTGGCAGGGGATGTACGTCAGCGGAGACTCGTCCAGATTCTTCCCCAGATACAGATACTTGTCCGTCCACTTTGCGGGAATCGACTGAAAAAGGACCCAACACGCACCTCAAAATTTCCCACCACTCAAATCCACCCAAAATTACGCGGCTGAAGTCCCCGGATCCGTATTTACACCAGAGCTGCGAATTCCCCGAACTCACGAACCTCTTGCTGGACACCAGATACAGGGTGCTGTTCGTCGTCGACGTGGCGACGGACGTTTCCGAGTGCGAGGAGTTCGGATTTTCGGGATTTAGAAACTTCACCTTTTCACACCATAAATTCCAAAACATCTAATCAAAAATAAAGAATGAATCCTCTTTCTTAAAATTACAGTGAATGGGCAGATAGTCCAGACAGAGACGTAAACACATGGTATAATAGTCCATAATTTAAAACTGTGTATTAGAGTGGTTCCTATTTTAGAAGTATGTGATAATCAACGGGACAACCCGGAAACTTGTTCGTATAAATGAAAAACTAATAACCGTAAATTTTGAGCCATATCGAACATTGCGTAACCGAGCCCTAGCCCTCTAAAATTTGAAAAAGTGGGTTTATTCTCTTTTTTTCATTTTGGTCCACCCTAATATAAAACGGTCCACCGTAATGGCCAAATTATATATTATGTCGATAGAGGACGTTAATGTGAATCCCAAATTTATTTGTTGAAATTGGACTAAAATTGACGAAGTTATTAATGTTTTACAAAACTACAAGCCAAAGATCCAAAATATCGGCCGGAAAATCAAAAACCCTGGACTAAACGTAAAAAATGCAGACCGAAAACTTGAGAATTCAAGTAAAGGAAAATTAATTTGCCATTTTCACCCCCAAAATAATAAGCTCAAAGTAAATTTCTGGCCAGAAACTCGGAAATAATAGCCAGAAAATAAAAAATAAAATCACCCAACAAGAGTAATCATTCAAGTTAAAAAATCTAAAAAATATGAAGAAAATTATAAATTTAGACAGAAGTCGAAAATTAAAAACGCAGACAAAATTTCGGACAAAATAAGGAAAAATTTATACCCCAAAGTCGAAAATGCAAGTAAAAAATCTAAAATAGAGGCCAAAAAAATGAAAAATCAACAATCGTGGCCAAGAATCAAACATTTTGACTCGGGCCTAAAAATAAAAATGCAGACCAAACAAATCAAAATTCTCTGCCGAAATAAAGGAAATGTAGGACAGAAGATTCTGAATTTAGACTACAAAATCGAAAATGCAGGTAAAAAATCAGAAATATATACTTAAAAAAAATCCACAATCAAAAATTTTGACCAAAACTAGAAAACTCTGGTTTAAAAATAAAAAAATGTAGACACAACAATCAATCATTCAGGTTACAAATTCAAACTATAGGACCAAAAATAAGAAATTCGAGCCTAAAAATAAAAAATACGGACCAGAAAATTGAAAATTTAGGCCAAAATAAAGAATATTTCGACTGAATGATCACAAAATATCAAACAATTCGTCAAAAATCGAAGAAAACAGGCCAAAGATCTTAAATATGAGCCAAAAAATCAAAAATCCCGGTCTGGAAATTAAAAAATGGTGACCAAAAAATTGAAAATTCAAGTAAAAGAAAAACAATTGTTCTTATATACCGTGCGCGCCTAAAGTATGGAATATAGTTAGTAAAATCTAAATAAAATATTTTTGGAAAAAATCCTAGAACACATCGATTTTCTTTTATAAAAATACACATTTTTGCATGAAAGTCGATTTTCAGTCGTCATTTGTTTTTGAGCAATGACGTCATCCATTTTCTTTTTAAATGGCAACCCCTCTATTTTTGTTCTTGATTTTGAGAGATCTTTTTATTGTCGAACTGGCAGTATAAAAATATTGCCATCTTACATAAGACATTTTTCGAGTAAATGACAATTGAAGGTGAGAACTTGATATCTAGAGTTTTTGCAAAATGAACTTGTTCCAGCGCTTTTTTTCCAAACAAAAATGATCTTGACCTTCCATACATACAATATGGTTTCAGTAAGACGGCGCAACCACGCACTATGCGCGTTTTTTTCGGCAATTGCATTACGAATAGGTGGATTGGCAGGCGATGGCCGATAGAATAGCCCACGAGAGAGACGAATACGCAGAATTAGCCTGGAAAATATTCAAAATATTCAAGAAGAATTTCTACATGTCCAAAAACAATAAAAAAAAACAAAAACAAAAAAAAACAAAAAAACGCGCATAGTGGGCGCCGTCTTGCTGAAACCATATTATATTATATGAGAGGTCAAAATCAATATTGCTTGGAAAAATTGTTACAAGCGCTGAAAAAATTCTAAATATCGGGTTCTCACTTTCAATTGTCATTTTCTCGAAAAATTTCTTATGTAAGATGGCAACATTTTTATACTTCCAGTTCGACAATGACAAAATCTCTCAAAATCAAGTATAAAAATAGGGGGTTGCCATTTAAAAACAAAATAGATGACGTCATTACTCAAAAACAAATGACGACTGAAAATTGACTTTCATGCAAAAATGTGTATTTTTATAAAAGAAAATCGACGTGTTCTAGGATTTTTTCCAAAAATATTTTATTCCGATTTTACTGACTATATTCCATACTTTAGGCGCGCACTGTATTTTTATATTAATAGAATGAATATAATTTTTCATAATTTCGCGCTCTGTTCAAGAAATTGTATCACACAATTTGATAAAGGTGTGTGTCCAACTTTTTCCAAAATCTTCAAGTTGAATGAATTTTGCGTTTTTTGGGAAAGTTTCAAATCGATTTTTATATTTATTTCAAGCCACCAAAATTATAACAATTTTTTGCGATTTTTCGCAATGAAATTATGACAAAATCTGGTGATGGTGTATAAGCAGTTTTCCGCATAATAATAATCTCAAATGATTTTTGAGTAATTTCGGAGAATTTTAAGTTTTTGTTTGACAATTGTTTTTGTAAATTTTTGAGAGCATTAAAATGATCAAAATTTTTCATAAGTTCGCGTGCTGTTCAAGTAAAAAATTGGTTTTGATATTTATCTAGATTTTCCCAAAATCATAATTTGGAATATATTTTGGAAGGTTTTAAATTGTTATTTATTTTAAGCCACCAAAATTATAACAATCTTTTTCCGATTATTCGCACTGATTACAAGAAATTATCACAAAATCTGGTGATGGTGTGTAAGTATTTGTTTACTTAATAATAATCTCTAATGATTTTTAAGTAAAATTTTGAGTTCACAACAATTGTTTTTGTATTTTTTTGAGAGCATTAAAATTATTACAATTGTCATCATTTCACGCGCTGTTCGAATAGAAGTATCACAAAATTTGGTTGAGGTGTGTATTCAGATTTTACCAAAATCGTAATTTCGAATGATTTTTGAGGTATTTTGGAAAGTTTTGAATTAATGGCAATTGCCTTTATATTTATTTAAAGCCACCAAAATTATAACGATTTTTCGTGATAACTGATTACATATAATCTGCTGATTTTTCACATAATAATAATAATTTCGAATGATTTCTAAGTAATTTTAGAAAAATTTTAACAATTTGTTTGAGAGCATTAAAATAGTTACAATTTTCCATAATTTCGTGCGCTGTTCAAATAAAAGTGCACAAAATTTGGTTTTGGTGTGTGTCCAGATTATTCCGCAATCATAATTTCGAATGTATTTTGAGTTATTTTAGAAAGTTTCAAATCGATGGCAATTATTTTTGTATTTATTTGAAACCATTAAAATTACTACAATTTTTCACAGTTTCGCTTGCTATTGAAATAAAATGTATGCAAAATTTGACGTTGGTATGGATCTATCTTTTCAGGAAAATATAATCTCGATTGAATTTTGAGTAATTTTGGAAATAGAACCATAACCGCAAGCATTGCATTTATCAGTGAAGAGATCTCATCTGCTGTAAAATAAGTGACAGAAATGCCGCGCATCTTCTAATTACCGTCGATGAAGGATTAGGTCACAAAACATCGAAATAACTGAAACATTCACAACTCTGTCAATTTTAGTCAGATTTTAACAAATAAATTCGTTTTGAATTCGTATTAACATCCTCTGTCGGCAAAGTATATCATTTGATCATTAGGGTGGACCATTTAATCTTAGGGGGGCTAAAATGAAAAAAAGGGAAAAAACTATTTTTTTTTTCAAATTTTAGACGTCCAGGGCTCGGTTAGACCATGATCGATATAGCCCAAAATTTACAGTTATAAGTTTTTTATCTATACGAATAAGTTTCCGGGTTGTCCCGTTTATTTTCACATACTTCGAAACTCCACCATAAATGCTAAAACCACTCATTCTGTGTATGTGTGTGCAACAGTGACGGTTCGCGGGTTTAATTTCTGGAAGCTTAGAGTTAAAGGATTGGTTGGTAGTTTACATCGATCACCCAGGTATTAAAATACCGTCCGCTCAAGTTTTACCAAAAAAAGTTGAGTAATTAATTACGTTGCGTTTCTCAAACCCTCCTAGCTCGAAATACAGGATCTTGTTGTTGCAGAACCGCGCCTTCAGCGACTGCCTCTTCTTCCTGTGGAAGATGCTCAGGCTGACGCATTCGATCGGATAGACGGCGATCAGCTCGAACGTTTCTATGTCCGGATCCCTGCCCGGAACGTAACAAAACGAGGCCTCTTTGGCCCACGGAAGTATATCGGTGGCCAGGACCAATTTAGTCGGGGTTAAACCTACAACACACACCTCTAGCCAACGTTCTTCCCCAAAAAACCGCACCGAGACCGCACCTAAATGTACTTGCCTGAGCCCGTTACCATCTCTGGTGGTCTCCGCGAAGGGACTCTCCACTAGCACCATATCTTCGAAGTCGCAGTACTCGGAAAACAGCAGTTTCTGTATCCTGTTGATAGACATGACTTAAATTTCGCGGGGTAATAAAACATCATGGCTTATCTTTATACTAGAACTATATATTGACTATGATAACGTAACACACATAACTGACATTTGAAAATGACGTTTACACTCAGCTTTTTCAAATGCGCGCTCTTGATTAAAAATATAACATGGGATAATAATAATAATAATTATAATGCACATATACAAAAATCACAATTAAAGAAGATACATTAACGTTTATGATAATATTTTAAAAGAAAGATTATGTTTTGCACTGATTCGATCGTGGGTTCCTCTGATCCTCAAATTGGTTGAGGGGCGGCGGAACCATCTGACAGCTTCTGTCATGTCACGTGCAACGGGTCCTTTATTACTTTAGGCCTGGAATTACAACGGAATTTATATATAAAGCAAAAGTAAATCGTTAGTTTGTTATTGGAAAATTCAAAATTTGGTGCTGAAGTGTTGGAAAATTCATGAATCTGTAACATCAATTGTATTCAAATGTAGAGAACATTTAATCCATTCACGATCAACTTTTAGTAAGAGAGGGTGTGTTAGGGTGGAATTTTGTTGGCACAATTTTGATTCATTTAAAGAAAAAGCCGCAATCATCATATCATAGTTAATACACCAATAAATAAATAAATAAAAGAAAAAATAAGTTGACCCACACTAGATTGGGTACAAAAACATGCTCTAATAAAGTTTTTAAGAAATTCCAAAAGCTAATTCTGATCAGTGCGTGTCAACTTTAAAGGGAGAAGAAGAAATAGAAAAGAGGACAGCACTACAAGATCACGCCATTAATTATTGTTAAACTACACGGTGTCAATAGAGGGTGTTAGTGTTGATGTTTGTTTTCGTTCTCTTACATCTCTCCGAATGTAATGCTTTTTTGGTGAACCAGTGGTCTGTGTGATGGTGATAAACTGTGATTACCGTTGCCGTTCTTCAGTATCCCGTTGGGCGGGTCGCCCTTCCTGTCGTTGGGCGGGATGTTTATCGTCACCCTGTTCTCTAGGGCTTTCGTTATGCTCTCGACGTTGTTGCCGGACGGCTTGTTCAGATTGTTGTTGACCGATATCCGAATGGAGCCGTTGCTCTCGCTTTTTATCTGAGAGTTGTCTAATAGGTTTTCCTGAAAACAATTCAGCTGCATGTAAGATCAAAGAAGAAGGGAGAAGGGACGTCCCTAGTAGCACAATATTCTCTAAATATTGATTTTACGGGAATATTAAAAGGCCAAAGTAAATTAAATATTGTTCCCCCATCAGAACACCTACAGATCGGTTTCGACCTTTCAGGTCTCATCAGTGTAGTTAGTTGGGTAAAGTAAAACGCTTGTTTTGTTCCATAATTTTGACACTTGTTAAATTAAACACACATTAAATTAGTTTAACTTTGAAAATGATTCTAACCGATCGAAACACGTGTCAGGCAACTGAAAATAAAATTATGGAACAAAACAAGCGTTTTACTTTACCCAACTTGAAAATGTGGTTCCCTTAAGAAAGTAGCACAACAAGTATTCAATATAGTGTAGTTAGTTGCTGATGGGGAAACGGAGATTACTATTGGAATAAAGTATTCCATGTTCTGATGGGGGAACAATATTTAATGTTAACATTAACCCGTTTTTTCCCGAAATACTTTTATTCTAATTTACTGGTATTGGTTAAATACTAATGATCAAAGCATAATGTAATAATACATCCAGTTTTTTTTAATGCACCTGTGTGTAGAATAAGTGCACAACGCAAAAAAAATCGTGCGACCACACGTTTTCCTATAATTCGGGAATAAATCTAATGTTCCATTTTTGGAACACCGGGAAAAAACGGGTTAATATTGTTATATTTGCCGCCGCTGGCAATGTCCATATCTCGTCGGTGTTAAAGCCACCCGGATTTGGTTCAGTACAGCATTCAGGCAATAGATTCCGCCACTTTGGTGTTTCTACCTTTGCCAAAGTAAATATTTATTCAGGGTGTTGAAAATTTAAAATGAGTTAATATTGCCCCCCTCCCCCTAATTATTTGAGAGCATCGGTCTTCTTACGTTATTTTTAAAGCTTTTTACGCTGAATCATTTGGTACCTTACTCAATGGTTTCTGCCGAAGAAATATTTGCAAAAAACTTTACAATTATTTTGAATTGAAAAAAATGGTTTGCCATGAAAACATAATGGCGGATATTTCATTTTGTTGTTGTTTGAAAAAAGTGACAGTTGCTGTCACATTGCGATTTACAACCGGCCGTGCATTCTACACAAGAAAAAGTATTTATAAGTAAATGGTTTTACTCAGGCACTATTTAAGAAATGTAGGTGAGTGTTGGATAACCGGAGAAGGCACTATTCAACGAGTATTAAAAATAATGTAAGTAGACCGATATTATAAAATAATTCAAGGGTACAGGGAATAAACCGGCTTAGTCACATTTTCATAATTTGTGGATAATGCGTTTTTAAAGTTTGATTTAGCTGTTTCTTTCCCTGTACGCAGTGGCGTAGCGTATAGGGGGCCAGGGGGGGGGCGATTGCCCCACCCGCCCCCTAGTTCACCGCGCCCCTTCGGCCGATCAAATTGATTATAGAAGTTTTATCGAAATTTTGATAATGATTGTATTAATTAACTGATTCTAAAATCATAACTTGAATGTATAATAAAATAATATTTAAAATGGGTTAATTAGATCGAGTTTTTTGATCTTTACAAGAAACCACCTTTATGATTTTACGATAAAACAACACGGGGTGCAAATAATCAAGATTAAAAAAAAAACATAGAAATCCCTCTATAACACACACCTATATTGAAATACACTTTTCAATGAGTGCCGGCGCCCTTGTAAAGTTTGCCCCCCCCCACCCTTTAACCCACGCTACGCCACTGCCTGTACGGTGAATTATTAAGTTGTTATTATAGCGGACTTAGACGGTTCTGACATTTGGCACCTACACCACCTGGTAGAGTATATTTTGCACTACAAGATGGGGCAAAATCGCAAAAACTGGATATTTTGGACTGAGCCGGTTTATTCCCTGTACCCTTCAATTAAGGGAGCCAATTGTAACACATTTTAAATTGTACGTTTGCTGGATATTACCTTCTCCGGAAATTCACGTACAATTCTTAAATAGTAACCGAGTGAAACGTTTTAACCATAAATACGTTTTTCTTATGTAGAATACGCGGCCGATTGTAAATCGCAATGCGACAGCAAACGTCACTTTTTAGAACAAAATTAAATATCCGCCATTATGATTTCATGGCAAACCTTTGTTTTTAGTTAATAGTATATTGTAAAACGGCATATAATGATGGCTATTAACCCGTTTTTTCCCAGTGTCCCAAAAATGGAACACTAGGTTTATTCCCGAATTATAAGAAAACGTGTAGTCGCACGAGTTTGTTTGCATTATGCACTTATTCTACACACAGATGCATTAAAAAACGAAATATAATAATACATTTACATATTATGCTTTAATCATTTGTATTTAACCAATATCAGTTAAATGATATCAGAAATTAAAGAAAAATAATTGGGGAAAAAACGGGTTAATCACGAGAACGAGGTTTGCGGAACGAGCCGTAGGCGAGTGGAGCAAATCATTATATGCTCGTTGTACAATACACTATTATTATTTATTATTAAACCATTAATACCTCTGTAAATTACAATTTGAATCATTAAAATCAATTTAATCATTAAAAAATTGCCGCGGCAATATTTATTATTGCAGGATTTTTACAGCACTTTTATTTCAAAAGATTAAAGGATTATACGTTTGGCGGTCATTTAATGCTTACATTATCAAAATAATCCCTTAGAATTGCTATTTAGAAGCTTTTAAACATTTTTCATTCGGATTTCCGCGCCTCGTCGCCATCTATTGGACGGTGGCCGAACTACTAAGTGATGTTTTTGAACAGCGCCAAAATGCTCGAACTTTATCCTTATAATCAAAGTGTTAATATTCAACAATGCGCTGTACACGAAACGATAGACGATTCAATTCCGAATCGAATGGTGTATAAAATAGCTGAGGCAATTAAACGGTTTTCTTGTAATTTGCGAATGAAAATTAAGCACGACACACTTACCGACATTTACAGTTCACTGTAACTTAAAACCTAAATGCACAACAATTTGCTATATTCTTCAATGAAATACAGGTCCCAATACTTATTACTGATTATTCAATTAACTATTTATATTATTAATGCATTACAATAAGAGAATTATATGAGGAATCCTAATCTTCATAGAGGGTGCCCTCTGTTATCGTGGGGATTAACTACGTTTTCATTTGTGGATTTAATAATTGTTTTAATAATGAAAGAATATTTAAAAATTTAAGAAGACTGTTATCTTATAATAAAATAAATTTACTTGTAGATATTTTCGTATTTAAATTTGCAAAAACAATACATTATAATATATCCGCCTAATCACAGGCAACCCAATAAGCGCATAACTACTATAAAAAAACTTTTAAAGGCGACAGTGACAAAACCATAAGTGTAATCCTCAGTAAGGCTTCAAAAATAGTGCGAATATTTAAGTATTTAAATTGCAGAAATAATTATATTACATTATAGACAATGCAATACACGCATATATAATATTAATTTATTACTAACAACTTCCAATTTTAAACGTGACAGGGACAAAACCATAAGTGTAATCCTCTGTAAAGCTTAAAAAATAATGTGAATATTAAAGTATTTAAATTAAAAGAAATAATTAAATCATATAAACGCCTGTTTACAGGCAACCCAATACACGTATAACGAATAATGATTTATTATTTAAAACTTCAAATTTTAATCGTAACAGGGACAAAACCATAAGTGTAATATTTTTTTAAAGCGTTTCTAAGGATTACACTCATGCTTGTGTCCCTATTATATATTTAAAATTAGAAGTTTTTAATAAAAAATAATATTAGTTATCGTATATTGGGTTGCCTACAAGTAGGCGTTTATATAATAGCATTGTTTCCGCAATTTTAATACTTAAATATTCCCACTATTTTTGAAGCTTTACTCAGGATTACACTTATGGTTTCGTCCCTGTTACGTATAAAATTAGAAGTTTTTAATAATAAATTAATTCGAGTTATGCGTATATCGGGTTGCTTGGGATTAGGCGTGTATATTATAAAATATTGTTTCTGCAATTTAAGTACGTAAATATCCACAAGTGAATTTATTTAATCATGAGACAACATTCTTTTTAAGTTTTTAAATATTCTTTTATTATTACATCCACAAATTATTAAGTAGTTTATCCCCGCGAAAACAGGTAGAGCCCTCTACTTAGATTATGATTTCTTATTGTAATGCATTAATAATATAAATAGTTGAATGATTAATCAGGAATAAGTATTGTAACCCGTATTTGATTGAAGAATATAGCAAATTCTTCTTTATTGAATTTTTATGTTACAGTGAACTGTAAATGTTGGTAAGTGTGTCGTCCTTAATTTTCATTCGCGAATTACAGAAAAACCGCTAAATTTCCTTAGCTATTTTATACACCATTCGATTCGGAATTAAATCGTCTATCGTTTCGTGTACAGCGCATTGCTGAATATTAACACTTTGATTATAAGGATAAAGTTCGAGCATTTTGGCGCTGTTCAAAAACATCACTTAGCAGTTCGGCCACCGTCCAATAGATGGCGGCGAGGCGCGCAAATCCGAACGAAATTTTTTTAAAAGCTTCTAAATGGCAATTCTAAGGGATGATTTTGATAATGTAAGCATTAAATGACCGCCAAACATATAATCCTTTAATCTTTTGAAATAAAAGTGCCGTAAAAATCCTGCAATAATAAATATTGCCGCGGCAACTTTTTAATGGTTAAATTGATTTCAATGATTCAAATTGTAATTTATGGAGGTATTAATGGTTTAATAATAAATAATAATGGTATATTGTACAACGAGCATATAATGATTTGCGGAACGAGACGTAGGCTAGTGGAGCAAATCGTTTGAGTCATTAATAGCCATTACATGCGAGTTGTACGCTATACTTTGTTCACGAAAATTAAAATCAAGATCGAAATTCAATTTAAAATTACAATTAGAATCAAAATTAAAGTTGTAATTATGATACAATTACAATTGAAAAAAAGTTAAAAATCCAAGTTAAATTCAATATTAAATAGGGTAAAAACTTTCAATTTTAAACGATAAGTGTAATCCTCTGTAAAGCTTAAAAAATAATGTGAATATTAAAGTATTTAAATTGCAGAAATAATTATATCATATAAACGTATAACTAATAATGATTTGTTATTTAAAACTTCCAATTTTAATCGTAACAGGGACAAAACCATAAGTGTAATATTTTTAAAGCATTGCTAAGGATTACACTTATGCTTGTGGCCCGTAATATATTTAAAATTAGAAGTTTTTAATAAAAAAATAATATTAGTTATAGTATATTTGGTTGCCTACAAGTAGGCGTTTATATAATACCATTGTTTCCGCAATTTAAATACTTAAATATTTACACTATTTTTGAAGCTTTACTCAGGATTACACTTATGGTTTTGTCCCTGTTACGTATAAAATTAGAAGTTTTTAATAATAAATTAATTCGAGTTATGCGTATATCGGGTTGCTTGGAATTAGGCGTGTATATTATAAAATATTGTTTCTGCAATTTAAGTACGTAAATATCCACAAGTTAATTTATTTAATCATGAGACAACATTCTTTTTAAGTTTTTAAATATTCTTTTATTATTACTTCCATAAATTATTAAGTAGTTTATCCCCACGATAACAGGTGGAGCCCTCTGCTTAGATTATGATTTCTCGTAAATTTCTCTTATTGTAATGCATTAACAATATAAATAGTTGAATGATTAATCAGGAATAAGTATTGTAAGCCGTATTTGATTGAAGAATATAGCAAATTCTTCTTTATTGAATTTTTATATTACAGTGAGCTGTAAATGTCGGTAAGTGTGTCGTCCTTAATTTTCATTCGTAAATTACAGAAAAACCGCTAAATTTCCTCAGCTATTTTATACACCGTTCGATTCGGAATTAAATCGTCCATCGTTTCGTGTACAGCGCATTGCTGAATGTTAACACTTTGATTATAAGGATAAAGTTCGAGCATTTTGGCGCTGTTCAAAAACATCACTTAGCAGTTCGGCCACCGTCCGATAGATGGCGACGAGGCGCGCAAATCCGAACGAAAATTTTTTAAAAGCTTCTAAATGGTAATTCTAAGGGATGATTTTGATAATGTAAGCATTAAATGACCGCCAAACATATAATCCTTTAATCTTTTGAAATAAAAGTGCCGTAAAAATCCTGCAATAATAAATATTGCCGCGGCAATTTTTTAATGGTTAAATTGATTTTAATGATTTTTAATGAGTCAAATTGTAATTGTACAGAGGTATTAATGGTTTAATAATAAACAATAATGGTATATTGTACAACGAGCATATAATGATTTGCGGAACAGTGGAGCAAATCGTTTGAGTGATTAATAGCCATTACATGCGAGTTGTTCACGAAAATGAAAATCAAGATCGAAATTTAATTTAAAATTACAATTAGAATCAAAATTAAAATCAAAATTAGAATCAAAATTAAAATCAAAATTAAAATTAAGGTTGTAATTATGATACAATTACAATTGAAAAAAGTTAAAAATCAAAGTTAAATTCAATATTAACCCTTTGCACTCTAGCCTTATGGCTCGCATGGTACACCAAAACAAAATCAAATTCATCTTCTACATCACTTACACAATTTTCTTCGTAATAAAAACACGTTAAAATAAACGCACGCATCAGTTAGAAAAACGCTCAAGTTAGCGAAACAAGGTGTCGCCACAGCAGCGACAGTTCAAATTTTAAATGTCGCGTTATCGGCGACAACAGAGTGCAAAGGGTTAAATAGGGCAAACAAAATATTATCATAAATCGCGTTCTGTGAATAAAAGCGCGAATTAGCGTGTTTAATGAACATATTAAACACGCACAAGCAAGTGCGTGTTTAATGAAATTTAGTGTTAAATGTACCCCATACAATTAAATAATGCGCACATTATAACATTTTCGTGAACAAAAATAATTAAAACATAAAAAATACAGAAATATGTGTTTTTCAATATTTAAGAAGTATTTTGTGCTACTAGGGGTAGTTAGTATTGGATCGTCTCAAGGTTAATCTTTTGTTATTTCAAAGTGTTTACAATGATGGTAATATGTGGTGATTTTGTGTATTTGTATAGACTAATATGTGCTGAAGTGTTAGAACAAGGCTAAAATATTTTAAAAAGACTACACAAAGGAGACATTCTGAAAAAATGAACTGTCCGAGACTAAAAAATTGCAGACAATGCAGATGTATGTATTTAAGAGTGGAAATATTTTTGTGCATCAGTTTTTGTAGCTACAAAAACGCAGTTTGCGAGCCACGGGCAGTGTGTTGCCAGCCTGCAAAGAATAAAGTTTAGTTTACATGGAGCAGAGTATTGAATACCCCCAGTCAACTACCCTACGATAGATATTTGTATGTACCACCGGCCAGGTACACTACACGAAGAATAACCAAGAAGATAGGCATTCAGCCTATCGACCAGAAGAACAGGCAATATTCCGGACAACAGAAGCGGAACATTAACAGAGAAAGCAAACTAGCACCACACGAACAGAAGAAGTTAAAACTTCATTACAATTTCTGCACCTTCAAAAAGGCAATTCTTTCACGCTGCAAACTTACCATCGATTCAGTTCTTCTCCTCAGATTCGACCTGCTCAAAGTCTGCGCCAGCTCGGAAGCCAACTGGCTCCTCGGTTGCTGCTCCTTCCCCCTGTCCACCTCGTCCGCTCCGTTCTGCAGGAAATCGAACTTCCCCGGCGTTCTCCTGTTCGTCCCCGAAGGATACTCCCCGATGGTCACGCTAACGGGCCTCGGTTTCTTCATCCCCATCACCGCACCACCGTTCTGCGCCCCCTTATTGAAATACGTGCACGGAGGCTTCGGACTGCCGTTGCTCGCCGGATGGTTTATCTTGTACGACTCGAGGGAATCCATCTCGACGGAATCCTGACTAGACGCCGGCTTCTTCAGGCCGTTCCTCGGCAGCGTGCAGTTCGACGTTATGCTCAGGGTGTCGTAGTCGGGCGTGGGGCAAGGCGGCGGCTGGTGGAACGAGAGGGTCGAGGTTTTGACGGGCACCGGCGGCGGAGGCGCCTTCTGTTTCGACCTTTGCGTTTGCGGTTTCGGTTCCGATCGTTGTTGTTGTTGGGCTTCCATGGGCGGCTGCGGAAAAATGGTTGTTGTTACTGGGCCGCGTGGAGGAAGTGCGGGCTTTGCTTACCGGCGGCGGAGGAGGTGGGGCCGTCGAGCACTGTCTGGAGGCTATTGACTTCTCTTGCGGGGCTTCCTTCGTTAAATTCGTTAGGCGTTCGGATACTTTCTGATTGAATTCCCTGTTTGCGTTCCGGTCCTGTAATTAAATTATCTGTTATAGAATGCGAAAAATATTACAAAAACATTAACATCTTAATGGGCACATTTTTTAGTTTTCTTATAAATATCGTAATACATTCGCGGTTACGTAATTGCATGTACGGAACAATGATTCCGTAAAATGTTTCGTGTTGCAAATAATACAATTCTAATAACAGTTTTAAGTTATTTTTGCTTATCACGGATAATTTACGTTTATTAATTTATACACGTCTCACCAAGTACCATTTTATGTAAACGGATAATTTACGTTTGACAGCGACTGTCACTTGAAATGTCGGCCATTATGATTTCATGGCAAACCTTTGTTTTCAATTCAAAATTATTGTAAAGTTTTTTTTAACATCTCGGTAAATACTTTGCAGAGACTATTGAGTAAGGCACGCCACCGACGAACTTTATACTTGCGTATGTGCAATCTCAATTGTAGTGGCAGCGAGCGTGTTAAAAAGCTTTAAAAATAATATAAGAAGACCGATACTGTAAAATAATTAGGGGAGTCAATATTAATACATTTCAAAATTGCTTTGCAATTCAACATCCTGTATATGTAGCTGACAAAGGCAATAATAAAAGTGAAAGAGATATGGATTGCAATAACTGTTTGATCTCGAGTAGAAATTTCTTAATAATTCCATGGAAAATGAAGCGTTCAGCGGGAATGCGCTTGAATTATTTCTGGTAATAAATAATTGAAGTGTTCGCGCTGAGGACTTTCTCTTCGAACGTGAAGAATTACACAGTTTTCGCAGATTTATGGGAATGCGCCGGACGACAGGCAAAATACATTTGCGTTTGTTTTACGATGTGATTTCTAAAATTACTGTAACTAATAAACCGTGCAACATCTTCCTCAATTAAAAATTTCATAATTGTTAGGTACAGTAGTTCAAATGATTCAATAAAATTCATCGCAGGTAAAGCACGTCTAAGATAAGCAAAAGGCCGCGGTTTCATTTTGTAAAGTTTTAGACATGAACACCAACAGAAATAATCTGACAGTGAAACAATTATTGCGCCATTTTTTCTTCTGGTAAAGTTAGAAAAGCAGTTGGTAATTTGCAAAGGCACATTTTTAAGCATTACTCTGTCTTATTTCCATTCAATTGTCTGCATGGATGTGGAATCTGCAATCATTTTTCTGCAAAAAGTCAGTTTTAGTTCATCAAATTTCAATTTTGACCAGCGCCATTTTTCTTCTGGTAAAGTTAGAAAAATTTCAGTTGGTAATTTGTAAAGGCACATTTTTAAGGATTAGTCTGTCTTATTTTCATTTAATTGTCTGCATGGATGTGGAATCAGCAATCATTTTTCTGCAAAAAGTCAGTTTTTGTTCATTAAATTTCAATTTTGACCGGCGCCATTTTTCTTCTGGTAAAGTTAGAAAAACTTCAGTTGGTAATTTGCAAAGGCACATTTTTAAGCATTACTCTGTCTTATTTTCATTTAATTGTGTGCATGGATGTAAAATCAGCAATCATTTTTCTGTAAAAAGTCAGTTTTTGTTCATTAAATTTCAATTTTGACCGGCGCCATTTTTCTTCTGGTGAAGTTAGAAAAATTTCAGTTGGTAATTTGCAAAGGCACATTTTTAAGGATTATTCTCTCATATTTTCATTTAATTGTCTGCATATTTTTAGAATCTACAATCATTTTTCTTTAATAAGTAACCCATTTTTTCAAGTCTAGTGACTTTTTACATTTCCCAACAAAACTGTCACCCTAACAGAGCCAACTTAGTTAAACATAAAAAAGTTTACATTTGAGACGTTTACCAACAATTGTAATTCTAGCGCGTGCTTGAGGAATTATTATCACCTTCAAAAATTCTATTCACGAATCTAACTTTCTAATAACACATTCGCCGAGGTGATTAATGATAATATCCAATTGAGTAAAATTGTTACCCGATGGAGATAACTACACCTTGATATGATTAGATGGCGTGAAGTTATCCATCGCGTCATTATCCGCGGTGATTTTATAGAAATGCGAAACTTTCGCGGTTTCCTCGTTTCTAATAAAAGATTTCCATTGTTGGCGGTGTCGGGGGAAAAGGTAAATAGTTGCGGGGAAATCACATTTTCGGGATCGTCTTGTTGTTTATTTTGCATTTAAAAATAATCGATTTAAATCCATCTTTTATAAATGATAAGCTTGATGATCGTGAACAAATAAAAATTGTAAGTAATTAGTGATGTTTTTTAAATAATTATTTGCATTTTCATATAATTGATTTAAACTGTCTCTTTTATGAATAATTAATTTGATGATCATAAATCAATAAAAATTTATGACGAAAAGAAAAATGTGTCTTCAGACGGGAATTGAACCCGGGACCTTCCGCTTGCCGGGCGGATGCTCTGACCTGTAGTTCATCATCGGCCTGTTGTAGCAAGTGGTAAGAGCATCCGCCCGGCAAGCGAAAGGTCCCGGGTTCAATTCTCGTCTGAAGACACATTTTTCTTTTCATCATAAATTTTTATTTGTTTATGAGCATCAAGCGTATTATTTATAAAAGATGCAATTTTAATAAATTACTTGAAAATGCAAATAATTATTGAAAGAAACATTTATTTATCAACGCTTAGTAAGAAAAACTTAAATTTAATCACAAATTAAAATCTGTTTTACGTGTAATTTGTGAATTAACAGTATTTTTGGAAGCAAATTACCTTTTCGCGTTGATCTTATTTAAACATGCAAATGCACCCACAGCTGCAATAGTAATTACTGGTGTGACTCACGGTAAAATAAAAAAAAACGATATGTTTGTATTCATTCCGTCGCAATCGGAAAGAGCCAAACATTGTTTTCTTATCGCACACGGCCGTGTATTGGAAAATTATTATGCACGAAGGTCACCGATTTACCTGCTCACGAAAACGTAATAAATATTGCCTTCATCAAAACGTTCAGGTACATCACGTTTTAATTTTAGAAATGATGAAATCTGTTAAAAATTTATCAGTTTACAGGACTTTCGCCAATTTGCACCCCAGGAACACAGATTTGAAAACCGCGCTCAAATTGGATTCTTAGTTCAGCCGCTGCGGCTGTTTAAAATCTGAAAAAATCGACTTTTTCAAAAATTTTCCTAAATTTTTTGCAAATTTTTCTACATAAATTTTTTTTAACGCCAATTAATTCAGCTCATTTTCCTGATGAAGAAAATTGTATTACATAAGGATCAACGATGATTATTAAGAAAGTTGATTTTTTCGATTTTTTTCATTTTCGAGTTTTCTTTGCTGACGCGTCACGGACTTCAAAATGACATTTGTGGTTGCGCAAGTACATTTTCTGAAGGGTCTTGAAGGGATCTTTACGGTGATGTATAGAAACCCCGAATCGAACCAGTGGTTTCTTCAGGAAATCATTTCAAATGCAATTTTTGGGAAAAAGTAAGAAGGGGGGACCCTTGGATGATTTTTCAGGTTTTCGTCAAAAATTTTGATGCGCCAATTTTAATTAAATCCGACTAATTGGCACACAAGGAACTCATATTTGAAATCCGCATTCAATTTGGAGTTTTCGTTTGGCCGCTACGGCCGTTGAAAGTCTGAAAAAATCGACTTTTTTCAAAATTTTCCATGATGACTTGCCAACATTTTTCCAAATTTTTCTAGATGAAATTTTCTAACGCCAATCGATTCAGCTCGTTCTTCTGATGAAAAAAAGGTATTACATAAAGGTCTGCGATGATTATTAAAAAAGTTGATTTTTTATATTTTTTCCATTTTCGAAATCTGATTTGCTAACATTTTCCCAATGTTATAATGATTTATCTCATTCTTCTGATTATTATTACATAAGGGGCTACGATGATTATTAAGAAAGTTGATTTTTTCGATTTTTTTCAATTTTCGAGTTTTCTTTGCTGACGTGTCACAGGCTTCAAATTGACATTTGTGTTTACGCAGGTACATTTACTGAAGGGTCTTGAAGGGATCTTTACGGCGATGTGTAGAAACCCCGAATCGAACCGGTGGTTTCTTCAGGAAATCATTTCAAATGCAATTTTTGGGAAAAAGTAAGAAGTAAGATTTTCGTCAAAAATTTTGAATCGCAAATTTTAATGAAATCCTACTAATTGATACACAAGGAACACACATTTGAAATCTGCGTTCAAATTGGATCCTTCGTTCAGCCGCTACGGCCGTTCAAAGTCTGAAAAAATCGACTTTTTTAAAAGTTTCCATCAATTGCCAACTTTTTTGCAACTTTTTTGTCGTAAAGAAAATAGCAATACCAAAACATAAATTGGTGCAAACTAACTTTGGAAATAATAATTAGAGGAATTCTAAAAGAATTGGCCAAAAAAATCTTCAAATACAGCCCAAATTAATGTGTGAAAATTAGCACACCCTGTTTGAAACCAAAATAGCAATTAAAACCTGAGTTGGCGATGATCGGCAGAATTTGCAACATCGACTTGACCACAGTTGATGTATTCAAGTTGGTCAACAATTTGTTGCCCTAAAAATATTTGATTCTATACCGGAATTAATCCAATTTTTCTAAAATACCTTTCTTTATTTTAAAATTAGGTCTTAGAAGGCTTAGAAAACTTTGCAACTTGTATGTTTTCTGCAACAAGATCTAATTTTGCTGAAATGCCTTCGCAGAATTTGAAACATCGACTATTATAGAATACATGTTATATTTTACCCTTGAACAAATTTTAATGTTTTGTCGTGCCGCCCAAACACGTCAGAAACCTTAATTTACCATCTCAGTCCTTCGTCGCAAGTATAAAAAACAACAACAGCGATTACGTGAAACGAAACAGGTTTTTATTTACGGATTTTTTTCCGTAAATATTCTTTAATTACTATTTTCACGTGCGGTGTGCATCAAGGTGATAGCATGTGTGAGTGACGTAACTGCGCGAACAAGTCGGACTCTATGCTTTTCGATCAATTAGAATATGCAAGACACTTTCCAAAAATCTTAAATAATATTATTGGCAAAAAGTACTTTAAAAAAAATATATATATTTAAAAAAAAAAAAAGTTGCGTGAACATTTTAATTCAGTGGAAACCACATCAAGTTAGGACAAATGAATTTTTGAAAAATTATATTAAAATCTAGGGTGAACATTTTAATTCATTTTAATCAAGTCAGGGTTTTACTTTTGTTTAAGTAAGAGTTGTAAATTTTGACCATTTCACATTACACAAAATGTGACGATTAAAATACTTACTTCATAGGTCTGTATTATAACTAAAGGCTTGAAAATCTTCGAATCCATGTTACGCAACACAAACAAACACTTTAACAAAAATAATTATAACCAACGATTCGAGTCGAAATAAAGAATTGTAAACAGACACACTCTCACACACACACACACACTCACACGCAGTAGTATTCGATTTTAGAATTGTAGAATTTTAGAATTTTAGAATTTTAGAATCTAGAATTGTGCATCGCGCGCGATTGTAAATGCACACACGCTCGGGACGAGCAAGCCGAGGTAACTCGTGAGAAATTGAAGAAACTCTCGACTCTCCTCGTCTAACTCGTTACACAACGGTGACGCCACTACGATCGCTCGCTTGCATTATTATTTGTGATTAACAATTATTATTAACGATTCCCGATACTGATTATGCTGACGGTGATAACGTACTGAGGTACTGAGGTGTCGCACACTTTTCTGTCGCTGTTATCTCCAATGTTGAAACAATGCTGTCATGTGATTACTAAAAATCGATGTATTTTTTTATTCAGGTAGAACGACTCAAATTATCACTTCAAAGCTACAGATGATTTACCCAAGTTGATCAACAATCTTTTGCCTTAAAAATCTTCGATTTGATACCGGAAGCAATCTAATTTTATTAAATAAAGTCTTACAAGGATCAAAAACAAACCAAAAACTAGATCTAATTTTGCTAACATACCTACAAAATTAAAAAACTTTGCACTTTTCAAGTAATCTGCAACGAGTGAGGGTTTCCAATTTCAATTACGCGGTGAAACGTCGGCGCAAGGAATTAGAACCGTTTCAACGATTCAACCATTTGAAATTCAAATCGATTTAATGTGCAAGACTTTACTTTATCCCGCAAACAAAATAGAAGATATTGCGATGCCGGCTTAATTATCACCATAAATTCCTCAACGTTAATTAGAGCTGGAGTTTTATTTTTTTCGATGGTGCATCGGCCATTAATCTCAAGAAAAATCATCATTTACCGAACACCTTTACAAGAGGGTTATTATTTCTCCTCAATTTCCGCATTCGATTCAGCGGCCATTAACGGAGTTGTTTGATCTATACATATAACATCCTCACTTCATCTAATTTCAGAATCGCACCATTTTAAGGATGCGAATTAATTTTAAACTGAGATATTGAGGTATTTGAAGGTAGAAAAAAACCCGGACAGATTAACACCCATATTTAATGTAATGCTATTTATATTATAAATATATATTCAGTCTAAATAAAGATAATTTGTGTGCAGAGCTGCCGCTTGTACGTTTTTGCGACTTTATTTGATAACGAATGTCAATTGTAATACGTACATATTGTTTTCAAAGGTATAAGCTAGGATTATATAGAAATAGAATTTTGATTTTTTTGCAGAGAAAACGCCTAAATATCCATCAAATATTGGTAACTTTGATAATAAATTATAGTTTGTCTGATGATTAAAAAAAATTCTATCGAAGCATAGCTTAACCCTTTCTTTATATGTGCAAAATATATGTTCTTATTTTTTATTATTAACTTCAGAAATCTATTTTTTTGAAGCTCCGTGAATTGTGCATCTTTGAAATTAGAATAGTCAAGTTATCGTTGGGTTATTTCGAAAAAAATATTTACCATGTAGATTCTTTGTTTTTTTCATAATTTCGTCTTCTTCACTTGGATTATATATATATATATATATATATATATATATATATATATATATATATATATATATATATTGTATTTATATGTAAAATGGTGAAACCGTTAATAAATAACTAAACTAAACTAAACTACTGAAGATTTTTGAAGGTACATAAACTATAATCAGTTTTGAGTATTTCTGGAATTTTTTTTTGCATTTTTTTAACGTTTAGATGGGGATTGAACCCACGAGCTTTGGATGCCTCTACTGTCTGCATCAAATTATTTTGTAACGATCACATTTTTTTCCTCGAAAGAAAAACTTTCACCAACTCAACCGCCAAAAATTCTCGTTTCCCCGTTACAATTACGGACATTAATGTCACACATTAAACGAAATCATCGGTCGGATCGTTAAACCGGAAAATGAATTACAATTCCTCCTTTTTTTATGGGCCTCACTTCCTCAAAAGAAATATGAATGAGTTCTGTATGATTGCGTACACACGTGCAATTATAAGCCGGCGGTTACGCAATGGCGACAATCACACACGGAGGAATCCATTCATGCATCGGTGAAGACGTAAGTGGTTTTTGCAATTATTACATTTTTGGATTCAACCCGTTATAGCCATGAGATCAAAAAGTAGAAAATAGTTGGCAGCACTTTTAAGTTCAAATAATATTATATTGGCTGCACTCGATATTTTATAAATTGGTTAATTGGAAAAGATAAGCGTTTGTTTTAAAGGCGTGTGTGTTTAAGGGGAAAAATTGTAAGTGCTTGTAAATGTAATTAAATATAGCTATCTGTGCAGTTTCTTGTCTGTGTTTACATTATTAATAACGAGTCGAGATAAGATTTTATTATTGTGTTGCTTTGAACTAATTACGAACAATAATTTTAAGCGTGTGATATTTTCATAAAAAAAATCCTATATCGTGTTTCGATTTATTATAAAGGGTGGGCCATCTAACATTTGTAATTTGAATCGGCTATAAAAAAAAACTTATGAATATTTTTTCAAAATTATGAGTATGTTAGAATGTTAAGAATGAAACACTTCATTCAAATGACTGCCAAGGTTGGCTTGACATTACCCCATCCGATCAACCCAATTTTTCTGTACATTTTCGATTGTTTGGCCTCCAATCGCATGAATGCAACTTCGATTTCGTCTTTCAAGGCATCGCATCGGTTAGCGTAACACTTATCCTGAAGGGCTTCCCACAAAAAAAATCCAACGGGGTAAAATCACAGCTCCTAGGCGGCCTTTTCACATCAGCATTTCGGCTGTTTATTCGATTTCCAAAAACAGTGCGCAAATGATCGATGGTTACGTTGGCTGTGTGGCAAGTGGCCCCGTCCTGTTGAAACCACATGTCAACCAAGTCATACTCGGGCCAACTGAAAACACATCGAGTCCATTTCTTGGACTAATTGAACTTTGTAGGCCTTCAAAGCGAGGTCTTTATCGATTCTTCTCAGAAAAGTATGTTCACGCACCCTCTGAGCAACAGCGTCAATGTTTTCGGCTGAGCGCAATGGACGAGAACGCGAACGTGTTGTTTTATCCAGTAAAGATCCAGTTTTGAATTTGTTTCGTATGTTTCCTACAACTTTGGAAGTAAATTTTCAATATTTCGCAATTTTTTTCCAGTATAAAATGTCCCATTTCGTAAATGTCAAACATAAAACTAAATATCTGTCAACTCATTGTCATTATACCTTTCAAAATTAAAATAAATGGTAGTTCAAATTCCAAACGTAAGATGGCCCACCCTCTATAAAATTGTTAAATTTCACAACGTTTTGCAAACTTTAACCTTCGGCGAATTGCGCGGTAGCAAAATAATCATGCCATTATTTCAAAAAGTACAGAAGGGGTGTTTTGGGATTTTTTTTTAGGAACATAAACTAGAAACAGTTTTGAATGTTTTTGGAAATTTTCCAGTTTCTATCAATAGTTTTTATATTTTTTTAAGTCTTGGCGAATTGTGCGGTTACAGAATGACCTTCTCGTGCGATTATTCCGAAAAGTAATACTTTCGAAAAGTCACTGTCACTTAACATAGCTAATAGTTTTAAAGAAAATTCAGAAAATCTAGTCTAAAGTAAGCGATTTTGGTGGGAAATTATGGAAAAACTAGTGATAACCTCATATCGGATTATTGTTTTGTTTTAAAGCTACATATGTCTAGAATCATTCCTGAAATTTTAAATAAAATCCATTAAAAGGTTTAAAAAAAAATCAGAAAATCTACTCAAAAGCGCACATTTTGTAAAACAACGATTTTATTGAGAAATTCTGGACAAACTAGCGATAACCCAATTTTGGTTTATTATTTTGTTTTGTAGCTATATATGTCTAGAATTATTCCTGAAATTTTAAATAAAATCCATTAAGGGGTTTTCAAGAAAATTCAGAAAATCTAGTCCAAAGTGCGCATTTTGGAAAAAAGGGATTTTGCTTAGAAATTCCGGAAAAACTAGTGATAACCCAATATCGGTTTATTATTTTGTTTTACAGCTATATATGTCCAGAATCTTTCCTGAAAGTTTAAATAAAATCCATTATGTAGTTTTGAAGAAAATTCTGAAAATCTAGTCCAAAGTGCACTTTTTGCAAAACAGCGATTTTGATGGGAAATTTCTGAAAAACTAGTGATAACCCAATATCAGATTATTATTTTGTTTTACAGCTATATATATCTAGAATCTTTCCTGAAAGTTTAAATAAAATCCATTAAGGGGTTTTAAAGAAAATTCAGAAAATCTGGTCCAAAGCGCGCATTTTGTAAAACAGCGATTTTGCTGAGAAATTCCGGAAAAGCTAGTGATAACCCTTTATAGCTATATATGTCTAGAATCTTTCCTGAAAATTTAAATAAAATTCATTAAGTAGTTTTAAAGAAAATTCAGAAAATCCAGTCGAAAGTGCGAATTTTGCAAAACGGCGATTTTGATGGAAAATTTCGGAAAAACTAGTGATAACACAATATCTGCTTATGATTTTGTTTTATAGCTATATAAATCTTGAATAATTCCTGAAATTTTAAATAAAATCCATTATGGGGTTTTAAAGAAAATTCAGAAAATCTAGCGCGCATTTTGTAAAACAGCGATTTTGGTGAAAAATTTCGGAAAAATTAGTGATAACTTAATATGTCGCTGTCGCTGTCGCTGTCAATTTGTTTAACTTTTAAGACACAATAGATGTTGCCGTAATGATGCATCAGAGAACAATTTAGCGTTTTCTAGAAATCTAAATCAGAGTCCTAGGCCATTAAAAATCATCTTTAATTCGCAAGAGGAAGCGAAGGAAGTTCTTAGAAGCAACTCTACTAAAGGACCCGAGGACCGTTACTTATTTCAATCTGATCGCACTAAAAAACAGGTGGAATACTACAAAAATCTCAAAAGTGAACTGGATAGAAGGAAGAGCGAAGGAGAAACTAATTTGCGAATTGCATATCGCAACGGAGCACCTTATATAACTGTAACCAGCAACTCTAATCAACTCCAAAAAAACTGAGCATTTACTTTCAGAACTGCAGCGGTATTAGAACTAAATTAAAAGAATTTGTAAATAATGTTAATACTTCAGACTACGATTTAATTATTATTATTGAAACATGGCTGTACGAAAATATCTTAAATAGTCAACTTCAACTTTCTAATTATAACATTTATAGATGCGAACGTTCCATAAGCGGCGATATCAGAGGTGGTGGAATCTTGATTGCAATTAAAAAATGCTTTACATCTTCTCTTATTTCATCTGATAATACTATTGAAAACTTGTTTGTTTCGTTAAAACTTAATAATATTTTATACATTGTGGGCGGTGTTTATATTCCTCCAGCTTCGTCATTTGATAAATACCAACGTCATTGTAATCAGTTAGAAGATCTATGCGAGCATTATAATTGTAGCAATCTCTTAATTTGTGGTGATTATAATTTACCTCACATAAAATGGGACAATATGACTAATGTAACCCCATGCGCTATCACCAATGTTCTGCTTAACTGTTATAATTTTTTAAATGCTCATCAGATTAACACTATTCCTAATTCACGCGGCGTTTTTTTGGATTTATGTTTTACCACTATAACTAATGCATCTATTTCTATTAATGATGATCCGCTTTTGTCAACTAGCGTGCATCACTGTTCATATGTTATTATGTTTTCGCTTACTTGCTTAAAAACCATTTCTACTTTTGAAAAAAAATATATGTTTCATTTAGCTAATTATGATATTATCAACTCATACCTGAACGCTGTTAACTGGGATCTTGTTTTATCAAATGATGATATTAATCACGATGTGGACTCATTTTATTCGATCATCCACACTGTTATGGAAGAGTTTATTCCTTTTAAATTTGTATGTACCAATAATAATAACACGTATCCCCGTTGGATGACGAATGAACTGAAATCTTTGATAAAGGAGAAGAAATTAGCTCACGCGAATTTTAAATCTAGTGGTTTGCAGACTGATTATTATCATTTTTCTAATATTCGTAAACAATGCAAAAGCTTATCTAGTTTGAATTATAGTAATTACGTATCACAGGTTAATTGTTCCCTTAAATTGAATCCGAAGTTTTTCTGGAGATATATAAAAGATCTTAAAAAAGAAGACGGTTATCCTGCCGAAATGTTGTATAATAATATTAGTGCGAATACAGGTGCCGATATTGTTGACTTATTTTCGGATTATTTTTCGTCAGTTTACACCAACTTAGATTACAATTCCTACTCGAATGAGGCATGCACTTTTGAATATCCAGTTGAAGACGATATATTAACAGTTAGCATCGAGGAAGTTTTCAACTCTATTTTAAAACTTAAGCCATCACACAGCCATGGTCCTGACGGTATATCTAGCTATTTCCTTCAAAATTGCATATATTCATTATGTCGCCCTATTCACTCATTATTCGTTAAATCACTTAAGTCTGGCATTATACCACTAAACTGGAAATCTAGCTATGTTGTACCTATCCACAAAAAAGGTCCAAAGAATGTCATTGATAATTACAGAGGGGTGGCCATCCAGTCCGTAATACCTAAACTTCTTGACGAATTGGTGGCGTGTCAATTACAATGGCATTCCCGTCAAATCATAATTAATAAACAACATGGGTTTATGGCTAACCGTTCCATTACTTCAAATCTTCTTGAATACAAACAGTTTATATCGAGTGCCTTGGAATTACAATCGCAAGTGGATACAATTTACACTGATTTTTCCAAGGCCTTTGATCGAGTTGACTGTAATCTTCTGTTGGACAAATTGAAGGTTATTGGCTTTAATCATGGCACTATAAAATGGCTGTCTTCTTTTTTGTCAGACAGGGTGCAATATGTTCGAATAAATAATTTCAAATCAAAAGCAATAAATGTTACTTCTGGTGTTCCACAAGGGTCCCACTGTGGACCCATACTATTCATTCTGTTTATTAATGATATACATGACACTCTCAAGCATTGTAATTTTCTAATGTACGCTGATGATTTGAAATTATTTAAAATTGTTAATAGTGCCAGTGACTGCCAATTGATTCAGGAAGATTTGAACCGGCTCAATGAATGGTGTTCAAAAAACAATTTATATCTAAATGTTCAAAAATGTTATTCGATGTCCACCACTACACGTCGATCGAAAGTAGATTTCGACTACAGAATTGGTAACTCTTCAATCAATCGTGTTGACACAATGAAAGATTTAGGGATCACTTTTGATACCAAACTATCTTTCACCTCTCATATTACTACAATAACTAATAAGGCGTTAAAAATGTGGGGTTTTGTATGGCGTAGTGGCAAAGATTTGGACATTGAATGCTTGAAAACATTGTACTGTTCGTTAGTGCGTTGCCACCTTGAATTTGGTTCTTGTATTTGGACACCATCAACAGCAACTAATATAAATTCAATTGAATCAGTTCAGAAAAAATTTCTTCGATGCATGGAATTTAAACAAGGTGTGCGACACGATAAGGGAAATTATGACACAATTATGCAGGATCTTAATATAATATCTCTGGAGAATCGTCGAAAAATAGCTGATTTATGCACTCTCCATGGAATTATAAATGCGTCCTTGAATTCACCCTTACTACTTGGAGATTTATCATTTTCCGTACCTAGTAGAAGAACTCGCCAAAATCAGCTATTTTACTTAGATACACATAAAACGTCCCTTTGTTTCCAAAACTCGTTGTCACGTCTAATGTCCCTCTGGAACGAATATTGCTCTAACGGAAAAATAGATATGTTTAATGTTAACCTAAACCAGCTAAGGCGCAAACTAACCGGCATATTCGCTACTCAAATGTAAATATTTCAATAATTATACATATTTTCGCAGTTACTTTAGTTAGTTATTAAGACATGGTTTTATATATGAATTTAATGTTACTTGAATTATTACAACAATTGATTATTTTGTAAAAAGGTGTTGTACCGTTTATTTAATAAATAAATAAATAAATAAATAAATCAAACATTTCCAATGATTCAAAATAGTGCGAACATGCAAAGGTCAAGTTAATCAAGCAAACACATCACGATCATCACACCCGAACATTTGCTTTGTTAACAAGCCCATAAACCGACGTTTTTGTGTAACATTAACACGTTAAAGAGGCCGATGGAACAGTTACACAAATTACGCGTACGAACTTGAAATGTAATCCGATTAATATTCAAACGATGTTTAGACAAAACGTGCGTTTGTCGAACATTTTTTTCGAAGACGTAACAACGCAGGTCATGAAAGTCGAGAAAAACTTAACAATATTTACGTAAGATTGAATGAATTAAATAAATAAAGTCTTATTTAATAAGAAAATCTGTAGAAAAAAATCCTAAAAAATCAACACGTTTATTGTAATCACAATAGCAGTAGTACCAAGCGAAGTTATATAACACGTTATTTTTTCTGTTCCAAGGTACGCTCTTATGATGCAAGCAGCACGAAGAAATGTGAGAAGACACGAGATGTGCAAATCCGCTGCCGGGCACGAGTACACTGTTTCCATTTTAGACTTAATTGCATTATCTAAGAGATTAATTATTGCGCCGCGCATTACAATATTTAAAAGTCCATTAGGGATGGGCCAAGAGAGAAGATGTGCATGTGAACTTGTTTCAACCCGAACGATGCAATAATCATCACGCGAGTTGAGAACGGATATGAGCCAAATGATCTAGAAGTCTAGACAATATTTTTCTTCTCTTTATTTGAAAAGGGACGAAAAATTCATCTTTTAGAAATACACAAAGCAGGTACAATTTCTCTCGCTCAGAACCTATAATGTAGAGTCGAAGAACGTAGAAAAAGGACCTCACTTCCAAAAAGCAAACAAAAGTGGAGAGCTAAAAATAGTCCTCACTTCCAAAAAACTACTTGTCATTTTTCACTCAGAAAACTTGACTCTGAAGAATTGCCCATCTGTAATCTGGACCATCTTCCTGGTTGTTTCTGTCCCTTCTATCTATCTGCGTCAACATCACAATTTACGTGTAATACCATTGAACAGTGTTTCAATGTAATAACAATTTATGATCTATTATTGGCAAATAATAGATCACGCCATTATAAAATAATTTAATCTTGAATTGTAATA
This sequence comes from Ocypus olens, assembly GCA_910593695.2. Taxonomy (NCBI): domain Eukaryota; kingdom Metazoa; phylum Arthropoda; class Insecta; order Coleoptera; family Staphylinidae; genus Ocypus; species Ocypus olens. The sequence continues at coordinate 56,313,183 of OU343054.1, read as the reverse complement.
CCAATAATTATTTCGCTAATTTATTTCCTTAATATAATTTATTCCCGAGAACAGGACTATTTATGCCCCTTATTAAAATACCGAACACCTCCTGCAAACAAAGGCGGAATCCTATTGGTCCCGCGACGATCGTTTCGAGCATAATTTACACACTCGATCCTTAGACGCCAATAAAATAAACTTTACATCGATGCAACAAAATAAAACCAAGTGTTGCAAACTGGTTTCGATTATCCGGCAAAATACACGATCTGCCTTTTGATTGGGATGCACTGACAAAAGATTGCCGTTTCGAAATGATTTTCAAAAATTGGATCGAGTGTTAACAAACAACAAAGGTTGAAATTTTCACAAATTAATGAGTAGTTCTGTTGCGTCGTCGGCCTGATGTTTAGTAACGCCAAACGGAATACATGTCATCCATTCCAATGGCGTTTTATTCATAAATAATTAATAGCGGTGATTAAAATGAGTTGCGATTTGATTTTTCTAATGATTTGTTCATAAATGGAGTCGTTTCAGTAGATTGTCACGTGGGGGTCAATTTTAGGTTATACAAATGTCACGTTGACACTGACAGCGATACGTTTACACCATCGTAGGTACATTGAGCCGTAGGGAATTTAACAAGTCGGACTTTTGACGCGTAGTCACTTTGATCTGTAGGTATATTGAACTGTAAAAAAATTAAAGGTGCCTTTACATTGTATGATTTATCATACTAACGTGGACAAAAAAAATGACACCCCTAATTTGTCATGTGTCTATTATTTCTTATTTTTTAGTGTTGTGAATTTGACTTATGTAACCTTAAAATTTGACAGTGACAGTTATAACTAGCAATACAGTAAATCTAAAAAGGTATTGCCTCCTAACATGCTTTGATTTTGTGCCAGAGCTTAGATTGACATTTGCCGGTTTGTCAAATGAAAAGTCATATTTACATTAATAAAAAGGGGTGTCATTTTTTTTGTCATATGATTTTGTCACGTATAAAATCACACAGACGGCTTAGCTTATGATTTTTACGATATTGAGTTTACACTGTATGAGAACGTTTTGCGAATGTGTGTGATTTCTGCGCGTGGCACACGATGATGAACAGTTAGGTTATGTTTACTCTTTGTAGTTTATGCTATGAGTAAATGGGAATATATAAGATATTAAGCAATAATCAAGGAATAATCGCGTTTGAGGGCCATTGCTATGTGTCTTTTAAAAGTATTATGTCTAGTAGAAAAAAATAATAAGAAAAGAAGCCTTTGGGCACATCAGTATTTTCTGCGATGAGATTGTGAACGGGGCATATCAAATTTAGGATTAATTGTTGCGATTCCATTCAATTCTCTACTCTGTCGATAAAGTAGTTCAATGACATTATCGGTAATCATATGAAAAATCATAGCGAATAGACGCTGTTGAATTTCAAAAAACTTGCTGTGATTCGATATGATTTTGCTTATGACTTTCCTTATGACTAGTTTTGTATGATAAATCATACAGTGTGAACACAAAATCATATGATAAAGTTATGTGATAAATCATACAATGTAAAGCCACCTTAACAAAGTGAACTTTTGACTCGTAGTTACTTTGATCCGTAGGTATAAAGATCTGTAGAGAATTTAACATGTCGGACTTTTAACTCGTAGTTACTTTGATCCGTAGATTGTCAATTGCCATGTTGTGGTAAATTTTAGGTTATCCAAATGTCACACTGACACTGACAGTTAACTACGCGGACATACGTTTACACCATCGTAGGTACATTGAGCCGTAGGGAATTTAACAAGTCGGACTTTTGACGCGTAGTCACTTTGATCCGTAGATATATTGATCTTTAGGTAATTTAACAAGTCGGACTTTTAACTCGTAGTTACTTTGATCCGTAGATTGTCAATTGCCATGTTGTGGTAAATTTTAGGTTATCCAAATGTCACGCTGACACTGACAGTTAACTACGCGGACATACGTTTACACCATCGTAGGTACATTGAGCCGTAGGGAATTTAACAAGTCGGACTTTTGACACGTAGTCACTTTGATCCGTAGGTACATTGATCGGTAGAGAATTTAATAAGGCGGACTTTTGACCCGTAGTTACTTTGATCCGTAGGTATAAAGATCTGTAGAGAATTTAACATGTCGGACTTTTAACTCGTAGTTACTTTGATCCGTAGATTGTCAATTGCCATGTTGTGGTCAATTTTAGGTTATCCAAATGTCACGCTGATACTGACAGTTAACTACGCGGACATACTTTACACCATCGTAGGTACATTGAGCCGTAGGGAATTTAACAAGTGGGACTTTTGACGCGTAGTCACTTTGATCCGTAGGTATATTGATCTGTAGAGAATTTAACAAGGCGGACTTTTAACTCGTAGTTACTTTGATCCGTAGGTATAAAGATCTCTAGAGAATTTACCAAGTCGTACTTTTTTTAACTAGTAGTTACTTTGATCCGTAGATTGCCACTAGATTGCCATGTTTTGGTCAATTTTAGGTTATCCAAATGTCAAGCTGACACTGACAGTTAACTACGCGGACATACGTTTACACCAGCGTAGGTAGATTGAGCCGTAGGGAATTTAACAAGTCGGACTTTTGACGCGTAGTCACTTTGATCCGTAGATATATTGATCTGTAGAGAATTTAACGTGTCGGACTTTTAACTCGTAGTTACTTTGATCCGTAGATTGCCACTAGATTGCCATGTTATGGTCAATTTTAGGTTATCCAAATGTCACGCTGACACTGATAGTTAACTACGCCGACATACGTTTACACCATCGTAGGTACATTGAGCCGTAGGGAATTTAACAAGTCGGAATTTTGACGCGTAGTCACTTTGATCCGTAGATATATTGATCTGTAGGGAATTTAACAAGGCGGACTTTTAACTCGTAGTTACTTTGATCCGTAGGTATAAAGATCTGTAGAGAATTTAAAGTGTCAGACTTTTAACTCGTAGTTACTTTGATCCGTAGATTGCCACTAGATTGCCGTATTGTGATCAATTTTAGGTTATCCAAATATCACGCTGACACTGACAGTTAACTACGCGGACATCCGTTTACACCATCGTAGGTACATTGAGCCGTAGGGAATTTAACAAGTCGGACTTTTGACACGTAGTCACTTTGATCCGTAGGTACATTGATCGGTAGAGAATTTAATAAGGCGGACTTTTAACTCGTAGTTACTTTGATCCGTAGCTCATTTGAATGTATATTAATTCGTAGAGAATTTAACAAGTCGGACTTTTAACACGCAGTCATTTTTATCCGTAGAGAATTTAAACAAGTCGAACTGTTAATTCGTAGTCACTTTCATCAGTAGGTTGAATTTAGCAATTTTTAGACTCGTCATTTTGTTCCGTAGATCGTTTGAATCGTAGGTATATTGACCCGTAGAGCATTATATGCACTGGGTTGTTTATTTAGTAACTTTAGTTTCAATGTATGCTACGTATTCATCTGCTTATTTGAGTATGTCTTTGTAAAGCTTGAAACTGTAGTCAACTAATAATAAAACGAATTGAAAAATACGAAACGTTTTATGATATCTGTAACATAAAATTTATTACGATTGCAAAATATCAATTGATAACGTTAATTACTTTTAGAATAGTTTGTTTTTTAATTTTTTATTCTCGGCACTGCCCCGAATATTTCATCACACTTACTTAAGTCGAATTTATTTTCGAGTATCAGTGGTGTATTGGTAAAATAAGAAGTAAGGGAACGCATGATGAGACCAAAGAAGTAAGGGAACGCATTTTTCCTTGTAAGCTTTTTTATTTTTTTATTCTTACTATACAAAATATTAACAAACACAAACGCGTTCCGTTTCTGAAAAAAGGTGCCGGAACGTCGTTCCTGCCTGTTCCCCCTCCAATACACCACTGGTGAGTATCATAGAAAGCCTACCAGTAATTGATTTGATTTGGGTTTAAGGTAGACAGCGTGAGTGATTTTTGGCAGAATATTTTTTATTTTATTGTCAAAGCTTTTGTTACCAGAGGCAACTCGTGGAAGTTCGGCGAGGAGGCTAGCGGAAGAAAATTTGACCGAAAACAGCAGCTTCTTCAAGTGTAGCACGAGCGGCATCGCTGTCTTAGCCTCCTTTACGAAGATCCACGAGCCGCTACTGCTTGCTAAGCTATTGATATAAGAGACCATTAAAAAAAATCAATTTAGAACGTACGACATTTTAGAATTCGATTTTAAAGTGTACATACCGCGCTGTCCTTGTTCGTATTGTCGTTGTCGTTTTCGTGTGGTTCGTCCTCGTTGGCTTTGAACATTTTCCTGTGGGCCTTCTTGAATTCGTCCATCAGTTTGCTGTGCTGCTGCTGCTTTTCGGAGTCGACGTTCTTCATCACCTTCTTCATCTGAAGCTGCTCGTCTATGGTAGGTTTGTTGTTGGTTTCGTTACTGTCGGTTTTATGTTTCTGCAAAATAAAAAATATCAAAACTATATTTTTTTGGGCGTAACTTAAGACTCTAAAATTGAGGAGCAAAAGTAACAATTTCTTCTGCAAAAAAGAAATATCAAAAGTATATTTTTTGGGCATAACTTAAGACTCTAAAATTGAGGAACAAAAGTAACAAATTTTTTCTGCAAAAAAAAAATCAAAACTATATTTTTTGGGCATAACTTAAGACTCAAAAATTGAGAAGCAAAAGTAACAAAGTGCTTCTGCAAAACAAAAATTATCAAAACTATATTTTTTGGGAATAACTTAAGACTCAAAAATTGAGGAGCAAAAGTAACAAATTTTTTCTGCAAAAAAAAAATCAAAACTATATTTTTTGGGCATAACTTAAGACTCAAAAATTGAGGAGCAGAAGTAACAAATTTCTTCTGCAAAAAAAAATTATCAAAACTATATTTTTTGGGCGTAACTTTAAAACGAAACATTGAGGAGCAGAAGTCACAAATTTTTTCTGCAAAAAAAAATATCAAAACTATATTTTTTGGGCGTAACTTAAGACTCAAAAATTGAGGAGCAAAAGTAACAAATTTTTTCTGCAAAAAAAAATATCACAACTTAGTTTTTGGGCGTAACTTAAGACTCAACAATTGAGGAGCAAAAGTAACAAATTTCTTTTGCAAAAAAAAAATATCAAAAGTATATTTTTTGGGCGTAACTTAAGACTCAAAAATTGAGAAGCAAAAGTAACAAATTGCTTCTGCAAAAAAAAATATCAAAACTATATTTTTTGGGCGTAACTTAAGACTCAAAAATTGAGGAGCAAAAGTAAGAAATTTCTTCTGCAAAAAAAAATATCAAAACTATATTTTTTGGGAGTAACTTAAGACTCAAAAATTGAGGAGCAAAAGTAACAAATTTCTTCTGTAAAAAAAAATATCAAAAGTATATTTTTTGGGCGTAACTTAAGACTCAAAAATTGAGGAGCAAAAGTAACAAATTTCTTTTACAAAAAAATAATATCAAAAGTATATTTTTTGGGCATAACTTAAGACTCAAAAATTGAGAAGCAGAAGTAACAAATTGCAAAAATTTGTTGTTTGGAAGAAGTGGTGCTGATGCCTACTTTGACTCGTGAATATGGAAAATTCTAATTGAGAAACAGAAGTAACCAATTTGCCGAAAAATGAGATACTTGGAACGAATCGTGTTCGTGCATACTTTGACCCACTCTGACATGTTCTACTTGAGCCAACTTTGCTCCTGTAACTTTGCAGCTTTGAGGATAACAAGCATTCGTACATGTGTTGCTGGTAAGAAGGAGTGGAGTTTTTTTTTTTTAATTTCTCTGTTTAACAATTTTGGCACTTACTTTTGCTCCTTAATTGTTCGCGTTAAATGGTAGATACAGTAAAGAATTAAATTCGGTTTTCAATCGTTTTCGGTTCTTCTGGCATAGTTCTTAATAAAATGTAGCATTTTCTAAAGTATTAATCAGTGACGGTTCGCGGGTTTTTTTTCTGGTACGGCCGAGGAACAAGAGGTGGTAATACAGATAGGTACGGTCACGCAGCCAACTGACCCTACCTATCTCTATTATCACCTCCTCGGCCGTACCAGAAAAAAACCCGCGAACCGTCACCGGTATTAATGCAGATGATCCATTCTCCTATTATTTTTATGCTAACAAAGGTGACTGGTAGATTGGCAAGATGGCCAATATCCAATTTAAAAAAATATACACTGGGGAATTTTTTTTTTTTACCATTTTCAAACGGCTATAACTCGGCGTATTTTCAATCGATTTTGATGAATCTTTGAGGGCGAGAAACTTTGAACTGTCTTCTTTAAAGTCATGCATGCCAACTTAAGCGTAACCCCTTTGGCTCCCCTCTAGCACCCTTGTGAAAAAAAAAATGTTTTTTTCAGGAAACCATGTCTGTCTGTGCGCGCGGTATCTCAAAAACTAATAGAGAAATTGATATGAAACTTTGAACATCGGTCTTATTTGATAATACGAAGAACTGAAAAGCTTTTGGTAAAATTTCGTACACCGGAAGTGGGCGTTTACCTTAACTGTTTTTTGTTTTTTGCCAATATTTTCTTAAATATGAAATATATCACAAAAACATTTAAACAAACATTGAAGACAACAAAGAAATGAACATCTTTTGCTTGAAAACATTTTTTATAAAATCATTTTTATTGGAGAAAAAAATTAATTACTTTTTTTTTAATTTTTGGTTTATAATTATAAAACGATAATAGTTACAGCAAATTCATGTTAATAATAATTGCAGAGAATGCTAAAATGAACAACTTATAAAGAATAAGTTTTTTTCGAAATCCCTTTAGTTTTTGAGTAAACTGAGTTTTTGAATTTGAAGTATAATTTTTCCATGTTTCACAATTTTGACGTTTTAAACGTCAGTTTCATCCTCTCGATGTACATTTAAAATATGATTTAAATTGAAAATAAACCATGAAAACGTAAATATAAATAGCTATGATCCATCAAGTTGGAGAAAGTAACATTTTTTAAGTAAATCTTCCTTCTGTGGATATGTGAATAAGAATGCTGATGGATTATGGTATTAGTCAATTACCTCTGATCTCCTAAGAAGTTCCTGCGAAATGGCACTAGATAAGCTAGTGGCCGCTGATTGGGTGCTGCTCCTACTAGCCGAACTAGCAAAACTGCTAGTAGAGGGACTCTTGCACAACTTGTTATCAGTCTTGAGCTTATCATCATCGGTCCTGTGGACCTCCACCACCACCGTCTTCGTCTCGCGCTGCTCCGCGACCAAACAGATCCCCACCATCTTGTGACCGTCGTCCGCCTCGTGGCACTCCTCCGCGCTCCCGTTATTCTTGATCGTCATCCCGTTCTCGGACAGGTTGATGATCGTCGGCTTGTAGTGGTACTTCTCCTCCGGCTCCATGTCGTCCCACTCGATCTTCTCCCATTTCTTGTTCTTGAACCTGTCCAGATTCGAGAGCCGGTCCTCCAGGTCCATCGACTCCTCCTTGACGATCGATAGCCGCTTGGATTCGGACCAGGAGGGACTCTGGTCGCCGGTGACCGAACTCGCCGAGCTGTTGTAGCCGCTGGACTCGCCCGGGAAGAGCTCGGAGCCGGCGGATTTCCGCACGATCAGGTCCAGCTGGCGGGAGGCCTTCATCAGGTTGACGGCCTCGTTGAACGGTATGTCGCCGAAATCGACGCTGTTGCAGTAGAGGATCTGGTCGCCGGGACGGAGGCCCGCCTCGCGGGCTATGCCGCCCTCTTTGGTGAACTGGATGAAGATGCCGGGTTTCCATTCGGGACCCTTGCATATTCTAAAAATTACAAAAGAAAAAAAGATCAAACGAATTGCTTAACACATTCACTACCAGTGTCAGATAAACTGATTGCCAGTCAAGCCGACGCTGCCTATATGGTTCCATTCTAAAGAACGTACCACACAAATGGTGATCTTGTTTTTTTTTTGGCTTCGACTGCGAGGTCATCTGCCATCAGTACCAAGATACTTTAATTTAATTCTTTTCAATGAATAATAATTGCATGACTTAATGAATTCATGAATCTGCAGTAATCCGCCATTGCAGTCCCTTCAAACTTCCCAAATCTCTTAAAAGATGTTTCATTTTGATGACCTTGAAAGTAAATCTTACGTATCTTTACCGTAAATGAAATGGCGTTGATTTAAAGTTAATACTTTGAGAGGAAAAGTGCATTTGCCGCAGAAAAAAATTTCATCCGCCATTGCAGTTACTTCAAACTTCTTAAATCTATTAAGAAATTCTTGAATCTCGGAGGCGTTCACTTCGTGGTACATTTTCAATTTCGATATAAAGAAAACACTTAACTTTTCTATACCACTTTTATTCATTAAATAAAAAGTGGTATAAAAAAGTTAAGTGTTTTCTTTATAACGCTATTAAGAAATGTTTGATGTGTGTTTTGGTTATTTGTTTTTCTCGTACATTTTTCAAAAGTATACTTTCATTCCTTTTACAAACACGAAAAAACGTGTGTATTTCTTTCGTAAGTGATATTTTTGAATACTACGTACCCGCATCCAAGTTTCGACCTCGGCGCCACCATGATGCTGATCCTGACGTCGTGGTTCTTCTCGCTCAGTTGCGGAGAGGATCTGGTCGAGGAGTTGCAGTCGGATATTATCTGCCAGCTCAGCGGGTCGCTCCTTTTGCTGGCGAGCAAACACACTTTCAATTTATTACGCTCTCGCCACGGCCAAAAAAATATTCTCAAGAAAAAAAAAAACAAAAATAAGAAGGATGTATACTCACTCTTTGACCGGGATCATGCCGACACCTGCAAAAGAAAAAGATTTATAGTTTCATACATAACGCTGGATTTTCTTCAAATCCAGTGAAGGGGTGTTTCTAGATTTTTCATGGAATATGAAGAACAATCGATTTTGTGTTATTTTGGAAAGTTTCATGATCGTGGCAATTGTTTTTATATTTTTTTTTCAATCGCGAGAGAAAAAACGCAACTTCAGAAATACCATCCGGATTTTCTTCAAATCCAGTGAAGAGGTGTTTCTAGATTTTTCATGGAATGTGAAGAACAATCGATTTTGAGTTAATTTGGAAAGTTTCATGATCGTGGCAATTGTTTTTATATTTTTTTTCAATCGCGAGAGAAAAAACGCAACTTCAGAAATACCATCCGGATTTTCTTCAAATCCAGTGAAGAGGTGTTTCTAGATTTTTCATGGAATGTGAAGAACAATCGATTTTGAGTTATTTTGGAAAGTTTCATGATCGTGGCAATTGTTTTTACATTTTTTTTTTAATCGCGAGAGAAAAAGCGCAACTTCAGAAATACCATCAACGCCACTCAGCCGGATTTTCTTCCAATCCTGTGGAGGGGTGTTTCTGGATTTTTCATGGAAAATGAAGAACAATCGATTTTGAGTTAATTTGAAGAATTTCATGATCGTGGCTATTGTTTTTATATTTTTTTTCAATCGCGAGAGAAAAAGCGCAACTTCAGAAATACCATTAACGCCTCTCAGCCGGATTTTCTTCCAATCCTGTAGAGGGGTGTTTCTGGATTTTTCATGGAAAATGAAGAACAATCGATTTTCAGTTAATTTGAAAAGTTTCATGATCGTGGCAATTGTTTTTATATTTTTTTTAATCGCGAGAGAAAAAGCGCAACTTCAGAAATACCATCCGGATTTTCTTCAAATCCAGTGAAGGGGTGTTTACAAATTTTTCATGGAATATGATGAACAATCGATTTTGAGTTAATTTGGAAAGTTTCATGATCGTGGCAATTGTTTTTATATTTTTTTTTAATCGCGAGAGAAAAAGCGCAACTTCAGAAATACCATCCGGATTTTCTTCAAATCCAGTGAAGGGGTGTTTACAAATTTTTCATGGAATATGATGAACAATCGATTTTGAGTTAATTTGGAAAGTTTCATGATCGTGGCAATTGTTTTTATATTTTTTTTTAATCGCGAGAGAAAAAGCACAACTTCAGAAATACCATCCGGATTTTCTTCAAATCCAGTGAAGGGGTGTTTACAAATTTTTCATGGAATATGATGAACAATCGATTTTGAGTTAATTTGGAAAGTTTCATGATCGTGGCAATTGTTTTTATATTTTTTTTTAATCGCGAGAGAAAAAGCACAACTTCAGAAATACCATCCGGATTTTCTTCAAATCCAGTGAAGGGGTGTTTACAAATTTTTCATGGAATATGATGAACAATCGATTTTGAGTTAATTTGGAAAGTTTCATGATCGTGGCAATTGTTTTTATATTTTTTTTTAATCGCGAGAGAAAAAGCGCAACTTCAGAAATACCATCCGGATTTTCTTCAAATCCAGTGAAGGGGTGTTTCCAGATTTTACATGGAATATGAAGATCAATCGATTTTGTGTTATTTTGGAAAGTTTCATGATCGTGGCAATTGTTTTTATATTTTTTTTAATCGCGAGAGAAAAAGCGCAACTTCAGAAATACCATCAACATCTCTCAACCGGATTTTCTTCAAATCCAGTGAAGGGGTGTTTCTGGATTTTTCATGAAATATGAAGAACAATCGATTTTGAGTTATTTTGGAAAGTTTCATGATCGCGGCAATTGTTTTTATATTTTTTTTTTAATCGCGAGAGAAAAAGCGCAACTTTAGAAATACCATTAACGCCTCTCAGCCGGATTTTCTTCCAATCCTGTAGAGGGGTGTTTCTGGATTTTTCATGGAAAATGAAGAACAATCGATTTTCAGTTAATTTGAAAAGTTTCATGATCGTGGCAATTGTTTTTATATTTTTTTTTAATCGCGAGAGAAAAAGCACAACTTCAGAAATACCATCCGGATTTTCTTCAAATCCAGTGAAGGGGTGTTTACAAATTTTTCATGGAATATGATGAACAATCGATTTTGAGTTAATTTGGAAAGTTTCATGAGCGTGGCAATTGTTTTTATATTTTTTTTTAATCGCGAGAGAAAAAGCGCAACTTCAGAAATACCATTAACGCCTCTCAGCCGGATTTTCTTCCAATCCTGTAGAGGGGTGTTTCTGGATTTTTCATGGAAAATGAAGAACAATCGATTTTCAGTTAATTTGAAAAGTTTCATGATCGTGGCAATTGTTTTTATATTTTTTTTAATCGCGAGAGAAAAAGCGCAACTTCAGAAATACCATCCGGATTTTCTTCAAATCCAGTGAAGGGGTGTTTACAAATTTTTCATGGAATATGATGAACAATCGATTTTGAGTTAATTTGGAAAGTTTCATGAGCGTGGCAATTGTTTTTATATTTTTTTTTAATCGCGAGAGAAAAAGCGCAACTTCAGAAATACCATCAACGCCTCTCAGCCGGATTTTCTTCCAATCCTGTGGAGGGGTGTTTCTGGATTTTTCATGGAAAATGAAGAACAATCGATTTTCAGTTAATTTGAAAAGTTTCATGATCGTGGCAATTGTTTTTATATTTTTTTTTAATCGCGAGAGAAAAAGCACAACTTCAGAAATACCATCCGGATTTTCTTCAAATCCAGTGAAGGGGTGTTTACAAATTTTTCATGGAATATGATGAACAATCGATTTTGAGTTAATTTGGAAAGTTTCATGAGCGTGGCAATTGTTTTTATATTTTTTTTTAATCGCGAGAGAAAAAGCGCAACTTCAGAAATACCATCAACGCCTCTCAGCCGGATTTTCTTCCAATCCTGTGGAGGGGTGTTTCTGGATTTTTCATGGAAAATGAAGAACAATCGATTTTCAGTTAATTTGAAAAGTTTCATGATCGTGGCAATTGTTTTTATATTTTTTTTAATCGCGAGAGAAAAAGCGCAACTTCAGAAATACCATCCGGATTTTCTTCAAATCCAGTGAAGGGGTGTTTACAAATTTTTCATGGAATATGATGAACAATCGATTTTGAGTTAATTTGGAAAGTTTCATGAGCGTGGCAATTGTTTTTATATTTTTTTTTAATCGCGAGAGAAAAAGCGCAACTTCAGAAATACCATCAACGCCTCTCAGCCGGATTTTCTTCCAATCCTGTGGAGGGGTGTTTCTGGATTTTTCATGGAAAATGAAGAACAATCGATTTTCAGTTAATTTGGAAAGTTTCATGATCGTGGCAATTGTTTTTATATTTTTTTTAATCGCGAGAGAAAAAGCGCAACTTCAGAAATACCATCCGGATTTTCTTCAAATCCAGTGAAGGGGTGTTTACAAATTTTTCATGGAATATGATGAACAATCGATTTTGAGTTAATTTGGAAAGTTTCATGAGCGTGGCAATTGTTTTTATATTTTTTTTTAATCGCGAGAGAAAAAGCGCAACTTCAGAAATACCATCAACGCCTCTCAGCCGGATTTTCTTCCAATCCTGTGGAGGGGTGTTTCTGGATTTTTCATGGAAAATGAAGAACAATCGATTTTCAGTTAATTTGAAAAGTTTCATGATCGTGGCAATTGTTTTTATATTTTTTTTAATCGCGAGAGAAAAAGCGCAACTTCAGAAATACCATCCGGATTTTCTTCAAATCCAGTGAAGGGGTGTTTACAAATTTTTCATGGAATATGATGAACAATCGATTTTGAGTTAATTTGGAAAGTTTCATGAGCGTGGCTATTGTTTTTATATTTTTTTTCAATCGCGAGAGAAAAAGCGCAACTTTAGAAATACCATTAACGCCTCTCAGCCGGATTTTCTTCCAATCCTGTAGAGGGGTGTACTGGATTTTTCATGGAAGATGAAGAACAATCGATTTTGTGTTATTTTGGAAAGTTTCATGATGGTGGCAATTGTTTTTATATTTTTTTTTCAATCGCGAGAGAAAAAGCGCAACTTCAGAAATACCATCAACGCCTCTCAGCCGGATTTTCTTCAAATCCAGTGAAGGGGTGTTTCTGGATTTTTCATGGAATATGAAGAACAATCGATTTTGAGTTAATTTGAAGAATTTCATGATCGTGGCAATTGTTTTTATATTTTTTTAATCGCGAGAGAAAAAGCGCAACTTCAGAAATACCATTAACGCCCCTCAGCCGGATTTTCTTCAAATCCAGTGAAGGGGTGTTTCTGGATTTTTCATGGAATATGAAGAACAATCGATTTTGAGTTAATTTGAAGAATTTCATGATCGTGGCTATTGTTTTTATATTTTTTTTCAATCGCGAGAGAAAAAGCGCAACTTCAGAAATACCATTAACGCCCCTCAGCCGGATTTTCTTGAAATCCAGTGAAGGGGTGTTTCCAGATTTTTCATGGACTATGAAGAACAATCGATTTTGAGTTAATTTGGAAAGTTTCATGAGCGTGGCAATTGTTTTTATATTTTTTTTAATCGCGAGAGAAAAAGCGCAACTTCAGATATACCATTAACGCCCCTCAGCCGGATTTTCTTCAAATCCAGTGAAGGGGTGTTTCCAGATTTTTCATGGACTATGAAGAACAATCGATTTTGAGTAAATTTGGAGAGTTTCATGATCGTGGCTATTGTTTTTATATTTTTTTTCAATCGCCAGAGAAAAAGCGCAACTTCAGAAATACCATTAACGCCTCTCAGCCGGATTTTCTTCAAATCCAGTGAAGGGGTGTTTCCAGATTTTTCATGGACTATGAAGAACAATCGATTTTGAGTAAATTTGGAGAGTTTCATGATCGTGGCTATTGTTTTTATATTTTTTTTCAATCGCCAGAGAAAAAGCGCAACTTCAGAAATACCATTAACGCCTCTCAGCCGGATTTTCTTCAAATCCAGTGAAGGGGTGTTTCCAGATTTTTCATGGACTATGAAGAACAATCGATTTTGAGTAAATTTGGAGAGTTTCATGATCGTGGCTATTGTTTTTATATTTTTTTTCAATCGCCAGAGAAAAAGCGCAACTTCAGATATACCATTAACGCCTCTCAGCCGGATTTTCTTCAAATCCAGTGAAGGGGTGTTTCCAGATTTTTCATGGACTATGAAGAACAATCGATTTTGAGTAAATTTGGAGAGTTTCATGATCGTGGCTATTGTTTTTATATTTTTTTTCAATCGCCAGAGAAAAAGCGCAACTTCAGATATACCATTAACGCCTCTCAGCCGGATTTTCTTCAAATCCAGTGAAGGGGTGTTTCCAGATTTTTCATGGACTATGAAGAACAATCGATTTTGAGTAAATTTGGAGAGTTTCATGATCGTGGCTATTGTTTTTATATTTTTTTTCAATCGCCAGAGAAAAAGCGCAACTTCAGATATACCATTAACGCCTCTCAGCCGGATTTTCTTCAAATCCAGTGAAGGGGTGTTTCCAGATTTTTCATGGACTATGAAGAACAATCGATTTTGAGTAAATTTGGAGAGTTTCATGATCGTGGCTATTGTTTTTATATTTTTTTTCAATCGCCAGAGAAAAAGCGCAACTTCAGATATACCATTAACGCCTCTCAGCCGGATTTTCTTCAAATCCAGTGAAGGGGTGTTTCTGGATTTTCATGGAATATGAAGAACAATCGATTTTGAGTTAATTTGAAGAATTTCATGATCGTGGCAATTGTTTTTATATTTTTTTTAATCGCCAGAGAAAAAGCGCATCTTCAGAAATACCATCCGGATTTTCTTCAAATCCAGTGAAGGGGTGTTTCTAGATTTTTCAAAGAATTTGAAGAACAATCGATTTTGAGTTAATTTGGAAAGTTCCATGATCGTGGCAATTGTTTTTATATTTTTTTTTAATCGCGAGAGAAAAAGCGCAACTTCAGATATACCATTAACGCCTCTCAGCCGGATTTTCTTCAAATCCAGTGAAGGGGTGTTTCCAGATTTTTCATGGACTATGAAGAACAATCGATTTTGAGTAAATTTGGAGAGTTTCATGATCGTGGCTATTGTTTTTATATTTTTTTTCAATCGCCAGAGAAAAAGCGCAACTTCAGATATACCATTAACGCCTCTCAGCCGGATTTTCTTCAAATCCAGTGAAGGGGTGTTTCTGGATTTTTCATGGAATATGAAGAACAATCGATTTTGAGTTAATTTGAAGAATTTCATGATCGTGGCAATTGTTTTTATATTTTTTTTAATCGCCAGAGAAAAAGCGCATCTTCAGAAATACCATCCGGATTTTCTTCAAATCCAGTGAAGGGGTGTTTCTAGATTTTTCAAGGAATTTGAAGAACAATTGATTTTGAGTTAATTTGGAAAGTTCCATGATCGTGGCAATTGTTTTTATATTTTTTTTAATCGCGAGAGAAAAAGCGCAACTTCAGAAATACCATCAACGCCTCTCAGCCGGATTTTCTTCAAATCCAGTGAAGGGGTGTTTCTGGATTTTTCATGGAATATGAAGAACAATCGATTTTGAGTTAATTTGGAAAGTTTCATGATAGTGGCAATTGTTTTTATATTTTTTTTTCGCCAGAGAAAAAGCGCAATTTCAGATTTTCTAGGGAATATTTCTTTTTGCCTTTAAAAAAACTTTATGTAAGATATTACATTTAAGCTTTTTTGATTAATACGTATCTAGAAATCTATTTCATAACCCCAGCCATTGTTATGTTTGCGGTAACTTAATTAGTGATTGTATTGTTGTAATATTAACGAAAAAAAAAATCATGGGCGCAATCTTGAATAAAATAATAATAGTGCTTGTGTCTAATTGAATTTATATTGTTGCTGGTATCTTGTAATCTCGACAAATTACTATATAGAAATATGTAATGGTAACTTTGGGCATGTCGCACGGCCATTTTGTGTAATGGGAATTAAGCGCTAATCCAGATGTGGTTGCGGTTGTGCAGGATTTCAACACGGCTGCAGACAAAAAGTGTGCCAAGTAACCATCGGTTATAAATCCTCGAACAGCATCAACATTTATCCAAGGGTAACCTAAAAACTCCTCTAGTTTGCAAAAAACGCATTTTTACGTGTACCGGCAACAATGTTCAGTGGTTTCCACAAGCTGGGGCATCTCTTGATAGACAGATAGATCGAAATAAAACACTTAAAACTCATAGAATAACATCAAGACGCACCACCAAGTAAACGCCGGCGATATTCGAGAATGATTTTCGTTCCAAATTAATAACAACTCCAACGAAAACATAAATAATTCAATCCGAACGAAATTTTTTTTTAGGGTATCATTACACCATCCTTTATGTTACATTGTATGTAGATCAAGTGTGCGGCGAGGATGGTGGAAATGTGGTAATGTTTTCCTCTTCTTTGCGGCCGTCCGAGCGATGCAGACCCATTAAATTAATGCGCGGAGACATCATTACCATTTAAATTTATCATCGAGCCCTCGGCAATATTTCAAGAAAGCAAGAAAGCTCGCCGTCGACCGTTCGGGAATTTACGGCGCGTCCCCCCGAAGGGACGAAGCACCGCACGGCCGATTGGCGATCGAGCGTTTAAAACTTTTGCGAGGAAAAAAAAATCGCAGTTGCTGTTATAAATTAGCCACAAGCATGTGATGATAATAATAATCATAAAAAATGTGATACCGACGCACCGGAATTTCTCACCGAGAAAGCCGGGAATCGAACCCACTTTACTTATGAACCGACGGGAAGACGCTCGCGCTTTTACCGACTGCACCAGCGAGCCGCGCAAATTTTGAAAATTTCACGAAAATTCTTCTCTTCTAAAAGACTTCGGTCGATGGCCATCTGTAGCTCTTATGAGTTTCAATTATCATTATTATTCTTCTCACCTTCACAATTTTACAAAAATCTCAAATAATATATTTTTTTAAATTTCTCATATTCGGCATTAGGGAAATTAATTATAATCTTCGCAAAAGCACAATCGACATTCCGCTTTCCGGAGAAGACTTTTTACAACAACAACACACACGACATTACCGTCCCCTCACGAGGCACTCCGATTTTATTACCCTAATTTATTCAACATGCCCGTTTGGCCGTAAAATAAATTCAGGCGATATAAAATTTAATTAAAATACCTCGAGGCGGTTTTGCGCTCTCGAACTCTCGAAATGGGGATTCTTGAATGAAACCTCTAACGACTCTTGTAGTTTCCTGCGCCGGTCGTTTAACATTCTGGCCGACTGGCTGATAGTAAGGGCAATTACACCGACAACTGGACATTCTTCAACGAACCGGATCCTCCGGAAAGGATCGTCGTCGTCGTCGTCGGAGCTGGCGAAAGACAAATGTCGAAGATGGAATATAATTTTGCAACGATTTTTTTCCACGGCGGGGATGACGGTGCTGCAAGGGATGGTGGTTTTGTGCGATGCGAAGAATTAATAGTCATCGCCGGAGGGTTTGCGGTTAATTGTCGTTGGGTTGATAGAAATGTTGATTTAGTGGGCAATTACTTCAACGTAATAACGTGCATCATTTTTCTTTCTTGGATCTCGTAGTTGGCTTTGATAACCATTTTAAACAGCAGGAAACAAAACAGCAACACTCAAAACTTGAATTGAGGAAATTAAAAAATTGCACTCGGTGATAAGAAAAATTGTAAAAAATTCATCTCTGCAGGAATTAGCTTGAAAATTTCAAAATCCATCCTCAACGAACCAATTTTTGATATACCGCTAAAACAATTAACATACCACAGCAGGAAACTAAACAGCAACACTTAAAACTTGAATTGAAGAAATAAAAAAATTGCATTCGGTGATAAGAAAAATTGTAAAAAATTCATCTCTGCAGGAATTAGCTTGAAAATTTCAAAATTCATCCTCAACGAACTAATTTTTGATAAACCGCTAAAACAAATAACGTACCACGGCAGGAAACAAAATGGCAACAGTCAAAACTTGAATTAAAGAAATTAAAAAATTGCGTTCGGTGATAAGAAAAATTGCAAAAAATTCATCTCTGCAGGAATTAGCTTGAAAATTTCAAAATCCATCCTCAACGAACTAATTTTTGATATAACGCTGCAACAATTAACACACCACGGCAGGAAACAAAATAGCAACACTCAAAACTTGAATTGAAGAAATTAAAAAATTGCACTCGGTGATAAGAAAAATTGTAAAAAATTCATCTCTGCAGGAATTAGCTTGAAAATTTCAAAATCCATCCTCAACGAACTAATTATTGATATACCGCTGCAACAATTAACATACCACAGCAGGAAACAAAACAGCAACACTCAAAACTTGAATTGAGGAAATTAAAAAATTGCACTCGGTGATAAGAAAAATTGCAAAAAATTAATCTTCGCAGGAATTAGCTTAAAAATTTCAAAATCCATCCTCAACGAACCAATTATTGATATACCGCTGCAACAATTAACATACCACAGCAGGAAACAAAACAGCAACACTTAAAACTTGAATTGAGGAAATTAAAAAATTGCACTCGGTGATAAGAAAAATTGTAAAAAATTCATCTCTGCAGGAATTAGCTTGAAAATTTCAAAATCCATCGTCAACGAACTAATTTTTGATATACCGCTGCAACAATTAACATACCACAGCAGGAAACTAAAGAGCAACACTCAAAACTTGAATTGAAGAAATTAAAAAATTGCACTCGGTGATCAGAAAAATTGCAAAAAATTCATCTCCGCAAGAATTAGCTTGAAAATTTCAAAATCCATCCTCAACGAACTAATTTTTGATATACCACTAAAACAATTAACATATCACCGCAGGAAACAAAATAGCAACTCTCAAAACTTGAATTGAGGAAATTAAAAAATTGCGTTCGGTGATAAGAAAAATTGTAAAAAATTCATCCCCGCAGGAATTAGCTTGAAAATTTTAAAATCCATCCTCAACGAACCAATTTTTGATATACCGCTAAAACAATTAACATACCACAGCAGGAAACAAAACAGCAACACTTAAAACTTGAATTGAGGAAATTAAAAAATTGCGTTCGGTGATAAGAAAAATTGTAAAAAATTCATCTCTGCAGGAATTAGCTTGAAAATTTCAAAATCCATCCTCAACGAACTAATGTTTGATATACCGCTAAAACAAATAACACACCACAGCAGGAAACAAAATGGCAACACATAAAACTTGAATTGAAGAAATTAAAAAATTGCGTTCGGTGATAAGAAAAATTGTAAAAAATTCATCTCTGCAGGAATTAGCTTGAAAATTTCAAAATCCATCGTCAACGAACTAATTTTTGATATACCGCTGCAACAATTAACATACCACAGCAGGAAACTAAAGAGCAACACTCAAAACTTGAATTGAAGAAATTAAAAAATTGCACTCGGTGATCAGAAAAATTGCAAAAAATTCATCTCCGCAAGAATTAGCTTGAAAATTTCAAAATCCATCCTCAACGAACTAATTTTTGATATACCACTAAAACAATTAACATATCACCGCAGGAAACAAAATAGCAACTCTCAAAACTTGAATTGAGGAAATTAAAAAATTGCGTTCGGTGATAAGAAAAATTGTAAAAAATTCATCTCTGCAGGAATTAGCTTGAAAATTTCAAAATCCATCCTCAACGAACCAATTTTTGATATACCGCTAAAACAAATAACACACCACAGCAGGAAACAAAATGGCAACACTTAAAACTTGAATTGAGGAAATTAAAAAATTGCGTTCGGTGATAAGAAAAATTGTAAAAAATTCATCCCCGCAGGAATTAGCTTGAAAATTTTAAAATCCATCCTCAACGAACCAATTTTTGATATACCGCTAAAACAATTAACATACCACAGCAGGAAACAAAACAGCAACACTTAAAACTTGAATTGAGGAAATTAAAAAATTGCGTTCGGTGATAAGAAAAATTGTAAAAAATTCATCTCTGCAGGAATTAGCTTGAAAATTTCAAAATCCATCCTCAACGAACTAATGTTTGATATACCGCTAAAACAAATAACACACCACAGCAGGAAACAAAATGGCAACACATAAAACTTGAATTGAAGAAATTAAAAAATTGCGTTCGGTGATAAGAAAAATTGTAAAAAATTCATCTCTGCAGGAATTAGCTTGAAAATTTCAAAATCCATCCTCAACGAACTAATTTTTGATAAACCGCTAAAACAGTTAACATACCACAGCAGGGAAGAAAACAGCAACACTCAAAACTTGAATTGAAGAAATTAAAAAATTGCGTTCGGTGATAAGAAAACTTGTAAAAAATTCATCTCTGCAGGAATTAGCTTGAAAATTTCAAAATCCATCCTCAACGAACCAATTTTTGATATACCGCTGCAACAATTAACATACCACAGCAGGAAACAAAACAGCAACACTCAAAACTTGAATTGAAGAAATTAAAAAATTGCGTTCGGTGATAAGAAAAATTGTAAAAAATTCATCTTCGCAGAAATTAGCTTAAAAATTTCAAAATCCATCCTCAACGAACCAATTTTTAATATTCCGCTAAAACAATTAACATACCACGGCAGGAAACAAAATAGCAGCACTCAAAACTTGAATTGAAGAAATTAAAAAATTGCACTCGGTTATAAGAAAAATTGTAAAAAATTCATCTCTGCAGGAATTAGCTTGAAAATTTCAAAATCCATCCTCAACGAACTAATTTTTGATATACTGCTAAAACAATTAACACACCACAGCAGGAAACAAAACAGCAACACTCAAAACTTGAATTGAGGAAATTAAAAAATTGCATTCGGTGATTAGAAAAATTGTAAAAAAATCATCTCTGCAGGAATTAGCTTAAAAATTTCAAAATACATCCTCAACGAACCAATTTTTGATGTCCTGCTAAAACAATTAACATACCACAGCAGGAAACAAAACAGCAGCACTCAAAACTTGAATTGAAGAAATTAAAAAATTGCACTCGGTTATAAGAAAAATTGTAAAAAATTCATCTCTGCAGGAATTAGCTTGAAAATTTCAAAATCCATCCTCAACGAACCAATTATTGATATACCGCTGCAACAATTAACATACCACAGCAGGAAACAAAACAGCAACACTCAAAACTTGAATTGAGGAAATTAAAAAATTGCATTCGGTGATTAGAAAAATTGTAAAAAAATCATCTCTGCAGGAATTAGCTTAAAAATTTCAAAATCCATCCTCAACGAACTAATTTTTGATATACTGCTAAAACAATTAACACACCACAGCAGGAAACAAAACAGCAACACTCAAAACTTGAATTGAGGAAATTAAAAAATTGCATTCGGTGATTAGAAAAATTGTAAAAAAATCATCTCTGCAGGAATTAGCTTAAAAATTTCAAAATCCATCCTCAACGAACTAATTTTTGATATACTGCTAAAACAATTAACACACCACAGCAGGAAACAAAACAGCAACACTCAAAACTTGAATTGAGGAAATTAAAAAATTGCATTCGGTGATTAGAAAAATTGTAAAAAAATCATCTCTGCAGGAATTAGCTTAAAAATTTCAAAATACATCCTCAACGAACCAATTTTTGATGTCCTGCTAAAACAATTAACATACCACAGCAGGAAACAAAACAGCAGCACTCAAAACTTGAATTGAAGAAATTAAAAAATTGCACTCGGTTATAAGAAAAATTGTAAAAAATTCATCTCTGCAGGAATTAGCTTGAAAATTTCAAAATCCATCCTCAACGAACCAATTATTGATATACCGCTGCAACAATTAACATACCACAGCAGGAAACAAAACAGCAACACTCAAAACTTGAATTGAGGAAATTAAAAAATTGCATTCGGTGATTAGAAAAATTGTAAAAAAATCATCTCTGCAGGAATTAGCTTAAAAATTTCAAAATACATCCTCAACGAACCAATTTTTGATGTCCCGCTAAAACAATTAACATACCACAGCAGGAAACAAAACAGCAACACTTAAAACTTGAATTGAGGAAATTAAAAAATTGCGTTCGGTGATAAGAAAAATTGTAAAAAATTCATCTCTTCAGGAATTAGCTTAAAAATTTCAAAATCCATCCTCAACGAACCAATTTTTGATATACCGTTGCAACAATTAACACACCACGGCAGGAAACAAAATGGCAACACTCAAAACTTGAATTGAGGAAATTAAAAAATTGCGTTCGGTGATAAGAAAAATTGTAAAAAATTCATCTCTACAGGAATTAGCTTGAAAATTTCAAAATCTATCCTCAACGAACCAATTTTTGATATACCGTTGCAACAATTAACACACCACGGCAGGAAACAAAATGGCAACACTCAAAACTTGAATTGAGGAAATTAAAAAATTGCGTTCGGTGATAAGAAAAATTGTAAAAAATTCATCTCTGCAGGAATTAGCTTGAAAATTTCAAAATCTATCCTCAATGAACTAATTTTTGATATACAAGCGTAATTTAAATTATCATGATTCTCAAACATGGCCAACTTTGATACATAAAGGTGCTATAGGGAAAAATTATACGATCGTAAAGTGAAGCTAATTTGCCTTACCCATCCGAGATATAATACAATGGTAAATATAATTAAGAGCCGACACTCTTTTTACAGCGTAAAATAATTTAAAGCGGCAATAAACCAGAATGTATTCATAATGTCTAGTAATTTATTACTGCCGCATACACATTTCACCGTTACCTCAATGAGGGTATTCGTGTTTGATATTAATGTTAATGAATTATTTATATAACTCTTTGAATAATCATCAAAAGATGGAAGTGTGCGATTAAACACACACAAACACACACGAGAAAGATTGATTTAAATTTGAAAAAAATCTGACCTCGGGGTTCATCTATAATTTTGGCCAATCAAAGTGTCTTAATAAAATTACCTACATTTACATTACTTACTTCTAACTTTAAGGGAAAGGTGCGTGTGGTTGGAGATGAGCTGCAGCACCTCCTTGTGCACGGCATCCTCGATGGTGAACCCGTTGACCCGAATAATCTGATCCCCTATCTGCAAAACGAAAATGAACATCAACCATCATCATGAAACTAGTACTAATTAAAATCCACCATTGCGCGAAATCCGTTGAACCCGAGGAGGAGACCGTCAAGGCCGTCCTCTTCCTCGGAACACCGCACCGCTTCTTCCACTGCAAATTGGTTAATTTATATTTATGCATCGCTGATGTATCGGCGGCCAGCAGCGGCGAAATTCCTCTTCAATTTTCTATTGTAAGCGATGAAAAATGTAATTAATGCGCGCAGGATATAATAAGTCATAATGGTCGTCGGTGTTACCAATAACCAGTTTCCAGATGCGCACGCCGTTTATTGCCTCTCTCTAAGTCTAGAGTGTGGAATGTGGCATCATTGTTTTATATACACGGTGAGTTCGTCGAGTCGATCTTTTATTTATCTTGCGCGATGATTGGTCGGCCGGTAGCTGGGCTATTCATTATTTTTGTAATGTGTTAAGTGTTAAGTTAAAAGTTTCAAGTCGATGGCAATTGTTTTTATATTTTTTTTCAAGGGCAGGAAATTTTTACAAATTTTCTTAACTCTGCGCTCGGTTCGTTACGAAAATTCAAAATCTACGGTTGAAGCATCGAATGGATTTTGACATAATCATAATCTCGAATGTGTTTTAAGTGCGTTTGAAAATTTCCAAGTCGATGGCAATTGTTTTTATATTTTTTTCAAGGGCAGGAAATTTTTACAAATTTTCTTAACTCTGCGCTCGGTTCGTTACGAAAATTCAAAATCTACGGTTGAAGCATCGAATGGATTTTGACATAATCATCATCTAGAATGTGTTTTAAGTGCGTTTGAAAATTTCCAAGTCGATGGCAATTGTTTTTATATTTTTTTCAAGAGCAGGAAATTTTTACAAATTTTCTTAACTCAGCGCTCGGTTCGTTGCGAAAATTCAAAATCTACGGTTGAAGCATCGAGTGGATTTTGACATAATCATAATCTAGAATGTGTTTTAAGTGCGTTTGAAAATTTCCAAGTCGATGGCAATTGTTTTTATATTTTTTTCAAGAGCAGGAAATTTTTACAAATTTTCTTAACTCAGCGCTCGGTTCGTTGCGAAAATTCAAAATCTACGGTTGAAGCATCGAGTGGATTTTGACATAATCATAATCTAGAATGTGTTTTAAGTGCGTTTGAAAATTTCCAAGTCGATGGCAATTGTTTTTATATTTTTTTCAAGAGCAGGAAATTTTTACAAATTTTCTTAACTCTACGCTCGGTTCGTAACGAAAATTCAAAATCTACGGTTGAAGCATCGAATGGATTTTGACATAATCATAATCTCGAATGTGTTTTAAGTGCGTTTGAAAATTTCCAAGTCGATGGCAATTGTTTTTATATTTTTTTCAAGGGCAGGAAATTTTTACAAATTTTCTTAACTCTGCGCTCGGTTCGTTACGAAAATTCAAAATCTACGGTTGAAGCATCGAATGGATTTTTACATAATCATAATCTAGAATGTGTTTTAAGTGCGTTTGAAAATTTCCAAGTCGATGGCAATTGTTTTTATATTTTTTTCAAGAGCAGGAAATTTTTACAAATTTTCTTAACTCTGCGCTC
The DNA here is from genome assembly GCA_910593695.2 of Ocypus olens. Taxonomy (NCBI): domain Eukaryota; kingdom Metazoa; phylum Arthropoda; class Insecta; order Coleoptera; family Staphylinidae; genus Ocypus; species Ocypus olens. Next base: position 56,288,831 of record OU343054.1, on the reverse strand, counting down.
GGTTCGTAACGAAAATTCAAAATCTACGGTTGAAGCATCGAATGGATTTTGACATAATCATAATCTAGAATGTGTTTTAAGTGCGTTTGAAAATTTCCAAGTCGATGGCAATTGTTTTTATATTTTTTTCAAGAGCAGGAAATTTTTACAAATTTTCTTAACTCTACGCTCGGTTCGTAACGAAAATTCAAAATCTACGGTTGAAGCATCGAGTGGATTTTGACATAATCATAATCTAGAATGTGTTTTAAGTGCGTTTGAAAATTTCCAAGTCGATGGCAATTGTTTTTATATTTTTTTCAAGAGCAGGAAATTTTTACAAATTTTCTTAACTCAGCGCTCGGTTCGTTGCGAAAATTCAAAATCTACGGTTGAAGCATCGAGTGGATTTTGACATAATCATAATCTAGAATGTGTTTTAAGTGCGTTTGAAAATTTCCAAGTCGATGGCAATTGTTTTTATATTTTTTTCAAGAGCAGGAAATTTTTACAAATTTTCTTAACTCTACGCTCGGTTCGTAACGAAAATTCAAAATCTACGGTTGAAGCATCGAATGGATTTTGACATAATCATAATCTCGAATGTGTTTTAAGTGCGTTTGAAAATTTCCAAGTCGATGGCAATTGTTTTTATATTTTTTTCAAGGGCAGGAAATTTTTACAAATTTTCTTAACTCTGCGCTCGGTTCGTTACGAAAATTCAAAATCTACGGTTGAAGCATCGAATGGATTTTTACATAATCATAATCTAGAATGTGTTTTAAGTGCGTTTGAAAATTTCCAAGTCGATGGCAATTGTTTTTATATTTTTTTCAAGAGCAGGAAATTTTTACAAATTTTCTTAACTCTGCGCTCGGTTCGTAACGAAAATTCAAAATCTACGGTTGAAGCATCGAATGGATTTTGACATAATCATAATCTAGAATGTGTTTTAAGTGCGTTTGAAAATTTCCAAGTCGATGGCAATTGTTTTTATATTTTTTTCAAGAGCAGGAAATTTTTACAAATTTTCTTAACTCTACGCTCGGTTCGTAACGAAAATTCAAAATCTACGGTTGAAGCATCGAGTGGATTTTGACATAATCATAATCTAGAATGTGTTTTAAGTGCGTTTGAAAATTTCCAAGTCGATGGCAATTGTTTTTATATTTTTTTCAAGAGCAGGAAATTTTTACAAATTTTCTTAACTCAGCGCTCGGTTCGTTGCGAAAATTCAAAATCTACGGTTGAAGCATCGAATGGATTTTGACATAATCATAATCTAGAATGTGTTTTAAGTGCGTTTGAAAATTTCCAAGTCGATGGCAATTGTTTTTATATTTTTTTCAAGGGCAGGAAATTTTTACAAATTTTCTTAACTCAGCGCTCGGTTCGTTGCGAAAATTCAAAATCTACGGTTGAAGCACCGAATGGATTTTGACATAATCATAATCTAGAATGTGTTTTAAGTGCGTTTGAAAATTTCCAAGTCGATGGCAATTGTTTTTATATTTTTTTCAAGAGCAGGAAATTTTTACAAATTTTCTTAACTCAGCGCTCGGTTCGTTGCGAAAATTCAAAATCTACGGTTGAAGCATCGAATGGATTTTGACATAATCATAATCTAGAATGTGTTTTAAGTGCGTTTGAAAATTTCCAAGTCGATGGCAATTGTTTTTATATTTTTTTCAAGAGCAGGAAATTTTTACAAATTTTCTTAACTCAGCGCTCGGTTCGTAACGAAAATTCAAAATCTACGGTTGAAGCATCGAATGGATTTTGACATAATCATAATCTAGAATGTGTTTTAAGTGAAATAAACCACTAGAAACGCTTCTAACTGTTTGAATTTATTTATTTGCAGACAATCAAGAAAATATTCGAATATCCAAACGTCGCGCAAACATAAAAGGAATTAAATTGATTACCGTTTGCACAACGGTAGCGCCATTTGTTATGTTTGTATATTTGCAATTTATAAATAGCGCACACACACCTGGATTTCGACACGTTGAAGTCGTTTTAGAATAAGAAAAGCACGTGCACGATATGAAATACATATTTCGCCGACACATGCCGGCGGAATGCGAAGAATGCGACACGTTGTGTAAACACATTTGTAATAATTAATAATTATTGCCCGCATAAAACTAGAAATTTATTGCCGCCACATGCAAATCTGTGCAATTGTTCGCAAAAAATCCACGTCTGCAGTTACTGATACTGAGTAGATAGGTTAGATAATTAAGACAAATTATACAGACAGCTTCCGTTAATTATTGGTAAATTTTAACCCCCCCGAAAATAAGGTGACACATTAAACCCATCCTAGGACTCAAAATTGTTTTGATTTACGAAGACGATCATTAAAACTGTTTTATTGACTTTTAACTAACGAGCTAGTTTATAAAACTCGCAAACATCACTTTGCAGACAATTAAAAAGAGCTCGTATACGCAGCAAAAGTGTGGTGGATGCGCCGGGAACCGAAAATAATGACAATAATATTGTGATTTTTTTATTCATCGTGTGTGTTGCAAAAAACGCGCCAATTCTTATAACAAAAAAAAACTGTCACAATCTATGAATTACAAAATCAAAACTTTCTTTCCACAGACATGAATATTACTATTACTATGCGACTGTATTTGCACATCCTGTTGATACGTTGGTATCATTTTTAGGTATGATTAGGTACGATACGATTCGATCACGTTGGTGTGAAATAAATAAATAAATAAATAAATTGTGCTTGTACGTGTGGTTTAGGTAATTGAAGTTGCATTTAAGTTCTAAATGCAATAATCCTCCCCCTTTTTCGGTACACACACGCAAGCAGATTATTACTATTAATACTTGATAAGCCTCGAAATAAGGGGGACGATAATCAATAGCATTTACGATTGAAAATGAAAACCCTTTGTAATAAACACGAAATATAGACATTTGAATCTAGAAAAGTAGTTTTGATTAATAATAATTAATAATTAAAATTATATATTACTGTTTCGCCGCGGGTTAAGTGAGAAATTAATGAATCCTACAAAAGTAGATTGGCTAATAATAATGACGTGCACGTAATGACAGTTAAAGAATCATCACGATCTTCCTGAGAACAGCGATGGTTTCCTCAACTCGTTCCTCGGAAATTTCGCCAGACGATTGTTCGTGTGTATTCGTATAAAATAAAATATATAAAAAAACTGAAAATTGTCTGTAATTTTTTTTAAATTTACTTCCATAGCATACTTAAGAACGCATTAGCATGACCAGTCGGTGGATGTAACAGTAGGGTCACACGCGATCCAAACTTACTCTATTTTTCGAATAACATTGCTCTCTGCCGGTTTACAGAAATTGTGCGAAGCACATGATGACATAATAATAAAAATAATAACGATGATCACTCTTCGATTTTTTTTTTACCAACGCTAGAAAATCGCGTTTTGTAATATTTTCAAAATTTTAACTTCTCCAAGGAATTGCCGAAGTTACTGTAACAGAACTGCGTTTTGTAGTTAAAAGTAAAGTTGATACGGCGGGTGGTGGGTGGGCCCTATCCCACAATCCAACCTTTTGATCACACGCTAAAGTTGTCATCAATAAATAAGTTAAAATAAGTTCAATTTTTTTTTTTTTAATTTACTTGCACATTTCTATTTATTTGATCCATTAAATTAAATTTACATTTGTAATCGATCTCGTTAATCGTTTGTATTTAAACAAGACTCACTGGTTACTAACCTTTATTGTCTTATTGTCTTAAGATGCGATTGTTCGGGAGGAGGAAAGTGACTTTTCCTCGAACTCGCACTTTCATTGTTAAAAGGGAACGTACCGTAACACCGGCAGACTGTCTGTTTATACATAATAAAATCAAAACATAATATTTATCAATTTACACTGAACCTTAGGTATTCATTAGCTAAGGTGTATTTAAAAAAAAATTGCAGTCGTGAAAAATGGAAATGCGCACTCTCTGATCAAATATTCGTCATTCAAAAGAGTTTGAAGTTTTCGGCTGAATTCAAAAATTTGCGTTTTACTTGTGATGTACAGGGTGTTACAAATTCTATGCATTAGCTTAGTAACTATTAACCAACTCTCTATCTCTTATGGTTACCAAGATATAATTACTTACAAATTTGATGCATTAGCATTGCTATTTCCGTAACTATAATAGATAGAAAGTTGGTTAATAGTTACCAAGCTAATGCATAGAATTTGTAACACCCTGTATATCACAAGTAAAGCGCAAATTTTCGAATTCGGCCGAAAACTGACTTCAAATTTTTTTTTAACTTCCCGTCGTAAAGAAACTTTATATTGTGTGAATGCACGACGCAGTCTCTTAACATTTCGTGATCAACAATAACGGTTCGATTTGTTCTTTTTTTCGCAAGTTCTCTCCGCACGATTCGTCGAAGGCTACACCTGTTGCTGCCCATCCTCTACCACATCCCATTGCAGAACATTCCGGACCTGATCGTTGAACAATGCTCATGATCCTGTTTTAATAGAGCGATATTTACATAATTGCTGGGCAGGAGGTTTCCATCCGGTTGCGAAGAATCAATGATGGTGAACAAGATGGCTTTTTTTAATATACAATCATTTTGATCTTGCATACATACACATGGTAACAACATAAAAACAAATGGAACAATGTCGTTGTCAACATCTATTCGATGTGTAGAACACGCTGCTTCAAGAAATTTCGAAATCTGATTATCCGTTCGAGAATTATCCCCAAAAAAACGTAAAACAATTTATTTTTTGATCTTGCCAACATCTATTTGATGAGCAATACATATTCCTCTGAGAATTTTTGAAATCTGAATATCCGTTCGAGAGTTATCCTCGAGAAACCAGAAACCAAAAAGTTCGAATTGATTTTTTTGTCTTGTTAACATCTATCCAAAATACGCTGCTGCAAAATTTTTGAAATCTGATTATCCATTCAAGTGTTGCCAGTAAAGAAACGAGAGACAATGGACAATCGAATTTTATTTTCTCACTTCGCTATATTTATTCAATCTGTATAAAACGTTGCTTCAAGAACTTTCGAAATCTGATTAACCATTCAAGAGTTATCCCCGAAAATACGAAAAACAATTGAAGTCGATTCTAAGTTTTTGATCTTGCCAACATCTATTCGATATGTAGAACACGTTGCTTCAAGAAATTTCGAAATCTGATTATCCGTTCAACAGTTATCATGGAAAAAGTGAAAAACAATTGAAGACGAATTTTATTTTTTGACCTTGCCAATATCTATTCGAGGTGTAGAACACATTGCTTAAAGAACTTTCAAAATCTGATAGTCCGTTCAAGAGTTATCCCCGAAAAAACGAAAAATAATTGACAGCAGAATTTTATTTTTTGATCTTATCAACATCTATTCGAGGTGTAGAACACGTTGCTTCAAGAACTTTCAAAATCTGATAGTCCGTTCAAGAGTTATCCCCGAAAAAAACGAAAAACAATTGACAGCCGAATTTTATTTCTTGACCTTGCCAATATCTATTCGAGGTGTAGAACACGTTTCTTCAAGAAATTTTGAAATCTGATTGTCCGTTCAAGAGTTATCCCCGAAAAACCGAAAAACAATTGACAGCCGAATTTTATTTTTTGATCTTGTCAACATCTATGCGGTGAGTACATCACGTTGCTTCAAGAAATTTTGACATCCTATTATCCGTTCAAGAGTTATCATTGAAAAGGGGAGAAACGGTTGAAGACGAATTTTATACTTTGATCTCAACGATATCTATATAATAAGTACAGCACATTAAGTGAAGAATTTTTGAAATTTACTATAGTCTATAGTTTACTATAGTCAATGTTTTCCTATGAGTCAAATTTTTTTTAAAATATACAACTTTTTAAAACCTTGCATTTCTTGTTCAACTTATTTATTGATGAAAGCTTGGCGTCTGAGCAACAGGTTGGATTGTAGGATAGGGCCCACCCACCACGCATTGTATCAATTTTATTTTAAACTACAAAACGATTTTAAAGAAACTTCTTTGGGATATAATTGGAGAAACTTGTTTTTTTTAAATAATATAAAACGTGGTTTTGTAGCTTAAATAAATGAAACATCAAGGGACGGTGGGTGGGCCTTAACTTATACCGCAATTCACGCAAGATAAATGAGAGTTTGCGTAAGGAAATTAAAACATAAAAAAGGAAATATTTATTCTTCTGTTTAACTTATTTATTCATAAAAAAGCTCGGTAAGTAGGTTGGATTGTAGAATAGTGACCACCCACCGCCCGTTATATTAAATTTACCCCACAAAATACTGTCCGGTTAAAGAAGCTTTTTTGGCAATCAATCGGAGACATAGAAATATTGAAAATAATACAAAACCTGATTTTGTAGCTTAAGTAAAAGACAATGCGCGGGTGGTGGGTGGGTCCTGTCCGATCCCGCAATTTGCGCATAATAAAGGAGAACAAACAAATTGATACATTGAACTAAAAAAAAAACACTTAAGACTTTATATTCTTCTGTTTCAATTATTTATTCAATATTTAAAAAAACTCGGCGAGTGAGCACCTGGTTGGATTGTAGGATAGCGCCCACCCGCCACCCGCCGTATCAACTTTATTTTAAATTACAAAACGCTGTTCTGTTAAAGAAACTTCTTTGACAATTAATTGGAGAAGGTGAAATTTTGGAAATAATACAAAACGTGATTTTGTAGCTTAAATAAAATAAAATATGGGTGGTGGGTGGGCCCTGTCCTAACCTACAATTCACGGATGATAAATAATAGTTCGCATTTGAAAAAATTAGTAAATAGAAGTAAAGATTTTATATTCTTCTTTTTAACTTATATAAAAAGAACTGGGCACGTGTGGAACAGATTGGATTGTAGGATAAAGACTACCCACCACCCGCCGTATTCACTTTATTTTTAACTACAAAACTCCGTTCGGCTGAAGAAACTTCTTTGGCAATTAATTGGAGTTGAAATTTTAGAAATAATACAAAACGTGATTTTGTAGTGTAAAACAGAAACGGTGGGTGGTGGGTAGGCTCTGTCCTAACCTCCAATTTACGGATGATTAACAAGAGTTTGCATATGATAAATGAATACATAGACGTAAGAAAAACCCTAGACTTTATATTCTTCTGTATAACATATTTATTCATAAAAAAAGTTTGATTGTAGGATGGGGTCCACCCACCACCGATAGGGACCACCAACCACCCGCCATATCACCTTTATTTTAAACTACAAAACGCTGTTCTTTCAAGAATTTCTCAGAGAAGTTAAAACGTGATTTTGTAGTTTAAATTTAAAAAGAAAATCGACGGATGGCGAGTGGTGGGTGGGCCTTGTCCTATCACGCAATTCACGCATGATAACCAACAGTTTGCTTATGGAAATCAATACATAGAAGTAAAAAAGGCACTTAAGGTTTCTACATTGTTAATTTTCAATATTTTGTTTATTTTATTTATTAATGAAAACTTCGGCGTGCGAGCAACAGGTTGGATTATAGGCTAGGGCCCACCCGCCACCCGCTGTATTAACTTTATTTTACTATAAAACGGTGTTCGGTTAAAAAAAATTCTTTGGCAATTCGTTGGAGAAGTTGAAGTTTTGAAAATAATACAAAACGCGATTTTGTAGCGTAAGTAAAAGAAAATCGAGGGGTGGTGGGTGGGCACTGTCCTACCCTTCAATTCTCGTATTATAAACAAGAGTTTACTCATAAAAATCAATACATAGAAGTGAAAAAGACAGTCAAGATATTTTTTTTTGGTTAACTTATTTATTTATGAAAACTTTGGTGTGTGAGCAACAGGTTGGAATGTGGGATAGGGCCCACCCGCCACCCGCCGTATTAACTTTATTTTTAACTACAAAACGGTGTTTTGTTACAAAAAATTCTTTGGCAATTCATTGGAGAAGTTGAAGTTTTGAAAATAATACAAAACGCGATTTTGTAGCGTAAGTAAAAGAAAATCAAGGGGTGGTGGGTGGTCACTGTCCTACCCTTCAATTCTCGTATTATAAACAAGAGTTTACTCATGAAAATCAATACATAGAAGTAAAAAAGACACTGAAGACTTTTTTTTTTTTGGCTAACTTATTTATTTGTTAAAACCTTGGTGTGTGAACAACAGGTTTGATTGTGGAATAGGGCCCACCCACCACCCTCCGTATTAATTTTATTTAAAAAAAAACGTTGCTCTGTCAAAGAAAATTATTTGGAAATTCCTTGGAGAAGTTGAGATTTTGAAACTAATACAAAACGCGATTTTGTAGCGTACGTAGAAGAATATTGAAGGGTGGTGGGTGGTCCCTGTCCTACCCTCCATTTTTACTTCCTCCGTTACGAAGTACGAGAAAGTGTTGTGATCGTGATTTTTTTTCAAAAATTTTTTTTTTACAGAAATATCCGTTTTGGGGTCCCTAGATACCATTTCAATAATATCTGAAAAAAAAATGTGTCTGTATGTGTCTGACTTTGCGCTCTGTATCTTAAAAACTAATAGAGCAATTGGTATGAAACTTTGAACATACGTATTATTTGATAATCCGGAGAACTTTTATTTTATAAAATAAAACTTAAAAACAAAGAAAACCGTTTTTGACATTTTACAAAAAAAACTTGTTGGCAGCTAATGTGTTAATCTCAAAATGTATGTAAACTAATTTTATGTATTACTCTATGGCTGTTACCGTTAAAGAAAGTTGTAATTTTTACTCATACGATGGGTGACTGTAAAAAAAAAATTGTAGCAAATTTCAATTATAATATTCCGCCTCACCTTGAGCAGCCTCGCCCATGTCATCTCGGAATCGTTCCCAGTATAAATCCTTTCGATTAGAAGCTATTGTCTGAAAGCAGTAACGCTTTTTTTTATGGTCCCACGAGAAAAATTAAATAATGCTAATAAATTCATGGAATATAAACAATTTCACACACACACAGAGACACACACAAGGCAACTTTCGCGTTTACACCGACCCATATATTTCTTGCGATAGAAACATTTCGCCTTAACTCCATTTTTTTATAATGTGTTTGAAGGAATGAAATAATGAACATCAACGCGCAGATGTAAGGAAAAAGAGTTAAAGCTTAAAGTTTTGTTGAATGTTATAATTTCAATGCTTGTGAATTGAGCGAACTAACTTCCTAATAAATAAATTTTCTAATCTTAGCGCAATATGTTTGTAATGCTCTATCGTGGCCATAAATTGTTTATAAGAGTAAGTACTGCGATTGGTTAATTTGAAATCGAAAGGATAGTACCTATTGATAGTATGGTTTAATGGTCACATACAATTGCCACTTTCATCGGCGCAAGTCGTTCATCTGTGCAACATTTATCTCCGCGTTTCCGGCTAGAAGAGCCATTAGCCGGAACATCAATTTTCTATTTTATTACTTTAATTAAGCAGAACTCGAATTGATTAATTTTCCAATTAGTAGCACTGGTTAATTTTCCGTTTATTTTTGTGCCTAGACGATAACAATTTTAGAATCAGTATGCATATTGTATGAGTTGTTTTTAAAAGTATTTTTGTTAAAACTCGAATTAATTTTCCAATTAGTAGCACTGGTTATTTTCCGTTCTTTTTTGTGCCTAGACGATAAAAATTTTAGAATCGGTAAGCATATTGTATAAGTAAATGCATAAATAACGAAGTGCAGTTTATCACGAACAGACGCTAATCGTAAAATTTATTCACAGTTCCGTTGAAAAATTGTTTTCCTTACAAATCTACTGACGCAACTCCGTTATTATCATCTAGTAATAATTTTAACAAACAAGATTGTTTTTTTTTACGAATCTATTGACGTAAATTATCATCTTGTAATGATTTTAACAAACAAAATTGTTCTTCTTATAAATCTATTGACGTACAATATCATCCAGTGACGGTTCGCGGGTTTTTTCAGGTACGGCCGAGGTAGCAGAGGTGGTAATACACATAGGTGCGGTCACGCCGTCTCTGCAACTGACCCTACCTATCTGTATTACCTCTTGTTCCTCGGCCGGACCTGAAAAAACCCCGCGAACCGTCACTGATATCATCAAGTAATAATAATTTGCCAATATATTTGGTAAAAGTAATTTCGCAAAAACATCGCTGGACAATAACATCACGAATACAAGGAGTTCGTCCGAGGCCTCCTTGACCTTAACCGGTCATTGTCTACTCCGCAGGATTACAGAGGTCCACTTTACCAACATCCTGCGACACGCCATCATCCCACCTTAATGTTAACTTTTTGCGCCTTTCTTTCTTCCGCGGTGGCCGCCGTTTTGTTTATTAATAACAGGCGACGACGAGAGGCGAAAGAAAGAAGGCGACGACGACGAGGACTTCCTCAATTACGCCGATGCATGATCACGTACCGTCACTTGCGCAACATTTACGCAACTCACGGGGAAGAAGAGAAAAATATTTTCGGTCGGTCCGCGGTTTTAAGAAACCGTGCAACAATTTCGCGTTTCGAAACCGACCATCCCAGTTTCGAAATTACACTTTCATTCTTGAAATACCTTCGCAGGAACGGAATTACTCGAGCTTAAGTTGGTAGCAATTCTTTCCCGTCATGCTCTTATGTAAGTTTCTTTAAAAGAACAGACAGGCCTTCAGGTGTGATTATTTCAGAATTTTAAGAAGAGATGTTTTAGGATTATCATGGTATTATATAGCAGCATCTATTCTGAATATCTTCTAGAAGTTTGATGTTTGTAGCAATTGTTTTTCTATTTTTTATCGAATTAAAGAGAAGATGTGACTACAGAAAGAAGAAACGGGCCTTCAGGTGTGATTATTTCGGAATTTTAAGAAGAAATGTCTTAGGATTATCATGGTATTATATAGCGGCACCTATTCTGAATATCTTCTAGAAGTTTGATGTTTGTAGCAATTGTTTTTCTATTTTTTATCGAATTAAAGAGAAGATGTGACTACAGAAAGAAGAAACGGGCCTTCAGGTGTGATTATTTCAGAATTTGAAGAAGAGATGTTTTAGGATTATCATGGCATTATATAGCAGCACCTATTCTAAATATCTTCTACAAGTTTGATGTTTGTAGCAATTGTTTTTCTATTTTTTATCGAATTAAAGAGAAGATGTGGCTACAGAAAGAACAAACGGGCTTTCAGGTGTGATTATTTCGGAATTTGAAGAAGAAATGTTTTAGGATTATCATGGTATTATATAGCAGCATCCATCCTGAATATCTTCTAGAAGTTTGATGTTTGGAGCAATTGTTTTTCTATTTTTTATCGAATTAAAGAGAAGATGTGACTACAGAAAGAAGAAACGGGCCTTCAGGTGTGATTATTTCAGAATTTGGAGAAGAGATGTTTTAGGATTATCATGGCATTATATAGCAGCACCTATTCTAAATATCTTCTACAAGTTTGATGTTTGTAGCAATTGTTTTTCTATTTTTTATCGAATTAAAGAGAAGATGTGGCTACAGAAAGAACAAACGGGTTTTCAGGTGTGATTATTTCGGAATTTGAAGAAGAGATGTTTTAGGATTATCATGGCATTATATAGCAGCATCTATTCTGAAGATCTTCTAAAAGTTTGATGTTTGTAGCAATTGTTTTTCTATTTTTTATCGAATTAAAGAGAAGATGCGACTACAGAAAGAACAAACGGGCCTTCAGGTGTGATTATTTCAGAATTTGAAGAAGAAATGTTTTAGGATTATCATGGTATTATATAGCAGCATCTATTCTGAATATCTTCTAGAAGTTTGATGTTTGTAGCAATTGTTTTTCTATTTTTTATCGAATTAAAGAGAAGATGTGACTACAGAAAGATCAAACGGGCCTTCAGGTGTGATTATTTCAGAATTTGAAGAAGAAATGTTTTAGGATTATCATGGTATTATATAGCAGCATCTATTCTGAATATCTTCTAACAGTTTGATGTTTGGAGCAATTGTTTTTCTATTTTTTATCGAATTAAAGAGAAGATGTGACTACAGAAAGATCAAACAGGCCTTCAGGTGTGATTATTTCAGAATTTGAAGAAGAAATGTTTTAGGATTATCATGGTATTATATAGCAGCATCTATTCTGAATATCTTCTAACAGTTTGATGTTTGGAGCAATTGTTTTTCTATTTTTTATCGAATTAAAGAGAAGATGCGACTACAGAAAGAACAAACGGGCCTTCAGGTGTGATTATTTCAGAATTTGAAGAAGAAATGTTTTAGGATTATCATGGTATTATATAGCAGCATCTATTCTGAATATCTTCTAACAGTTTGATGTTTGGAGCAATTGTTTTTCTATTTTTTATCGAATTAAAGAGAAGATGTGACTACAGAAAGATCAAACGGGCCTTCAGGTGTGATTATTTCAGAATTTGAAGAAGAGATGTTTTAGGATTATCATGGTATTATATAGCAGCATCTATTCTGAATATCTTCTAGAAGTTTGATGTTTGTAGCAATTGTTTTTCTATTTTTTATCGAATTAAAGAGAAGATGCGACTACAGAAAGAACAAACGGGCCTTCAGGTGTGATTATTTCAGAATTTGAAGAAGAAATGTTTTAGGATTATCATGGTATTATATAGCAGCATCTATTCTGAATATCTTCTGACAGTTTGATGTTTGTAGCAATTGTTTTTCTATTTTTTATCGAATTAAAGAGAAGATGCGACTACAGAAAGAACAAACGGGCCTTCAGGTGTGATTATTTCAGAATTTGAAGAAGAGATGTTTTAGGATTATCATGGTATTATATAGCAGCATCTATTCTGAATATCTTCTAGAAGTTTGATGTTTGTAGCAATTGTTTTTCTATTTTTTATCGAATTAAAGAGAAGATGCGACTACAGAAAGAACAAACGGGCCTTCAGGTGTGATTATTTCAGAATTTGAAGAAGAAATGTTTTAGGATTATCATGGTATTATATAGCAGCATCTATTCTGAATATCTTCTGACAGTTTGATGTTTGTAGCAATTGTTTTTCTATTTTTTATCGAATTAAAGAGAAGATGCGACTACAGAAAGAACAAACGGGCCTTCAGGTGTGATTATTTCAGAATTTGAAGAAGAGATGTTTTAGGATTATCATGGTATTATATAGCAGCATTTATTCTGAATATCTTCTAGAAGTTTGATGTTTGTAGCAATTGTTTTTCTATTTTTTATCGAATTAAAGAGAAGATGTGACTACAGAAAAATCAAACGGGCCTTCAGGTGTGATTATTTCAGAATTTGAAGAAGAGATGTTTTAGGATTATCATGGTATTATATAGCAGCATCTATTCTGAATATCTTCTAGAAGTTTGATGTTTGTAGCAATTGTTTTTCTATTTTTTATCGAATTAAAGAGAAGATGCGACTACAGAAAGAACAAACGGGCCTTCAGGTGTGATTATTTCAGAATTTGAAGAAGAAATGTTTTAGGATTATCATGGTATTATATAGCAGCATCTATTCTGAATATCTTCTGACAGTTTGATGTTTGTAGCAATTGTTTTTCTATTTTTTATCGAATTAAAGAGAAGATGCGACTACAGAAAGAACAAACGGGCCTTCAGGTGTGATTATTTCAGAATTTGAAGAAGAGATGTTTTAGGATTATCATGGTATTATATAGCAGCATTTATTCTGAATATCTTCTAGAAGTTTGATGTTTGTAGCAATTGTTTTTCTATTTTTTATCGAATTAAAGAGAAGATGCGACTACAGAAAGATCAAACGGGCCTTCAGGTGTGATTATTTCAGAATTTGAAGAAGAAATGTTTTAGGATTATCATGGTATTATATAGCAGCACCTATTCTGAATATCTTCTAGAAGTTTGATGTTTGTAGCAATTGTTTTTCTATTTTTTATCGAATTAATGAGAAAATGTGACTACAGAAAGAACAAACAGGCTTTCAGGTGTGATTATTTCGGAATTTGAAGAAGAAATGTTTTAGGATTATCATGGTATTATGTAGTAGCATCGTTGAAGGGTTAAATAACTGCAAAATTTAGTCAAACTCACAAAATTCCACACTAAAAAAATGTATTGTCTTCCTGGAGAATATCCAAAGGAAGAGGATGTTAACGTGAAGAAACCAACTAATCCGTTACGTAACCAATAAATACGGCGAAATAATTTTGTTTTCAACAAATTTCGCAACAAATATTATACAATTTATTCATTCTCCGCGTGGCCTAGATGAACTTAGGAATTCGACTGAATCCTTTCAGGATTAAAATGCAGAAAACGGCAATTAAACACGATTACATTCCAGCTGGATGAGTAACCTTCAATCAGCAATAATTGATGCGAAGGACGAAGTATCACCGTAATTACAATACGAGATAAGTGCCGGCCAATTAATTTCCTTCCTCGGATCCTCGAAACGCCCGTTAATTAAAAATGTATTAGAGATGGAAACTTTCATTTCGGAAAATCGCATGAAGATGATGAAAGTTCATTTATCTCGTAAAAAAAATTCGAGAAAAAAATTATGAATTTTTGTTTTATAATTATGAAACGATAATAGTTACAGCAAATTTATATGAATAATAATTGTAGAGAATTCCAAAATGAATAACTTTTAAAGTATAAGTTTTTTTCGAAATCTCGTTAGTTTTTGAGTAAACCGAGTTTTTGAATTTGAAGTACAATTTTTCCATCTTTCATAATTTTGACGTTTTAAACGTCAGTTTCATCCGCTCGATGAACATTTAAAATATGATTTAAATTGAAAATAAACCACGAAAGCGCGTAAATATAAATGATACCATCAAGTCGGAGAGAGTAACATGATGGCCACATCACAATTGATTTTTTTTTTTATATTTATGCAGTGAGAACTATTCGCTCACCCTTAATCCTTGTCGGTGCGCCTCCGATCCGAGTTCCACTTGCGACACGAAAAATCCGGTTCCGTGTTCCCTCCCGCCGCGCACGCTGAACCCCAGGTTGGGCCCGTGCCTGCAGGTGAGCCCCGGCGGCGAGAGGGCCCCCAGGCTGGGCCTGACCAGGCGTATCGTCCTGACCCTGTTGGGCTGCCTGCTGCTCACGCTCCCCGACAGAGTGTCCGAGCCCAGACTTGAACCCGTGTAATGGGATCCATAATCCATCATCAACATCCTGAAAACAGAAGAAGAAACGTCAAAATGTATGGCCAAGCAAAGTAAGGGTTTCATTCACACGATAGAATCTGCCAAGGAGATAATAAGTATTTAATTTGATGATAGACATGTTGAAAAGTTTTCCACTGGAAACTTATCAATATATTCAGCCGTAACACAACTAGTGGTGTAATTATAACCGATGATATTTTGGAGTTGAAACCAAGCTGCAGATTGAGCGAGTGCGCAGCACGAGTTGAATGTTTTATTAGTCGTACCACAAGTTATATTTAGTTAGAGAATATAATCAAATAATACAACTCAAATTTGGGACGCTGATTGGCTGACACTGAAAATACAACTCAAATCTGCGACTCCTGCTTCGCAGTCGTTGCATTTTCATCCGAGATTTCAACTCGTGATTTCATTGAAAAAAAAATTG
This sequence comes from Ocypus olens, assembly GCA_910593695.2. NCBI lineage: Eukaryota > Metazoa > Arthropoda > Insecta > Coleoptera > Staphylinidae > Ocypus > Ocypus olens. Next base: position 56,273,318 of record OU343054.1, on the reverse strand, counting down.
CAATGGTATATCTCCCCACTTGTTGTATTTCAACTGAGAATATAACGAATATTGTATACACCATCGTGAAATGCCAAAATCTTTACATCACCTCACATTATCATCGGATGCCTCGTCAAGGTAATAAATACATAAATACCGCCGAAACTTTCAAGGATTCCAAAATAATTTCGTTCCGACCGTTTCGGTACACCGTGTTTACATTATCCTGCCGGGGTCAGGTCGGTCAATTGCGTGTCTTTCGATCTTGACCCGAAGGTCGCCGAGAAATTTAATTCGCTCTTTCTGCGCTGTTTACGGCGAAAGAAATTAAAAGTCGTTAATTATATGAAGATTGTGTCTTTGAATTCGGTCGTTAAATGAATTACGAAATTCGTTTAACATATTTGATCGCTGTTTACGAAAATGCAGACTTTCTTTCCTGCTGTTGTTTTTATTGGAAATGATTGTGGGCTTGAAAAGTTTTCAATTTTTTTTTTCTACAGCTTTCTCGTGCCATTATCTGGAAATATTGTGAAGGGGGCGTTTGGATTTTTTTATTGAAACACAAAGTACAATTGATTTTGAGTAAATTTGGAAAGTTTCACGTTTGCAGCAATTGTTTTTATATTTTTTTTTCATCAATTGAGAAGGCGCGCGACTGGAAAATAAAAAAAATAACTTCTGGTGCCATTTTCTGGAAATCTACTGAGGGGGTGTTTTAATATTTTCACTGGATCATAAAGTAGAATCGATTTTAAGTAAATTTGAAAAGTTTCACGTTTGTAGCAATTGTTTTTATATTTTTTTTTCATCAATTGAGAAGACGCGCGATTTGAAAATAACAAAATAAATTCTCGTGCCATTTTCTGGAAATCTACTGAAGGGATGTTTTGATGTTTTTACTGGATCACAAAGTAGAATCGATTTTGAGTAAATTTGGAAAGTTTCACGTTTGCAGCAATTGTTTTTATATTTTTTTTTTCATCAATTGAGAAGGCGCGCGATTTGAAAATAACAAAATAAATTCTCGTGCCATTTTCTGGAAATCTACTAAAGAGATGTTTTGATGTTTTTACTGGATCACAAAGTAGCAGCAATTTTGAAATTAATTCCACGCGAGATTAATTTTTTATAATTTTTTAAATCTCTAACTGTGAAATTGCAGTTGTCTTCAGTCAACTTTCAAGTGTTGCATTTTTGTTTTCAATTGTGATAAATCTATTGTTTTATAGTGGGTTGAAGATATGTTATTTTTGAAGATATTTGGAGAGTTTGAAGTTAATACCACGCGCGGTTAATTTTTTATAATTTTTTAAATCTCCAACTGCAAAATTGCCGTTGTCTTCAGTCAATTTTCAAGTGTTGCATTTTTGTTTTCAATTGTGATAAATCTATTGTTTTATAGTGGGTTGAAGATATGTTATTTTTGAAGATATTTGGAGAGTTTGAAGTTAATTCCACGCGCGGTTAATTTTTTATAATTTTTTTAATCTGCAACTGTAAAATTGCCGTTGTCTTCGGTCAATTTTCAAGTGTTGCAGTTTTGTTATCAGTTATGATTTGTCGATTGTTTTATACTGGGTTGAAGATATGTTATTTTTGAAGATATTTGGAGATTTTGAAGTTAATTCCACGCGCGGCTAATTTTTTATAATTTTTTAAATCTCCAACTGTAAAATTGCTGTTGTCTTCAGTCAACTTTCAAGTGTTGCAGTTTTGTTTTCAGTTGTGATATGTCGATTGTTTTATAGTGGGTTGAAGATATGTTATTTTTGAAGATATTTGGAGATTTTGAAGTTAATTCCACGCGCGGTTAATTTTTTATAATTTTTTAAATCTCCAACTGTAAAATTGCTGTTGTCTTCAGTCAACTTTCAAGTGTTGCAGTTTTGTTTTCAGTTGTGATATGTCGATTGTTTTATAGTGGGTTGAAGATATGTTATTTTTGAAGATATTTGGAGATTTTGAAGTTAATTCCTTGCGCGGTTAATTTTTTATAATTTTTTAAATCTCCAACTGTAAAATTGCTGTTGTCTTCAGTCAACTTTCAAGTCTTGCAGTTTTGTTTTCAGTTGTGATATGTCGATTGTTTTATAGTGGGTTGAAGATATGTTATTTTTGAAGATATTTGGAGATTTTGAAGTTAATTCCACGCGCGGTTAATTTTTTATAATTTTTTAAATCTCCAACTGTAAAATTGCTGTTGTCTTCAGTCAACTTTCAAGTGTTGCAGTTTTGTTATCAGTTGTGATATGTCGATTGTTTTATATTGGGTTAAAGATATGTAATTTTTGAAGATATTTGGAGATTTTGAAGTCAATTCCGCGCGCGGTTAATTTTTTATAATTTTTTAAATCTCCAACTGCAAAATTGCTGTTGCCTTCAGTCAACTTTCAAGTGTTGCAGTTTTGTTTTCAGTTGTGATATGTCGATTGTTATATATTGGGTTGAAGATATGTCATTTTTGAAGATATTTGGAGATTTTGAAGTCAATTCCACGCGCGGTTAATTTTTTATAATTTTTTAAATCTCCGACTGTAAAATTGCTGTTGCCTTCAGTCAACTTTCAAGTGTTGCAGTTTTGTTTTCAGTTGTGGTATGTCGATTGTTTTATAGTGGGTTGAAGATATGTTATTTTTGAAGATATTTGGAGATTTTGAAGTTAATTCCTTGCGCGGTTAATTTTTTATAATTTTTTAAATCTCCAACTGTAAAATTGCTGTTGTCTTCAGTCAACTTTCAAGTCTTGCAGTTTTGTTTTCAGTTGTGATATGTCGATTGTTTTATAGTGGGTTGAAGATATGTTATTTTTGAAGATATTTGGAGATTTTGAAGTTAATTCCACGCGCGGTTAATTTTTTATAATTTTTTAAATCTCCAACTGTAAAATTGCTGTTGTCTTCAGTCAACTTTCAAGTGTTGCAGTTTTGTTATCAGTTGTGATATGTCGATTGTTTTATATTGGGTTAAAGATATGTAATTTTTGAAGATATTTGGAGATTTTGAAGTCAATTCCGCGCGCGGTTAATTTTTTATAATTTTTTAAATCTCCAACTGCAAAATTGCTGTTGCCTTCAGTCAACTTTCAAGTGTTGCAGTTTTGTTTTCAGTTGTGATATGTCGATTGTTATATATTGGGTTGAAGATATGTCATTTTTGAAGATATTTGGAGATTTTGAAGTCAATTCCACGCGCGGTTAATTTTTTATAATTTTTTAAATCTCCGACTGTAAAATTGCTGTTGCCTTCAGTCAACTTTCAAGTGTTGCAGTTTTGTTTTCAGTTGTGATATGTCGATTGTTTTATGGTGAGTTGAAGATATGTCATTTTTGAAGAAATTTGGAGATTTTGAAGTCAATTCCGCGCGCGGTTAATTTTTTATAATTTTTTAAATCTGCAACTGTAAAATTGCTGTTGTCTTCAGTCAACTTTCAAGTGTTGCAGTTTTGTTATCAGTTGTGACATGTCGATTGTTTTATGGTGAGTTGAAGATATGTCATTTTTGAAGATATTTGGAGATTTTGAAGTCAATTCCGCGCGCGGTTAATTTTTTATAATTTTTTAAATCTCCAACTGCAAAATTGCTGTTGCCTTCAGTCAACTTTCAAGTGTTGCAGTTTTGTTTTCAGTTGTGATATGTCGATTGTTATATATTGGGTTGAAGATATGTCATTTTTGAAGAAATTTGGAGATTTTGAAGTCAATTCCGCGCGCGGTTAATTTTTTATAATTTTTTAAATCTCCAACTGCAAAATTGCTGTTGCCTTCAGTCAACTTTCAAGTGTTGCAGTTTTGTTTTCAGTTGTGATATGTCGATTGTTATATATTGGGTTGAAGATATGTCATTTTTGAAGATATTTGGAGATTTTGAAGTCAATTCCACGCGCGGTTAATTTTTTATAATTTTTTAAATCTCCGACTGTAAAATTGCTGTTGCCTTCAGTCAACTTTCAAGTGTTGCAGTTTTGTTTTCAGTTGTGATATGTCGATTGTTATATATTGGGTTGAAGATATGTCATTTTTGAAGAAATTTGGAGATTTTGAAGTCAATTCCGCGCGCGGTTAATTTTTTATAATTTTTTAAATCTGCAACTGTAAAATTGCTGTTGTCTTCAGTCAACTTTCAAGTGCTGCAGTTTTGTTATCAGTTGTGATATGTCGATTGTTTTATATTGGGTTAAAGATATGTAATTTTTGAAGATATTTGGAGATTTTGAAGTCAATTCCGCGCGCGGTTAATTTTTTATAATTTTTTAAATCTCCAACTGCAAAATTGCTGTTGCCTTCAGTCAACTTTCAAGTGTTGCAGTTTTGTTTTCAGTTGTGATATGTCGATTGTTATATATTGGGTTGAAGATATGTCATTTTTGAAGAAATTTGGAGATTTTGAAGTCAATTCCGCGCGCGGTTAATTTTTTATAATTTTTTAAATCTCCAACTGTAAAATTGCTGTTGTCTTCAGTCAACTTTCAAGTGTTGCAGTTTTGTTATCAGTTGTGATATGTCGATTGTTTTATATTGGGTTAAAGATATGTAATTTTTGAAGATATTTGGAGATTTTGAAGTCAATTCCGCGCGCGGTTAATTTTTTATAATTTTTTAAATCTCCAACTGCAAAATTGCTGTTGCCTTCAGTCAACTTTCAAGTGTTGCAGTTTTGTTTTCAGTTGTGATATGTCGATTGTTATATATTGGGTTGAAGATATGTCATTTTTGAAGAAATTTGGAGATTTTGAAGTCAATTCCGCGCGCGGTTAATTTTTTATAATTTTTTAAATCTGCAACTGTAAAATTGCTGTTGTCTTCAGTCAACTTTCAAGTGCTGCAGTTTTGTTATCAGTTGTGATGTGTCGATTAGTTTATATATTGGATATTTTTAAGCTCCTAATCTTTCGCTCCTTCAAATTTATAGCACTTGATGTAACTGATATATTGCAACGCAGCAATAAACTTTATTTGTTACATCAATTCCTCTGCACAAATTTCCCGCCTTCGCGATAAATTACATTCCATATTTTCATTGCAGCTTTACGAGTTCCCACTAATGAAAGTTTGCAATTTAATACCATGACTTGGATCAATTCGAACTTAAATTATTTCTGCACTAAACCAGACGATACATTCCCTAACGAGCTGTTGCATTATTTCGCACTCCAATTGTTCACAAATTTCCTGCTAACGTAAACAACACGGAGTAGCCTAGAAATGAGCCCGGGTGATGTTAATTCATTCAAATTATTTCCAGCATTCCGACGAGTCTGCAGCAATGAAAGTGTTCCAGATAAACGCAGATCCGAATTAACCTTATTTCTCCGATTCAAATGCGGCACTCGCTCGGATTTCTTGCCTTCGAGGAAAGTACAGTTTAAGACGGAATAAGTATCGCTATTATGGATTTAACACAGTCTTTGGTTTTTAGATTTATGAGAAAGTCAGTATGAAAGACAGGGTTATATTAATAAATGGATTAAGTTAAATTATTCTATCTAAATCTTGCTGGTGGAAGATTTAAAGATTGTTTATGTACGTGCGTGGTTCACTGGGGTTCAACTCAATAAAATCCGCTCGACAATTAAACCACAACAATAATTAGTGCTGTAAGAGGCTCTCGGAATTAAATAATTGGCTCTGAATGGGCGAAACTAACAAGAGACCAAAACACCGCGCTTCCCATGCTGAATAACAATGAGGCGTAATTAGATTTGGTGTGGTTTTGCAATTTTAATTCGATTTCATTAGATCCTATTGTATTCAGAGTGTAACCGTACGACGTTTTCACCTGCAGTTATTCTCCATCTTTTTACGTTTATTTAATTATTATGAGAAACATTGTTTTTATTGTTTTTAAGTACGGAATAACTTTGCAGAGTAAAGGACTAATATTTCAGGCTACTTTTCGTCTTTATTTCATACTTTGTGTGTCGTGAAATAATAATTCACATCGTGACTGAATAAATGAAAAATCTTTAAAATATGTTTTGCTACGCAATCTAGTAGTCATTGATGGGAAACAATAATTTATGCTTAAAATATCTTTCTTTGAAAAAAGAAAATTGGTAAATTTAAACCTGCTGCATTTTTTTTTCTTTTAGAAAGACTTCATTATTAGTTACCTCAATTTTGTAATGTTTAATTGCTGCAACCTTGTATTATCTATGATGATATTTTACATAGAAATCCATTATCCATATCCAATTTGTACGCCCCACATAATCTGGTAATTACGGTGGCCTTACAAGCAATGCACACGTGCCCTCAACCTGTGACCAACTTCATAAACACAATTTAATCGAATAAACCATGCGGAACTTCATAGAGAATGCATAAATAATGTTCCTTCAAACTTTTGATTGAAACTTACTTTTTAACTTCAAAATCTGCAAATATCTTTAAAAATAACAAATCTTCAAAACAGTATAAAACAGTCGACGTATCACAACTGATAACAAAACTGCAACACTTGCAAGTTGACTGAAGACAACAGCAATTTTACAGTTGGAGATTTAAAAAATTACAAAAAATTAACCGCGCGTGGAATTAACTTCAAAATCTCCAGATATCTTCAAAAATAACATATCTTCAACCCAGTATAAAACAATCGACGTATCACAACTGATAACAAAACTGCAACACTTGAAAGTTGACTGAAGACAACAGCAATTTCACAGTTGGAGATTTAAAAAAATTATAAAAAATTACCCGCGCGTGGAATTAACTTCAAAATCTTCAAATATCTTCAAAAATAACATATCTTCAACCCACTGTAAAACAATCGACGTATCACAACTGATAACAAAACTGCAACACTTGAAATTTGACTGAAGACAACAGCAGTTTTACAGTTGGAGATTTAAAAAATTACAAAAAATTAACCGCGCGTGGAATTAACTTCAAAATCTCCAAATATCTTTAAAAATAACATATCTTCAACCCAGTATAAAACAATCGACGTATCACAACTGATAACAAAACTGCAACACTTGAAAGTTGACTGAAGACAACAGCAATTTCACAGTTGGAGATTTAAAAAAATTATAAAAAATTACCCGCGCGTGGAATTAACTTCAAAATCTTCAAATATATTCAAAAATAACATATCTTCAACCCACCATAAAACAATCGACGTATCACAACTGATAACAAAACTGCAACACTTGAAAGTTGACTGAAGACAACGGCAATTTTACAGTTGGAGATTTAAAAAATTATAAAAAATTAACCGCGCGTGGAATTAACTTCAAAATCTCCAAATATCTTCAAAAATAACATATCTTCAACCCAGTATAAAACAATCGACGTATCACAACTGATAACAAAACTGCAACACTTGCAAATTGACTGAAGACAACAGCAATTTTACAGTTGGAGATTTAAAAAATTATAAAAAATTAACCGCGCGTAGAATTAACTTCAAAATCTCAAAATATCTTCAAAAATAACATATCTTCAACCCACCATAAAACAATCGACGTATCACAACTGATAACAAAACTGCAACACTTTCAAGTTGACTGAAGACAACTGGAATTTTACAGTTGGAGATTTAAAAAATTACAAAAAATTAACCGCGCGTGGAATTAACTTCAAAATCTCCAAATATCTTCAAAAATAACATATCTTAAACCCAGTATAAAACAATCGACAAATCACAACTGCAAACAAAACTGCAACACTTGAAAGTTGACTGAAGACAACAGCAATTTTACAGTTGGAGATTTAAAAAATTATAAAAAATTAACCGCGCGTGGAATTGGCTTCAAAATCTCCAAATATCTTCGAAAATAACATATCTTCAACCCAGTATAAAACAATCGACATATCACAACTGATAACAAAACTGCAACACTTGAAAGTTGACTGAAGACAACAGCAATTTTACAGTTGGAGATTTAAAAAATTATAAAAAATTAACCGCGCGTGGAATTGGCTTCAAAATCTCCAAATATCTTCAAAAACAACATATCTTCAACCCAGTATAAAACAATCGACATATCACAACTGATAACAAAACTGCAACACTTGAAAGTTGACTGAAGACAACAGCAATTTTACAGTTGGAGATTTAAAAAATTATAAAAAATTAACCGCGCGTGGAATTGGCTTCAAAATCTCCAAATATCTTCAAAAATAACATATCTTCAACCCACTATAAAACAATCGACGTATCACAACTGATAACAAAACTGCAACACTTGAAAGTTGACTGAAGACAACAGCAATTTTACAGTTGGAGATTTAAAAAATTACAAAAAATTAACCGCGCGTGGAATTAACTTCAAAATCTCCAAACATCTTCAAAAATAACATATCTTCAACCCAGTATAAAACAATCGACAAATCACAACTGCAAACAAAACTGCAACACTTGAAAGTTAACTGAAGACAACAGCAATTTTACAGTTAAAGATTTAAAAAATTATAAAAAATTACCCGCGCGTGGAATTAACTTCAAAATCTTCAAATATCTTCAAAAATAACATATCTTCAACCCACTGTAAAACAATCGACGTATCACAACTGATAACAAAACTGCAACACTTGAAATTTGACTGAAGACAACAGCAGTTTTACAGTTGGAGATTTAAAAAATTATAAAAAATTAACCGCGCGCGGAATTAACTTCAAAATCTCAAAATATCTTCAAAAATAACATATCTTCAACCCAGTATAAAACAATCGACAAATCACAACTGATGACAAAACTGCAACACTTGAAAGTTGACTGAAGACAACAGCAATTTTACAGTTAGAGATTTAAAAAATTATAAAAAATCAACCGCGCGCGGAATTAACTTCAAAATCTCCAAATATCTTCAAAAATAACATATCTTCAACCCACCATAAAACAATAGACGTATCACAACTGATAACAAAACTGCAACACTTGAAAATTGACAGAAGACAACAGCAATTTTACAGTTGGAGATTTAAGAAATTATAAAAAATTAACAGCGCGCGGAATTAACTTCAAAATCTCCAAATATATTCAAAAATAACATATCTTCAACCCACCATAAAACAATCGACGTATCACAACTGATAACAAAACTGCAACACTTGAAAGTTGACTGAAGACAACGGCAATTTTACAGTTGGAGATTTAAAAAATTATAAAAAATTAACCGCGCGTGGAATTAACTTCAAAATCTCCAAATATCTTCAAAAATAACATATCTTCAACCCAGTATAAAACAATAGACGTATCACAACTGATAACAAAACTGCAACACTTGAAAATTGACTGAAGACAACAGCAATTTTACAGTTGGAGATTTAAAAAATTATAAAAAATTAACCGCGCGTAGAATTAACTTCAAAATCTCAAAATATCTTTAAAAATAACATATCTTCAACCCACCATAAAACAATCGACGTATCACAACTGATAACAAAACTGCAACACTTTCAAGTTGACTGAAGACAACTGGAATTTTACAGTTGGAGATTTAAAAAATTATAAAAAATTAACCGCGCGTGGAATTAACTTCAAAATCTCCAAATATCTTCAAAAATAACATATCTTCAACCCAATAGCAAACAATCAACATATCACAACTGATAACAAAACTGCAACACTTGAAAGTTGACTGAAGACAACAGCAATTTTACAGTTCGAGATTTAAAAAAATATAAAAAATTAACCGTGCGTGGAATAAACTTCAAAATCTCCAAATATCTTCAAAAATAACATATCTTCAACCCACTATAAAACAATCGACATATCACAACTGATAACGAAACTGCAACACTTGAAAGTTGACTGAAGACAACAACAATTTTACAGTTGGAGATTTAAAAAATTATAAAAAATTAACCGCGCGTGGAATTGGCTTCAAAATCTCCAAATATCTTCAAAAATAACATATCTTCAACCCAGTATAAAACAATCGACAAATCACAACTGCAAACAAAACTGCAACACTTGAAAGTTGACTGAAGACAACAGCAATTTTACAGTCGGAGATTTAAAAAATTATAAAAAATTAACCGCGCGTGGAATTGGCTTCAAAATCTCCAAATATCTTCGAAAATAACATATCTTCAACCCAGTATAAAACAATCGACATATCACAACTGATAACAAAACTGCAACACTTGAAAGTTGACTGAAGACAACAGCAATTTTACAGTTGGAGATTTAAAAAATTATAAAAAATTAACCGCGCGTGGAATTGGCTTCAAAATCTCCAAATATCTTCAAAAACAACATATCTTCAACCCAGTATAAAACAATCGACATATCACAACTGATAACAAAACTGCAACACTTGAAAGTTGACTGAAGACAACAGCAATTTTACAGTTGGAGATTTAAAAAATTATAAAAAATTAACCGCGCGTGGAATTAACTTCAAAATCTGCAAATATCTTCAAAAATAACATATCTTCAACCCACCATAAAACAATCGACAAATCACAACTCATAACAAAACTGCAACACTTGAAAGTTGACTGAAGACAGCAGCAATTTTACAATTGGAGATTTAAAAAATTATAAAAAATTAACCGCGCGTGGAATTAACTTCAAAATCTCCAAATATCTTCAAAAATAACATATCTTCAACCCAGTATAAAACAATCGACTAATCACAACTGATAACAAATCTGCAACACTTGAAAGTTGACTGAAGACAACAGCAATTTTACAGTTGGAGATTTAAAATATTATAAAAAATTAACAGCGTGTGGAATTAACTTCAAAATCTCCAAATATCTTAAAAAATAACATATCTTCAACCCACCATAAAACAATCGAGAAATCACAATTGAAAACAAATCTGCAACACTTGAAAGTTGACTGAAGACAACAGCAATTTTACAGTTGGAGATTTAAGAAATTATAAAAAATTAACCGCGCGTGGAATTAACTTCAAAATCTCTAAATATCTTAAAAAATAACATATTTTCAACCCACCATAAAACAATCGACATATCACAACTGATAACAAAACTGCAACACTTGAAAGTTGACTGAAGACAACCGCAATTTTACAGTTGGAGATTTGAAAAATTATAAAAAATTAACCTCGCGTGGAATTAACTTCAAAATCTCCAAATATCTTCAAAAATAACGTTTCTTCAACCCACCATAAAACAATCAACATATCACAACTCCTAACAAAACTGCAACACTTGAGTGACAGCAGATGCGAAAATATAAAATATTGCGGATGAATGGAAGCAGGAAACGTATAATTTTTTAATTGGAGCTTACACCGTCCGTGATTTCCTCAGACAGGCGTATCATTCGCAGGAAAACGGCTTAATTGTTGCCATAAAATTCTAGACCAGGATGATGGACGCAATAAAATTTAGCAATGGAAAAAAACAACACGCAACCAGAAAGTGGGGCAAATTCCTGCGCACCTAATCATTACGATCACAATGCAATAATATTCAATGGAACAGAATGAAACGAGTGTTTGTTTATGAATAGAGTAAGGTAACAACAACTTGTAGGTTTTCAAATTAAATTTTTCAATGCCTATCTGAAGAATGAACACAAGTGTTTATTTATTAGTAGAGTAAGATAACGGCAACTGTTAAATTTTCAAATTATCAAAGTTTGATTTGGCATTGTTAATCTTTGTTATTTCGAATGCATCAAAAATGAAATGTAGAAGAATTATTTAAGGATTAAAAAAAAATCTTACATATTTTTTTTGAGTACGGTCAATGCTAATGAGTAGAAGGATTATTTAGGTATTTGCAAAAAATATTCCTACATATTTTTTTGAGTACGTTCAATAGTAATGTGTAGAAGAATGATTTAGGTATTTGCAAAAAAATCTTGAGTACGTTCAATGCTAAAGGTAAATACCGCCGTTCGCTGGCTGAATTTATGGACCATCCCAGCGAACTGAAAGTCTTCAGCCGCATTTGAATTTACCTGCAATAGGAGCAATTTTAGAATGCGATGAAAGAAATGCCATGGCCACCGCAAGAAATCCATTTGGTTTACAATAATGCTCCCGGCACGCATCGACGTGCCTTCTGCATTTTTCAACGGCCATTCCATTTATTCCAGGAGACGGACATGTGAAACTGGCCGTTATCTCGAGGGCATAAATTAGGTAATAGAATTTTTGTAATTAGAATTTAAAAAAAATGGACAAAGCTACAACAATCAATGGTGTAGCACATCAATCAAGCTGACCGGCAATTATCAACGCCAAAATTCGAATGTCTAAGTCTTCGAGATTTATCTCTGAACGTGATTTGATTGTTTGGACATAATGGTCTAAAATGAGATCGATCGTAACCGTGCGATAAGATGACGATAATGACGGTCCCAAATAATCTGCAGAATCTGTTGTGATGTGTGCCACTGAGATAGCGTTTTCTGGGAATGGAAGAGAATGGTTCAACTAGAAAATAAAGAGCAGGAAATCGGTAATTGTGGAGTTAACTGTATTGGATCGATCAAAGGTGTGCGATAAATAATAATAGTCAGTTTTAACTTTACAAAGTTTATACAAGTTTGTTGTTTGGAGAAGAAGTTTCACGTCGAGCCGAAGAGAATCAGATTAACACGAGGAAGAAAGTATTTTCTCGAATTGTAAATTGATTACACCATGAAATTATACACTTTCTCGGTTATACCACTGAAATGGAGTAGATGCGTAACCATAGATACCGCATATTAATTAACCAGTTGCGACGTAACAGATGCGCAACAGTCGCATTGTATGTTTCTGGGAAGATTCGTTTTCTTCTGCGAGCAATTTTCCGCAAAACTCCGACCCTAATAAAGGAATTCCAGCATCAAGATACGTCCCGTTGGTAAGGTTGAGGTGAAGGTTGACGCAATCCAGTTTTGGAGTGAGCTGAACGCGGTCGGATTCCCAAGAGATGGACCTCTCCGATGCGCAAATACCGATCTTGCACCGGCGATAGTGAAAATGTGGTTTGCGTCCTCCAAGGAGGGACAAATTATGTGAGAATGCGTATTCGCGTTGGTTCGGCCTTGAACAATATGGCGTCGAAAAGTTTTAGGTTATGGCGCCAATTTTAAATGATCGATTCGAGTGTTTCGATCAAAAGTGAAAATTGTATTTTCTGGAATTCCGTCGCGTGTTCGCGCGAGGGGACGAGAAAGGAAACGGTGAAGCCGGATGACATTCTGTAGGTCGATACGATCGCATGGTTGAGGTTAGTATCCTGCGATTCTTCGTATCTAACATCTGTTTGTAAATAATGTTGTGCAAGAATATCGCAATGCAAGAATTGTTAACCATTTGCACGATTAAAAAAACCGCGCCGAATTCCTTCTTTCTTCTACAACTCGAAATCAACAATCAATCATAAGTCGGGATGTCGTGGAAATTAATTGTAGGGCTTGAAAAGTTTGGTTTTTTAACGCTAAAAAATTTGGTACAACTGAAAAATAATCTATTCAATTTCTACGGTAATTAATGAGTTTGAGTAATCGCGATTTCTTTTTCATGCATAATGAGGCCATTGTCGAATCGAGCACTTTTGTATAATTTGCATTTAATTTCGTGTTTCATCAACCCAATATTTTATCATAATTGCCACGCAATAATTAATTTTTAGATATCGAAACAGATATCTAAGATCTGGTCTATTTTATGCAGACATTTTTTAATTGCACTAATTCCCATTAAGATTTTGGACAGGTATCTACCATAAATTCATCAATGGACTTTTTAATTGCTTAACATAAAACTCAATTTTTGCAAAAACAGCTTCACCTGACACCTTTCAATTTGTATACACCAGTAGATCTCGGCCTCGCCACTAACTCTAACCCATCCTCAATAATTACCACTCTGCACCATTGTCTCAATTGTAATATGCAAAATATATGTCGCTTAACAAATCCCGAACAGCACACAATAGGCAATAAAACAAGAGAGGTTTCTAAATACGCGAACATTAACAACAACACAAAAAAAAAAGATCGGCGACCGGTCTCGGTCAAGAGCGAGATTTGATCTTGAAACGCCTTCGGGCCGCTCAAAAGTAGGACCACACGAGAAAGTGCATGATGCTGCACACACATGACCAATTGTATCGGTTATTATTAGAAATTCCATTTCTGTAATATTCACAATTTTCACACAAGCTGAAAAATCGAAATAATCAACTCGTCGATTTGAGTAACTTCTGGTCGATGATGGACGCCGAGAAAATAGTCAAAACTCTGACCCAATTTTTTGGTGAACTCTCGTTTACGGATGTGGTAAAAGTAAGAGCAAATTGTTGGAGAAAAAACGTGCATTAGAAAGGTGTAATGTAATAAAAAAAAATGGATTGTAGCTTAAAAGGCCCGTGCTGGGATATTCGAAGACATTCCTTTAATAATAACACACTTTTGTACTGTAAAATTGTCGTTGTCAGTCAACTTTCAAGTGTTGTTATCAGTTGTGATATGTCGATTGTTTTATAGTGGGTTGAAGATATGTTATTTCTGAAGATATTTGGAGATTTTGAAGTTAATTCCACGCGCGGTTCATTTTTTATAATTTTTTAAATCTCCAACTGTAAAATTGCTGTTGTCTTCAGTCAATTTTCAAGTGTTGCAGTTTTGTTATCAGTTGTGATTAGTCGATTGTTTTATACTGGGTTGAAGATATGTTATTTCTGAAGATATTTGGAGATTTTGAAGTTAATTCCACGCTCGGTTAATTTTTTACAATTTTTTAAATCTCTAACTGTGAAATTGCTGTTGTCTTCAATCAACTTTCAAGTGTTGCAGTTTTGTTATCAGTAGTGATACGTCGATTGTTTTATACTGGGTTGAAGATATGTTGTTTTTAAAGATATTTGGAGATTTTGAAGCCAATTCCACGCGCGGTTAATTTTTTATAATTTTTTAAATCTCCAACTGTAAAATTGCTGTTGTCTTCAGTTAACTTTCAAGTGTTGCAGTTTTGTTTGCAGTTGTGATTTGTCGATTGTTTTATACTGGGTTGAAGATATGTTATTTTTGAAGATGTTTGGAGATTTTGAAGTTAATTCCACGCGCGGTTAATTTTTTATAATTTTTCAAATCTCCAACTGTAAAATTGCCGTTGTCTTCGGTCAACTTGCAAGTGTTGCAGTTTTGTTATCAGTTGTGATACGTCGATTGTTTTATGGTGAGTTGAAGATATGTTATTTTTGAAGATATTTGGAGATTTTGAAGTTAATTCCACGCGCCGTTAATTTTTTATAATTTTTCAAATCTCCAACTGTAAAATTGCCGTTGTCTTCGGTCAACTTGCAAGTGTTGCAGTTTTGTTATCAGTTGTGATACGTCGATTGTTTTATGGTGAGTTGAAGATATGTTATTTTTGAAGATATTTGGAGATTTTGAAGTTAATTCCACGCGCGGTTAATTTTTTATAATTTTTCAAATCTCCAACTGTAAAATTGCTGTTGTCTTCAGTCAACTTTCAAGTGTTGCAGTTTTGTTATCTGTTGTGATATGTCGATTGTTTTATATTGGGTTGAAGATATGTTATTTTTAAAGATATTTGGAGATTTTGAAGTTAATTCCACGGGCGGTTAATTTTTTATGATTTTTTAAATCTCCACCTGTAAAATTGCTGTTGTCTTCAGTTAACTTTCAAGTGCTGCAGTTTTGTTATCAGTTGTGATATGTCGATTGTTTTATACTGGGTTGAAGATATGTTATTTTTGGAGATATTTGGAGATTTTGAAGTTAATTCCACGCGCGGTTAATTTTTTATAATTTTTTAAATCTCTAACTGTAAAATTGCTGTTGTCTTCAGTCAATTTTCAAGTGTTGCAGTTTTGTTATCAGCTGTGATGCATCGATTGTTTTATAATGGGTTGAAGATATGTTATTTTTGAAGATATTTGGAGATTTTGAAGTTAATTCCACGCGCGGTTAATTTTTTATAATTTTTTAAATCTCTAACTGTAAAATTGCTGTTGTCTTCAGTCAATTTTCAAGTGTTGCAGTTTTGTTATCAGTTGTGATACGTTGATTGTTTTATACTGGGTTGAAGATATGTTATTTTTGAAGATATTTGGAGATTTTGAAGTTAATTCCACGCGCGGTTAATTTTTTATAATTTTTCAAATCTCCAACTGTAAAATTGCCGTTGTCTTCGGTCAACTTGCAAGTGTTGCAGTTTTGTTATCAGCTGTGATGCATCGATTGTTTTATAATGGGTTGAAGATATGTTATTTTTGAAGATATTTGGAGATTTTGAAGTTAATTCCACGCGCGGTTAATTTTTTATAATTTTTCAAATCTCCAACTGTAAAATTGCTGTTGTCTTCAGTCAATTTTCAAGTGTTGCAGTTTTGTTATCAGTTGTGATACGTTGATTGTTTTATACTGGGTTGAAGATATGTTATTTTTGAAGATATTTGGAGATTTTGAAGTTAATTCCACGCGCGGTTAATTTTTTATAATTTTTTAAATCTCCAACTGTAAAATTGCTGTTGTCTTCAGTCGACTTTCAAGCGTTGCAGTTTTGTTATCAGTTGTGATCAGTCGATTGTTTTATAGTGGGTTGAAGATATGTTATTTTTGAAGATGTTTGGAGATTTTGAAGTTAATTACACCAATTATTGTCTAAACAATCCAATTTCCAGGTTTATGCGTTTAGCAAATGCTATTTACTTAAATAATAATATTGATTTATTCAACATTAACACTACTTTGTTTCACAAGCATTTGCTCAGAATCAACCTGGAAATAATTATTATAAGTTCGAATTGTCGATAATAAATATTTATAATATATTGATTTGTAAATTAAGGAGTTTTCCGTGTATTAAATAAATAAATAAATAAATAAATAAATTCTACGCGCGGTTAATTTTTTATAATTTTTTAAATCTCTAACTGTAAAATTGCTGTTGTCTTCAGTCAATTTTCAAGTGTTGCAGTTTTGTTATCAGCTGTGATGCATCGATTGTTTTATAATGGGTTGAAGATATGTTATTTTTGAAGATATTTGGAGATTTTGAAGTTAATTCCACGCGCGGTTAATTTTTTATAATTTTTTAAATCTCTAACTGTAAAATTGCTGTTGTCTTCAGTCAATTTTCAAGTGTTGCAGTTTTGTTATCAGCTGTGATGCATCGATTGTTTTATAATGGGTTGAAGATATGTTATTTTTGAAGATATTTGGAGATTTTGAAGTTAATTCCACGCGCGGTTAATTTTTTATAATTTTTTAAATCTCCAACTGCAAAACTGCTGTTGTCTTCAGTCAATTTTCAAGTGTTTCAGTTTTGTTATCAGTTGTGTTTAGTCGATTGTTTTATACTGGGTTGAAGATATGTTATTTTTGAAGATATTTGGAGATTTTGAAGTTAATTCCACGCGCGGTTAATTTTTTATAATTTTTTAAATCTCCAACTGCAAAACTGCTGTTGTCTTCAGTCAATTTTCAAGTGTTGCAGTTTTGTTATCAGTTGTGATTAGTCGATTGTTTTATACTGGGTTGAAGATATGTTATTTTTGAAGATATTTGGAGATTTTGAAGTAAATTCCACGCGCGGTTAATTTTTTATAATTTTTTAAATCTCCAACTGTAAAATTGCAGTTGTCTTCAGTCAACTTTCAAGTGTCGCAGTTATGTTTTCAGTTGTGATATGTCGATTGTTTTACAGTGGGTTGAAGATATGTTATTTTTGAAGATATTTGGAGATTTTGAAGTTAATTCCACGCGCGGTTAACTTTTTATAATTTTTTTAATCTAAAAACAAATAAACAAAAAATTTTGTTATTGGTGAATTATCATCTTGATGGACTCAAGAATCCGAATTTGAAGTCAATTTTTAATTATCTCCAACCGTTTACGAGATATCCCGCTATAAAATCTAGAAACAAATGAACAAGAAATTTTATTATTTGTGAATCATCATCTTGCTGGATTTGAAAATCCGAATTTGAAGTAATTTTCCAATTATCTCCAACTGTTCACGAGATATTAGCATATATGCCAAAAAACAAATGAACAAGAAATTTTGTTATTGGTGAATTATCATCTTGACGGACTCAAGAATCCGAATTTGAAGTCAGTTTTCAATTATCTCCAACCGTTTACGAGATATCCAGCTATAAAATCAAGAAACAAATGAACAAAAAATTTTATTATTTGTGAATTATCATCTTGCTGGACTCGAGAATCCGAATTCGAAGTGATTTTTCAATTATCTCCAACTGTTCACGAGATATTTGCATATATGCCAAAAAACAAATGAATAAGAAATTCTATTATTGGTGAATTATCATCTTGATGGACTCAAGAATCCGAATTTGAAGTCAGTTTTCAATTATCTCCAATTGTTTGCGAGATATCCCGCTATAAAATCAAGAAACAAATGAACAAGAAATTTTATTATTGATGATTCATCATCTTGATGGACTCAAGAATTCGAATTTAAACTGATTTTTTAATTATCTGCAATATATCCAGAGTTTTTTTGCAATTTTAAAGATGTCACCGGTGAACGCTTTCGTGCAAACAATGCCTCTTCGTCCTTTGACCTTACATAATGCGCACTTAAAAAAATATTGTACCGACCTTTGGCTTAAGTGCACCTTATCACAGGAACAAGTCAAGCACGACCGGCTCGAGCAACACAACTAAACACTTGTCTCGTCGAATATTCACCGCGGAAACGAATTTATTCCTTCCTTGTGTGCGGCTCGCGAATATTTTCGAGCAAGTGATAAATATTTAAAAGCTCGGTAAACGTTATTTATGCAAATTATTAACAAATGCAAAAGTATTGTGGTTACTGCGTACATGTTAATTTCCCGAAAATAACAATCGCCGAAGGATATATTTGGGTGTTAATGGAATAATTAATTGTTTTCAGAAGTTATAAGTTTCAATGTTTAATGTTGGCGGCGTTTACTTCGTGGTACAACTTGATTGTAAATTGGAATAAAACACTTTAACTTAATAAAATATAGTGGTATAAAAAAGTTAAAGTGTTTTATTCCAATTTATAAGTTTCAATTAAAAAAAACTTGGTAAAAATTTGCTGATTTTAAAAATGAAGAAAGCGGACAATTTAAATTTGGCGCCATTTTCACCGTTGTGCTTTGACACTTTAGCCATTATGACAGTTCGATGATAGAAGAAGATGGAAGAAGTTTAACCTAACAAATTTTACTTGAAACAATTTTCACAAACAAAAAATATTTCGATAATTTGTCATCACTCTGTTTATGTTACAATTAGCGAAGAGTTAACAGTTGCAGGCATTTATTTAAATTGTGTCGGTGACCCATAAAAAGAGCGGACAATTTAAATTTGGCGCCATTTTCGCTGTTGTGATCAAAGCACAACAGCAAAAATGGCGCCAAATTTAAATGTATTGTAACATATCAAAGACGTTAACCATTCGATGGGAGAAGTTCAAAGTACTTTTAACCTAACAAATTTTACTCGAAACATTTTTATCAAACAAAATACTTTTTCCTCACACTGTATATGTTACAATTAGGAAAAAACGCACATTGTTAACAGTTGAAAGCGTTTATTTAACTGTGTCAGTGACCCATAGACCCGGCCATCTGCGGACTTTCGACTCTACATCTTTGTGTGTGTGCACCTTTTTCACGTTTAATTAATACCCGGCGAGGCGGCAATTATCAGCGCGTAAACCGAGAACTTTACCTGATTCCGCGGGAGCGTGAAAAATTGCCTCGAATTGTCGCACGCTTCGAGCGATCTCTTCGCGATAGAGGAAAAACAAACATTTTCCGGTGAGTGGAAGTCGTACTTTATTGTTCTCTTTAATATAAACAACACCAGGGCCGGCCCATGACAATGTTTTCACCTTGAACCAGCATCTCAACAAGCCGGAGTATGAGAGTTTGAAATCGATTTTTGACTATCTTCAACCGTTCACGAGATATCCGCCTATATGTCAAAAAACAAATGAAAGCAAATACTGTTTTATTGTTGAATTAGCATCTTGATAAACCGGAGAATAAGAATTTGAAGTCATTTTTTGATTATCTTCAACCGTTCACGAGATATTCACCTATATGTCAAAAACCAAATGACAGCAAATACTGGTTTTTTGTTGAAATGGTATCTCAATGAGCTGAAGAATAAGAATTTAAAATAATTTTTTGATTATCTTCAACCGTTCACGAGATATTCACCTATATGTCAAAAAACAAATGAAACCAAATACTGTTTTATTGTAGAAATGGCATCTTAATAGGCCGGAGAACAAGAATTTGAAACCAGTTTTTGATTACCTTCAACCGTTCACGAGATATTCGCCTATATGCCAAAAAACAAATGAAACCCAATACTGTTTTATTGTTGAATTAGCATCTTGATAAACCGGAGATAAGAATTTGAAGTAATTTTTTGATTATCTTCAACCATTCGCGAGATATTCACCTATATATCAAAAAACAAATGAAAGCAAATACAGTTTTCTTGTTGAACTGGTATCTCGATGATCTGAAGAATACGAATTTGAAATAATTTTTTGATTATCTTCAACCATTCACGAGATATTCACCTATATGTCAAAAAATAAATGAAAGCAAATACTGTTTTCTTGTTGAATTAGCATCTTGATAAACCGGAGAATAAGAATTTGAAGTCATTTTTTGGTTATCTTTAACCTTTCACGAGATATTCACCTATATGTCAAAAAACAAATGAAACCCAATACTGTTTTCTTATTGAATTGGTATCTCGATGAGCTGAATAATAAGAATTTGAAGTCATTTTTTGATTATCTTCAACCATTCACGAGATATTCACTTATATGTCAAAAAACAAATGAAAGCAAATACTGTTTTCTTGTCGAATTGGTATCTCAATGAGCTGAAGAATACGAATTTGAAATAATTATTGGATTTTCTTCAACCGTTCACGAGATATTCGCCAATATGCCAAAAAACAAATGAAAGCAAATACTGTTTTATTGTATAAATGGCATCTTCATAAGCCGGAGAACAAGAATTTGAAACCAGTTTTTGATTATCTTCAACCATTCACGAAATATTCACCTATATGTCAAAAAACAAATGAAAGCAAATACTATTTTATTGTTGAATTAGCTTCCAGATAAACTGGAGAATAAGAATTTAAAGTAATTTTTTGATTATCCTCAACCATTCACGAGATATTCACCTATATGTCAAAAAACAAATGAAACCCAATACTGTTTTCTTATTGAATTGGTATCTCGATGAGCTGAATAATAAGAATTTGAAGTCATTTTTTGATTATCTTCAACCATTCACGAGATATTCACTTATATGTCAAAAAACAAATGAAAGCAAATACTGTTTTCTTGTCGAATTGGTATCTCAATGAGCTGAAGAATACGAATTTGAAATAATTATTGGATTTTCTTCAACCGTTCACGAGATATTCGCCAATATGCCAAAAAACAAATGAAAGCAAATACTGTTTTATTGTATAAATGGCATCTTCATAAGCCGGAGAACAAGAATTTGAAACCAGTTTTTGATTATCTTCAACCATTCACGAAATATTCACCTATATGTCAAAAAACAAATGAAAGCAAATACTATTTTATTGTTGAATTAGCTTCCAGATAAACTGGAGAATAAGAATTTAAAGTAATTTTTTGATTATCCTCAACCATTCACGAGATATTCACCTATATGTCAAAAAACAAATGAAAGCAAATACTGTTTTCTTGTTGAATTGGTATTTCGATGAGCTGAAGAATACGAATTTGAAATCATTTTTTGATTATCTTCAACCGTTCACGAGATATTCGCCTATATGCCAAAAAACAAATGAAACCCAATACTGTTTTATTGTTGAATTAGCATCTTGGTAATTTGAAGAATAAGAATTTGAAGTCAGTTTTTGATTATCTTCAGCCATTCACGAGATATTCACCTATATGTCAAAAAACAAATGAAAGCAAATACTGTTTTCTTGTTGAATTGGTATTTCGATGAGCTCAAGAATACGAATTTGAAATAATTTTTTGATTATCTTCAACCGTTCACGAGATATTCGCCTATATGCCAAAAAACAAATGAAACCCAATACTGTTTTATTGTTGAATTGGTATCTTGTAAAACCGGAGAATAAGAATTTAAAGTCAGTTTTGGATTATCCTCTACCATTCACGAGATATTCACCTATATGTCAAAAAACAAATGAAAGCAAATGCCGTTTTCTTGTTGAATTGGTATCTTGATGAGCCGAAGAATACGAATTTGAAATAATTTTTTGATTATCTTTAACCGTTCACGAGATATTAACCTATATGTCAAAAAACAAATGAAGCCCAATACTGTTTTATTGTTGAATTATCATCTTGATAAGCCGTAGAATAAGAATTTGAAGTCATTTTTTTATTATCCTCAACCACTCACGAGATATTCACCTATATGTCAAAAAACAAATGAAAGCAAATACTGTTTTCTTATTGAATTAGCATCTTCAAAAATCGGAGAATAAGAATTTGAAGTAATTTTTTTATTATTCTCAACCATTCACGAGATATTCACCTATATGCCAAAAAACAAATGAAACCCAATACTGTTTTATTGTTGAAATGTTATCTTGACAAGCCGGAGAATAAGAATTTGAAACCAGTTTTTGATTATCTTCAACCGTTCGCGAGATATTCGCCTATATGTCAAAAAACAAATGAAACCCAATACTTTTTTATTGTTGAATTGGCATCTTGATAAGTCGTAGAATAAGAATTTGAAGTAATTTTTTAAATATCTTCAACTGTTCACGAGATATTCACCTATATGCCATGTAGTTGAATTTGCATATTAATAAGCCAACCACTAATTTTATTACAGAAGGCAACAAACAGCCCATTTTTTAAGTTTCGTATGACCGTTATTGCCTCTCCATTGGCACGTAGAACAATCGAGCGTGCAATTTACGAAGAATATTTCTCTTCTTGCACTCTTCCATCTTCCATTCATAGGAGACCTGGAGGTAATTTGCAACTGCCGAGGATCATTACAACGGTTTCGCCTGACGCAAAAAAAAAAACGCCGGGGATTACTTAAAGCGCGAGCAGTAAACGCGAACATTATGTTGTAAGCCGTTTCACACTCGGAATGTAAATGTTGGTACCATTACCGGAGTAATATTATTACCGGCGCGGAAAGTTCGCGAACGGCCATCAATCACGAAATCACGACGGAGGGAACGAGAGCGGGTTTTGAGGTGTAAATTTTGCATTTAAGTCATTGGCCATCCATAGACGCGTTTTGGGATTTATTTCGTTATGAGTACACATAATCTCGAAATCACGATGGAGAGATTGAGAGTCGATTTGTAAGTGTAAATATTTTATTTCGGTCATTGGCCATCATTTAGGTCATTGGCCGTCCATAGACGCGTTTTGGGATTTATTTTCGTACGAGTAAAAAAATTTCGAAATCACGATGGAGAGAATGAGAGTCGATTTTTAAGTGTAAATACTTTATTTAGGTCATTGGCCATCATTTAGGTCATTGGCCATCTATAGACGCGTTTCGGGATTTATGTCCTTATGAGTACACGTTAATGTTTCTTTACAGTTTCAGAGTATTGGTGGAATATGAAAGGTCGAACGATGCAAATGTTTTCGTTATCGGTTCTACACTTTATCACCTGGCATTGACAATATGCTAAGAATCAGGCGATAATGTTTAAGTCATGTGTATATATTATTACTTAAAACTGCGGCATTGCTATAGTCTTAACATTTTCGAATGATTCGAGATTGAAAATGTTTACGCTTGGTTTTCGAGGACCGATTTACAAATGTAAAATTTTCCATTATTTGACTGACCTTGAAACTGTCGCATAAATTGCAAACACACTTTTTACTTTCTCCGTTACGAAGTACGAGAAAGTATTGTGATCGTGACTTTTTTTCAAAATTTTTTTTTACGGAAATATCCGTTTTGGGGTCCCTAGATACGATTTCAAAAATTTCTGGAAAAAAAATTGTGTGCGCGCTGTATCTCAAAAACTATTAGAGCAATTGATATGAAACTTTGAACATAAGTTTTATTTGATAATCCGAAGAACTGAAAAGCTTTTGGTGAAATTTCGTACACCGGAAGTGGGCGTTTACCTTAACTGTTTTTTGTTTTTTGCCAATATTTTTTTAAATATGAAAAATATCACAAAAACATTTAAACTAACATTGAAGACAACAAAGAAATTAACATCTTTTGCTTGAAAATATTTTTCATAAAATCATTGCTATTCGAGAAAAAAATTTATTTATTTTTTTTAATTTTTGGTTTATAATTATGAAACGATAATAGTTACAGCAAATTTATATGAATAATAATTGTAGAGATTGCCAAAATGAACAACTTATAAAGAATAAGTTTTTTTCGAAATCCCTTTAGTTTTTGAGTAAACCGAGTTTTTGAATTTGAAGTATAATTTTTCCATCTTTCACAATTTTGACGTTTTAAACGTCAGTTTCATCCACTCGATGTACATTTAAATTGAAAATAAACCATGAAAGCGTGAATATAAATATTACCCGCAAGTCGGGGAAAGTAACATGATGGCCACATCACCTTTTTTTATTTGATTGTAATGCGAGGATGGACTTAAATTAATTAAATTTTACGAGAGCGCACGCACGTCCAAAGTGTTACAGATTTCTTATTAATACGAGGTCGCGTTGAGTAATCGTTGATTTATCACCAGGACTCGCTCCTTCGACGTCGGCATCGATGACCAAAACGTCCGAACGCCAATCTCCGAAGGAGGAAATTATATTTTTCGGCGGTCAATTAAGGATGGAGATATTTATTATCTCCACCGCGAGTTTCTACTTTCTAAAACGCCGATCGTTAGGGCGAAAAATATCCGCAATTACCTCTAATTGTGTCTTAATTGATGATTGGGTATTATAATAATTGCCATTGCCTTAACGTAGTTAAACGCCATTTAATGCTGGAGACGTTTATTTTTGGTTTTTGAATTTTTCATTATTGCCTATAGCAGTGGTGTAAATATTTCCCAAATGGCGTAAGGAGAAAAGGTAGAAAAAAAAGTATTAAGAAAGTTGATTTGCGAGAGAGTACTCTTCATGTCCTTTAATCTTCACCACCGGTTGAGAATCGTTTGTATAAAGCGTCGTTTAATTTTTGTAACATTTTTGAATCGTAAAAATGTTGAAGGTGGAGGCCGGAGATGATTTAACGGGCGCAACATCACAATTTTTTTCGAATTTGATTTGTAATTAATTTATTCTTGCTCCTCGGCATGGTCGGACGAAAACGTTGATATAATAATAATAAATTTTTTTTAACCAACGCCATTTTTCTTTCTTTCTTTCTGGTAAAGTTAGAAAAATTTCAGTTGGTAATTTATTTCTGGTAAAGTTAGAAAAATTTCAGTTGGTAATTTCTTTCTGGTAAAGTTAAAAAAAATATCAGTTAGTTATTTCTTTCTGGTAAAGTTAGAAAAATTTCAATTGGT
Source organism: Ocypus olens (assembly GCA_910593695.2). Taxonomy (NCBI): domain Eukaryota; kingdom Metazoa; phylum Arthropoda; class Insecta; order Coleoptera; family Staphylinidae; genus Ocypus; species Ocypus olens. The sequence continues at coordinate 56,247,916 of OU343054.1, read as the reverse complement.
AATTTCTTTCTGGTAAAGTTAGAAAAATTTCAATTGGTAATTTCTTTCTGGTAAAGTTAGAAAAAATTCAGTCGGTAATTTCTTTCACGTAAAGTTAGAAAAATTTCAGTTGGTACTTTCTTTCTGGTAAAGTTAAAAAAAAATTCCGGTGGTAATTTCTTTCTGGTAAAGTTGGAAAAACTTCAGTTGGTAATTTGCGGTCTTATTGGTTGCTAAAAAAATGACCGTTCATGGCAAATAAATCCTTGCTAAGTAACAAACTGTAGTTAATTTATTCCACTTGCATGAAAGCACGTGTGATGCTTAAACAATAAATATTCACACTGTATCCAGCGGCACGTGCTCTTTTATTATAATTTTATTTCGATTTCCACGAACGAATTAGAACAGAAAACGCGATTCTAAACCAGCACGGCGTTGTTTTAATGGTCGCCTTACCTCCTTCGAGTTCCGCTACAAAAATTTGAATAAGTCCGCCACTTTTACAAATTACAATTGTAAATGTTCTTACGGCCTGTAACGCGTACTAAATATTTTGCATTCTCTTAAATCCGAAACGCAAGCGAAAATTTTATGCGGAGATCGCCATACTTTGTTACAAATTTTTGTTTTACATGGCCACCCGATAAAATTCAAAATATATTCTAAAAAATTCTACCTACAATTTTTTTTTACATGCGATACATGTTGATAAAATTAAAAACATTGTTAATTTATTCAAAACATTCCTCAAAAAAATTACATCTTCAACACGGCAGTAAAACAGATTTACTGACTTGGCGTCAGCAAATTTGCCACCGTATTGCATGATTCAACAAATTACTATTCACATGAAGATAATAAAAAAAGCATATATTACAACGTGTGTTTCTATTTCTTTCTTCTATTGCAACTGTCTCTAACTTAAAGAAAGATCATTAACTATAAAAAAATTGCATCTTTCTCTAGTTTAAAGAAAGACCATCCACTATAAAAAATATTGCATCTTTCTCTAATTTAAAGAAAGACAGAAAGACCATCCACTATAAAAAAATATTGCATCTTTCTCTAACTTAAATAAAGATCATCCACTATAAAAAAAATATTGCATCTTTCTCTAATTTAAAGAAAGATCGTCCACTATAAAAAAAAAACAATCACACTCCGCTGATTTTCTATTGTTTTCTGGAACGATGGAGTGTCGCGGAAATTTACGCAATCGCTTCGTGCATGACTTTGGCAATTTTTTTCCAATTTGGCGTTATTGATTGCTTAAACGGAACGTGTATAATTTGATTGCCGGTTTTCTGATTTCCTTTAATCATCATTAAACCCGTGCATTGCTTTCGGCGCTGAACTTGTTTTCTGCCCGTCGATGGTCGCATTGAGGCCTGCGAGTCGTTAAGACAACTTTGGGATCAACAGGAGACGAGTTGCAGCGGCTATGAGTAATTGCTAATTGGTATTTGTAAATTACTGCCTCGATTTTAATAATAATAATAATGATAAAATGGAATTACAAGTATTGTCACAGAGGGCAGTAAACCAATGCAAAATTTGGGCTCCTAATAATCCATGAACTCCACGAAGAACCAGCCTTAAAGTAACCTTATGTCTTGTACTGGAATTATTTTTTGAGGGTGCAGCAACTGTAACATCGGCTCGTTATCGGGAACATGTTAAACAATTTTGTCGTTCCTTAGTTGCGAAACTTTCAAGCCAATAATTGGTCCCAGCAGGACGGAGCTGTTGCTCACGTTGTTAGAATGTGCACGAATCTGATACGTGAAACGTAGACTTATATCCCTTGCCTGATTTGACAGTTTGAGAGTTCTTAAAAGCAAAGTTTTACGACTCGCATTCAAATCATTTAGGAATTGAAATATCAAATTCGAGAAGCAGTGACGGTTCGCGGGGTTTTTTCTGGTACGGCCGAGGAACAAGAGGTGGTAATACAGATAGGTGCGGTCACGCAGCCAACCGTCTCTGCAACTGACCCTACCTATCTGTATAATAATAATAATAAATTTATTTCCCAACAGAGTATTCCAATTACAGGGAAAAATTACTTAGTATTGCCACCTCTTGTTCCTCGGCCGTACCAGAAAAAAACCCGCGAACCGTCACTGTCGAGAAGAGATTGCAACCAGTTCAGTGGATTTCCACTGTTTGGATAAATGCATTAAAAGTATTATCCACAAATCTGCGTTGAATTTTAATCATTGTTAAAGCTTGATAGTTAAGAAGAGGATGGAACAGCTTTGCAAATAAATCGTTCGTATTTAAAGAGAAAGCCCGAATAAATAAATAATTAACCAGTTACCGGCTAATTGTCACTTATTTAATTGCATTCGATTGCCTTCTAATATTAAAGCGTAACGTTTTATTTACATAAAGAGAAATCTTCTTCGTAAATATTTATCAAGTAGGAAATTGTTGTAGACATCTTTAAACTCATTAAAATCTTTTTTATTAAAAAAATCAATGCTTCGTATGTCTGCAGCTATTATATATAATTGTAAATGTAAATAAACATATTATTATTATTATTAGAGCTACATAAAAATTTAATAAATGAAATATTTATAGATTGATGAAATCCACTGATTTTCGCCCATTTTTCCATAACTGTAAAAAGTGTTGGCTTAGAAAAATTAAAAAAAAAACTCGGTTAGACCAGGAACGAGAAGAAGTATTTTGCTCGTAGTATTTCACTTCAAAAATCAATCGTGTAGAGTAATTATTTTTCCCCAAAAAAAAAATTAATTTCATGCTTTCACATTTTTTTCTTCCTCGGGAAAAAATGCATCCAAAAAATGTTCGGTCTCAGAAAAATTTGAAAAAAATTATAATAGTTCTTAATGACTGAAAAAACCGTGTGGAGTAATTATTTTCCCGAAAAAAAATATTTTAACACCATTTTCCACCAACCGAAAATTAACATGTGGTCTTACGGAAAGCGAATACCGAGACACTGCAGATTGACGCTCACAAACACCGACTCGTTCGAACAAACGAATTTCGGTTTGTGGATACGGTAGATGGTTGAAAACGGAAGTAATTGATTCTAGAAGAATGTAGCTATAAACGTATGCAATATCATCTATATCCATTTTGTGAGTCCGCACCAAAAAAATTTCAAAGTTGACTGAAATTTTTGGCCAAATTTCGAGTACCAATTTTAAGAACTTGCAGGAAGAAAACTACAAGTACAATTGAGCTGAAAATTTAACCACGTATTCCACATTATTTTATGAACGTTTTTGTGTAAATTACAAGCCATTTGGTCATTTCATGATTTTCACCCATTTTTCCATACAATTAGTCAGGAAAATTTGGCAAAAATTTTGGGTCTCAGAAAAATTTGAAAAAATTCATGACGATTCTTTTCAACATCAAAAAGCGTTTGGAGTAATTATTATCCCGAAAAAAAAAAATTTAACACCATTTTCCACCAACCGAAAATTAACATGTGGTCTTATGGAAAGCGAATACCGAGACACTGCAGATTGACCCTCACAAACACCGACTCGTTCGAACAAACGAATTTCGGTTTGTGGATGCGGTAGATGGTTAAAAATTGAAGTAATGGATTCTAGAAGAATGTAGCTATAAATGTATGCAATATCATCTATATCCGTTTCGTGAGTCCGCGCCAAAAAAATTTCAAAGTTGACTGAAATTTTTGGCCAAATTTCGAGTATCAATTTTAAGAGCACGCAGCAAGAAAACTACGAGTACAATTGAGCTGAAAATTTAACCACGCATTTCCCATTATTTTGTGAACGTTTTAATGCACATTACAAGTCATTTGGACATTTCATGATTTTCGCCCATTTTTCCATCAGGAAAATTTGGCAAAAATTTTGGGTCTTGGAAAAATTTGAAAAAATTCATGACGATTCTTTCCAACGTGAAAAAGCGTGTAGAGTAATTATTTACCCGCAAAAAAAAAATTTATACCATTTTCTACCAACCAAAAAAAAATTAACAGTTTCCGCCTTGTTACGCAAATAACCATTCTGTATAAAATCATTAACCATATTGGTTATAACAAATGTCCGCAACTCGTTTCCTGGTAGAACGCACGTCTAAATTACTTTTTTATTTGTTTACGAAAAGAAAGTTTCCGACGGTGGAGTTGGGTAACTCGTAGATTTACCGCGTTACGTTAAATAATAATTGATCAATTGAAAATGGCAATTGTAGACTTGCAGATAAACAAATTTAATAAAGCATAGTACTTCCAATTATGTAATTATTAATATTATTTCTGGACCGGTTTCAGCATTTATTCAATTGCCATCTTCAGCAGAAACTACAAAGGTGTTACGTTGAATTATAATTGTACTTATTATGTTATGTAATATAAAATCATTGGAAGTACAACCCAATAATTAATATACATTAAGACCCCAATTAAAATGGATTCCATACTTACACATAAATTTAATAAAATTGTTAATAATAATAATCACAAAAAGCAAATTATTGCTCTGCAGGTGGTAAAATAATTTCGTAACATCATTACCCATTAAAATTACATCGCTTATGCTAATGATGTTGGTAAATCGTTCGGTTAAGAATCGCCTTAGTTGCGGATTACGTGTAATTATTTGTGCTAATCTTTCCCGGTGAGTTGTGTAAGACGATACGGAGAAATTTAGCATTTTTCGCTTCTGTGAAAACTAATCACCGACAGGAAAAAAATGTACATGGTTTATTTAAATTACTCGCGGTTTTGTCACGTATCTCGATGAGTAATAAGTATCGATTGTATAACAAGAATTACAGTTGTAAAATGCAGGAAGTTCTTCTCGGATAGAAAAAAGCCCACCGGCGAAAGGTGCTGGAAATTTGGCGAGAATACGATCCATCGGTCACGTGGTGACTCGAGCGGACCAATAGCATCGTTATTTCAGCGACAATACAACGCAAAAGTCACGCGTTCCTCGTCTACTATTTAAAAGTCTCAAATGAACTACAATAAAGTTGTTACAAAAGATGATTTGTTAATTGTGTTTTTTCAGCCTTTTAAATTGCAGATGACAAAAAGCATCGTATTTATCATTCAACAGAGTAAATTCAATAAAATAAAATTCAACTCTTGATTGATAATTTATACCTAACTAAACCAGAAGATTATTTAAAAATTGTTTGCAAGTATTACTCATAAAGACTGGACGCCATAGTGTGTTACACAAAATAACAATAATTACAAAAGAGTTTCATCACTACCATTGGCGGGTAATCACCCGTAAAATTCCACACGCTCACATTACCGTGAACCCCATTCTTAATATACTCCACGAATCAACGTGTATCGCAATTAAATAAAACTAAACAATCGGAATTTGCTCTTTATTAATGCTTCATATTAAAAATTAAATAATTATAATTGGTTCTAACAGTCTCGTAGATTTAATTTAATTTATTCTCGTCGAATTTAATGTTTGTACCTATTTTTATTCTTTAATATTTTAAATAATGTTTCCTGGATTCCCTTTTACTTTCTCCCTTACGAAGTACGAGAAAATATTGTGATCGTGATTTTTTTTCAATTTTTTTTTTCAATAATTATTTATGCCATAATTATTGTAGAATAATAATCGATAAAAATTTATGTTCTTTTTCTATACCATAATTATTTAAAGAATAACAATCAATAAAAGTCGAGTGAATACTTTCGAAGATCCTTTCCACGGCCAGGAATAAAAATCCGGTAAAATATTTTTTTTCTCATATAGAAAACGAAATGTGAGAACCGACAGCCTTGTGATTTGCAAAATAATCCATAATAATTGCGTTAACAAGCGGTTTCACTTTTTAATTGCCCAGAGATCCCATTATGTTACCAAACAAACCGTCCGAAAAAAAATAATTAAATTAATATAAAACAACAAACAAAAGAATGGGATTATGTTGGATGTTATATAAATCGTCATTTTACTTAAATAAATTGTCCATTCAGAACACTCACTCACACACCAGTAAATACAGAATAAAAAAAAATTAAGAGTGTATTCATTTATCAAATTGATCAAATTTTAGTTTTAACCAGCGCCATTTTTTCTTCTGGTAAAGTTGGAAAAATTTCAGTTGGTAATTTGCAAAGGCACATTTTTAAGAATTAGTCCGTCTTGTTTTCATTTAATTGTCTGCGTGGATATGAAATCTGCAATCATTTTTCTGCAAAAAGTCAGTTTTTGTTCATCAAATTTCAATTTTGACCAGCGCCATTTTTCTTCTGGTAAAGTTAGAAAAATTTCAGTTGGTAATTTGCAAAGGCACATTTTTAAGGATTAGTTTGTCTTATTTTCATTTAATTGTCTGCACGGATATGGAATCTGCAATCATTTTTCTGCAAAAAGTCAGTTTTTCTTCATCAAATTTCAATTTTGACCAGCGCCATTTTTCTTCTGGTGAAGTTAGAAAAATTTCAGTTGGTAATTTGCAAAGGCACATTTTTAAGGATTAGTCTGTCTTATTTTCATTTAATTGTTTGCATGGATATGGAATCTGCAATCATTTTTCTGCAAAAAGTCAGTTTTTGTTCATCTAATTTCAATTTTGACCAGCGCCATTTTTCTTCTGGTAAAGTTAGAAAAATTTCAGTTGGTAATTTGCAAAGGCACATTTTTAGGGATTAGTCTGTCTTATTTTCATTTAATTGCCTCCATGGATATGGAATCTGCAATCATTTCCCTGCAAAAAGTCAGTTTTTGTTCATCAAATTTCAATTTTGACCAGCGCCATTTTTCTTCTGGTAAAGTTAGAAAAATTTCAGTTGGTAATTTGCAAAGGCACATTTTTAAGGATTAGTCTGTCTTATTTTCATTTAATTGCCTGCATGGATATGGAATCTGCAATCATTTCCCTGCAAAAAGTCAGTTTTTGTTCATCAAATTTCAATTTTGACCAGCGCCATTTTTCTTCTGGTAAAGTTAGAAAAATTTCAGTTGGTAATTTGCAAAGGCACATTTTTAAGGATTGGTCTGTCTTATTTTCATTTAATTGTCTGCACGGATATGGAATCTGCAATAATTTTTCTGCAAAAAGTCAGTTTTTGTTCATCAAATTTCAATTTTGACCAGCGCCATTTTTCTTCTGGTAAAGTTAGAAAAATTTCAGTTGGTAATTTGCAAAGGCACATTTTTAGGGATTAGTCTGTCTTATTTTCATTTAATTGCCTGCATGGATATGGAATCTGCAATCATTTCCCTGCAAAAAGTCAGTTTTTGTTCATCAAATTTCAATTTTGACCAGCGCCATTTTTCTTCTGGTGAAGTTAGAAAAATTTCAGTTGGTAATTTGCAAAGGCACATTTTTAAGGATTAGTCTGTCTTGTTTTCATTTAATTGTCTGCACGGATATGGAATCTGCAATAATGTTTCTGCAAAAAGTCAGTTTTTGTTCATCAAATTTCAATTTTGACCAGCGCCATTTTTCTTCTGGTAAAGTTAGAAAAATTTCCGTAGGTAATTTACAAAGGCACATTTTTAAGGATTAGTCTGTCTTATTTTCATTTGATTGTCTGCATGGATATGGAATCTGCAATCATTTTTCTGCAAAAAGTCAGTTTGAGAAATAATTTTTTTAAATTTTCGATCAATTTTTTTTTCGCGGAAAAACCGTGTCTCCTCTAACACAGACTCCCGTAAGTTGAAACTCGCGAACATGAAGGATGTCCGCGTGCTCTACATAATCGAATTGGGCTTTGTTTTTTAAATTTTGCCTTTAAAAAAAGTTGAGCAAAGAAATACAAGTCGATGCAGATTATTCAATTAATCAGCGCAATTAGTGAAAGGAAAAAAAATCTCAAATTACGAACACACAAAACGAATACTCCTTTCTATCGGCCGAGCCTTTTCCTTACAAATGTTGAAGGTAGCTTCAAGACATAAACTAATATCGCTGCAGACATTCCATGTAACGTTTCGCGAGAAATAAATTTGAGACTTGTTGCAGAAGCATTAAATAAATTTAATGAAAATTTATAAAATTTATTGAGTTAGCGTATTCTCTGTGATGCTGCTCAGTTTCATTTTTGTAATGTTTTGCGAGAAATAAATTTTGAATTGGATCGAGTTTCATATTTGTTTCTAATTACTAACCAGTTTTTTTTTGTTAGTGTGGCTTCACCTTTGTTTTAATTTCTATATTCTAGAAAAAAAACATTACTCAGATGCTATGAGTCAGAATTCGGCGAACGTGATAAGTACGCGAAGCGGGAATTAACCGCTAATTGCGCGGCGGAGTTAGAAAATGCAAAAATTTATGTTGCGATAAAAATTTCAACCGTGATAGAAACGTGCTGTTGTTGTTACCAAACGATAAGAAAAGAAAATAGAAAAATATGGCTTGTGATTACGGTTATTTTTTGGTACATAATTCGTAAACTAGTTCAAGGGTAAATGATACTTTTCTATAACTAAAATATAAAATGTGGTATATCAATTATATTTTATTAATATTGTAGTACACACTATGCAGTTCGTGAAAACTTACTTATTTCAACTTTTTCTTTAACTTTTAAAAACATGACATATTCATGAACAAAATTTTGCAAATAATTGCACTTGATTCAAATAGAGTTTTTCTTTGAAGATGAGCATTTTTTTAATCACTGGAAAAATATTGAAGAAAACCTGCCATTAGCTTAAAAAGTTCCAAATTTATGTAAAATATATTGTTCTTTAATATTCTATAAAAAACCCAAAATATTCTTCAACAAAATTTGGAAATAACTACACTTGATTCAAATAGAGTTTTTCTTTGAAGATGAGCATTTTTTTCAATCGCTGGAAAAAAATTGAAAAACAATTGCCACTGGCTCAAAAAGTTCTAAATTTACTTAAAATACATTGTTCCTCAATATCCTATAAAACACAGAAATATTCTTGAACAAAATTTTGCAATAATCGTACTTGATTCAGAGTAATTTTCTTTTTTAATTTGAGTATTTTTCAACCGCTGGAAAAAAAATTGAAAAACAATTGCCTATAGCTTAAAAAGTTCCAAATTTACTTAAAATATATTTCTCTTTAATATTCTATGAAAACTCAGAAATATTCTTTAACAAACGTTTGCAAGTTTTTCTTTGAAGTTGACATATTTTTCAATCGCTGGAGAAAAATTGAAAAACAATTACCACTAGCTCAAAAAGTTCAAAATTTACTCAAAATGTATTGTTCGTCAATATTCTACAAAAACCCAGAAATACTCATCAACAAAATTTTGCAAATAATTGCACTTCATTCAAATAGAGTTTTTCTTTGAAGTTGAGCAATTTTTCAAGCGTTGGAGAAAAATTTAAAAAAACAATTGCCACTAGCCTGAAAAGCAGAGTTTTTCTTTAAAGATGTATATTTTTTCAATAGCTGGAATATGATATTAAAATGTACAATTTTAATAATTTGAAAATTGAAAAAAATGATTTGTATTTTTTTTGTTTAATTTAAATTCATTTGCGATACAAATCAGCGGGTAAAAGTTATTCGATGGCCGCCCGCAATTATCACACCACGCATCTAAATTAGTATATCCAAGACGGCCGCCGCGGGCGATGCTCTGAAGTAACAATACGAGAGAAATTATGGGCGGGAAATCGGATCCGAGCGGAAAGTGTTCCAATTCCCGAAGACATGCCATAATTCAATGACCAGTTCGATTTCAAATGTCCAAATAAAGTCGACGCGATGGTAACAAGATAGGTTTGAATGTTTCGTATCAAAAAAAAAAAAAAAAAATAGTGTTACATCCAAGTTGTTGTCTCTACTGCATCAAAACGTTTCCATGGCAACATCAAAATACATTGACATGAGATGTCAAAATGTCAAAATGGCAAAAATATCTGCCGAAACACGTCAAAAGTTGATTTCTTGAAGACGGACACATTTCTGCATCTATTATGACACGTGTCATTAACTAAAAATCTGTCAAAACACGTCTCCTGCAGACCAAAAGTTGATTCCTTGAAGACGGGCAAATTTCTGGAATGCTTCGTATAAAAAAAAGTGTTACATCCAAGTTGTTGTCTCTACCACATCAAAACGTTTCCATGGCAACATCAAAATACATTGACATGAGATGTCAAAATGTCAAAATGGCAAAAATATCTGCCGAAACATGTGCCACGCACAAAAACAGTTGATTTCTTGAAGACGGACATATTTCTGCATCTATCATGACACGTGTCATCAACTAAATATCTGTCGAAATACGTCGCAGGTAGACCAAAGTTGATTTTTTTGAAGACGGCTTCTGCCCTAACACGTGTCATCAGCTAAATATCTGCCGAAACACGTCTCACGCACAATAAAAGTTGATTTCTTGAAGACGGACATATTTCTGCTTCTATCATGACACGTGTCATCAACTAAATATCTATCGTAATACGTCGCAGGTAGACCAAAGTTAATTTTTTTTAAGACGGCGTCTGCCCTAACACGTGTCATCAGCTAAATATCTGCCGAAACACGTCTCACGCACAAAAAAAAATTGATTTCTTGAAGACGGACATATTTCTGCATCTATCATGACACGTGTCATCAACTAAATATCTGTCGAAATACGTCGCAGGTAGACCAAAGTTGATTTTTTTGAAGACGGCGTCTGCCCTAACACGTGTCATCAGCTAAATATCTGCCGAAACACGTCTCACGCACAAAAAAAGTTGATTTCTTGAAGACGGACATATTTCTGCTTCTATCATGACACGTGTCATCAACTAAATATCTGTCGAAATACGTCGCAGGTAGACCAAAGTTGATTTTTTTGAAGACGGCGTCTGCCCTAACACGTGTCATCAGCTAAATATCTGCCGAAACACGTCTCACGCACAATAAAAGTTGATTTCTTGAAGACGGACAAATTTCTGCATCTGTCATGACACGTGTTATCAGCTAAATATCTGTCAAAATACGTCGCAGGTAGACCAAAGTTGATTTTTTTGAAGACGGCGTCTGCCCTAACACGTGTCATCAGCTAAATATCTGCCGAAACACGTCTCACGCACAATAAAAGTTGATTTCTTGAAGACGGACAAATTTCTGCATCTGTCATGACACGTGTTATCAGCTAAATATCTGTCAAAATACGTCGCAGGTAGACCAAAGTTGATTTTTTTGAAGACGGCGTCTGCCCTAACACGTGTCATCAGCTAAATATCTGCCGAAACACGTCTCACGCACAAAAAAAAATTGATTTCTTGAAGACGGACAAATTTCTGCATCTGTCATGACACGTGTCATCAACTAAATATCTGTCGAAATACGTCGCAGGTAGACCAAAGTTAATTTTTTTGAAGACGGCGTCTGCCCTAACACGTGTTATCAGCTAAATATCTGCCGAAACAAGTCTCACGCAAAAAAAAGTTGATTTCTTGAAGACGGACAAATTTCTGCATCTGTCATGACACGTGTTATCAGCTAAATATCTGTCAAAATACGTCGCAGGTAGACCAAAGTTGATTTTTTTGAAGACGGCGTCTGGCCTAACACGTGTCATCAGCTAAATATCTGCCGAAACATGTGCCACGCACAAAAACAGTTGATTTCTTGAAGACGGACATATTTCTGCATCTATCATGACACGTGTCATCAACTAAATATCTGTCGAAATACGTCGCAGGTAGACCACAGTTGATTTTTTTAAGACGGCGTCTGCCCTTACACGTGTCATCAGCTAAATATCTGCCGAAACAAGTCTCACGCAAAAAAAAAGTTGATTTCTTGAAGACGGACAAATTTCTGCATCTGTCATGACACGTGTTATCAGCTAAATATCTGTCAAAATACGTCGCAGGTAGACCAAATTTGATTTTTTGAATACGGACAAATATCTGCATCTATCCTAACACGTGTCATCAGCTAAAGATCTGTCGAAATACGTCTCACGCAGACAAAAAGTTGAATTCTTGAAGACGAACACATTTATGCATCTGTCCTAACACGTGTCATCTGCTGACAAAACAAACGACACGTGTACCGACAATTGCTTATCATTCTCGAAGGAATATAAGTAAATAACTAACAACAGTTATTGAATTATAGCAACGAGACTGACAGAAGTTAATTACTTGGACTCCTTAGAGGATGACAAGCAATGATCAAAACACGTGTCAGAAAAATGAAAAGTGGAGTTATGAAACGAAATAAGTGTTCCAAAACCCAATCAAATGATTGATTGCATATGAAATTAATTTTATAATGTACTGCACCAGTCTTGCTGATGATGGAGAAATTACCAATTAATAAATTCACAGAAACCATTTCTTAGCCTTTGTCAAACTCATGTTTTGTTTCATTGCAACCGCTATTTTTATTCCCCACGAATATTCTTAAGTTTAGACCAGAAATATAAAGAAAAGAGTTCACACTCCAACCGACAATTCTTCTACAAGTTGTTTACTTCCATCCACCAGATAATCTACATTGTTCCTTCCACTTATAACTTCTGCGCAAAGCCATTGCATTGCTGAAGTTTCAGTTAATTGCATCGTAAACAAAGACTCACCTTTCAAACGTGCGATAAATAAATCCAATAAACCGACATCGAAGAACCAAACAAAACAAGTTCACACCGGTTACCAAATAATCCACACTGTATATATTAGTCGATGCCGACCGGAAGTGACTAAAAAACACGGCACTCTCTTCACCGCACGCACGAAACTGGCTTCGAGATCCGCGCGATTCAGTTGTTTAGTCTATACCGCGTACCGGACAGACTAGTTGTGATGGTTACTCGGAGGCATTGCCATCGAACATGTGCTGCTGCTGGTGGAAGAGTTCTGGTCCGGTGCCCCCTACCAGCCTACCTGTTCGCTCGTTCGGTGTGTTCACCTGTCCGCGGTGTGCGGCGCGCAAAATCCGGCCGCCGCTTCTTCCCTTCTTTATTTTATTTTTTCGTGTTGTTTCAGGTGATGGCAGAGGAACGAGTTCACCACACCAGTTGGTCATTGTTTGATTACTCACTGGGGTAGATAAAATAAAGGTTGATTTTCACAAAACAAAAAAAAACAATTGCAACAGTTATGAGATTAATTAACTATTTTATTTTTTTGGTCGAATTTGACACATCACAGGCGTGATTTTTCGAAATTCAAGCAAGGAATGTTTACAGAACTTTATAGATTCGTGAAGTGGAATCAATTTTGAGTAAATTTGAAAAGTTTGACATTTGCGGCGATTGTTTTTCTATTTTTTTTTTTACCAAATTTGAAGGTGTAGAACTGGTGAATTAATTCACATCACACGCGCGATTTTTTCGAAATTCAAGCAATGGATGTTTACAGAACTTTATAGATTCGTGGAGTGGAATCAATTTTGAGTAAATTTGGAAAGTTTGACATTTACAGCGATTGTTTTTCAATTTTTTTTTTGACCAAATTCGAAACTGTACAACTGGTGAATTAATTCACATCACAGGCGCGATTTTTCGAAATTCAAGCAATGGATGTTTACAGAACTTTATAGATTCTTGAAGTGGAATCAATTTTGAGTAAATTTGAAAAGTTTGACATTTGCGGCGATTGTTATTCTATTTTTTTTTTACCAAATTTGAAGGTGTACAACTGGTGAATTAATTCACATCACACGCGCGATTTTTTCGAAATTCAAGCAATGGATGTTTACAGAACTTTATAGATTCGTGAAGTGGAATCAATTTTGAGTAAATTTGAAAAGTTTGACATTTGCAGCGATTGTTTTTCTATTTTTTTTTTTGACCAAATTTGAAGCTGTACAACTAGTGAATTAATTCACATCACACGCGTGATTTTTTAAAATTCAAGCAATGGATGTTTACAGAACTTTATAGATTCGCGAAATGGAATCAATTTTGAGTAAATTTGGAAAGTTTGACATTTGCAGCGATTGTTTTTCTATTTTTTTTTTGACCAAATTTGAAGCTGTACAACTGGTGAATTAATTTACATCACAGGCGTGATTTTTTCGAAATTCAAGCAATGGATGTTTACAGAACTTTATAGATTCGTGAAGTGGAATCAATTTTGAGTAAATTTGAAAAGTTTGACATTTGCAGCGATTGTTTTTCTATTTTTTTTTTTGACCAAATTTGAAGCTGTACAACTAGTGAATTAATTCACATCACACGCGTGATTTTTTTAAATTCAAGCAATGGATGTTTACAGAACTTTATAGATTCGCGAAATGGAATCAATTTTGAGTAAATTTGGAAAGTTTGACATTTGCAGCGATTGTTTTTCTATTTTTTTTTTGACCAAATTCAAAGCTGTACAACTGGTGAATTAATTTACATCACAGGCGTGATTTTTTCGAAATTCAAGCAATGGATGTTTACAGAACTTTATAGATTCGTGAAGTGGAATCAATTTTGAGTAAATTTGAAAAGTTTGACATTTTCGGCGATTGTTATTCTATTTTTTTTTTGACCAAATTTGAAGGTGTACAACTGGTGAATTAATACACATCACACGCGTGATTTTTCGAAATTCAAGCAATGGATGTGTACAGAACTTTATAGATTCGTGAAGTGGAATCAATTTTGAGTAAATTTGAAAAGTTTGACATTTGCGGCGATTGTTATTCTATTTTTTTTTTGACCAAATTTGAAGATGTACATCAGGTGAATTCATTCACATCACAAGCGCGATTTTTTCGAAATTCAAGCAATGGATGTTTACAGAACTTTACAGATTCGTGAAGTGGAATCAATTTTGAGTAAATTTGAAAAGTTTGACATTTGCAGCGATTGTTTTTCTATTTTTTTTTTTGACCAAATTTGAAGCTGTACAACTAGTGAATTAATTCACATCACACGCGTGATTTTTTAAAATTCAAGCAATGGATGTTTACAGAACTTTATAGATTCGCGAAATGGAATCAATTTTGAGTAAATTTGGAAAGTTTGACATTTGCAGCGATTGTTTTTCTATTTTTTTTTTGACCAAATTTGAAGCTGTACAACTGGTGAATTAATTTACATCACAGGCGTGATTTTTTCGAAATTCAAGCAATGGATGTTTACAGAACTTTATAGATTCGTGAAGTGGAATCAATTTTGAGTAAATTTGAAAAGTTTGACATTTGCAGCGATTGTTTTTCTATTTTTTTTTTTGACCAAATTTGAAGCTGTACAACTAGTGAATTAATTCACATCACACGCGTGATTTTTTTAAATTCAAGCAATGGATGTTTACAGAACTTTATAGATTCGCGAAATGGAATCAATTTTGAGTAAATTTGGAAAGTTTGACATTTGCAGCGATTGTTTTTCTATTTTTTTTTTGACCAAATTCAAAGCTGTACAACTGGTGAATTAATTTACATCACAGGCGTGATTTTTTCGAAATTCAAGCAATGGATGTTTACAGAACTTTATAGATTCGTGAAGTGGAATCAATTTTGAGTAAATTTGAAAAGTTTGACATTTTCGGCGATTGTTATTCTATTTTTTTTTTGACCAAATTTGAAGGTGTACAACTGGTGAATTAATACACATCACACGCGTGATTTTTCGAAATTCAAGCAATGGATGTGTACAGAACTTTATAGATTCGTGAAGTGGAATCAATTTTGAGTAAATTTGAAAAGTTTGACATTTGCGGCGATTGTTATTCTATTTTTTTTTTGACCAAATTTGAAGATGTACATCAGGTGAATTCATTCACATCACAAGCGCGATTTTTTCGAAATTCAAGCAATGGATGTTTACAGAACTTTACAGATTCGTGAAGTGGAATCAATTTTGAGTAAATTTGAAAAGTTTGACATTTGCAGCGATTGTTTTTCTATTTTTTTTTTTGACCAAATTTGAAGCTGTACAACTAGTGAATTAATTCACATCACACGCGTGATTTTTTTAAATTCAAGCAATGGATGTTTACAGAACTTTATAGATTCGCGAAATGGAATCAATTTTGAGTAAATTTGAAAAGTTTGACATTTGCGGCGATTGTTATTCTATTTTTTTTTTTACCAAATTTGAAGGTGTACAACTGGTGAATTAATACACATCACACGCGTGATTTTTCGAAATTCAAGCAATGGATGTTTACAGAACTTTACAGATTCGTGAAGTGGAATCAATTTTGAGTAAATTTGAAAAGTTTGACATTTGCGGCGATTGTTATTCTATTTTTTTTTTTACCAAATTTGAAGGTGTACAACTGGTGAATTAATTCACATCACACGAGTGATTTTTTCGAAATTCAAGCAATGGATGTTTACAGAACTTTACAGATTCGTGAAGTGGAATCAATTTTGAGTAAATTTGAAAAGTTTGACATTTGCAGCGATTGTTTTTCTATTTTTTTTTTTGACCAAATTTGAAGCTGTACAACTAGTGAATTAATTCACATCACACGCGTGATTTTTTAAAATTCAAGCAATGGATGTTTACAGAACTTTATAGATTCGCGAAATGGAATCAATTTTGAGTAAATTTGGAAAGTTTGACATTTGCAGCGATTGTTTTTCTATTTTTTTTTTGACCAAATTCAAAGCTGTACAACTGGTGAATTAATTTACATCACAGGCGTGATTTTTTCGAAATTCAAGCAATGGATGTTTACAGAACTTTATAGATTCGTGAAGTGGAATCAATTTTGAGTAAATTTGAAAAGTTTGACATTTTCGGCGATTGTTATTCTATTTTTTTTTTGACCAAATTTGAAGGTGTACAACTGGTGAATTAATACACATCACACGCGTGATTTTTCGAAATTCAAGCAATGGATGTGTACAGAACTTTATAGATTCGTGAAGTGGAATCAATTTTGAGTAAATTTGAAAAGTTTGACATTTGCGGCGATTGTTATTCTATTTTTTTTTTGACCAAATTTGAAGATGTACATCAGGTGAATTCATTCACATCACAAGCGCGATTTTTTCGAAATTCAAGCAATGGATGTTTACAGAACTTTACAGATTCGTGAAGTGGAATCAATTTTGAGTAAATTTGAAAAGTTTGACATTTGCAGCGATTGTTTTTCTATTTTTTTTTTTGACCAAATTTGAAGCTGTACAACTAGTGAATTAATTCACATCACACGCGTGATTTTTTAAAATTCAAGCAATGGATGTTTACAGAACTTTATAGATTCGCGAAATGGAATCAATTTTGAGTAAATTTGAAAAGTTTGACATTTGCGGCGATTGTTATTCTATTTTTTTTTTTACCAAATTTGAAGGTGTACAACTGGTGAATTAATACACATCACACGCGTGATTTTTCGAAATTCAAGCAATGGATGTTTACAGAACTTTACAGATTCGTGAAGTGGAATCAATTTTGAGTAAATTTGAAAAGTTTGACATTTGCAGCGATTGTTTTTCTATTTTTTTTTTTGACCAAATTTGAAGCTGTACAACTAGTGAATTAATTCACATCACACGCGTGATTTTTTAAAATTCAAGCAATGGATGTTTACAGAACTTTATAGATTCGCGAAATGGAATCAATTTTGAGTAAATTTGGAAAGTTTGACATTTGCAGCGATTGTTTTTCTATTTTTTTTTTGACCAAATTTGAAGGTGTACAACTGGTGAATTAATACACATCACACGCGTGATTTTTCGAAATTCAAGCAATGGATGTTTACAGAACTTTACAGATTCGTGAAGTGGAATCAATTTTGAGTAAATTTGAAAAGTTTGACATTTGCGGCGATTGTTATTCTATTTTTTTTTTTACCAAATTTGAAGGTGTACAACTGGTGAATTAATTCACATCACACGAGTGATTTTTTCGAAATTCAAGCAATGGATGTTTACAGAACTTTACAGATTCGTGAAGTGGAATCAATTTTGAGTAAATTTGAAAAGTTTGACATTTGCAGCGATTGTTTTTCTATTTTTTTTTTTGACCAAATTTGAAGCTGTACAACTAGTGAATTAATTCACATCACACGCGTGATTTTTTAAAATTCAAGCAATGGATGTTTACAGAACTTTATAGATTCGCGAAATGGAATCAATTTTGAGTAAATTTGGAAAGTTTGACATTTGCAGCGATTGTTTTTCTATTTTTTTTTTGACCAAATTTGAAGGTGTACAACTGGTGAATTAATTTACATCACAGGCGTGATTTTTTCGAAATTCAAGCAATGGATGTTTACAGAACTTTATAGATTCGTGAAGTGGAATCAATTTTGAGTAAATTTGAAAAGTTTGACATTTTCGGCGATTGTTATTCTATTTTTTTTTTGACCAAATTTGAAGGTGTACAACTGGTGAATTAATTCACATCACACGCGTGATTTTTTAAAATTCAAGCAATGGATGTTTACAGAACTTTATAGATTCGCGAAATGGAATCAATTTTGAGTAAATTTGGAAAGTTTGACATTTGCAGCGATTGTTTTTCTATTTTTTTTTTGACCAAATTTGAAGGTGGACAACTGGTGAATTAATTTACATCACAGGCGTGATTTTTTCGAAATTCAAGCAATGGATGTTTACAGAACTTTATAGATTCGTGAAGTGGAATCAATTTTGAGTAAATTTGAAAAGTTTGACATTTTCGGCGATTGTTATTCTATTTTTTTTTTGACCAAATTTGAAGGTGTACAACTGGTGAATTAATACACATCACACGCGTGATTTTTCGAAATTCAAGCAATGGATGTGTACAGAACTTTATAGATTCGTGAAGTGGAATCAATTTTGAGTAAATTTGAAAAGTTTGACATTTGCGGCGATTGTTATTCTATTTTTTTTTTGACCAAATTTGAAGATGTACATCAGGTGAATTCATTCACATCACAAGCGCGATTTTTTCGAAATTCAAGCAATGGATGTTTACAGAACTTTACAGATTCGTGAAGTGGAATCAATTTTGAGTAAATTTGAAAAGTTTGACATTTGCGGCGATTGTTATTCTATTTTTTTTTTTACCAAATTTGAAGGTGTACAACTGGTGAATTAATACACATCACACGCGTGATTTTTCGAAATTCAAGCAATGGATGTTTACAGAACTTTACAGATTCGTGAAGTGGAATCAATTTTGAGTAAATTTGAAAAGTTTGACATTTGCGGCGATTGTTATTCTATTTTTTTTTTTACCAAATTTGAAGGTGTACAACTGGTGAATTAATTCACATCACACGAGTGATTTTTTCGAAATTCAAGCAATGGATGTTTACAGAACTTTACAGATTCGTGAAGTGGAATCAATTTTGAGTAAATTTGAAAAGTTTGACATTTGCAGCGATTGTTTTTCTATTTTTTTTTTTGACCAAATTTGAAGCTGTACAACTAGTGAATTAATTCACATCACACGCGTGATTTTTTAAAATTCAAGCAATGGATGTTTACAGAACTTTATAGATTCGCGAAATGGAATCAATTTTGAGTAAATTTGGAAAGTTTGACATTTGCAGCGATTGTTTTTCTATTTTTTTTTTGACCAAATTTGAAGGTGTACAACTGGTGAATTAATTTACATCACAGGCGTGATTTTTTCGAAATTCAAGCAATGGATGTTTACAGAACTTTATAGATTCGTGAAGTGGAATCAATTTTGAGTAAATTTGAAAAGTTTGACATTTTCGGCGATTGTTATTCTATTTTTTTTTTGACCAAATTTGAAGGTGTACAACTGGTGAATTAATTCACATCACACGAGTGATTTTTCGAAATTCAAGCAATGGATGTGTACAGAACTTTATAGATTCGTGAAGTGGAATCAATTTTGAGTAAATTTGAAAAGTTTGACATTTGCGGCGATTGTTATTCTATTTTTTTTTTGACCAAATTTGAAGGTGTACAACTGGTGAATTAATTCACATCACACGAGTGATTTTTCGAAATTCAAGCAATGGATGTGTACAGAACTTTATAGATTCGTGAAGTGGAATCAATTTTGAGTAAATTTGAAAAGTTTGACATTTGCGGCGATTGTTATTCTATTTTTTTTTTGACCAAATTTGAAGGTGTACAACTGGTGAATTCATTCACATCACACGCGTGATTTTTCGAAATTCAAGCAATGGATGTGTACAGAACTTTATAGATTCGTGAAGTGGAATCAATTTTGAGTAAATTTGAAAAGTTTGACATTTGCAGCGATTGTTTTTCTATTTTTTTTTTGACCAAATTTGAAGCTGTACAACTGGTGAATTAATTCACAGAACTTTATTCACATCACACGCGTGATTTTTCAAAATTCCAGCAATGGATGTTTACAGAACTTTATAGATTCGTGAAGTGGAATCAATTTTGAGTAAATTTGAAAAGTTTGACATTTGCAGCGATTGTTTTTCTATTTTTTTTTGACCAAATTTGAAGGTGTACAACTGGTGAATTAATTCACATCACACGCGTGATTTTTTCGAAATTCAAGCAATGGATGTTTACAGAACTTCATAGATTCGTGAAGTGGAATCAATTTTGAGTAAATTTGAAAAGTTTGACATTTGCGGCGATTGTTTTTCTATTTTTTTTTTTACCAAATTTGAAGGTGTAGAACTGGTGAATTAATTCACATCACACGCGCGATTTTTTCGAAATTCAAGCAATGGATGTTTACAGAACTTTATAGATTCGTGAAGTGAAACCAATTTTGAGTAAATTTGGAAAGTTTGACATTTGCAGCGATTGTTTTTCTATTTTTTTTTTGACCAAATTTGAAGCTGTACAACTGGTGAATTAATTCACATCACACGCGTGATTTTTCAAAATTCCAGCAATGGATGTTTACAGAACTTTATAGATTCGTGAAGTGGAATCAATTTTGAGTAAATTTGAAAAGTTTGACATTTGCAGCGATTGTTTTTCTATTTTTTTTTGACCAAATTTGAAGCTGTACAACTGGTGAATTAATTCACATCACACGCGTGATTTTTCGAAATTCAAGCAATGGATGTTTACAGAACTTTATAGATTCGTGAAGTGGAATCAATTTTGAGTAAATTTGAAAAGTTTGACGTTTGCGGCGATTGTTTTTCTATTTTTTTTTTTGACCAAATTTGAAGGTGTACAACTGGTGAATTAATTCACATCACACGCGTGATTTTTTCGAAATTCAAGAAAAGGATGTTTACAGAACTTTATAGATTCGTGAAGTGGAATCAATTTTGAGTACATTTTGAAAGTTTGACGTTTGCAGCGATTGTTTTTTAATTTTTTTTTTGACCAAATTCAAAGCTGTACAACTGGTGAATTAATTCACATCACAGGCGTGATTTTTTCGAAATTCAAGCAATGGATGTTTACAGAACATTTTAGATTCGTGAAGTGGAATCAATTTTGAGTACATTTTGAAAGTTTGACGTTTGCAGCGATTGTTTTTCTATTTTTTTTTTTGAACAAATTTGAAGGTGTAAACTGGTGAATTAATTCACATCACAGGCGTTGTATGCTAAGTGGCTCTACCTTCAAAATGGTCCACGAGCCGCCACTGGCTTACCCAAAAAAATAGTACAAAATCAGTCCACTAGAGAACCTCAAAATCGATAGTCAGTTGTAAACAAATCACCATTTTAATTATGGATAATAAAATTGTTAAATTTAAGGCAGGCGCGGATAATTTTACGGCTTTTAATAATGGCTGCCATAAACCCAAACATAACATTTATGAAATTTTCTAAAAAAAAAAAAAGAGTTTCTAAAATGTCGCAATATGTTAATATCAATTATCCATCTCCTCATTTCCCGAAACCTCCAAACCTTTTTCCGATCGAATGTCACCGAAGTCAACGAAGAAAGTTACCGATTTTTACATAAATTTGAATTTTTCACGGACACGAGGCGGTGAAAGCTAATGATGGGACGACGGTGATGACCCACAGATGTAGTAATTGTAAACGAAAACGCTTTAACATTATTTATTAACTACAAAAACGGATTTGATGATCAATTGATTAATTTTATATCATCCTTAGTGGCTGAATGCCAAAAAAAATTGATTAACCATTTTAAGCAAAAATTGAAGTAATCAGCAGTTTCCATCCAAAATAATAATTTAGGGAATGTAATTACTGTTCCGAGAATCACTAGTTGGGATGATACAACTAGTTTGTAGATGCAACTTTTTTTCAATCCTCCGCAAAACGTGTTTCGTAAATGGGAAAAGGCTGCTCGGGGGGTAATAATTTAAGAGTCATAGGTAGAGCGAATTGCCGGCGAGCAAAAATGAAGAAATTCGAAAAAAAAAAAATCATGAAATAGTGCGCCGGCGAGAGAAAATGGAATTAAATAACAGATTTTTGCGTCACGTCCTGTTGAAACCAGTTTTTCTCGCGCGATTCTTTATTTCGTTGTGTTTGCTTTAGATCATCGTATGAAGAATTCGTAAACTCGATATAACTTTCTTCGAAAAAAAAATGTGTGTGGTACGTCGGTTATGGCCTTTACGCGTTTCGATAAACAATCAATAAATAAAATCACTTCCCACGCAATCTTCGGATTTGGTGAGACGCATCGGTTTCGCAATCCGCATTTTAGGTGCGTCCGCTGTAAATTTACGGCCGTATGCGCCGCATAAAGTTAGCAATAAATGCAAATGAAGAAAAGTGATGTGAAGTGTACGATAATAAAAGCGGAGCGTTGCAATTGTGCATTCCTTGTTGTTCCATTGTTGGTTATAGAAATATTTATGATGGAAGTTTTTCTTGTAAAAACAACAAATTATTTCTTTGAAGCAACAATTTTCCTAGCAATTTAAAGAATGTGTTTATGCATTATCGTCTTTGCAAGACTTAAATTGTAAAAGACGAAAGTATCGTCCTTTTCTATTGTCAGGAATTAGAACCTCTTCATCAGATTGAAATTGTAGAACATGAAAACTTTGCAAGACTCAAATTGAAGAAGACAGAAGTGTTGTACTTTTCTATTGCCAAAGATTAGATACCCTTCGTCAGATTCAAACTGTAGAAGATGAAAACGTTGCAAGACTCAAATTGTAGAAGACGAAAGTATCGTCCTTTTTTATTGCCAAGAATTAGATCCTCTTCATCAGATTGAAATTGTAGAAGACGAAAACTTCGCAAGACTCAAATTATAGAAGACGAAAGTATCGAACTTTAAAACTTTTCTATTGCCAAGAATTAGATACCCTTCGTCAGATGGTAATTCTATTTATCCACACTCGAGTAAAACTCAGATTGAATTTATTGGGAAATAATTGGATTACTCGCAATTTTACACTTTCATCGACGATCTGGACGTGAAAGCCGAAAACGAGGCTGAGAATCGCCGGTTACCGGAACGGCCTTATGTCAACCAGTTGCGCATTGTCTTACGTTGGTTACGTAGCGTGGATGGATGGGTGGTGAATGGTAAAAGAAAAACGGCAGGAGAGGCGGCGGCGCGGCAGGAATTCAAAACTTCTGGAACGGGTTTTTCGTATCTGTGTCAGAGAGAAACGCAGACTGCGTGGCCCAAGAATCCGCCGGCGAAACTTCTTTCGTTTTTACGCGATGCCGACGACCGATCGGGTCGGTCGTAACACTTTTGAGCAGAACTGGACCCACGAAGTGAAGAAGAAGGAGGAGGAAGAAAAAAAAAAACAAAATTAAAAACGTGCATCACTTTTGTCCAATCTCGGAGCGGTACTTTCACACGTAACTTTTCTCGTACCATATATCGTAGTTGGCTTCAGGAAATAATGATATACAGTTTAAAAAAAAAAATCAAAGTCCATCTGACTGAAAGAAAAGCCTCTTTTTTCATTGAAAAACCAAAATCTTGATGGAAATGGGCGAATAAAGCTAAGCGCACACTTGTCGGAAGCGGACGGACGGCACGCATCGGATAAAATTGCTTAACACAGTTCTAAACGAGTCAACGCACATTTATACCGAGCAATTTTACCCGATCCGCTTCCGACAAGTGTGCGCTTAGCTTTAGAGTTTCACACTCGGCCGATTCAATTTAAGCCTTAAACGAGAACGAGGATTTTCCGCGATTACGTTTTTAATTTACGTTAACGCCGCGAGAATACGCGCGTTTTCCCTTTGTTTCCTCGTCATCGGAAGAATTGTTTCCCGCGAAACGAAGCGAGTAATCGTCGTTTAAGGGGAACGGCCAACTTGTTGCTTTAATTATTGCCGGCAATTAACGACAGACTTCCCATTGGCATTAGCGGAGAGGATGCTTAGAAGCAGAAGAAAAAAAAAATAACAAAATGGAAAGAAATGCATTTAGAGTTGTGTCGTTAACATTTTTGAATAATGAGGTAGGGAAAATTGCCGGCTTCCTGGAACCCGCCGAACGATTAATTCTCTCCTAGATAATCGACGGTTTACGAACAAAGTGTTTTAGTAGTGCATTGTTTAATGAGAATTTGAAAGCATTTTTTGAATATCTTCAACCGTTCACAAGATATTCACCGATATCTCAAAAAAAAACAAATGAACCCAAAACTATTCTCTTTAGAATTAGCATCTCGACAAGTCGGAGAATACGAATTTGAATTCATTTTTTGATTATCTTCAACCGTTCACATGATATTCGCCTATATATCAAAAAACAAATAAAACACTATACTGTTTTCTTATCCAGTTAGCATCTAGACAAAGCGGAGAATGAGAATTTGAAATAATTTTTTTAATATCTTCAACCGTTCACGAGATATTCACCTATATGTCAAGAAACAATTGAAACCCAAAACTATTTTCTTGTCGAATTAACATCTCGATAAGCCGGAGAATACGAATTTGAAATCATTTTTTAAATATCTTCAACCGTTCACAAGATATTCACCTATATGTCAAAAAAACAAATGAAACCCAAAACTATTTTCTTTGGAATTAGCATCTCGCCCAGTCGGAGAATACGAATTTGAAATCATTTTTCAAATATCTTCAACCGCTCACGAGAAATTCACCTATATGTCAAAAAACAAATGAAAACAAATACTATTTTCTCATTGAATTGGCATCACGATAAGCCGGAAAATACGAATTTGAAACCATTTTTTAAATATCTTCAACTATTCACGAGATATTCACCTATATGCCAAAAACAAATGAAACCCAATATGGGTTTCTTGTCGAATTAGAATCTTCATAAGCCAAAGAATACGAATTAAAAATATTTTTTTAACTATCTTCAACCATTCACGAGATATTCACCTATATGTCAAATAACAAATGAAACCCAATAGCGTTTTTTTGCTAGCTAACATCTAGGCAAGCCTGAAAATAAGAATTTAAAATCATATTTCTATTATCTTTAAACGTTCACGAGATATTCACCGATATGTCAAAAAACAAATGAAACCCAAAACTATTTTCTTTAGAATTAGCATCTCGCCCAGTCGGAGAATACGAATTTGAAATCATTTTTCAAATATCTTCAACCGTTCACGAGATGTTCACCTATATGTCAAAAAACAAATGAAAACAAATACTGTTTTCTCAATGAATTAGCATCAGGACAAGTCGGAGAATAGGAATTTGAAACCATTTTTTAAATATCTTCAACTATTCACGAGATATTCACCTATATGTCAAATAACAAATGAAAACAAATACTATTTTCTCAATGAATTAGCATCACGACAAGCCGTAGAATACGAATTAAAAATCATTTTTTAAATATCTTCAACCATTCACGAGATATTCACCTATATGTCAAAAAACAAATGAAAACAAATACTATTTTCTCAATGAATTAGCATAACGACAAGCCGTAGAATACGAATTAAAAATCATTTTTTAAATATCTTCAACCATTCACGAGATATTCACCTATATGCCAAAAAACAAATGATATCCAATACTGTTTTCTTGTCGATTTGGCATCTATATAAGCACGAGAGCAAGAATTTTAAATATTTTTTTAAATATCTTCAACCGTTCACGAGATATTCACCTATATGCCAAAAACAAATGAAACCCAATATGGTTTTCTTGTCCAATTAGAATCTTCATAGGCCAAAGAATACGAATTAAAAATCATTTTTTAAATATCTTCAACCATTCACGAGATATTCACCTATATGTCAAATAACAAATGAAACCCAATACCGTTTTTTTGCTAGCTAACATCTAGGTAAGCCGGAAAATAAGAATTTGAAATAATTTTTTCTATTATCTTTAACCGTTCACGAGATATTCTCCTATATGTCAAAAAACAATTGAAAACAAATACTATTTTCTCATTAAATTGGCATCACGACAGGCCGGAGAATACGAATTCAAAATCATTTTTTAAATATCTTCAACCATTCACGAGATATTCACCTATATGCCAAAAAACAAATGATATCCAATACTGTTTTATTGTCGATTTGGCATCTTAATAAGCACGAGAACAAGAATTTAAAATCATTTTTTAAATATATTCAACCGTTCACGAGATATTTACCTATATGCCAAAAACAAATGAAACTTACTATGGGTTTCTTGTCGAATTAGAATGTTCATAAGCCAAAGAATACGAATTAGAAATAATTGTTTTAATATCTTCAACCATTCACGAGATATTCACCTATATGTCAAATAACAAATGAAACCCAATACCGTTTTTTTCTTAGCTAACATCTAGGCAAGTTGTTAAATAAGAATTTGAAATCATTTTTCTATTATCTTTAACCGTTCACGAGATATTCACCTATATGTCAAAAAACAAATGAAACTCAAAACTGTTTTCTTGTCTAATTAGCATCTCCACAAGTCGGAGAATACGAAATTGAAATAATTTTTTTAATATCTTCAACTGCTCATGAGATATTCACCTATATGCCAAAAACAAATGAAACCCGAAACTGTTTTCTCGTTGAATTGGCATCTCGGTAAGCTGAAGAATACGATTTTGAAATCATTTTTTGATTATCTTCAACGGTTTGCGAGATATTCACCTATATGCCAAAAAACAAATGAAATCTAAAACTGTTTTCTTGTCTCGTTAACATCTCGACAAGGCAGAGAATACGAATTTGAAATCATTTTTTTAATATCTACAACCGTTCACGAGATATTCACCTATATGCCAAAAACAAATGAAACCCAAAACCGTTTTCTCGTTGAATTGGCGTCTCAGCAAGCCGGAGAATACGAATTTGAAATCGTTTCTTGATTATCTTCGGCCGTTGCTGTTTTAAATTTCCTTTTATATCGACGGAGAAGAGGTTTTGCACAATTTGCACTTTAATGAACTTCCTCGTCCCGTAAACACTCATCCTGAATCAGATAAGGTGTTCGGTTACTTTCAAAAATTATCCGCGGGAAAAAGATGCAGAGGAGGTGAATCGAATTAAGCGCATTCTTTCATTAAGCTCACGACTCTCTCGATAACAAATGACAGACGGCGGCGACCATTGAATCATGTATCAATTTACGACGGACAATCCGATACATCGATGCGTTTTACTTTCTTTAGAATGTCCACTTCTTTTTTAAGGAAGGATGTTTGACGGAATAGATGGTCGTTTTACCGATTCGGTTATTTTGCCGTTTTCTATGGTGGCGCATATATTTCAATATGTTCACACGATACTGCCGTCGACCGTATACGGAATCGTGTGAACACGCACATTAAAATATATGCGCCACTATATCGGTAAAACGGCCGATTCGGTGCCGTGTGAACGGGCCGTAACGTTGACTTAATATTGTTGAAAATCAATTTTTATAATGAATGGGACAAACACTGAAAAACCATGGACACGAAAGATAACTTTTCGTTAATAAAAGCCGCCCGAGCGTGGGACTCGAACCCACGACCCCTCGCACCGAAAGCGGGAGCCAAACCGTTCCGCCACAGTGCACGCAATGTCTACTGTCAAAGTTCATAATTAGATTACAAAAGTTACTCAAATTGATATCGTTATAGAATTCCTATTGTTTATAATAAATTTGCTGCGTTGCCAATTCTCTTTTGACATCTGGTCAGCTCACGTACTAATTGCTGCTTTTTAGATTAGATTTTGTGAAAGGTATCGATTTGTGGTTAATTATTTGTGGATGGGTGATTTCCTATTTTCGGAGGATGCTATTGCGGTCATTGAGTTCATTCAAAATTTAATATTAATAATAATAATACATTTATTTTCCATAAAAAAAGAGAAATAAAATACATTATAAGAGTGCTTTGGACATGTCTATCTACATCTACATCTATTGTTATTTTTAAGACGACAATTTCCCATTGCGTAGATTATCCAATATGAGTGTTGTAACATTGAAGAAACGAAGAAATTGCGTGCAAATTACACGCAACATTTTTTCCGCGCTTAATGGCGTTCATTAAAGATAATGAATGGCAATGTAAATTTCCCTCGGAGCTCCTTCTGGCATTTCTAAACCACCGACCATTTCGCAACGCCATCACACATCCAGCGTATGAATATTTGCATGGTTCCACGTAAACAATTAATCATCTGCGCCGAAGAATTTGCAGAAGGTAAATCAATGGCCTTTGGAATGTGGGCATCATGTGTGTGCACAGGAAGTTTTTTCTCTGCCGAGAAAAGTTTAAACACGTTGTGTAACTGGCGTCGTACCTATATGTCATAAACGTGATTAGAATTGCGGTTTGTTCCGTAATTAATTCCATTTTCTTCGGTGCATGGGTGTGGTCGCGACGCGATGCCCACGTTTGTTTTTAGGAAACATTTGCATGTGCGAGATGACGTTAAAGGATAACAAAGATTGGTTCCCTGCAAATGTTTCTAAAATTATCTTTAATGCTAAAGAATGTATGATTATGCTGCAGTTTAAAAATTTTAGAAATTTTTTTCCAGATTGCCGAGATGCTAACAGTTTTGGGTTTTATTTCTTTTTGGCATATAGGTGAATATCTCGTAAACCGTTGAAGATAATCAAAAAATGATTTCAACTTTGTATTCTCCGGCTTGTAGAGATGCCAATTCAAAGAGAAAATAGTAGGGTTTCAATTGTTTTTAGCATATAGGTGAATATCTCGTGAACGGTTGTAGATATTGAAAAAAATATTTCAGATTCGTGTTCTCGGGCTTGAAGAGATGCCAATTCAACGAAAAAACACTTTCGGGTTTCATTTGTTTTTTGGCATATAGGTGAATGTCTCGTAAACCGTTGAAGATAATTAAAAAAATATTTCAAAATTGGTATTCTCCGGCTTGTAGAGATGCCAATTCAACGAGAAAATAGTATAGGGTTTCATTTGTTTTTAGCATACAGGTTAATATCTGGTGAACGGTTGTAGATATTTTAAAAATGATTTCAAATTCGTGTTCTCCGGCTTGTCGAGATGCTAATTAGACAAGAAAACAGTTTTGGGTTTCATTTGTTTTTTGGCACATAGGTGAATATCTCGTAAACCGTTGAAGATAATAAAAAAATGATTTCAAATTGGTATTCTCCGGCTTGTATAGATGCCAATTCATCGAGAAAATAGTATTGGGTTTCATTTGTTTTTAGCATATAGGTGAATATCTCGCGAACGGTTGTAGATATTTAAAAAAATATTTGAAATTCGTTTCTCCGAATTGTAGAAATGCCAATTCAACGAGAAAACAGTATTGGGTTTCATTTGTTTTTTGGCATTTAGGTGAATATCTCGTAAACCGTTGCAGATAATAAAAAAATGATTTAAAATTCGTATTCTCCGACTTGTAGAGATGCCAATTCAACGAAAAAATAGAACAGAGTTTAATTTGTTTTTAGTATATAGGTGAATATCTCGTGAACGGTTGTAGATATGTAAAAAATATTTCAAATTCGTGTTCTCCAGCTTGTATAGATGCTAATTAGACAAGAAAATAGTTTAGGGTTTCATTTGTTTTTTGGCATATAGGTGAATATCTCGTGAACCGTTGAAGATAATCAAAAAATGATTTCAAATTGGTATTTTCCGGCTTGTATAGATGCCAATTCATCGAGAAAATAGTATATGGTTTCATTTGTTTTTAGCATATATGTGAATATCTCGTGAACGGTTGTAGATATTTTAAAAATGATTTTAAATTCGTGTTCTCCAGCTTATATAGATGCTAATTCAATGAGAAAACAGTCTTGGGTATCATTTGTTTTTTGGCATATAGGTGAATATCTCGTAAACCGTTGAAGATAATCAAAAAATGATTATAAATTTGCATTCTCCGGCTTGCAGAGATGACAATTCAACGAGAAAATAGTATAGGGTTTCACTTGTTTTTAGCATATAGGTGTATATCTCGTGAACGGTTGTAGATATTTAAAATATAATTTCAAATTCGTGTTCTCCGGCTTATAGAGATGCCAATTCAACGAGAAAATGGTATAGGGTTTCATTTGTTTTTTGGCATATAGGTGAATATCTCATGAACAGTTGAAGATATTAAAAAAATGATTTCCAATTCGTGTTTTCCGGCTTGTCGTGATTCTAATTCAAAAATAAAATAGTATTTGTTTTCGTTTGTTTTTTGATATATACGTGAATATCTCGTGAATGGTTGAAGATATTTAAAAATTAATTTCAAATTCGTATTCTCCAGCTTGTAGAGATGCCAATTCGACAAGAGAACAGTTTTGGGTTTCATTTGTTTTTTGGCATATAGGTGAATATCTCGTAAACAGTTGAAAATAATAAAAAAATGATTTCAAATTCGTATTCTCTGGCTTGTAGAGATGCCAATTCAATGAGAAAATAGTATTTGGTTTCATTTGTTTTTTGGCATATAGGTGAATATCTCGTAAACCGTTGGAGATAATAAAAACATGATTTCAAATTCGCATTCTCCGGCTTATAGAGATGCTAATTCATTGAGAAAACAGTATAGGGTTTCATTTGTTTTTAGCATATAGGTGAATATATCGTGAACGGTTGTAGATATTTACAAAATTATTTCAAATTCGTATTCTCCGGCCTGTCAAGATGCTAAGTAGACAAGAAAACAGTTTTGGGTTTTATTTGTTTTTGGGCATATAGGTCAATATCTGGTAAACAGTTGAAGATACTTAAAAAATGATTTCAAATTCGTATTTTCTGGCTTGTAGAGATGCCAATTCAACGAGAAAATAGCATAGGGTTTCATTTGTTTTTAGCATATAGGTGAATAACTTGTGAACAGTTAAAGATATTTAAAAAATGATTTCAAATTCGTATTCTCCGGCTTGTCGAGATGCTAATTAGATAAGAAGACAGTATTGGGTTTCATTTGTTTTTTGGCATGTAGGTGAATATCTCGTAAACAGTTGAAGATAATAAAAAAATGATTTCAAATTCGTATTTTCTGGCTTGTAGAGATGCCAATTCAACGAGAAAATAGTATAGGGTTTCATTTGTTTTTTGGCATATAAGTGAATATCTCGTAAACCGTTGAAGATAATCAAAAAATGATTTCAAATTCGCATTCTCCGGCTTGTAGAGATGACAATTCAACGAGAAAATAGTATAGGGTTTCACTTGTTTTTAGCATATAGGTGTATATCTCGTGAACGGTTGTAGATATTTAAAATGTGATTTCAAATTCGTGTTCTCCAGCTTGTATAGATGCTAATTCGATGAGAAAACAGTATTGCGTTTCATTTGTTTTTTGGCATATAGGTGAATATCTCATGAACAGTTGAAGATATTAAAAAAATTATTTCAAATTCGGCTGCAGTTTCAAAATTTTAGAAGATTATCGATTTTTCAGACAAAAAAAAATGCAAAAAAGTTGGCAAGTCACCATGAACTAGATTTCTCGAAAAAAGTTTAAATAATTAATCAACCGAAATATCTATTTCATTATTATTATTATTTATTTATATATATACGAAGGTATTTTCACATTCCAATTAAAATTAATAACAATATCGAACGTATCCACAAAATTCCATTTCGGTAATTACAGCCGCGACCAATTTATCGGAGGCATTTCTCCTCTGACCCAATAAAACCGCCGTAAATAAATCAAGTTCGCCACGAAATTTTCAAACGAATTCCTCATTTTCTGTACCATTTAACTCTTTAATTAATTTATTAGAAAATTAGCATACGCGATATTTGGAGTACATAAGAAAGTTTGTTGAACTTTCGGCGATGGCGGCGAAAATGGTTTTAGAAAAAAAAAATGTGTACGTATATAAGCGTTTTTTTTTTTCTTCTGATGCTTCGGGCGGCTTCAGCCGAATGCTTTCCCTTCGTGGATGAGTCTCGGAATGAAAACACGTTTTAATCACGTCGAATTATTACAATTTTTATAAGTGAAAGATCAAATAAAGATGGTCTTAAAAAATTAATGTTTTCTTTATTTGCCGAGTAGAAAACAAATTTCGATTTTCTCTTGTTTACAACAATGACAGGTGACCGTTTGACAATTTCTCTTGTATTTGTCGGAGCCGATATGGTGCCAATTTCACTCCAGTTCTCAGTTTATCGCATCCAGAGAAATTACTAAACACTCCGCGCGGATTTCTTATTTTCTATTTGCGCAGGAATTTATTTTTCTCCTCGCATTCGAAGAAATTATCTATTATTAAAATCACGTGCTAATGAACGAAACAAATTTGTGTTTACATTTATGGCATCGTGTTCGGGCCGACAGTTTACTCGAAGAATTACGGATGGTAATTCGAAAAAAAAATGGTTTTGTGGCCATCGTGTTACTTTCTTCGATTATCCTGATTTATGTATAATTTGTGAATTTTTTTAAATTTATATTTTATGTACATGTTATGAAAACAAAGATCTATTTTTATTATTATTATACTTTTAAATGTATGATACATCGCCATGGAATATAAATGTACCGATGATGATGATGATTCAAGTTGTTTTACGATCAATTAATACATTCATTAAAAACGGTATTGGCTGGGGGGTAATTAGCAAATTGTGTTTACGCTTCGGTATTTAATTAGTGTGTAATGTATTATCGGTCTATTTATTGCTTTTGTGCCGTTCTTGTATCGCTCTGATCTGCAATTAATTAATTACCTTTCATTTCCTCCCAACAAATGCGATTAATGCAGATGGAGCAAGTATTTAAAGAGAAATTAATGAAATCATCTACTGCTGATGGTAATGCATGGTCATTTACTTATAAATACTTCTTGTGTAGAATACATGGCCGGTTGTAAATCGCAATGTGACAGCAACTGTCAAAATGAAATATCCGCCATTATGATTTCATGGCAAACCTTTGTTTTTAATTCAAAATAATAGTAAAGTTTTTTGCAAATATCTCGGTAAATACTCTTCGGCAGAAACCATTGAGTAAGATTCCAAATCATTCAGCTTAAAAAACTTTAAAAATAACAGATTCTGAATCAATTTATTCTTATCTTTTGCACGGCACGCGCGTTTTCCCTTGAGTATAATAAATTCACGTAAACAATTTGGGTCGCAACGAAGAGGGTCCATTTATGCAAAACTCCGATATTGCCGTATGTATTTTTTTAATTTTCGGGGCTTTGAATATTTCATTAGTTCCACGAGCGCGCGCGAGCCAATGCTTTCTACATAAATTAATGTTCGAAGAACATTATCAGTGAATAATAATAAAATTGCGGATGGTAATATTTAAATAATTCATTGAACCTTGACGGTGGTTTCGATAATCGGCGTTTCTAAAGAAATTAAATATTGAACAATCGAAAGTAAATAATTATCACTTTTTTCGTTAATTGAATTTAGTATCATTCGAAAGTATTTTCAATTATAATTTTGCGGTGATTCATCTGTAAAAAAAATTAACGAATTGAAATGCGCATGTACTGATTAAACACTCAAAGACATGCGCATTTTAACTCGGAGGCGACTGCGATTAATTTCACAGTGGTAAGTTTCTTATTATTTATTTACTGAAATTAAGAAAACTTTCTTAGTTAATATCACACTTGTTTATTTTATAGCAACAACAACTGATCGAATTTTTTTAAACTTAATTCATTAACACTTATTGAGACACTTTTACAAATGACCTCAACGGCCTTTCAGCCTTTAATATTAACAATTCAATAAATACCTCCAGTCTCATTTATTTCAATTAAAAATAATTTTGTATTCCGAGTAAACACTCTATTGTTCGAGGACACAAACCGTAGTCTTTGTTTTTTTTTTCTGAATGGATGCACTTCCGCCAGTTACGAAACACCTGCGATGTATCTCGAACTCGACGTCAAACAAAAGACCATTAGGCGTATGGTTATTCTTCATTAATATTTATATCGCGCGAGCCACAAAATTTTGTTTTAGAGTTGGCTGTGAGATAAATGAGATATGTCGCATGAGACTAGATTAGTTCAATTCAATTATTAAAAAAAAAAAGAATTAATCTCAGACATGACTGCTATGATTCTCTATCTCTCTCTCTCTCTCAGGCATGGCCAACTCTGAAACAAAATTCTGTGGCTCACAACTTAAATTTGTTTTGGGATTCGTTCAGAAAATTTAATTAAACACATTGCCGAATCGCCTTCTTCTGTAATCATGACACTATTTTTTTTTTAATAATTATTTTTTGACATCGGATAACTTCACAACGTATTGACATATTTTGCAAAAGTTTAATTTATTATTTTTTTTTTATTATTTATTTACGGGAATTTCCCTTTGCTGAAAAATGAAAAAAATTATTTTGCACGTCAAAAAAAAACACATTTACATTTTGATACCTCACTCGAAATATCCCAATTTCACCCTTAAAATACAAAATGCGAGACTATTTTGTATTTTAAGAGTGAAATGGGGATATTTCGAGTGAGGTATCAAAATGTATGTAAATGTGTTTTTTTTTTCAAATTTATTCAAAATTTATTCAACTTTACGAATTAAAAAAATATATCTACCAATATCCCTTCCTTACCACACCTAAACACACATTTGAAAAGTCTTAAAAAAATCGTCACAAACGTCAAACTTTCAAAATTTATTTAAAATTAATTCTACTTTATATTTCTATAAAATTCAATAAATATTCCTTGCTTGAGTTTCGAAATAATCACGCCTTTATGGACTCGTATTAGTTCGCAAGTTACACATTTTGGAAGTCTTAAAAAAAATGAAAAACAATCGCAGCAAATGTCAAACTTTGAAAATGTAGTCAAAACTGATTCTGCTTCGAGAATCTATAAACATCTGTAAACTTTTCTTACCTGAATGAGATTTTTTTTAGACATTTATAAGGACGCATTATTAAGAGCTATTCTGTCAAAATTTCAAGCATCTGTCAAAAAAATTGCGGATTTCACAGAGCTAATTTTGAAAAAAGTTCGTTTTTGGACATAAAAATTTGATTTCTAGCGCAACTCTAAAATTCAAATAATTCGTTATAGACATTTGTAAAGATACATTATTCAGAATTAACCTGTCAAAATTTCATGCATCTGTCAGAATAATTGTCGAAATTCCAGAGCAAATTTTGAAGAAAGTTCATTTTTGGACATCAACTCTAAAATTCAGATAATTCTTTTTAGATATTTGTAAAGATACATTATTCAGAATTAACCTGTCAAAATTTCATGCATCTGTCAGAATAATTGTAGAAATTTCAGAGCAAATTTTGCAGAAAGTTCGTTTTGGGACATCGAAATTTGATTTCTAGCGCAACTCTTAAATTCAAATAATCCTTTTTTTTTAGATATTTGTAAAGATACATTATTTAGAATTAACCTGTCAAAATTTCACGCATCTGTTAAAATAATTGTAGAAATTCAAGAGCTAATTTTGAAGAAAGTTCGTTTTTGGACATCAAAATTTGATTTCTAGCGCAACTCTAAAATTCAGATAATTCGTTTTAGATATTTGAAAATCTAGATTATTCAAAATTAACCTGTCAAAATTTCATGCATCTGTCAGAATAATTGTAGAAATTCGAAAGCAAATTTTGAAGAAAGTTCGTTTTTGGACATCATAATTTGATTTCTAGCGCAACTCTAAAATTCAGATAATTCGTTTTAGATATTTGTGAAGATACATTATTCAGAATTAACCTGTCAAAATGTCATGCATATATCAAAATAATTGTACTTCCGGTTATGCAATAAGTCTACCAAATCCACCTTCGTTTAAGATATATATTTTTTTTATCTTTTAGAAACATTAACGTCTACAAAACTGTTAGTGTGCAGATTTTATTTAAAAATTCTAGTCTAGTTTCACTGGATGCAGCCCAATATACTCTTATTTGGCAACCCATCAATTATTGATTATTAGAATTGAAATTAATTGAAAATGTATTTGTTTTTATCTTTTTTAGAGACATTAACGTTTATAAAACTATTAGACAATGTGTGGTTTTTTATTTAAAAAATTCTAGACTAGTTTCACTGGATGCAACCCAGGATACACTTATTTGTTAATATCAATTACTGATTAAATTGAATTGAAATTAATTAAAAATATTATTTTTTTAAGCCTTTTTTAGAAACATTAACGTCTATAAAACTATTAGTCAATGTGCAATTTTTATTTAAAAATTAATCTATTTTCACTATATGCAGCCTTATACACACTTATTTGTTATTATCCATTTCTTACTAATTAAATTGTATCGAAATTCATTTTTTATCTTTTCTTAAAAACACTGACGTCTATAAAACTATTTGTTAATGTGTTGTTTCTGTTTAAAAGTTCCAATGTAGTTTCTATATGCAACCTAATATACACGTATACTTGAGACAACCTCACTTGTTGCAGATGCATTAAATGAATGCAATAAATTTGCAGGGTATACACGTATCCAAACTTGATAAAAAAAAAAATAGAAAAACAATTGCTACTGCTTAAAAACTTTTCAAATACACTCAAAAACTATTCCCCTTCAATATTCTGGAAAAATCAGAAAACACCTCTTCCCTAAATTTTGAAATAATCACCCGGGAATCGAAAAGAGGGAATTTTTAAAATTGCGCGTTTCCCGGTTGATTAAAAAAATTGTAAAACAACTGCTACTGATGCCAAAATTTTCAAATACACTCAAAAACTATTCCCCTTCAATATTCTATAAAAATCAGAAAACACCCCATCCCTAGATTTTGAAATAATCACCCGGGAATTGAAAAGAGGGAATTTTTAAAATTACGCGTTTCCCAGTTGATAAAAAAAATAGAAAAACAACTGCTACCGACTCCAAATTTTTCAAATACACTCAAAAACCATTCCCCTTTAATATCTTAAAATAATCAGAAACCACCCCATCCCTAGATTTTGAAATAATCGCCCGGGAATCGAAAAGAGGGAATTTTTAAAATTACGCGTTTCCCGGTTGATAAAAAAAATAGAAAAACAATTGCTACTGATTTCAAACTTGTCAAAAACACTCAAAAACTATCCCTCTTCAATATTCTAGAAAAATCAGAAAACACCCCATCGCTAGATTTTGAAATAATCACCCGGGAATCGAAAAGAGGGAATTTTTAGAATTGCGATTTTCCCGGTTGATAAAAAAATTTAAAAAACAACTGCTACTGACTCCAAATTTTCCAAATAAACTCACAAACTATTCCTCTTCAATATTCTAGAAAAATCAGAAAACACCCCATCCCTAGATTTTTAAATAATCACCCGGGAATCGAAAAAAGGGAATTTTGAAAAGTGCGCGTTTTCTGGTTGATTAAAAAATTGAAAAACAACTGCTACCGACTCCAAACTTTTCAAAAACACTCAAAAACTATTCCCCTTCAATATTCTAGAAGAATCAGAAAACACGCCATCCCTAGATTTTGAAATAATCACGAGTGAAACGAAAAGAGGGAATTTTTAAAATTGCGCATTTCCCGGTTGATTAAACAAATTGTAAAACAATTGCTACTGATTCCAAAATTTTCAAATACACTCAAAAACTATTCCCCTTCAATATTCTAGAACAATCAGATAACACCCCATCGCTAGATTTTGAAATAATCGCCTGGGAATCGAAAAGAGGGAATTTTTAAAATTACGCATTTCCCGGTTGATAAAAAAATTTAAAAAACAACTGCTACTGACTCCAAATTTTTCAAACATACTCAAAAACTATTCTCCTTTAATATTCTAGAAAAATCAGAAAACACCCCATCCCCAGATTTCGAAATAATCGCACGCAACCAGAGGTACTGTCATTTTGAAGTCGCACATTTCATAGACGACAAAAAAAATACAAAAACAATTGCCACAATCTCGAAACTTTCCAAATTTACTTAAAACTTAATCAGCTTCATGGTACCGTGAAAATCTAAAAACACGCCATCCCTAAATTTTGAAATAATCGCGCGGGAATCGAAAAGAGGGAATTTTTAAAATTGCGCGTTTCCCGATTGATTAAAAAAATAGAAAAACAACTGCTACTGATTCCAAATTTTTCAAATATACTCAAAAACTATTCCCCTTCAATATTCTAGAACAATCAGAAAACACCCCATCCCTAAATTTTGAAATAATCCCGCGAGAATTGAAAAGAGGGAATTTTAAAAATTGCGCGTTTCCCGGATGATTAAAAAAATAGAAAAACAACTGCTACTGACTCCAAATTTTTCAAATATACTCAAAAACTATTCCCCTTCAATATTCTAGAACAATCAGAAAACACCCCATCGCTAGATTTTGAAATAATCACGCGTGAATCGAAAAGGGGGAATTTTAAAAATTGCGCGTTTCCCGGATGATTAAAAAAATAGAAAAACAACTGCTACTGACTCCAAATTTTTCAAATATACTCAAAAACTATTCCCCTTCAATATTCTAGAACAATCAGAAAACACCCCATCGCTAGATTTTGAAATAATCGCCCGGGAATCGAAAAGAGGGTATTTTTAAAATTGCGCGTTTCTCGGTTGATTAAAAAATAGAAAAACAACTGCTACTGACTCTAAATTTTTCAAATACACTCAAAAACCGTTCCCCTTTAATATCCTATAAAAATCAGAAAACACCCCATCGCTAGATTTTGAAATAACCACGCGTGAATTTTTAAAATTACATCAATTTTTTTTTCAACGCCAATACCACATCTATTTACACAACTTTCCATCCTCGCGGCTCGCGATCTTGCTTTCTACTCGACAAATGGGCCATCATCGCGCAACTTTCCATAAACCCATGGAAATCCATCATAAATCGCCAAACATTTTTCACATGTAACCACTTACGTTATTCGCAGACATCCATTTACCTTACAATATTGATGGCATCGGGTCAACTCGGGATCAACAGACTCATTTTTTTCTTAATTTACATGATCGTTTCCATAATTCATGATCTTGAACAAGACATAACTTGTAACAGCAGGTTTTATTGATGTGCACACTCGGTAAAACATGAAAAAGTGCATTTTGCAGCTTCTCCGATTATTTTAGAGAAAAAGTACAAGAGTAGAAAAATGTTTAGTATCCAAAAATCTACCAAATTTTATTTACATTTATTATCAGTGTGCTATTGGTATAAAGAAAATGTGATAATTAAATGGTGTTAAATACATGTTAAAATATGAGTGGCCATGACATAGTGGCGCTGTCAGTTTTGACGTTTCATTGATCAATGTTTACGCTATCACTTTTTAAAGCTTTATTATGGAGGCAATAGTGTCCTGTTCAGGGGATTACACATTAATGATAAGCAGGTGCACCGAGAAATTTGCCTTGGGGGGGCTCACGCAAATATATAATAACTCAAATACAGATATTTGTGTAAACTGAAAATTCTCGAATATGATATTAGATAAAAATGTAAGATAGCAATGACATTACAATTAATAACAAATCCAAAAAACACTATTTTCCTAGGGCCAGATTAGGTGGTTACCACGCGATATATAAATGGCTTGGGGGGGGGGGGGCACAAGCCCGATAGCCACCACTCAAGATGCACGTCTGATGATAAAAGTAAAGCGTTTTAATCACTGAAAACTGATTCATTTTTGGTTCGATTACAGAAAGTAATGGCTTGCAGCATTAATCATATCAATAGTTGTAATTCTGGTTAATTTTTGGTTCGACTCTGTAATTTCAGCGTAATGCAGCGTTAATCATATCGATAGTTGTTAATAAAATTTAACACTGTTCCGTACTTGGTCATAAAAATTAATCGCTTGTTAAAGAATTGATCGTGCTTATCTAATTTCCCCAAGTAGTTGCTCCATTAATAAATAACAACAATATCTAGGATTCAATTGAGCTTGAAGAACACAAACACCATTAGGTTAAAGGCGTATTTGTTCCTCTCAATTTACTACGCTTATTCGAGTGGAATTAACACATCTTAACTTCATCAGAAATATCATTGGGATACTCCATTAATTGCGTAGTAATTGATAATACGTTGTGAACCTCTTTCTGTGTATTAGATGAATAAATTCATAAACAAATTAGAAACAACTTTACTTGTTGCAGAAAGCATTAGATAAATACATACATTTCGTTTTCTTGTATTTATGAATAAATTCATATTTTGATTGAAAAAACTTATGATAAAAACAGCAACTCTGCTAGAAGATTGAGGAAATTTACGGCGAACGAGATACTCTATTTGCAAGCAGGCCGCGAGTATTCAAAATTTCAAGATGACACTTTAAACATCATTTTAAGCATTTTTCATGGAAAGATACCTTTACACGAGACCTACAGATGTTGAAGACGCCGCCTGCTGCAAGTGCTTTGCGCATCTGAAGTGTCCCGTGGTCAAGTTGGTGCAGGGACAAATAAATAGATTGGACTGTAACTTCCACGGCTACATCGGGAAAATCAAAGGGTACGTATGTAAATCTGTACAGGTGTAATCAACAATGTACCATCTAATCGTTAGAATATGTTCAGAGAATGTGGTAGGGCTAATCATTGCGACTTTTAATGTTATGTAGTTTTTTTGGATATTCAATTCGAAGTGTCACCAAAACTCTAAAATAATCAAATGATTCCATACGAAGGAAATGCATAATCTAATAGAAGTTAAAATCGATACAATTAGAGAAAAATCCTGATGATAATGATGGTGGACGTCCTTGTAATAGAGTTCGCATTAAGTGAAATTAAATTTTTGGCGGTAATTGGTCATTGAATCGATACACATTTCGAGAATTAATTAAGATGAAATAATGGTGACTTTATCCGATTTGCTGAGTTATCTATCGTTTATTTTCAATTTAAATTATATTTTAAATGTACATCGAGCGTTTTGTAGACTCGCCTGAAACTGACGTTTAAAACGTCAAAATTATGAAAGATGAAAAAATTATACTTCAAATTCAAGAACTCAGTTTACTCAAGAAGGTGGGCGGGTGAACCTTGCCCCACCCTCCAATTTACGAATAATTAACGAGAGTTTACATGTCGAAATTATTTAATAACACAATAGTAAAAAAAAAAATTTAAGAATTA
Organism: Ocypus olens; assembly: GCA_910593695.2. Lineage (NCBI taxonomy): Eukaryota > Metazoa > Arthropoda > Insecta > Coleoptera > Staphylinidae > Ocypus > Ocypus olens. Next base: position 56,206,767 of record OU343054.1, on the reverse strand, counting down.
CAGTTTTTGAGATTCACTTATTTATTGGTGGAAATATCGGAGGGTGGGCATCAGGTTGGATTGTAGGATAGCGCCCACCCACCACCCATCGCATCAACTTTATTTTAACCTACAAATCCCGTTGGGTTAAAGGAACTTCTTTGACAAATAATTGGGAAAGTTTAAGGTTTACAAAACGCGATTTTGTAGTGTATATGTAAGTGGAACGAGGGGCAAGTGGGTGGGCCCTGTCCCACCCTTCAATTTACGGATGCTAAACAACAGTTTACATGTAGAAATTAATTAATAACATAATAGTAAAAAAAAAAAACATTTAAGAATTTTAGTTTTTTTGATTCACTTATTTATTGGTGGAAACATCGGAGCGTGGGCTACAGGTTAGATTGTAGGATAGGGCCCACCCACCACCCACCGTATAAACTTTATTTTAACCTACAAATCCCGTTGGGTTAAAGGAACTTCTTTGGGAAATAATTGTAAAAGTTGAAATTCTACAAAACGCGATTTTGTAGTTTAAATCTAAGTGGAACGAGGGGCGGGTGGGTGGGCCCTGTCCCACCCTCCAATTTACGGATGCTAAACAAGAGTTTACATGTAGAAAATAATTAATAACATAATAGTAAAAAAAAAAACATTTAAGAATTTTAGTTTTTGAGATTCACTTATTTATTGATGGAAATGTCGGAGCGTGGGTTACAGGTTAGATTGTAGGATAGTGCCCACCCACCACCCACCGTATAAACTTTATTTTAACCTACAAATCCTGTTTGGTTAAAGGAACTTCTTTTGGAAATAATTGGAAAAGTTGAAATTTTACAAAACGCGATGTTGTAGTTTAAATTTAAGGGGAACTAGGGGTGGGTGGGTGGGCCCTGTCCCACCCTCCAATTAACGGATGCTAAACAAAAGTTTACAAGCCGAAATGAATTAATAACACAATTGTAAAAAAAAAACATTTAAGAATTTTAGTTTTTGAGATTCACTTATTTATTGATGGAAATATCGGAGCGTGGGATACAGATTGGATTGTAGGATGCCCACCCACCACCCACCGTATCAACTTTATTTTAACCTACAAATCCTGTTGGGTTAAAGGAACTTCTTTGGGAAATAATTGGGAAAGTTGAAAATTTACAAAACACGATTTTGTAGTTTAAATCCAAGTGGAACGAGGGGCGGGCGGGTGGGCCCTGTCCCACCCTCCAATTTACGGATGCTAAACAACAGTTTACATGTAGAAATTAATTAATAACACAATAGTAAAAAAAAAACATTTAAGAATTTTAGTTTTTGTGATTCACTTATTTATTAATGGAAATATCGGAGCGTGGGATACAGGTTGGATTGTAGGATAGTGCCCACCCATCACCCACCGCATCAACTTTATTTTAACCTACAAATCCTGTTGGGTTAAAGGAACTTCTTTGGGAAATAATTGAAAAAGTTAAAAAATTACAAAACGCGATTTTGTTGTTTAAATTTAAGGGGTACGAGGGGCGGGCGGGTGGGCCCTGTCCCACCCTTCAATTTACGGATGCTAAACAACAGTTTACATGTAGAAATTAATTAATAACATAATAGTAAAAAAAAAACATTTAAGAATTTTAGTTTTTTTGATTCACTTATTTATTGGTGGAAACATCGGAGCGTGGGCTACAGGTTGGATTGTAGGATAGAGCCCGCCCACCACCCACCGCATCAACTTTATTTTAACCTACAAATCCTGTTGGGTTAAAGGAACTTCTTTAGAAAATAATTGTAAAAGTTGAAATGTTACAAAACGCGGTTTTGTAGTTTAAATTTAAGTGGAACTAGGGGCGGGTGGGTGGGCCCTATCCTACCCTCCAATTTACGGATGATAAACAAGAATTTATACGCCGAAATTAATTAATAACATAAGAGTAAGAAAGACATTTTAGACTTTCTGTTTTTGTGATTCACTTAAATAAAAACAAATATTATTATTATTATTATTATATTGGTGGAAATATCAGAGCGTGGGCAACAGGTTGGATTGTAGGATAGGGACCACCCACCACCCACCCTGTAGGTATAGCAAAATCTGATACATTTTGACTTTATCAGCCTTCAACATCAGTATTTGAAATTTAATTTAATTTAATTTTTTTGTCACTAAATAATTAATAATAACTGTGGGATATTACACTCATAGTGTCTACGCTGTTGCGCTTATAATCAAAAGTTTTTAATTTTAAAATTAATAAGTTGCGCGCGTATCGGGTTGCCTGCATTTAGGCGTTCATGCACCAATTATTTTCCCAATTTCAACAGCACATTGTAAATATAAAGATTTAAAAATTGCAAGTTTGTATACAATCAAACGTTGCAATGATTAAAATGATCAAATCGCTAGGGTATTTGAAAATTTAAACAAATAACAGTAATTCAGGCCGCGATGGCGCCATCTGTCAGACGATAGCTGAACTACTAAGTGCGTTTTTGCTACAGCGCCAAAACTGCTGAACTTTATACCTATGGCCAAAATGTAATAATCCAACGATGCGCTGCACATGAACCGAAAGAGTGTTTTATTCTGAATCGAACCATACATAAAATAGCTGAGGAAATTTTGCGGTTTTCCGGTAATTTGCAAATGAAATTTTAGGCACAATCCCTTGCCGGTAATTTAGTGCACTGTTTTATTTTACGTGCAATTTCCATCAATTAACCATTTAAATAAGATAAAGGGTTTAAAAATTACTGGATAATCGTTATTAAAAGCTGTGAAAATATTATAAAACGAATTAAATTTGTATATTTATTATTTGTGAATTTTACAGCACACTGAATTACCGGCATTTATTTTTCGTTTGCAAACTACCGCCAAGTTTCCTCGGCTATTTTACACACAGTTCGATTCAGAATGAAACGCGTTATCATTTGATGCAGGATTTTTATATTTTGATTATACGTATAAAGTCCGATGGTTTTGGCTTCTTGCGAATTACTTAGCAGTTCGGCAATCGTCTAACAGATGGCGCAGTCATGGCGCGAGTTACCAAAATTTGTTATACTTGCGCCCATTTCCACCGAACTCCCTTGAAATATATTATTGTTAAATAAATGATATAAAATTAAAATTTCCTATATACAGTACACACATGAAATATGCATAATAATTATAATTTATTATAAGGTGTGAGCCACAGAATTTTGTCGCCGAGTTGGCCATGCCTGAGAGAGGAAAACATAGCAGTCATGTCTGAGATTAATTCACTTTTTTAAACCTAATTCAATTGAACTAATCTAGTCTCATGAGCAGTGACGGTTCGCGGGGTTTTTTCTGGTACGGCCGAGGAACAAGAGGTGGTAATACAGATAGGTGCGGTCACGCAGCCAGCCGTCTCTGTAACTGACCCTACCTATATGTATTACCGCTTCTTGTTCCTCGGCCGTACCAGAAAAAAAACCCGCGAACCGTCACTACTCATGCGATAAGATAAGATAAGATATTTTTTATTCCAAAAATTCATGGGTGAGTCAAGTTTATAATGAGCGCGTTTCGCAAGTGACTTAATAATATTTTTCAAGCGGTTGAAAAAAATATAAAAACAATTGCCACGGATTTGAAACTTTCAAAATTTATTCAAAATACATCCCGCTTCATAACTCAATCAAAATCTGAAAACAC